>JAKZAO010000003.1:1390000-1990000 GCA_023053555.1 Branchinecta lindahli
TCAGTATAAAACAAATTTATTGTTTGGCAATCCAGGAAAATCTCGGCTAGCGTTGAAAACCGGAAAAAATCAAATAAATTGATACACATAGGTTTTATAAAGAGGGAGATTTCAGAGGTCAGTAGACCACGGAAGTCGCCACTGGGTGTGTGAAAACAGTGAACAGCAACAGACAAAAGACATGAACTTTTGCGTTACCTGTGTCGGCTGTCATCGAAGGAAGCAGATATGTTGATGATGAGGGTTTTATTTTTAATTAAAACGCAAGAATTGATGCATATCTGTACTTGGAATTAATCAGCAGAATGAAGAAAGCACAAGCACATGAGGATGAACACACGCGCCAAACGGCCGTGCTAGGATAACATCTAACTGGCATGATAACAGTAATAATAATTTATTTATGACCCATGGTACAAGTTCAAGATAGGCGAGTAATGAGGGAAAAAAGAAAGAAAATACTAAACATGAAAAACATCAACAACAACAAAAAATACTCAGTGAAAAAGCAGGATGAGGCCGTGGTGCGAACCAAGTCGGAAAAAATGCGTCGGTATCAAACTTAATCTTTAAATTAGGCCTAGACCTACGAGGCGAACATACAATTCCGGTTCTCCGTAGCAATCTACAAGGCATATGTTTCGAACTAGTCTGGGTAGGTACAAAAGGAATTAACAATAGCGAAAATTATCTGCCATCATTTGCTTAAAATAAATTATGTGGGATATGATATAGACGCAGACATATATATGTCAGTTATATTGCTTTTGAAGTATGTTGTGTGAAGCTTTAGTCATCCACGGACGTTTGTCGACTCTTTCACCAAGTTTTCCCAAAATAAAGTGGGTAGTTTAGCGAGCTTGTTTTGTAGTTCGGAAACTTGAAGCTGACCACGTCTCTCCTTGTTGGAGAAATCCTTGGATTATCTTGTCCTGGGAAGTAGTCTCTTTATGTTAAAATGCATAAAGATCCTAGATGCGCACGTCTTACTTTTCCGTACGTGCTTAATTACCTCAGGGTTCTGGAAACTTATCTTAAAAAGCACACTTGGGAACAAAAAACCGCCAAGACGGTAGTAGAAAAGTACTTGGAAGGATCAGACGTGCCTCCAAGTCCCTACGTGAGCTCTTGCAGGCTTTTGGGGTAATCGATAGTTAATAAAGCCCAACGAAACTATGTTTGAGACTAGACCAGCTTTCAAAGGAAAATGGGAGGAAGGGACTAGAAGGGAGAAATACTGATTTACTGATGTTCCTGCAGCCCAAGCTGACTGCGAATCATGTTTGACAGTGCAAAACGATTCGTCAGCTGAATTTTATCAGAGCTATATTTTGGCCCTTCTTGGCAAGGGTCCTCTTCAGGCTCAGACTGGAAAATGAACTTTTAGAAAACAACAAAATATTCTAGCTCAAGCATCTGATTTTGTGAATTTCTTCGCGAAAAGGCTTGGATTTACGGTTGGTGTTGTGATTTCATTTTGAGCGGCTCGAGCCTGAAGAGGACCATTGCCAAGAAGGGCCGGAATACAGCTCTAATAAAATTCAGCTGACGTATCCATTTTGCACTCTCAGATACTGATTTACTTTCTCTTGAGATTTTTACTTTCTCTTGAGATTAGCCATAGAACTAGCTATGGGTTATCGACAGAGAAAAATCTGCTTCGCCCCTTAGTCGTCTTCAAAAAGTGTTCACACGAGCTTACGATTAGATTAGATTGGATTAGATTAGATTATTTTATTGCTAAATTATATAATAACCTATCATGATAGGTAACCGCCCATGAGAAGACATAAATGCACTGGCACTGGGCGGTTACCACAAACTACTTCAACTTAACTTAAACAATAACTTAATTTCATTTCGACACTAATTAATCAGAAAAACATTTTTTTTTCATATAACACACAAAAGAAAAAAGAAGGAAAAAAGAAGAAGATAAATAAATAAAGGTAATAAAAAAAGAAATACGAGAGACAAACACAAATTATTATTTGCTTTTGCAGTCATTATTTGCTTACAGTCCGTTTCAAAACCTGTTCACCATCAGCTTGACACAAACCCTTGTTGGCAGAGGCGTTACTAGACCAAATGTTTGAGAGGCGAGGCATTTTTACCGACTGGCTGGTCAATTTTACCGACTACTTTTAAGAAAAACGACTGTTTTCAAGAAAAAATCGACTGCTTCTGTTAAAAGTCGACTGTTTGTCAGAAAAATCGACCAGCCTATTTTGAAGAACACGTCGACTGTTTTTAAGAAAAAATAAACTTTTTTTTAAAAAAATCGAGGCCTTTCTAAAAATCGACTCGTTTCTTTTTTAACGACTGGCCGATAACATTGGGTGTGGGGGGGGGGGGGGGGGTGTCTAGAAATAAAGTAAAAATAATCAAGATAGGCCAATGTATCCTAGTTTGGTTAATTTACATCACGTAATTAAAACGTGATATAATGAGTAATGGTAAAGTTGACGTGTTTTCATTTGTTTATTTTGTATGGCTTTTTTTTATTTAAAGTTGTAAGTTAAAAAAAACTATTAGCCTTCAAAGCTGAAATTAAGATTTCTGTCCATATTCAGATTGTTCACATCCTTGTCCTGCATAACAACCCATTTCAATAAAATTAAGTGAAAGAAGACATAGACAATATTCGTAAGATGTATACTTAAAAACACCTATATTAGTCTACATTGATAATTATTCAATGATATGTTATTTTGTGTATGGAAGGAAATTACGGATCCTGTGGTCGCCGAACTGCATCCAGGTGGTGACCAAAGTGGTTAGCCACTTGCTGTTATCGACCTGACGGAAGCGAATATATGTTCGTTTTGTACTCTTGTACTCGTACTCGCTTTGTTCGTTTTGTACTTTTGTACTCGTACTCGCTTCGGATGTTTTGAGCAGAACGAGGAGAAAAACATGATTTTTTCGTTCCTCGTGAAGAGGTCCCCTTTTCTCGAACTTGCGCAATCAAATTAGCACATTCCCTGAGTTTTTTCAATAAGAACTTGCTTGGTTCTCACAGACTTCGGTGAATTAAAGCGTAGTTTTGTCTTCGCCCAAAACTTTTACTCGCTTCGGATGTTTTGAGCAGAACGAGGAGAAAAACATGATTTTTTCGTTCCTCGTGAAATATCAGAAAATAACATTCGTCGAAGAAGCCAGTGATGTCCTCCCATTGTGGAGTAGGGGAAATGTTGGCTTCTTGCAGGTCCCGGCAATAGGCTACTGTCTCCGCATTGTGTGCTTTGTTCGGCCTCGTCATCGTCTTCCTTCATGCTGCCATTGATACACTGTCTTTCTTCGGGCATGATCAAAGATCGTAGCAGTCGAAAGACATGACACTCTCATAAGCCGAGTCGCTGTATTTATCGGGTCCTAGCCGTTGGACTGTCGTTAAAATGTTTCTCTGTTGACATTTCGACCGATCCCTTCTGCCAGATCATCGTCAAACTTCACGTGTTATGTGCCGTTGTTTATAAATCCTCTTGGTTTGTTCAGACTTGTTGTTCTCATCGTTTAAGCTTGGTCAAAGAGCGTGTTCCACCCTACTTACCGTAGTTACCTCGTATGATGTCACGGATCCTGGCTTCATGTGTCAAGGCTGGAGCGAATTGACTTACTTTCGGCCAAGTATCATGCCGTGGGCTGATCGTGCCAATCACGTCACAGAGGTCGTAGTTACCACGCTAACCACGGTCCCGAGCGTGGTAAGCAAACAGGTACCGTTAGTTACTATTTCGAGAAGGCTGGAAGGGTCAGTGTAGTAGCTTTTCATGAGGTTGGAACGAAAATAGTAACAAATAGTTACTATTGTTAGGAGGATGGAACACGCTCAAAGTCTGAACGCTAGGTAGCAGGCCGATCGATTTTCCACGATGCAATTTCAGCGAACTTTCCCACTGTTACGGTATTTGTAGCAAGCGCATTATGTCCAAAATATCTCCATCTCTGCCTTTTGATAATTTCTGTCACAATGAGCTAATGTCACAGAACAGATGCTACACATTTGTTTGTACATATGTTTGTTAATGGATTGTGTTTTAAAATTGTAATATATATGTGATTATTTTTTACTCTTGACCGTGTATGACGATCCACCACTATTATTGTAAAAAGATAACATGGAGTTAAACGAATTATTGTTAATAAAAGGCTAAAACGAAAAGCTTCATCCTCGCTTTTAACTAGGCTACTTCATTCCGAGAATCACTTTATTCTAATCGCGTGCCACCACAGCCTTCCCCTTTGGTGATATTTACTGTCGCTTGACACGTTCTCAATGACATAACCATCTTCGGACCTAGTATTTTTGTTTGTATGGTCTATAGACTACACACATTTTCACGTTAGTAGCTTTCTGTTGTGGGCTGATTTTCGAAATCCTTCAAAGGCAGATGTTTAAATTATTGCGGAAGTTCATAAATGTATTCTCAGACTTCTGTCAAAGTTGTTTCATCTACCTGACAGGTGTAGATAAATGAAATTGCATAAAAAGTCCGAGGACCATGGCAACAGAAAAAGACAGACCGATAAATGCGGAGAATTTTTATTTATTCATTCATCAAAGGCCAACAAGGGTCATAGAAACTAACAACAGAAAAAATAAGCAACAGAACCGAAAACACTAAACGGGGACTCAACCCGGGGAAAATTACAAAAAAGTGTCCCCCTACGACACCAAAATTGGGAGTATCAGCCTCATATGCGGCCCAGCCAGGACTACCAGCAACGGGTTTGACGACTCGAGAAAGAGGGGAAAGTTCTTCACCAACGAACATTGAGACTCATTACATTTCCTGTTAAACCCATGCAACCAAAAAAACATTAATTGTATAGGACGCGAAAGCTATTTAACGCCTATCCCTGATATGAGTAACTAGAGGCATTTAGTAAAGCAGTGTGCCGTATATGCTGAAAATAAAAGGTTTTACTCGCGAATCGCATAACCCGAACGTCCTAATCGGGACCGTCCGAGCGCATTGTGACCGTTGCAGGGCAGGGGCGTAATTTTGAGAAAATCCTGGAGGGGGCAAAGTCGGAGCCGACTTTCCAGGCGAAAGCTTTTGTTCGCCCATGTTTTGCCACGCTATGTTGCTATTCGCATTTGGTCACCTAAAAATCCCCTCCTAGGAAAATAATTGGCTACCGTTGGCCCTGCTTTGTTAGCAGAAGAACTGTGCCGGGAAGTCTGAATTTTACAGATGAAAAGTCCGCGCCAAGCGCTAAAATTTCGCGGTTTAGAATGAAACGCCACGGAAAATTGCTTCAAAACGGCATCAAAACCATCAATAACATGTCGCAGATGTGTAAGCTGAGGGGGGGGGGGGGCAAAACAAACATCAGGCTGGAGGGGGCAAACTGGGGTCTGGAGGGGGCAACTGCACCCCCTTCCCTATAGCAAATTACGCCCTTTTTGCAGGGCAGCTACATACAGCTCGTCCCTCAGCGAAAGAGTAAACGTCAACCCGAGGTACTTAAATTCATCTACAAACTGAAGAATTTGGTCCCGAAAGAAAATCCTTTAAAAGGGGCTTGCATATGCACAAAACGAGTGATACATGCCATGTTTTCTATGTGTCATTCCAAGCTAAATGCCAAAGAAAATGTATCTTCTGTTGTTACTCCTCTGAGGGTGTTGACAACAAAATGCAAAGGAAAAATGTGAGTCTGTGAGAAACACTAATTAACTAGTTCTATAGAGACAGTAATATATTTACCATCTCGTTTTCAACGAATAATAGACTAATTGTTTTCTTGTGTTTATCAACTACTTAGAAACTTAATTTTGCAAAACGGACGAGGAGAAAAACACGATATTTTCATTCCATTTGAAGCAGGGAAAATAGCATCCTGAAATGACTGAAGTTTGTGACGATGGCCCTCTCACTGATGCCATTGGATGCTGGGCCGTGTTTTACTTTTAATGGACCCTAGGCCATCCATGGATTTTTGGCCCCTATTCATGAGTCGAAAACGTAAAAACGCAAGCACATTAGCACAAACGATTCTTGGTCGAGCCACACTAAATAGTCAAATCTGAGCAAAATGTCGATAACGCAAACGACGAGGATGCAACTTACCTGGTCATACCTGAATCGTTAGAAACAGGGCAATGCGTTCTAGCAACCGCAGCCTGATTTCTCAGTAATTTACAGCGGCCGCTTCGCCTCTCGTTTCCCTTGGCCCCCCACCACCGGCCTAAGGGTAAGACGGCACTGACTTGATGTAGCCTGTATCAAGTAGATTGATGTAGCCTTAACTGATGGAGGCACTTTGTGACTCGTAGAATTATCTAGGAACTTTGTTTCGTTGTCAGGCTTAGCAAACACAGTCGCAGGTTCTAGATTATTCTGTATTTATAAAATAATGAAGTATTTAATAATAAAGTATTTACAATAATGGCGGCAAGCTAAAGGCTCAAACGCCGAATGTAATAGACATAAATATAATGAAATATGTCGATGATCAAATGAAGTACAGCCTATTTGAGAGTGCAAAACAGATACGTCAGCTGAATTTTATCAGAGCTATATTTCGGCTCATCTTGGCAAGGATCCTCTTTAGGCTCAAGCGAACAAGCGAACTCTTTAGGAACAAACTTGTGGAAAAACAAGTAAAGATCCTAGCTTAAAAACATTGTTGCCATTTATAATCAAAACTTCCACAGTTTGTTTATCCATTGTTTTACCTAAGGACGACTGCCTTCGAACGATAATATGTAGCCAAAAAATTTGATACCACTTCTGTTGTTTTTAAGAATTGGATATTTTTCGGTTAGGGTCCTTAACTCCTCTCCCCCCTAAAGCCTCTTCCCCCTCTTGACAATAAGTCGTATGTCATAGAAGGGAGTCCGGCCAAGTTTTGTGGCGGTTTTTTGGGGAGCCGTAAATTAATACTGCACTGAACGTAAACACACGGCATAAATCATGTCAAGAAAAGTACTTCTTCAGCCCAGGGTGACTGCGCATCATATTTGATGGCATAAAAAGGATAAAGACCCAGTTCACCCAGAGAACAAATTTCGCCACGCGCGCCAGGCGTTGAAAAACGCATCGTTAGGTAAAAAACGCTTCGTCTGGCTTCGTATCCGTGCTGAGGAAATCGCAACGCCAGGCAAATAATTTGAAATTCAGAAACGATGGATGTACAAAAGCTAATCAGTTTAGTTCATAGGTACCCAGTTATTTACGATAGGAATATAAAGACAATGGAATAAGAAGAAAGGCTTAGAAGGAAATAAAATTCGGGCGACTTTGCTGCCCGTTGTTCATACCCTGCGATCACGCCTAGACGTAGCGAAGCGTATTTTTGCCTGCCAGTATTTAGGCAGGTGTGAATTCCGTCTAAGACAGCTAAGATTTGCTCTGGGCGGTATTTTGGCCCTTCAGGGCTGGAGTCGCCGGTAGGCCGCTGCTGGAAGAAACGAACCTACAGACCAGTGACCGCCAGTGCTAGTATTGAGGGTTTTGTAGTAGGATTTTAAGGGTTTTTAGATTTTATTTGAGAGGGTAACAGATTTATAAAAGTTCAACTGGCTTTGGTCTGTCATTAACTCTTCTTTTCTTTTACAGACAGCATCCGTGTTGGTGACCTGAAACAGCTCTTTGGCGCGGACCAACTCATCTGTGGGAAAGAAGATGCGGCAAATAACTATGCAAGGGGATTCTACACTATAGGTAAGCCTTAAAGGACCCCTCTTGCTTATTCTGCCTTTTATAATATACCCAGTTCCCTTGTCGAATTATACGCTTCTCAAATCCCCACATTTCTCCGTTGTTTCGTTTTCTTCCTACGAATTTTTAGCGCGTTTTCGGCTATGCCGAGTTTTGACCATCACACAGCGCAAAATTTGCCGGAATCTTATGTCCGCCGACAACTCTTTCACACATAAGGATATGAGAATCGTCTGTTTTGTATTTATTTAATTGGCTTAGTTTTCCAAGTTTTTTAACCACGCCGCGTTCAGTTTTCAAACGTTTTGCTCCCAGCCGCCGCGTCGGAGAGCAGGAAGGCGGATAGTGTCGACAAGCGCTAACAAGAAAATCGCTAATTCCAGGTCGAAAGTAATGGTATTTTTGAAAAACGAGTTTTCTGATCCGTTTCATAGGGAAAAGATCATTTCTAGTAAGAGTTGTGCTTTAAGACACAAATCGCAATAGATATACTTTTAATTCCAATATTCAACACACGGGACATTGAAACTCAGCAGGGTTTCTTCAAGGACCCCTCTTGTTTTTCACTATTTTCAAACCCCCAGTGGCGACCATACTTGGTCTACTGGCCTCACAGATCCTCCTCTTTGCAAAATCGTTGCGAATCACCTTATTTGAATTTTTCGCTTTTCAGCGCTAGACAATAACTTCGTTTTGACAGACAATAACTTTGTCTTGCCTTGGCTTCGGTGGGTGGGCCACCGGAGCCGCGTGAATGGTTATTGACAACACCCACAGCGCCCGCAAGTTCGCAAAAGTTAAATTAAGATCCAGATATCAGGAGTCTTGAATAGGACAAGAAGAGGATGGTGATGTGACCCAACCGCTAATCGAAAGGATGTGGTTGTTTGTTATTGCAGATACTAGTTTCAGAATCCTGAATTATCCCAATTTTGATATTCAGTATTCTAAATACTATTCGTCACACGCGCCGTGGTTCGCCATGATTTCTCAGCATTTAATCGCAGCTCGCATTTGTTTTAGATTTTTCGTGATTTGAGTATTTTTGAAAAACACTACTTCCGGACTGTTGTACCGTGAAAAATCTATTTCTAGTAAGAGATGTGCTTTGAAAGAACATGAAAAAAATTAGAAAAAAAGAAGAAGAGTAGATCTTTCTTTCAAGGTATTCCTTCCCTGCCATCGCCCCAATCGAGCAGCAAAAACATCAGCCGTGTCCAAAATGAAATCTCAGCACTAGTTTTTTCCTTACAGTGGTCTCCAAGTAATTCAAACTGGAGGATATTTATAGTCGATAGAAGCTTCAGTTTTTTATTACAGGTTCGTTTCTTCCATTCACTAATGACGTCCCTGATGTTTGACAGCCTCACTAGGACCCTTGCTAAGAAAAGAAAAAGATTATAAATCGATCCGGTGTCAAGGTGCCGGTGCCATGCCAACCTATTGTCGGTGAACCTTTAAGGACAAAAAGACACAGCTATCTAAAAAAAATAGAGACTTCCAAGCGTGAATAGGGACCTGACTTGACATCTCAAGTAGCTGAGCGGGGGCTCTCGAATTCCATACTTGTCACAAAGGCTGGAGTTACGCCGCCAACTAGGGATCTGGAGTAATACAAACTTGGGATACTTAAAGAACAATCTTCGCAGAGCTTTGCAATATATTCCGAATCCAAACCGCGTGAACCCGTCCTTGGTTGTTAAGTATCGGAGGGTAGAGCCCGCATTTAAACGAAACGTTGACCCGGTTTAACCAGGACGGTCTGCGCCATGATGGATATTTTCCTCATCTTTTCAAATGAATTTTACTGCAAATTCTCATCTTTCTTCTTTTTTTCTTTTTTTTCTCTATCCCTAATCACAGCCCCGCTTCGATTCGGGAAGCGACTAATCTAGCCCGGGTTGCAGCGCTTCGGGTTCGGGGTACATATCTCCTTCTGTTAAGATGTCCCAAAAAGGGGCTAAATACGGAATGTGGCTCAGTGTGGGGCATTATAAATTCTTCCCAGAAGCGCGCATATCACTGTCGGTTGTGACTAGTCCCAGTGTGATATAAGTCCAAGTTCTGTAAATTGAACTTCAAATAATATTAAATATAATATAAAGACCAATTTGGCAGAGAGTGGGCTCGACGCCAAATGGCAGACATTCAAATATACTCAACATATTTAATATGATACCACAAAAAAATAATAATAAGTAATAATAATAAACACTAACCATCCAAATCCATGCCATCATCCAAACCTCGGTTTGGCCCGTCAGAAGTTTGATAACAGATAACTCATGTTTTGTGCATCCTTGTCATAAACGATATGAGAATATAATTTTTCTCGAGCGGGTGTGTAATGCATTTGTTGTGTCCTTTACCAGTTTTTCCACTCAACAGCGAATAATATTTATCTTAAGAAATATACAGTTTAGTGACTATAATTTCAACTGCCCGAGCATTGTTGACATTTTCCAACTGCCAGGCAAGCACAAGACAAGCAAATACATTGGTTGTCTTTGTTATAAAGTAAACCAAACCTCTTAGACTAAAAGCATTCTCAACTCCCTCAACGGTTTCCCGTCAAAGAAGCTCAGGGCAATTACTTCTCTAAAGTCCCGGAAGTACAGAGTTAGAATATAGCGGGGACGAGGGCAAGAATAGATACTACACTATGGAAGAAACGCACCGCTTTCAAAGTTAGTCTGCAGTATTTATATATATAAGTTAATCTGCAGTATTTTGCATTCCTCCGTTGGATCTTAACTCTCCGAATTCGAAAAAAAAAATCTCCGAATTCGGTAATGCACAATTACTAAAGTCGATGTAGGGAGACCAGTGTATAGTGGAATATTTAGCCCGCTTATAAAAACGGCTTTTCAGTGGCCAGTGGTGAAGTTGTTGAACAGTGTGGCTCAAACATATATGGACGAATGCCAAGCACTTCGTCATCACCGTTCCTTCATCATCACGCATCCTCCGTTGGATCTTAACTCTCCGAATTCGAAAAAAAAAATCTCCGAATTCGGTAATGCACAATTACTAAAGTCGATGTAGGGAGACCAGTGTATAGTGGAATATTTAGCCCGCTTATAAAAACGGCTTTTCAGTGGCCAGTGGTGAAGTTGTTGAACAGTGTGGCTCAAACATATATGGACGAATGCCAAGCACTTCGTCATCACCGTTCCTTCATCATCACGCATCCTCCGTTGGATCTTAACTCTCCGAATTCGAAAAAAAAATCTCCGAATTCGGTAATGCACAATTACTAAAGTCGATGTAGGGAGACCAGTGTATAGTGGAATATTTAGCCCGCTTATAAAAACGGCTTTTCAGTGGCCAGTGGTGAAGTTGTTGAACAGTGTGGCTCAAACATATATGGACGCATGCCAAGCACTTCATCATCACCTTCACCTGTCTCCCAGTCGGTTTCACTATCTTCATCGATTGAAATCTGCCATTTTATTTTTATTTCTCGTAAACTGCTTGCGTCAAGCATACAACACAGACACAAGCGCATAGAAGTACCACAGGGCTCGATAGGTACTGTCTACCACATGAAGATCGATTATTCGTGAATAGCGGAGCAACGAAGGAACGCATTTTCATTGGGTCTTTAAAGTTTAACCGAAAAGGGCTGGGATAGGACAATCTCCTTACCCATCACTTATTCACTTAGGTTGGCTTGAAGACCCGCTGAAAATGCGTTACTTTGTTGTTCCGCTATTCACGAATAATCGATTTTCAAATAGTGGAATTTCCTTGTGATTTGTGGTACTCTGTGCGCTTGCATTTTTGTTGTATGCCTTACGAGAAAGATTTATGATTTTTTTTGTTCAGGCACTGACCAATCTTCACCAATCTCACAACTGCCCACTGAAAAGCCTCGTTTGTGTTGAGATTAAAATTTCCCGCGTCATAGTAGAATTTACGCTGTTGGGACGGCCGCAGATATTCTGAACGTCATAACTAGAGCAGATAGAGGAAAATAAAAAACTCCCTTTGCAGAATCCAAATAATTCATTGTAATCAGTTAAATGACACAAAAATAAGTTTGCTTTTCAGTTAAACTTTAAGCCTCTTTAAGTGAATAAGTGGTGGGTAACTAGATTGTCTTATCTCAGGCCTTTTCGGTTAAACTTTAAGTATGGTAATCATTCTTTTTTTTTAAGGGAATGAAATTATCGGCATCACTATGGACAAAATCAGGAAGCTCGCTGAACAGTGCCAAGGTCTTCAAGGGTTTCTCATTTCTCACTCTTATGGTGGCGGGACTGGATCTGGGTTCACATCCCTACTAGCTGAGCATTTGTCCGTCGACTATGGCAAAAAGTCGAAACTGGCTTTCTCAGTCTACCCAGCGCCTCAGGTTAGTTTTAAAGAACGTAGTTCGAGTTTTCGGTGGCAAACTTGTGAAAATGTGAACACCATAATGTGTAAAAAATTATAGTTGGTAATTTTGTCTATTTCATTTTCAAGTCCGCTCGTCTATTTTCCAAACTCAAAGTAGCCTACGTTAAATACAATACGATAAAGGTAAAGTTTGTATTTTGTTAATCACCAAAAAGGGGGCTCCGACTCTGTTAACTGCCTAGGAGGACCAGTATTCTTTACGTCCGGGCCCGGCTGGAGGGGGGGGGGGGCTTGAATTTGCTTGTCCTGGGCGTAATAGAGTATTTGCCTATTTTAAACAAAAGTGGGCTGAGTTTAATTATTGTAAGAGTTCGTTGTGCGCGGTCCACTGGGTAATGACGTACTCGCAAGCTCATGGTTGGAGTTTGACGGACGTGCAGACTTGGTCTCTCCCCTTTCAGCTAGTGCAGATAACTGGGGCTAATATAGAGAGGCCACTCGACTGATTGTTCATTGAGTAGAAGTGATCAACGTAGACTACGGAGTAATATAAAAAAAAAAAAAAAAAAAACGTCACTCATCCCTCACCACGACCGGTCTCCGCGGCATGGCAGAAGCGATTGTTCCGAATACCCCGACCGCGGCCTGCGAATCTGACATATGGTACACATGAAGAAAGTCTCTCTTGTAGGTCTCAACGGCTCTAGTCGAACCCTATAATGGTGTTCTGCACACCCATACAACCCTGGAGTACATGGACTGTTCATTTATCGTTGACAACGAGGCGATTTACGATCTGTGTCAGAAGAATCTCGGGGTTGAACGACCCCTCTACCGAAACTTGAATCGGCTGATTGCAAACATCGTCTCGGGGTGAGTGAGGCCTTTCTTTTAAAATTATTGGCATTCTGCCAGGAGCTCCGTGAGTAAAAAATTAATAAAACATAAACATATCCTTTGGCACAGTTCTTTTTCCGTATATAGAACAGAAGTTCTTTAATTTTTGTAAGCTTCTGTCTACCATTGGTGAGCGAGGGGGATTTGTATGATTGAAAATGATCTCAAAATAGCCAATTTGCAGTTTTTTGAAGATTTTATGAGATCCGATAAGTCGTTGACTCGTTCGTTGACAGAATGAAGCAAATTTGATTTTTGGGGGGGATTGAGTAGTATTTTTTTTTGAATGGAGGAAGATTATAAAAAGAAGGATTGGTGAAGAAAGATGTTGGGTTAATTGTCTAGTGTAGTATAATATTTGTTAATTACAGTTTGGTTTTAAACATTATTCCTTGTTCAGGTGGTCGCTTCCACTTTTAGAGGAGGAATGATTTTTTTGGTTTATGAATGTTAATATTTCAAGTTAAAGAATAATAAATCAGTCAAGCATTCGTTTCATTTTCGCTAACCAACGCTGTGGCCGATCCATTTGTGGCTGTCGATCAGTGCCGAGCCTTGTTTATTTCATCGTTAGACCGGAGCCATGCATATGCCTAGTGCCTTTATTCTTATTCAGGGTTGTTTACTTAAAGTTTAACCGAAAAGGACTGGGATAGGACAATCTAGTTACCCATCACTTATTCACTTAAATTGGCTTGAAGACCCGCTGAAAATGCGTTACTTGGTTGTTCCGCTATTCAGGAATAATCAATTTTCAAATAGTGGAATTTCCGTGTGATTTGTGGTACCTCTAATTTGTTGTATGCCTTACAAGAAAGATTTATGACTTTTTTTTTTCAGGCACTAAGCAATCTTCAAATATCGCCACTGCCCACTGAAAAGCCTTGTTTGTGTTTAGATAAAAATTTCCCGCGTCATAGTAGAATTTTCGCTGTGGGGACGGCCGCAGATACTCTGAACGCCATAACTAGAGCAGATAGTGGAAAACAAAAAAATCCCTTTGCAGAATCCAAATAATTCAGTGTATTCAACTAAATGACACAAAAATACGTTGGCTTTTCAGTTAAACTTTAAGTCTGTTTTTTCTCTCCCTTTTTTTTAAATACACACTACATACAATACACACATATTGGCATGTTTTGTGCCATATTTCTATTTGTTTATTACCACCACACTGGTCATTTAGAGTGTTCATGTGTTGGGGCACCTTGCGCCAAGACAATGGGTTGAATTTAAATTGTGAAAAGAAAATTGATTTTGAAACAGGTTTTTTGAAGCAGATCGTGGTTCCCCAACGTAAGAGCACATGAGCACCGGGAGAGGAAATTCGTTTTAATGCATGGTTAAGTAGGGAAGAGTTGGGTTTGATAATAAGTATGAGCGCCAATGGATTACCGCACGTTGTAAGAACTAGTGCTTCCACTTCTACTTATTTTGGCAGTAGAATACTTATTTTCAGCTTTTTCTACTTCACAAACTTCAAACCTACTTACCTACTTATTTACTACTTATTTTTCGGCCTCCTACTTATTTTCTCCTACAGAGAGTCGTTTGTTACAAAATCTCTGTGTTTTAGCAAAAAAAGGGCATATTTTCGAAATTTTCACCTGCGGCGCACATATTTTCAGTATTGTGTGGTTTTGTTCACAATTATCTCTATGTTAGCAGAAAAGTACGTCAATGGAAAAAAAAATTCTGCAGAGTATTTTGTAAACCTAAGTCGGCTTCGTCAGTCGTTGAGAGAAGATGGGCGAATGAAGCACTTGTTACAGACACATAGACAGATCCATGATTTCATCCTTACTTTCATTTGGGTTCCCGTCTCACCATGAATGTTTCCAAAAATTTCGCCTGCGGCGCGTATCGTAATTTTCTCTGTTTTCTCTATCATTTAGGTTGGGTTTTAGCCGGTTTTAGGATTGGGATTTCAGAACCTGTAGGCCTATTCGAAATGGTTTAATGTTGGCAGAAAAAATACGCCTTTAAAAAAAAAAAACTCGCCTGGAGCTCTTTAACATAGGTCATTGTTATATCTTGCTGAAAAAATTTAAAACTTGTTTGATAATTTGAAATAATATAGCTTAGTAAAGCTCATTGTCAGTAAAATCTCTGACAGGTTCGGTAAAAAAAAAGTATCCCCCCCCCTTCGTGTCGCCCCTGAACAAATGGACTTATTTCTACTTGGTTTTATACTAGCTTCTGCTTACTAAATACTTATTTTAAGAGGAGCCTACTTATTTTGAGAGTGCCCCGAGTGGAAGCATTGGCAAGAAGAAAGTATGCGGGAAAAAAGAGGAAAGGACAGGTCCTCACTACTGCTGCCCTATGTGTGCAGAAATAAATGAGCATGTTTGTCACCTTTTGTGTGATTGCAGAGAGTCACGGGGACTAAGGGAGGAGATATTTTGGGTAGGGGGAATGGAGAAGAAATGGATTATTAAAGTGATGGGAAGCAAAGATTTCAAAGAAATGTTGGGAAGCTCTGCATGTTAGCTTTTAAACACCGGAAAGATTTATTTTGATGAAGAAGTTGTATATATAGTGGACACAAAGCGATGTTAACAGTCTGCACAGGTTGACGACCTGACGGCTTTAATGTTTAAATAAATGATTCATTCATGCCTTCACATTGGAGCACTGTGCCAAAAATCTGAGGATTTATGTATGACTGGGTGATACAGCTAAATTCCGTGCTGACGGGTGAACCGAAAAAGTAAGCGTATCCTGAGGGTTTGATTCCTCGCGTTATCTCGAATACATTTAAAGTTTAACTGAAAAGCCAACTTATTTGTCTGTCATTTAATTGGATACACTGAATTATTTGGATTCTGCAAAGGGATATTTTGATTTCCCACTATCTGCTCTAGTTATGAGGCTCATAATGTCTCCGGCCGTCCTCACAGCGTAAATTCTACTATGACGCGGGGAATTTTAATCTCAACACAAATGCGGCTTCTCAGTGGGCAGTGGTGAGATTGGTGACGATTGCTTAGTGCCTGAAAAAAAAAAAATGATGAATCTTTCTTGTAAGGCATAGGCTACAACAAAAATACAAGCGCATAGAGGCACCACAAATCACACGGAAATTCCACTATTTGAAAATCGATTATTCGTGAATAGCGGAACAACGAATTAACTCATTTTCAGCGGGTCTTCAAGCCAATTTAATTGAATAAGTGATGGGTAACTAGATTGTCCTATCCTAGCCCTTTTCGGTTAAACTTTAACAATTTTTTCCTTTTACGTCTGAAATCAAAGCTGGGCTAAGTTGGCTGGATTCTATATCATGCTTCTAAGCGTTTAATCCTGTCTACCGCGTAGTTTTCACGAAAAGCGACAAGACGCGGGACAACTTTTCAAGGTAAGGGGAAAAGTCCCCATCTGAATCTGAGAATCTCTGTGGCTGGTGGTTAGAGTTACCAATTAAATAAAGAGGGGTCTTGGCATTTCTCTTTTTACTCCAACACAGAACGGAAATAAATCCTCGGGAAAGAAAGAAATGTGTCTCTAATTGGAACTCTTTCCAGAAATGTGATATGTAGACCCTCTTACGCGATGATAATGTTCTATTTCTTGGGAATCTCCTCGCCCCCTCAGTTGGAGAGGGGACCACAGAACTGAGGCCTAATTCTGTTCGACTCTGATCAGAACTTTCGGTTGGGTAAATCCGAAAATAGGGAGAATCTTGTAGGGCCGGATTCTTCGAGGTGACTTCTTCAGTGGACCGGAAAAAATTACATTCCTGACACCCTCAGATGTTTCACGCTGGTCGACTTTTTCTGAGATACTTCTGAGCCAAACGGACTGCTTTCCCAGCTTTTGGAATTTGCCGCAAGAAATCTGGCACATAAGCTGAATTCTGCGTTCTGAGAGTTCTGCGTTTCTTCTTGAGGTGATGACGAGTTCTTAGATGCGACTCAGTTTGCAGACAGGAGCCATGTTCTGGTGCAATTGTTATCCTTCTTCCCTGAAAACCAAGAAAAAAAATTAACGTTCGGAGCTTTTACCAACGTAAAGACGTATATCCTTGTGTCTCAGGAGACACCAGTCTCTTCGAGAGCTTTAATCTTGTTGCCCGTTTGGTTTCTGATCCGTTTCGTTTGCCATTTTTTTTTGTATTTTCATCCGTTTTTTCTCTAGAATAACTCTTTCGTTGCGATTCAATGGAGCGCTGAACGTTGACCTTACAGAATTTCAAACGAACCTGGTGCCCTACCCTAGGATTCACTTTCCGCTGGTGAGTTTTTAAATCTTAATCTTTCGTACTTTGTTTGATTTTGTTTTTTATGGCACTTGCCCTTCGGCCAAGTGCCATATAGCGATCGCAATTTCTGTCCGTCCGTCGGTCGGTCGGTCTGTCGGTCCGGGTTTTGCTAGTTCGGGTACTTCCAGATAAGCTAGGACGATTAAACTTGGCAGGAATATCAGGGACCCCAAATGATTAAGTTGGAAATAGTCGCTTCCCCGATCCGACCACCTGAGGGGGAGTGGTGGGAAGGGGAATCCGGAAAAAATAGGAAAAATGACTTATTTTTAACTTACGAACGGGTGATCGGATCTTAATGAAACTTGATATATGGAAGGACCACTTGTCTCAGACCTTCCATTTTAAATCCAGACCGGATCCGGTGACATGGGGGGTAGTTGGAGGGGGAAACCGGAAATCTTGAAAATCGCTTAGAGTGGCGAGATCTGGATGAAAGTTGGTGGAAAGAACAAGCACAAGTCCTAGATACGGGATTGACATAACCGGACCGGATCCGCTCACTTTGGGGGAGCTGGGGGGGGGGGGAATCCGGATTTCTAGTGATCCCGCGAGTTCGGTGCTTCCTGATGTGCTAGGACGATGAAAATTGGCAGGCATGTCAGGGACACGAACAGATTGACTTGATAATAGCCGTTTCCCCAATCCGACCATCCGGGGGGGGGGGGGCTGGAGGGAGGGGAATCCGGAAAAATGAGGTATTTTTAACTTACGAACGGGTGATCGGATCTTAATGAAACTTGATATATAGAAGTACCTGGTGTCTCAGACCTCCCATTTTAAATCTAGACCGGATCCGGTGACATGGGGGGTAGTTGGAGGGGGAAACCGGAAATCTTGAAGATCGCTTAGAGTGGAGAGATCTGGATGAAAGTTGGTGGAAAGAACAAGCACAAGTCCTAGATACGGGATTGACATAACCGGACCGTATCCGCTCACTTTGGGGGAGTTAGGTGGGGGATCCGGATTTCTAGTGATCCCGCGACTTCGGTGCTTCCTGATGTGCTGGGACGATGAAAATTGCCAGGCATGTCAGGGACCCGAACAGATTGACTTGATAATAGTCGTTTCCCGGATCCTACCATCCGGGGGGGGGGGCTGGAGGGAGGGGAATCCGGAAAATGAGGTATTTTTAACTTACGAACGGGTGATCGGATCTTAATGAAACATGATATATAGAAGTACCTTGTGTCTCAGACATCCCAGTTTAAATCCGGACCGGATCCGGTGACATGGGGGGAACTAGCTATAGGGGGAACCGGAAATCTTGGGAAACGCTTTGAGTAGAGAGATCGGGATGAAAGTTGGTGGAAAGAACAAGCACAAGCCCTAGATACGTGATTGACATAACCGGACCGGATCCATTCACAGTGGGGGGGTTGGGGGGATCCGAATTTCTAGTGATCCCGCGAGTTTGGTACTAAATATTCCTTGAGCCCAAGCTGACTTAAAGTCATATATTCATATAATATATAAAAACGGACTCGTCAGCTGTAGTGCTTATGTAGCGATATTTCGGCCCTTCTTGGCAAGGGTCCTCTTCAGGCTGTCGGTCTTCTTGGCTGTCTTCTGCGCCAACACTGGGGAAGGAACAAACCTGCAATAAACAACTGAAAATTCTACCAACTATAAATATTTTATTCGGGGAAATTATTTTCAAAGACCATGCACTCTGTGGAAAAACATAATTGTTAGATTTAATTTTTAACACGGGCATTGTTTTTACTGCACGGTAGGGTCAATAACTGAAAAAGATTTCTTTTGTATTTTGGTCAACTTTATTTTTATTAATAATAAAAGAATGAAACCAAATTGTAATTATATTACCGGCGCTGTTCCACTTTTCTTATAAAGAATTCTCACCTTTATCCATTATTTTCAGATTTTACGGTACGGGAAAACTAGCGCTGAGATTTAATTTTTGACACGGCTGCTATTTTTGCTGCTCGATTAGGGCGATGGTAGGAAAGGGATTTTTTTGCATTTTCATCAACTTCGGTTTTGTTGCTAATAAGGGACTGAGGTTTAAATTTTCTTCCTTTAATAACCCCGTTCCACGTTTCCGGTAGGGAGTACTCGCCTGTATCTCGGTTGATACCTGCTCGGTTTTTATGGCACTTGCAGCCAAAGACAGTAATAGTCCCACTATTATTGTCTTTGCTTGCAGCTTCGCTCAAGTGCCATATACCGATCACTTTTCCGTCGGTCGGTCTGTCGGTCTGTCGGTCGGTCGGTCGGTCGGTCGGTCGGTCGGTCGGTCCGGTGATCGCGAGTTAGGGTACTTGCAGATGTGCTAGGACGATGAAACTTGGCAGGCATATCAGGGACCCGACCAAACTAACTAGCAAATAGTCACTTCCCCGATCCGACCACCGTGGAGGGAGTAGAGGGCGGGGGAATCCTGAGAATTTAGTAGTTTTTGTAAAACCCCTACCCCTTTCTACACACTAGTAGGTCTGCGCGCGGCGTGACGTCACTCTTTGCATCGGATCACTCTTATGTTAACATTGGAAAGAGCTAGTGCATTCGAGGGTCAAAGGGGTTTGTATATGTGGTGCAGTGCGGGGGAATATGGAAAATTGAGTGTTGTGTAACTTTCGAACGGGTGATCGGATTGGGACGAAACTTAATACCAGAATGAATGACATATCTCTGATGTTCCATTTGAAGTCCGAACCGGATTCGACAGCTATGGGGGAGTTGGGGTGGGGGAAGACCGGAAATCTCGAGAAACGGTTATAATGGAGGGATCGGAGTAAAACTTGCTGGGAAGAACAAGAATCTGCTCCAGATAAATCGTTTACACGTTTGGACTGGACCGGGACACTGGGGGGGAGGTGGAGGGGAGTTTCCCGGAATTCTGGTGATGACGGTTTTTGGGATTTTCACGACGAAACTTGGGAGGCGTATCAGGGACCCGTTCAAACTGACTTTTAAATAAAAATTCACTCGATCCGATAGTCGTGGGGGGATCGGAGGGAGGGGGAAACCCGGAATATTTAGCCATGCGTAACTTTGGAACGGGTGATCGGGTTCGAGTGAAATTTAATAACTGAACAGAGGGCGTGCATGTGGTGATCTTTTTCATGTCCGGACCGGATCCGACAACAATTGGGGGGGGGGGGGGAATACGTGACCGGACTGGACTAGAGATCGGGATGGAACTTTGTGGGAATAACTATAACTGAACCGGATTGGCTCCGGCGACTGTGGGGGGAGTTTGAGGGGTGGGTCCGGAATTGCGGTGATCGCGAGTTAAGGTACTTCCAGATGTGCTAGGACGATGAAATTTGGCTGGAATATTAGAAATTCGACAAGATTGGCTTAGAAATCGCCACTTTTCATATCCGACCATTCCTTAAAGTACCAATCGTGACCGCAAATTAAGAAAAATACTTTTAAGCAAAATATGCATTTCCATCATCCCCATGAGCTCATGATCATTTTTGCCTCAAGGGTTTTGCTTACAAATGAAGTTCTAGTTCCCTTAAAGTGTGCATCTTAACCGCAAGGTCGAAAAGTACTTTTTATCAAACGATACATCTCAACCCATGATCAGTTGTCCCACAAGGGTTATGGAAAAAAAAAAATTCTTGCACCCTTAAAGTGCGCATTTTACCCGCATTAGTGAAAAAAAAAATACTTTTGATCATACGTATATATCAATGATCCCTAAGAGCCTGCTATCGTTTTTGCCTCAAGGGTCTTCCTTACAGATGAATTTCTAGTGCCTTTAAAGTGCGCATCATTACAGCCAAGTTCGACGATAAAATACTTTTTCTCTAGCTCCCTTAAAGTGCGCATCTGAACCGCACAGTCGAGAATTACTTTTGATCAAATAATAGCCTACATCTCAACCCTTGCAAGTGCCATATGAGCTTACAGCTCTTGTTCTTTATCTCAACGGCTTCTCGGATAATTTGATGGAGTCCGGAGCAAGTGGCAAGAATTTGGCCTTTATCAAAATAAACTGAATGGGATGGGTTTTCAAAAATGTGTTCAGCGAGCGCAGATTTGAAAATATAGTTTTGACGGTGTCCGTTGGAGAGGGCGTGATCAATTTCTTGTTCATGTTCTGCAAATCGTTTTCCGAAAGTTCTCTCTGTCCTTCCAACGTAACGCTTCCCGCAATCACAGGGTATTGAATAAACGCCTCGTTGTTGTTGATTAGGGACTTTATCTTTTCCGGAGTTGAGGTAAGACAGCAAGGTATTTTGGGTTCTGTGAAAGATTTGGATGTTATACTTTTTCAAGCTTTTGGACAATTTTTCAGTTACTCCACGGACGTATGGGAGGTAAACGCGCGCAATTTTTACTTCTGTCTCATCATTTTTGGGGGAACTCACAGTTTCTTTGGGGACTGAATGCATCTGAAGTCGTTTTCTGATGATCTGATCAACCAGTTGAATGGGGTATTTGTTTCCAAAGAGGACGTCCCGAATGTGGCAAAGTTCATCATCTAGGAGAGCTTCGTCGCAAATTTTGATTGCTCGGTCAACTAATGAAATAATCACTCCGCGCTTCACATATTCTGGTTGGTACGAATCGTATGGTAGGTATCGGTCGTTGTGGGTGGGCTTCCTGTAGACTGAGCAGACAAAACTTCCTTCACTGTTTGCGATCATTACGTCTAGGTATGGCAGCTTCTTTGCATCGTCTTCAAATTCTGTCGTAAACTGGATAGTTGGTTGGATCGAGTTTAAGGTGTCGACGAAACTCACAATGTCTGTTTTTTGGCCCTCCCATGCTGTGAAACCATCATCAACATATCGTTTGTAGAAACTTGGAACCATTGGTGCGATGCTAAAAGCTATTTCTTCGATTTTCCTCAATGTTATTCGGCAAGTCCTTGCGAAATGGAGCTCCCCATCGCTGCTCCTTCATGCTGCCAGTAGAATTGACCCATGTAAATGAAGTAAGTTGATTCCCAAACAAGCTTAAAACAATCTAGTATTTGGCTTACAGTTAGGGGGGTCTTGTCTGCCATCTCAGGATAATTCTCTAGCGCTTCTTTAAGGGCATCTAGGGTGAAATCTTTTCGAAGACTAGTGAACAATGACACAGCGTCAATGCTTGCTTTTTGCGTATGTTTCGTGACAGGGTATTTCCTTAAATTTTGGACAAAATCAATGGAATTTTTTATGTAATGCGGCCCTGAATCTAGGAGTGGTCTTATTAGCGAAGCTAGGAATCTATCTAAAATAGCAGCCGTGTCAAAAATTAAATCTCAGCGCTAGTTTTCCCGTACCGTAAAATCTGAAAATAATGGATAAAGGTGAGAATTCTTTATAAGAAAAGTGGAACAGCGCCGGTAATATAATTACAATTTGGTTTCATTCTTTTATTATTAATAAAAATAAAGTTGACCAAAATACAAAAGAAATCTTTTTCAGTTATTGACCCTACCGTGCAGTAAAAACAATACCCGTGTTAAAAATTAAATCTAACAATTATGTTTTTCCACAAAATAATTTCCCCGAATAAAATATTTATAGTTGGTAGAATTTTCAGTTGTTTATTGCAGGTTTGTTCCTTCCCCAGTGTTGGCGCAGAAGACAGCCAAGAAGACCGACAGCCTGAAGAGGACCCTTGCCAAGAAGGGCCGAAATATCGCTACATAAGCACTACAGCTGACGAGTCCGTTTTTATATATTATATGAGTTTGGTACTTCCTGATGCGCTAAGACGATGAAACTTGGCAGGCGTGTATGGGACCCGAACAGGTTGACTTGAGAATAGTCGTTTCCCGGATCCGACCATCTGGGGGGGTGGGGGTGGAGAGAGGGGGAATCCGAAAAGTGAGGTATTTTTAACTTGCGAACGGGTGATCGGATCTTGATGAAACTTGACGTATAGAAAGATCTCGTGTCTCCGACGCCCCATTTTAAATCCGAACCGGATCCGGTGATATTGGGGGAAGTCGAACGGGGGAACCGGAAATCTTGGGAAACGCTTAGAGTGGAGGGTTTGGGATGAAAGTTGGTGGGAAGAGCAAGTGAATAGCATAACCGAAATGGATCCGTCACTGTGGGGGAGTTGGAGGGGATCCGAGTTTGTAGTAATCCCACGAGTTCGGTACTTCAGCTGATGTGCAAGGACAATGAACTTGGCATGCTTGTCAGGTACCCGAACTATTGACTTGAGAATGTCGTTTCCCCGATCCGACCGTCGAGGGGGAGTGTACAAAAGAGGAATCCGGAATCCAGTGGCAAGCTCAGCTATTGAACGGGTTATCGGATTGAACAGAAACTTGATATTTAGAAAGGTGTCTCGTAACTCAGACATCCCATTTTAAATCCGGACCAGATCCGGTGACATTGGGAGGAGTTGAAGGGGCGAACCGGAAATCTTTGTAATCGCTTAGAGTGGAGGGATCGGGATGAAGCTTGGTGGGAAGAACAAGCATAAGTTCTAAATATGTCATCTAGAGCTTTCAGATTGAATGAACCTAGATATCCTAATTCTAGGTCCGAACCGCATTTTTGAATGGCGGGGTGTTTATTGTGAAGTTCTCTTCTACTTTCTCGTACCACTACTCGTAACAAGTGCCATATGAGCTCGTAGCTCTTGTTGAATCAGCTGCGTTTTTGGTGCTCAACTCGACATTTTGCTCTTATGCTGCGAGACAGAAGACAATTGGAGGGGGGGGGGGGCATTTCCCGGGAATGCTCAGATTCGAGTGCCCTAGAACTAGATGACCCATTTATGTGTTCGAACCAGGTTCAGCCCCGGTATTGGGAGTTCGGAGGGGTCCGGGAAATTTCGTGGCAGGCTTGGAATCAAACGAGTGGAGCGATTGGAATGGAACTTGGAAAGTGTAAAGCTCATGTGACTTAGATAATCAACTTTTGGGTCCTGCCGGATCCGACCTAGTTAGGGGGAGGGGGGAGTATCGGACATTTCGCGGAAATTATCATTCGAGTAAAACCTGTTGGGTTTCAAGCGAAGATTCCCTAGATGAGTCATTTATGTGTCCGAACCGTATTCGGTCGCGATGGGGCGAGTTGGAGGGAGCTCCGGAATTTTTTTTTTGCATGCTTATAGTTTTGTAATTTTGTGGATCCACCTATAAGGATCAAACAAGTAGATCAGTGTGTTGAAACTGGGAAGATACGAATGGGGGAGTTGGAAAGGGGGAACTGGAAATTTTCCCGGAAATGGTCAGATTCGAGTGAAACTTGATAGGGTGCAAGAGAAGATTTCCTAGATGATCCGTTTATGCGTCCGAAGTGCATTCGGTGACAGTGGGGGGAGTTGGAGTGAGGGCACCGTAGGTTACCCGGATATGCTCAGACTCGAGTGAACCCTTTGACAGATGGTAGGCAACGTTCAGAAGCCTTAGATGTTTCATTTCTAGGTTCGAGCCCTGTGAAAGGGGGGAATTTTGTGACCCTCATTTTGTTTCTTGTTTCACTTACTCGTAACAAGTGCCATATGAACTCGTGGCTCTTATCTAGTGGTGTTTAAGTGCCACTTGTGACATAAGAGCTGCCATCCCGTATCAGCGAAAGCTCCGCAGTTGTAGGTCGATCAACAACCTACGTACGTGAGGTCCACTCTTTGAGTGTAGACCTGCACGCTATTATGAGAAAGGCCTGTCTGAAGGAACTGTCCAAGTTCCTGTGGTTGAGGGGACGACTGGACAGCTTTTAAATTTGGAAGAACGCGAGAACAAGTGTTATACCAAGAACAAAATAAGACAATAGAACCTCTGTCTTTGGTCCCCATGCAGCGACTATGTATGGATACCGAGAAAACTGAGCTGAGCTAGAGGTATTTGCTGAGCTTTGTGTTGCTGCCCATCTACTTCCCTCTTCGCCATTGCGCATATCAGAGGAATTGTACAGGAAGCGCGCTAATGCGCTCTGGAGCGCGTCCAGACAACCAATCGGCTTTTACTTTGGAAATTTCTTCTCCGGGGCTTTACTAGGATATTGCTGTTTTTATAGGTAACGAATTGTGATGTTCATCGTAGCTCCCACCCTCCGCTCGTTTCCCCCTAGCGACCCCCCCCCCGGACATAACTACCGACGCCACCCCTCGGCAAACTTTTGACTGCAATCAGTTAAAGGATTTTCCCTAGACACGCGAGTTCACGCGTTTACGTGAACCTAATGGTTCACGTAAACGCGTGAACCATTAGGGGCGAGGGTAGCCGGAACCCTTCTGAGCCATTTAATCGTAAAAGATCATTTCTTGTAAGAGTTGTTCTTCGAAGCTGAGATACACTCTACCTACCCTTGCCATATGAGCTTAAACCTCTTGTTTTGTTTAATGACGCTCGTATTTGTAGGCAACGTATGCACCAATCATCAGCGCGGAAAAGGCTTTTCACGAGAGGTGCTCAGTTTCCGAAATTACACGGACTTGCTTCGAACCGGGAACCCAAATGGCAAGTTTTCATATTCGAAGTTATATTACACTGCACCCTTCTTGACTTCGGCACTGGTGTGAAGTTCTGTCAAGGACCGCAGCGACCTGCACCAGAATTAGCTCGAAGGTATGGGGCTAATTGCATGGCTTGAAACTCGTTTAGGGCGAAAAGGTCATAGGAGATGGAATTGTGAAGGATTTGTACTGTCGAGCATCTGTGGTACGATGGTATTTACGGAAAGGCAGAGCTGTTTCTAGTTAGCGTGGAGCAGATTCACGCTCATGAGTCTAGAGGTGTTCGAGTCCTGGACTAAGTTCCTTGAGACGAGACGGGAACGTGACTATCAAAAAATTATCCTCGAGACCACAGCCGTCCTGATAATTTTTGAAAATAAGTAACAAGAATTTTTTTTTTTTTTTTGAAGGTTAGGTTATTCTTTATTTTACACAAAATCACACTAAACAACTTATAACAAAACACAAAAACTAAACGATATATCTTCAAATAAGCCAGTCACCCGAGAACCCGGGCGTCCAGGTTGTCCTGGGGCTTAATATAAATAACGCAACCATCTTTTGGCTAATCTCTGCTCTTTGTCGCTGAAGGCGTCCGTATGATTTTTAAATTTGCCGGGCCGAGATATTTTTGGGACTCGTGACTCGGCCGGATTTCGAGTCCAAGTCCTGCTCCATAAGTGACAAGACCGAGACGAGTCCGAATCCATGAAAAACGCTTCATGAGATGTTCCGAAGATGGGTTCAGAATCCTAGTGTCCTAGTCCTAGTTCAGGTTCTTTAAAGTTCAGGTTCTTTAATTTGAAATATATGTCCTTACAATAAACATCAATCAACGGGGCCGGCAGGCAAGGCCGTATCTAGGGGGGGGGGGTTAGGGGGTTTCAACCCCCCCCCCCCGAAACCCACAAAAGTAATAGTTTTTTGCAGGTTTTAACCTCTGATCTATGTATTTTTTGTACTTTTTGGTCCGACCCGTGGACACCCCCCCCCGAAAAAAAATTCCTGGATACGGCCCTGTCGGCAGGGATACGAGCTCGTTAGCTTAGCCCCATAAATCATCAGTAAGGAGCTGAGTGGTTAAAGCGTTTTACTTTTCAGCTGTCGACGGCAATAGTGATGGGTTCTATAAGACTAGCCGCAAACGACCCAGAAGTAAAATGGGTACTTGGAGAAATCTAGGATAAAGCACGGGAAGCGTCGGAGGGTTTGAATTGCGCTGAACCACGCATTATACTCCCAGCCGAGGGCAGCAAAATAGGGCACACAGCCAAGGCCCGCTCGCCAGTTTTTTTTTATTTTTTTTCTGTATTTTGCACTTTCATCGTTCCCGGCGATCGTTCTTACTGAATTGACAATGGTGATTGACTGAACTGACTGATGGCAAATCGTTGGATTTGGCGGCGGGTGATCAAAATTCCAACTGTCGGATTTTGATGACAGAAGTGCCAGGTGGTTGACGGGTGTCTGAACTTTTGAGTTCCAGTGGTTCGACTGACGCTGGCTGTGAAGGCCATGGGTGGTTAAAATGGTGGATGGTTCACCTAATGGGTGGTTCAGCTAGCTGGTTCCTGAACTAGCCATTTGAAATTGACGTTTGGGTCAACGACCGGGTGGTTGAACTGTCGGGTGACCGTCAACCCAAAGAATAGTGACTTGAAGCAACTTGGGCAATTCGTTGATTATGGTTTGACAGGAACACATAGTCCTTTCTTAATTCAACTCGAATGTGTTGCTTCGGGCATGGTTGTTAAGAGTCTGAAGGCCTTTCGTTTTGACATTCACTAGTCCTCGATGTCTGAGGTTTTCCAATGTGTTGGTTCGGGCATGGTTGTTAAGAGTCTGAAGGCCTTTCGTTTTGACATTCACTAGCCCTCGATATCTGGGGTTTTCCAAAGTCCCTCTCTTTCTACGTCTTACTTTTCTTTCGACTATTTCGCAATCCTTCCACTGACTGACTTTTACAGTCGGAGAAAGTCTGTCTGCGACAGTGCCCCCCATGGCTTTCTTTTTCTGCGCTCCTCCCTTTCAAATGTTTCCTGTCGTCCACAGGTGTCAGGGTTATAAATATCCGAATTTTTTGCTTTCGTGAAATTTTCTACTGAGATGTGTTCCCTTTCTTTCTTTTTTCAAGCCGGAAAGAAAACCGAGGATCTAGCGTGGTTGTCTCATCCATTTCCTTGTTTCTTTGGGCCCTTGGGGAACATGAAATGTATCGTTTGGCCTAAAGTGTTTTTGTAGTGCAGCCTACAGAGAAGATGTACACTTCTATTTTGTATATCCGAGTAGCAATTTTTCCACACGCTTCAAACAAAATTTGAAATTACATTGATGCCACGTCTCCTCCTCCCTCGATGACGTTGAATCCTAATTTATCATCTTTCCTTATTAATGTCATCTACATCTGCAATAACTTTTAAAATGTTAATTACTAAATTTAAAAAAATAATTGTTCCATACTATTTACTTTAACCCACCAGTCTTTACGAATATTAAATAAACCGTCTCGGTTACCATTACCACTCGGTTACCAGGTTACCAAGGTTACCGGTTACTCGGATCGGTTACCATAAATAAACTTTTTCGGTTACTAGTACCTATTTAAAAAAGTTCTTATCCAAACCGCAATAAAACAAAACAAAAACATAACTTTTCTACCCGTAAAATTCAAGCAGCCAAATTTTATAGGTTCGATCAGGATACTTCAAATTTAACTGTCGCATTGTGTGTGTCCTAGGGATTCCGTTGTAGCCAATCCCTGTAGGCGGAAACGATCAACTCTGGAGCCTAAAACATAACTGCTAGAACGTGCGTCCTGCCCTTCGACATTTTTCAGGCGGGCATGCCCGAGAAGTAAGGAGCCTAAAAGAAGGCATGGACGATGCGTTCCTCTTGGTGTAAGCATTCCTTCTTTCAGTACGCCGTGCCTTCTTTTATGTTCATACCTCTTTTAGTGCTCATGCCTCCTGCATTGTGCAGTGCTGTGCCTTATTCTAATGTCCGTGCCTCTGTTTAGTTCTCGTTCCTCGTCCGCTATGCCATGCCTTCTTTTGTTGATTCCATAAAAGCAGGGTTAAAGAAGTGGTGAGGGTAGCATGTCAATCATTTCTGTTTGAAAAATTTAATTTGTTTCCAGGGCCTCAACTTTTAGGTTTGAAAACAAAATATAGAACACGATTGAGAATGCTACGCGTTTGCGTGCACTGTTCCTGGAACTCCTTGTTCCTTGAAACAGCCTCTGTATCTTATAATTAAATAATAGTTGAAGAAATAGTAATCATGTTTACTTAAAGCATTTATTGCTACCCTAAAACTGTAGCCTGTCTTTTTTTTCCTTTTTTACTTCCTCTACTTATATTCTGTGGTAACTTCGGCAGTTCTTAGCTACGCGTTTGCGTGCACTGTTCCTGGAACTCCTTGTTCCTTGAAACAGCCTCTGTATCTTATAATTAAATAATAGTTGAAGAAATAGTAATCATGTTTACTTAAAGCATTTATTGCTACCCTAAAACTGTAGCCTGTCTTTTTTTCCTTTTTTACTTCATCTACTTATATTCTGTGGTAACTTCGGCAGTTCTTAGCAAAACAATTAACCTGTTTGTTCGGAAACATACAAATCAGGAATATGTCTTGTCACATCGAGCTCCGGGTAAATGAATTGGGTTTAGCCAATCAGCATTAGCTCCCGTATTGCTCTCAGGGGTCGAGCACTACAAAAGGGTAACAACTTCTTTCGTTAGACTGAAAAACGATAGATAGATATATTAAACTATGTCAGATCATGAGATTTCAAGATGGGTAATAAACACATTCATTCAGTCACGTTTTCTTGTTTAAGTTTAGTTTTTAATTGGTTTATATAAACCAACTTTTATAAACTAAACTACATAAACAAACGTTTTAAAACAAGTCGGTACCTCTGACTGCAGGAAAGCCCGAATGGGTCTATGGGGGCAGCCAAAAAAAATCTTCAGATTAAATTAATCCGTTCATACTATTCTAAAAAAGCAAGGAATACTGAAAGATAAGAAGTGAAAGAAAAAGGAAGAACATAAAAGAAAAGAAGAAAAAACAGTAACTGGGAAACCATGCCGTCGTTTCAAGATCATCCAGTCAATGAAACAAATGAAATAAACTTGAATGTCTATCCCCCTCCCCTCTGACCGTGCGTTAACTTGATTTTTTCTGGAAACAAAGATTGTCAGCGTTACGAGATCCGTCCCTCACTGATAAGCCAAGTTGAAGTCCAAATCCAGCAGTCTGCTACTGAAAGGGACGATACAATAAAACGCCCAATTTTCAGTCTGAATCCATTGGGCGACAGTGAATTGACATTCCAATTTCACTCTCTGTCACCTCGTCTGAACTCAGGGCCATCCCCGTAGAAAACGACCCTTTTCGATTGACTGAGAAACTTTCCCCGAGACTGAACTAAAAGTTGCACGAGGGACTAACATAGAAACTTGGTCTGGAAATCTCATCTTTTCACATTCAAATGCAAATGTCATGTCCAGATCCGAGGAAAAGGGTGAGAAAGGGAAAATCCAACGAGGGAATACGGCGACTATGCTAAATAAGCGATGCTTAAGGGAATGAAAAGCTTACAACTTCTGACCACCCGAGATAATGTCGAGCGATGATGTCTGTATTCTTACTCAGTTAAGGATTGAGCGTCTTTGGTGCTCCGTATAAGCCGCAAACTATAAGCCTAGAGCTTATACCTGCCAAGTCATGTCCCTATTTCTCTATTCTAAGCGTTTCACAAGATTTCCGGTACCTCCCTAAAGTTGCCGGATCCAGTCCGAGCCTGAAACGGAAATCTGGGACATGCGTTTTTGACAAATGTTAAGTTTCATCATCATCAGTTAATCCAATAGAAACTCCGTCTTTGTTCCCATGCAGCGACTATGGACACCCCGACAAAACTGAGCGGAGCTAGAGATACATGACTTGCTAAGATTTGAGTTGATACCCCTCTACTTCCCTCTTCGCCCCTGCACATATTAAAGGAAAAGTGTAGGAGGAGGAGGGCATGACTTGTTGAGATTCGAGTTGATACCCTTCTACTTCTCTCTTAACCCCCTGCACATATCAGAAGAAAACTAGGAGGCGGAGGACCCGGTCTGCAGCGCGTCACAGTGGTGACAACCAATCGGCTTTTTTTTCCCGTAGCATCTTTTGTAATTTAACTTATTTTATATTATTTAAAAAAAAAAAAAAAATCACATTTCGTACTTTTTGTGGCTACTCCTCCATCCCTGAGTGACGTTAATTTAATATATTTTTACCCACTTTTAACTATTCACGTCACCTAACTTTTTAAAATAAACCCATATTTTCTTTACTATTCTTCCCCATAATATTTGGAAATTAATTCGCTCATTTAAATTTTGTTCAACTTCTCTTTAAACTCAATCTAAATTATATATATATGTATATAACAAATTTAAATACTTAAATAAAAAAGAAAAATCTTCAATTAGACACACCTTCACACACTTTTAGTCATCAACCCCAGCTATCTTACTGGCACAAAAACAAGGACAAAAGACAACACGATAAAACATAAAAATTATTTTCATCATATATACAAATTCCCATCTTCCGTTCCGGCTACTCAAATGCACATGCAAACTCTTCAAACTTAGCTACTTTACTCTTTAAATTTCTCCTCCGGGGCTCTATACTGCGATATAGCTGTTTGTAGAGGCAACCAATTATGTTCAGCGTAGCTCCTTCGCATCGGACAGGGTGTCGGAAATATTCGACTCCCCATGGTCGTATTACAGAGATAGGGAGACGGACTGACGGAGGTTCATGTTCTTGGTTTCATCTAGATCCGGTAACTCGTTCGAAAGTTATACATGCCACAAGATTCCCGACTGCCTCTCCCATGGGTCGGATCCATGAAGTGACCACATTCTCGTCAATATGGTCAGGTCTCTGCATTAAAGTTTTATTATCCTAGCTCGTCTGAAAAAAAACAAACTAACCACTGCGATCACTTTACCAGTCGCCCGACTGACAGATAGACATATCGACCGTCCGACAGACAAGTGATCGGTAAATAGATGGCACTTTGAGCCGAACGAAGACTACAAGTGTCGTAAAACACCATTGAACATTATTCGCAAATAATAGAATAAGTGCACAAGCGCTCGTGTAAATTTATGAATTGACTTGCTTGATCTGGCAGACGTACCACGTGTCGTGTAACTAATAAAGTCCAAACCGATTATGGAACTTTTCGCCAGTTTTAGCTAAAAGTCAACGGGAATGGACGTAGGCTTAAAACAGCCAAAGCGATCTTCAAGTTTTGAAGTTTTCGATCTTTTTGAAGTACTGAAACATAAACAGTGCGAGGGGGAGTATCCGGGTATCATCTTTCGCACTAACTATCTAACGTCACCTGTTCTTTCTTTTCTTTGTAACGTATGATCCTTTTAACTTCTCATCTGATCTTCATTTGCCCCCCCCCCCCCAAAAAAAAAAAACAAGAGCTGTAAGCTCATATGGCACTTGCAAGGCTTGGTAAAATGATGAAAGTAGGAATTCGCCAATGCGTGTGTTTAACTGCTGTGATCATTTGTAAGCAAAATCCGACTGTTCTTAAGTGAAAATTATTAAGTCCCTGATATGCCTGCCAAGTTTCATCGTCCTAGCACATGTCTAAGCGTCTTGTCAGGATCACCGGAATTCCGGAACCCTCCCTCCAACTCCCCCACAGTACTCGGATCCGGTCCGGTCTTGTCAATTATGTATTTAGGGCTTGTGCTTATTCTTCCCCCAAAGTTTCATCCCGATCCGTCCACTCTGAACATGTCAAACAGTTTCCCCCCCCCCCCCCAACTCCCCCCAAAGTCACCGGATCCATCCCGACTTGAAGTGTGACGTCTGAGGCACGAGATCTTTCCAAATATCAAGTTTCATTAAGATCCGGTTCCCCACTCAAAAGTTATAAATACGTCAACATTCCGGATTCCCCCTCCATCCATCCCCCCCGGTGGTCGGATCGAGGAAATGACTATTTCCAAGTTAGTTTGGTCGGGTCCCTAATATGCCTGCCAAATTCCATCGTCCCAGCACATGTGTAAGTATCTTAAGTCGGGATCACCGGAATTCCGGAACCCTCCCTCCAACTCCCCCCATAGTGCTCGGATCCGGTCCGGTCTTGTCAACTATGTATCTAGGGCTTGTGCTTGTTCTTCCAACCAAGTTTCATCCCGATCCGTCCACTCTGAATATGTCACATGGTTTCCGACTCCCCCCCTCCAACTCCCCCCAAAATCACCGGATCCAATCCGGACTTGAAATGTGACATCTGAGACGCGACGTCTTTCCAAACATCAAGTTTCATTAAGATCCGATTCCCCGTTCAAAAGTTATAAATACGTCAATATTCCGGATTCCCCATCCCTCCACTCCCTCCACGGTGGTCGGATCGGGGAAGTGACTATTTCCAAACTAGTTTGGTCGGGTCCCTGATATGCCTGCCAAGTTTCATCGTCCTAGCTCATCTGGAAGTACCGTAACTCGAGATGAGTGGCCTGACAGACCGACCGACCGACCGACAGACCGGAAAGTGATCGGTATATGGCACTTGAGCGAAGCTGCAAGTGCCATAAAAATGCGGCGTTGGTAGCTCTTTGGCATCGTTGAGGAGCTAATGATAAGACCAGAAAAAGAAATAATGTTCTAGCTTGTTATGAGAAGGAAAATATGATGAGCGGGATTTCGGACTAAATGGCTAATCATGGTCTCAGCTGCGGCTAAATGAGGTTGATCGGCAATTCGTTTGACCTTTGAGGACTCGGTTAGTACCTTCTTTCAGTTCTCCTGGCCCTAGGATGGTTATTCTCTCAGTAAGAAACATATACTCTGCTCCTATCCGAAATCTTAACTGTTGCTATTGTAAGTTTACCTCCTCTTGGCATAGGAATGTCATTTTTGTTACCCAGTTCAATGTTCCGGATATTTCTGAGAAATTACTGATTCTCCACAGGCAGCTAACGGGATCAGCCTATTCCCCCTTTGCCTGTCCGTGTGTAAGTGTATTTGTATAATTATTAAGTGTTTTCTCTCTTTATCTTTGTCTGCTTCTCTTATTTTCCTTTGTGGAATTGTGGGTGAGATGGTTATGATTGTTATTTTGTAAGTCCTTTCTAGCTTGACTAGGAAGCATGTATACAAAAAATCACTCAAAACGAATAATTGAGCTAGGATGTTTTCAGCGGTTTTTCGTCCCTTCTTGGAAATGATCCTATTGGATACCTAGATTGGGTCTAGGCGAGAACCCCCCCGGCGAAACCCCCGGACAACCCCCCCCCGCCAACCCCCCCCCCGACCAAAACCCCTCCGGTACCAACCCCCCCCCCCCCCCGACCAAACCCCCCCGGCACCAAACACCCCCCCCCCCCCGCATAAAAAAGACGGGTATGTAAGAGTGGAGTAACTGGTAGGTAGAGAGTAAGAGAAGAATCGACCCCCCCTGTATCAACCCCCTCCGGGCGACCCCCCCCCCCCCCCGAATCCTTAGACACTCACACATATTTAGACTGGGATTTACTGGGCAACAAAACGAACAACCATGTGACAGTTTTACCATTGACAAGCACGAGTAAGGTGAAGAGCTGGTAGAATATTTCTGGGACTATTTTGAAAGTGCTATCACAAAACGAGCTCAACCTTACTCTTGACCCAAAGGATCCTCCCATCAAGTCTCATCAAAATATCTCATTCCCTTCGATTTGATCATTCACATTTAACACCTCACTGACAACAGCTTCAGTTGAATGCGGATGTCTGGTGACTTCAGCAATTAGTCTGTCACCATACCCTTCGCCTTCGCCTTACACTCCCTTTGTTTATCATTGTTCTGATACCTACGTTATTGTAGAGTCAAGTTTGCGAAAGAAGTTTATTCTACTCTTACTCTCTACCTACCAATTACTCTAATCTTGAATACCCGTCTTTTTTATGCGGGGGGGGGGGGGGTTGGTAACGGGGGGGTTTAGCCGGGGGGGGGGGGGGGTGGCCGGGTGTTTGTCCGGGGGGGGGGTTAGCCAGAACCCAGCTGGATTGTCGGCTGGTTTCTTACATACTATTATCAAGAACAAATAATCTGATAGAACCTCCGTCTCCCTATCTTTGTAATATGACTATGCGTAGTCGAATATTTCCCCAAACCCTGTCCGCGACGAACGAGCGGAGGTCATTAGCTTCGCGCCACATCAAGTTTCGTTACCTCTACAAACAGCTAAATCGCTGTCAACCCGCGAGTGAGGAAAAGTAGGAGTCAAAGCTCCAGAGCGGATCAGCGCGCGGAGTACGCCTCCTGCCATCCTCCTTCAATATTTCTTGTGCTTTAAGCAATTGCGAAGACGGAAGAGGAGGAAACGGGTATCACTATTAGCTTAAAGCTAGAATAAATACCTCTAGGTCCGCTCAGTTTTGTCGGGGTTTTCATAGTCGCTGCATGCGACTAATGACAGAAGTTCTATCTGATTATATGTTCTTGCTTTTATGACACTTAAGGTTGAAGGAAGTTTTACAGACGTAAGGGCATAAGTTTAATATCAGTTCTTCTTCGGGAGTACAGACTCGGTATTTTTCGAGACATTGTCGGCTTGTTCTTCTGAGTACAGCCTGAAGCAGACCCTTGCCAAGAATGGCCAACATATCGCTGAAGAAAAAAAGCTCATGCAACTTAACCATTCAGCTCCACCAGATTTGTTTCTAAATTCTTTATCTACGGTTTACGAGCATATTTTACTCAATCTTCTCACCTTTTCAGTCTCTTATTGCTCAAGTTAAACATGAATAGGTTCTAAATTTTCTATAGAATCGCTTTGCCGTAACACTTATCGGAAGTCTTTCGCGCAAAGCAGATCTCAGGTTCTCAAGAATGGGGAGGGGTAGCCTAATCGTATTCCAAGTTCGGGGCAAAAAGGTGAGTGGAATTGAAGGGGCACGTGGCAAAATTCGGTGAACAGGTTGGTTATTTCTAGCTCTTCTTCCCCAAAGTGTCATAAACAATGACAAAACAGCGCAAGTTTTCTTATTGCGAAGTATCTAATCCCTTTTCTCTTAGTTCGGCGATGCCGGGATTCTCAACTCCTTCCATGGTCATAACGAATCACTATTGAGCAATCAATGTGTGTATAATATACGGGTTCAAAAAGGGAACTGCTACAGAAAATACAAAAAGACTAACATGACTTCAAACTATAAAGCATGCCTCTCGGTGGAGTAGCGCGACCTTGAAGAACCTCCCTAGACTTTTAATATTACTAAATTGAAGGGGCACCAAAATCCTATTTATTCCGTATACAAAATAAAATTCCTCGGTGGTGGAAATACTACTGGTTTACTGAATAATCAGTGAATACTTCACAATGTCACATCTGAGAGTTAGGTTCCGGCTAAAAACAAGAGCTAGAAGCCCATATGGCACTTAAATTGCAAAGATGGTTCAGAGGATGAATATAGAATTTGCCTTTTCGTGTGTTTGTTCTGATCATTTGTAAGCAAAACCTTTGAGTTAAGAATGACCATGGTCCCTTTGAAATCACGAAAACGTTTCGTTTGTTGATAAGTATTTGATTTTTGAACTTGTAATGATGCTGTAATGGTGCGCACTTTAAAGGCGCTAGAAGTTCATCTGTAAGCAAAACCCTTCAGACAAAAACGATAATGGGCCCTTGTGGATCTTTAATATATCGTTTGGTCAAAAGTATTTTTTTTTTTCGGTTAAGACGCGCACTTTATTTTTGCTAGACATACATTTTTTAAAAACCCTTAATTGTGGCACAAATGATTATGGGTCGAAATGTATCGTTTGATCTAAAGTACTTTTTGACCTTGCAGTTAAGATGCGCACTTTAAAGTAGCTAGAAATTCATTTGTTAGCAAAACCCCAAGGCTACCAAAATCGATTGAGAGTCGTTTAGCAGCCAAATTCTAAGTGCTAAAAGAAAAAGAGTTTGATGACGCTTATGAGATGAGATTGTTTCTGAGTTGATTGGAGGTTTCGTTTTGTTACTTCAAAAAAAAAAAGAATTGTCGCGGTCTAGCCTACCCGCGATTCCGTCCACATACTTTTCGAGTGTCCAGGTGGACCGATTCTCCACAGATTGAGGGTTTTTACCCGATTTCGCACGGCTGTATACATCAAGCAGACTATGAAACCTACATTTGAAGAAGTGCAGCAACTTTCTGAACAAAAAGAGTAGGCTATTCATCGCTAAAATTTCCATAGAAACTTCACGATTCTATAAAGAACAATATCAGTATTGTACCACAACGTCGTAAAACCCAATGTCCCACAGCTCCGTTAGCCATAGAGATTTGAGTCAAGTAGAGTTGGAGTTGGATGTGATGCTGAAGATGAACGCTATATACCAAAATTTGTGTCCGCAGACAAAGTGTAGGGCACACCAAAAAAACGCATCCTACAGCTGGTAGAGTGGTGTCTTGACAGCATGCAGAAATGTCAGCGGCAGCCAATCAAATTCTTATATAGAATATAATAGAGTAGAACATATTTACACAAAAGTCCGAATGCCGTGGCAAAATATATAGTTTTAACACTGGTTTGAGTAAACATACTAACAATAGGCTTATATAGAAAAATAAAAAATAAAATTAATAATGAATATCAAATAAACAGATTGCGGTGGCGCAAACCATTCCGAAGGAATTTCCCTGGCATTCTTACGTCACAAAATTGTCTACATTTTAATATTTCAAACATCCACTCTTTCCCAAACGTTCCTTCATCGAAAACTTCGGATCTTAAATCATTCAGCTCTCTCACAGCTCATTCACACTCACTCATAAATGGCTCAAATCAGCATTCGCGATCCCACATATTGGACGGAAGAAAGGAGGACCAGTCTTTTCATGACATTTACCGATATAATGTATCTTCTCTCCAAACGGGTAAAAAATTTCCCCGAAAGCTCAATAACAACTTTAATTCCTCCTTTGTTAGCCCCGCCTTCTCCCCCCAATCTCTTTGACAGTCGCGTACAAACTCAGGGAACCGGAAGCCACCAGCTCAATGTGCCACCTCTTTATCTCCTGGTCCTGAAGAACCCCTTGGACTTCCCTGCCAATCGAACCCAACAATAGATGGGTGACCCCTTCATTCCAGTATCCTCCCATGCCACATTGATCCAGGATATACTTTATACGCTCCGGCCAAGGCCACCGCCGGCCAACGGCCAAGACCACCATCTAACATACTTAACAGTATGTTAGACGGTGCCAGCGGATTTCGTGTTAAAATAGGATTATATGCAAGAATTCCATCAGCCCAAGCTGACTGCAAATCATGTTTGATGGTTCGCAGGCTGAAATAGGTTTCAGCCGAGATTTTGGTCATGGGTAACCCCTTCATTCCAGTATCCTACTATTATTTGGCTGTATTTTTAAACTATATTTTTTGGCTATATTTTTAAACTGTAATACTATCATGTATATTGAATGTGATATAGTTTTTGTCGTCCGTTTTATTTACTTTTGTTTACTCATCTAGGGCATTTAGAGGGAAAGTAAGCAAAATTAATAAGAGTACTCCATTTAGCACCGCTAAATTAATACCAATGGTAAAAATTGTTACCACGGCAAAGATTGTAACAGAAAGAACAAGACCAAAGGTTCCAATGGGATCCCAAAAATTGAATATTTGATCCGGACAAACAGGATTTGTTTTCGAGAGATTGAGTGTTCGCTAGACTTTTTGAAGATTTTTACTGTATTTTGTTTTACAGATTGGTATGCTTATCAGATGGGAAATGTGACATTCCTACCCTTAAATCTATCATCTAATCAACTTCAAAAAAAGATTTTGCTTTTAACGAATTTTCCGGTTTCGGCCGGATTCCGGACGAACTATTTGTCCGGCGAGAAAATGGTTTTCACCGTCATGTTCAGCATGTTTTCTTACCCCTAAATCGAACATCTAATCAAGTTCAAATAAAAGTTTTGCTTTCATCAAATTCTCCGGTTTCCGCCAGATTCCAAGTGAACTACTTGTCCGGCAACAATATGGTTTTCACCATCGTGTTCAGCATGTCTTGTTACCCCTAAATCAAACATCTAATCAACTTGAAATAAAAATTTTATTTCTAACAAACTTTCCGGTTTTAGCCGGATTCCGGGCGAACTACTTATCCGGCAAGAAAATAACTTTCATATTTGGATTCAGCGTTTCTCCTTACCCCTAAATCAACTATCTAAACAGCTTTGAAAAATTTTTTTTTTTGCCCCTTAATTTCAAACCCCTCCCCCACCCTCAAATATAGGGCTACAGAGCCCATCTTCGAACTTGACTTGTACTTTGACCCAAAGGATCCTCCCACCAAGTTTCATCAAAATGTCTCAACGCCTTCGAGAGTTATCGTGCGCACAGACGGACAGACGGACGGACGGACAGACGGACAACTTTTGCGATGTCATAGGTATCCCGCCACTTACGTTTTGGGATCCCAAAAATAATGGTATCCGCCAATTCCCTCTGTACTTTGTCTTGCACCTTCGCTGCCTCTTTTCCGAATATTATTATCTCTGTGGGTGTAGCGTGTCCAATACTTTCCATCTGTGAGGTTGTAAATTGTCACCAAAACACCTTAGGGAGCTATTCCGGACGATTTTATATCTGGGAATGAATGCTGAATTTCGGATTTATTGCCTATTTATTCGTTCATAAGCTGTTGCACTCGGCAAGATCAGTCTGTCCTGAGATATAGGTGTTCCGGGGAATTGATTTGCTGCGTCTCGGGAAAGTACGGCGCATGCTTTAAATCAGATAGATAACCTGTTCTTGGGGAAAAGAAGAAGCATCTTCTGCATAAATCTCCAAAAGATAAGATTTAATTGCACAAAAAAGCCCAAAAGGCTATGGCGACAGAATAAACTAAACAAAAAGACAACGATGAGTTGAAAAGCGGCCCCGAGGAACCTTGCCAGCTTCCTCACATCATCAAACTGACGGCTACCAATCATACTATAAATACACATCCATTTCTCATCGGACACACTCACGCATTCTCCAAACCCATCGTTCCTCAGCTCTCTTAATTCTTTACATTCACACAGGAGATGTACTACAGTTCCATTTTCATCTCCGCACATAGGACAGGAGAAATACTGACCAGAACGTTCTGAAGAACTTCCAGTATACATTCTTCTTCTATTAAAGAGGCACCATGCGGCTTAGTTCCAACAAGTAAAAATGTGCTAGGATAGATAAGATAAGATAAGATTTATTGCACAAAAAAGCCAACCAAATAAACAAAACAAAACAAAAAGAAAAACAACAATCTATACAGTAACCTACTTACTGTAAACATAGTTTTCGGTGTTGAAAAGCGACCGTGAGGAATCGAGCCAGCCTTCTCACATTTTCAAACTGACGGCTACCAATCATACTACACATCCATTCCTCATCAAACACCCTCACGCATTCTCCAAACACTTCATTTCTCAGTTATCTTAAAGGAACAGTAAACTTGACTAGGCAACTTTCGGCCATCAAACCGGCCTGGGGGGCTTAGATAAATGTATAGGGACTTATTGTCGACAGGACCCCCCATCTTTGTTGTCTCGAAACCCCTCCTTATTGTTCCCAGAGCTAGCTGGCAGGGCCTTGCACCTTATGCACTGTAGTGACGCACTCATGCACTGTTAAAGTTCGCGATTGTCTGTATTATCAACATACAGCGTTGCCACTTTACTAAAATAAATTCACTATGCAAAAGGAAAAAAGTAATACCAAACAAGAAAAGCACTCAGAACGTGTTGCTGGGTCATAGTCACCTTGGAAATAAAACCTGACAACTACTTTTTTCTTAAAACCTGCTGCCAAAGTAAAAAGAAAGTTCTATTGTGAGCACAATTGTACTACCGGTGGCAACCCTGTTGACATACATTGTATTACTTTGTTTTGGGGCAAAGATCGTGGGTTCGAGTCCTACTCCCGGCACACAAACCTTTTGCTTCTTTTTTGGGATCCCAAAACGTTAGTGACGGATACCTATGACATCGCAAAAGTTGTCCGTCTGTCCGTCCGTCCGTCCGTCTGTCAGCACGATAACTCTCGAAGGGAATGAGATATTTTGATGAAACTTGGTGTGAGGATTCTTTGGGTCAAGAGTAAGGTCAAGTTCGTAGATGGGCACTGTAGCCCTACATTTAGGGGTGGGGGAGGGGGTTTAAATTAAGGGGCAAACAAAATATTTTGAAACAGCTAATGTGATAGTCGATTATGGGGTAAGAAGACATGCTGAACACGATGGGGAAAACCATTTTCTCGCCGGAAAAGTAGTTCGCCCGGAATCCGGCCAAAACCGGAAAGTTTGTTAAAAGTAAAAGTTTTATTTGAAGTTAATTAGATGTTCGATTTAGGGGTAAGAAGACATGCTGAACACGATGGTGAAACTCATTTTTTGGCCGGACAAGTAGTTAGCCCGGAATCCGGCCGAAACCGGAAAATTTGTTAAAAGCAAAAGTTTTATTTGAAGTTGATTAGATGTTCGATTTAGGGGTAAGAAGACATGCTGAACACGACAATGAAAACCATTTTCTCGCCGGACAAGTAGTTCGCCTGGAATCCGGCCGAAACCGGAAAATTTGTTAAAAGCAAAAGTTTTATTTGAAGTTGATTAGATGATAGATTTTAGGGTAAGAAGAGACGCTGAATCTGTATATGACAATCATTTTTTACCCGGGCATATAGTTCGTCCGGAATCCGGTTGAAACCGGATTTTGTTATAAGTTAAAGTTTTATTTTAAGTTGATTAGATGTTCTTTATAGGGATAAGGAGATGCGCCGAATTCGTTTCTGAACTATCTTTTTTTGGCTGGACAAGTAGTTCGCTCGGAATTCGGCCGAAACCGGAAATTTGGCAGAAGTAAAGCAGGAAGTTTCGATCAGTTTTGTCGAAATAAATATGGCTTATACAGGTATATCTGAACTTAATTTTCTCAGATGATTAGCCTGGCGAAGACTGGAACTGGCGTAGTCAAGACGTAGTCAAGACGTAAAAATATTAAATTTTTGGGATCCCATCGAAACCTTTGGTCTTGTTTTTCTACTAACTCAAAAGTCGAACTCTTGGAAACTGCCCGGAAACTGCAATGGTTGTAACAAGAATTTTTCTAACTCTCAATATCGACTCAGGGTACATTCTTGATATGTCAGCTAGCTCCCTGAGCCAAGTTTGAGTCAAGTTTTCTGTTCCTTTAATTCTCCACATTCACACATTACATGCTTCACACTTTCATTCTCATCTCCACACATTGGACAGGAGAAATACTGACCAGAACGTTCGGAAGAACTTCCATGTCTAGTTACATTCATTTGGTAGAAAAAGGTCCGAACCCCTCTGACAGTGAAAGTTTTGCAATACTACCCTATGGTGGCCTTTTCGGACCATAAATCAGTACTTTTTTAATAATTTGCTTTTCTTAAGTAAACACGTTTTGTGAATATTTATTTACACATAATTTGAAAAAGTAGCGGGACGAGAACCTTTCTCGTGTAGTACCATATCTGTGTGATGGAGGCTGATAATGAGACGAGGGAGGGGGCAAACATAAACTAAACAGCTTGGAGCCAACTGGTGTAAGGCCATGGTTCATTCCTCCTATCTCATCGATCCGTAACTTGCGCCTATGCGAACAGAATTAGCCATTGTGAATTTATTTTTCCCAGCGTCATCAACGCGCTTTCAACTTGAAACTTTCTAAATTGTCGGAAACAGCAATATCCCTTCTCAAGAATTTGGCGCAAAAGGTTTTGAGCAGTGTGACCAGGACCTTGCGAACCTTAAAGCAGACAAGACATCATTCTGTATCTTTCAGCTGATTTGTACTTGGCCTTTAGCCTGCTTCACATGAAAGCCGCTAGTTAACTACGGTCGGTCTGATGACTATAGTCTGATCCTTTGGCCGGTTCAGGATCGTCAAAATCAGAAGATGTGTGTCTTAGACAATAAGCAGCTGATCATAACATGTCCGTTTCTGTTTACTTTGGTAAAGGTTTGTTGTGGAAGTCTAGTGAGGCGTGCGTTCTACAGTTGGCGACTTGAACGGTCTTGCGTTTGTTTCTTTTGTGTGTTTTTCCCCGAAACAGCATACTGGCTTTTAGAAGAAATCCCGCGGTTAAATGACGTCATTTGCTTCCATATTCTCAGATCTCGAGGGTTCCATTCCCAGATCAGGACAAAACATTTTGCTCAGAAAAGTTTACGGTAATAGGAAAGACTGTTGTGATTCTGGGTAGGAAGCAAATTATGCGAGAATGAGGATTTCGTGACTGAAAAATACTCATCGGGAGCTGACAAAAATAATGGCTCTCTGACGAAAAGAATATGGTTCCTTTAAGCCCGAATGACCGGTCGGTGATGCCAGCTAGTGGATGGGCCTTTCGAACTACAGCTTCATAATGGAACGAGAAGCTGAGTTCCTTGTCCACGATGCTGCCTTAGTCTCTTTCCTCTTGTTGTATGTTTTAATCTCGAAGTTTAGTTTCTACTTCTGGACCAAGAAGTGGCGATGTGGTTCATCCGCTCGATAAGCTTCGCAATTACTTTCCCTACCTGAACTAATTAATTTGGTCATGTTCATTAGAATCTTCGGAGAGGAATCCTGTGTCCAGGAAAATAGATAAATTAGTTTTTGAACTTCCTCCGCGATTCGATGTCCGCTAGTCACAGAGTTGGGGATTTTTTGAAAGTCAAGAGAGTGCATGGCGCTTGCTGGCACTTCCTGACCTAGCATGGTGATTGCATGCACGTAAACGGCGGCTGAAATACGATGCTTTTGCTTAAAGTTCAACTGAAAAGCCGATTTAATTTTGTGTCATCTAATTGAACACAATGAATTATTTGGATTCCGCAAAGGGATTTTTTTTATTTTCCACTATCTGCTCTAGTTGCTTCGGAAGCACGATGCTTCGGCAGCGATATTTCGGCCCTTCTTGGCAAGTGTCCTCGTCAGGCTGTCGAACGTCAGGAACAACATTGAGGAACGGAAGAAACGAACCGGTAATAAATAAATGAAGCTTCTACCAACTATAAATATCCTATTTAAGCAATTAATTCTTGGCGATAGCTTTTTTTGGAGACTCTTGCCAAGAACGGCCGAGATGTCGCTGCCAAAGCATCGTTGCTAACTTCCGTTTGTATCCATTGTATGAATATATGTCTCCAAGTCAGCTGGGATGGATGGTTGAAGGCTGACAACCCCAACCCCTTGATCTTGTTTTATCTTATTTTTTTTATTGTTACTTAAATAAACGCACACACCCTTTTAACGACATTTAAAGGAACAGAAAACTTGACTGAAACTTGACTCGGGGAGCTAGCTAACATATCAAGAATGTACCCTGAGTCGATATTGAGAGTAAGAAAAATTCTCGTTACGACCATTGCAGTTTCCGGGCAGTTTCCGAGAATTCGACTTTGAGCAAAAGGTTTGCAAAAGCAAAAGGTTTGTGTGCCGCGACTAGGGATCGAACCCCGGCCACCTTGTCGGGGAGGTCGTTTCTCTGTGGTCTACATGTAAAAAGGCGAACTTTCACAGTACATAAGTGCATAATTACAGTGCATAAGGGGCAAGGGCCTGCCAGCTAGCTTTTGGAACACTAAGGAGGGGGTTCGAGACGGTTCGAGAAGAAGGGGGGGCCTGTCTTCAAGAAGACCCTGTATATTTACCTAAGCCCCCCCCCCCGGGCGATTCGATGGCCGAAAGTTGCGTAGTCAAGTTTACTGTTCCTTTAAACATCAAACATTGTCTTCGCTTCACTGCAAAACCTGCAAAACCGATTTGAAAGTTAAGACGATGCCTGAATATTGAAGAACATTTTTCGGGAACCATAATGCATCCTATTTCACATAGGAATAAATTTTCATCTTGAAAGCCTGAATCCGATTTGCGAGAGGGACTTCTATGTACTAATAGGCTTAGGGACCCTGAATTCGTGTTTTTGGTCTTTCGGGAGCGCCGGGAAGGGTGATGGAAATTGGTTCCTGCTAATGAATTTTGGTTCAAACAGGTAAAATCTGATTAGCTGGAAACTGGCTTCTGAGGAATTAGGCAAGATTCCCATTTAGGAGAACTGATACTTTGCTATTCCGTGTTTGGGGGGAGGAATGTTGGTCGGCAGAATTTGAGCAGTCGATGATGATAGTTACAGTAGCCCCCTACCATTTCTTGGTAATCCCCTCTTAAAGCATACCCATGACATTATATTTGTTTTTCAGCTGCTTGATACTCGCATTTTAGAATAAAAGTAGGTATCTCATAGAAAAGAATCATCTCTCGGTTAAACACAGAGGGCTCACGGTCGCTTTGAAAACTGCGTTTTTCTGCGGCAGATTTTTCGAAAATGTTCCGTCAAGGCAGTGACTTATGTTGCGGGATTGAAAGATGTCCGTTTCTGTTTCGTGGCTAAAAATTTTGTTCGAGATATTAGTGAAGGCCCGTGTTCTAAGATTTGCGACTCAATTTGGTCAGATCTGCACCTGCTTCCTATTCGTTTTTCATGTCCGTAACCTCGTAAAATGAAACTGATAAAGTGAAGAAATTTCCTTTTCAAGAGATCACCTAGGTCTTTTGAGGTCATTTGCCTTCTTGATATATTCTCATCGTTGTTCGGGTTCGATCCTGATCAGGCCCAGATATTTGCTTATCCACGTGCATAGTGAAAAAATGACCGATTGCGATTCCGGGTTGAACTTCTGCTAAAATGATAATTCAGTGCCTCAAAATGCACAACGGAATGGAGACAAAGAAAGAATGGGCATAGTTAGGCCTACGGGAACGGATTCTTAAAAAATTCCCTGGATTCTCGCTAGACGACGCGCAACTACGACAAAAAACAGATGGTGCTCTGCGCACTCTGTTTTGCACAGATTGAGAAATGATAAACTCTTAAAACAAAATGGACCTCCATGCACGAGGTACTCTATCCTATCTGGCCAAAACAGGTGCTCTTCAGTAGATATTATGAGCATGTTCCAGCCTTCTAACAATAGTAACTGTTAGTTACTATTTCCGTTCAACCTCACGAAAAGTTACTATGCTGACCGTTCCAACCTTCTCGAGATAGTACTATTTGCTTACCATGCTCGGGAGCGTGGTAAGCGTGGTACGGATCGCTGTATGGAGTGATCGCCGTGGAGTGATGTTTTACCGAAAATTAAAAAAAGTGTTTCAGCCTTGACGCAAAGTAGCCAAAATTCGTGACGTCATGCGTAGTAACTACGGTAAGTAGGGTGGAACACGCTCTCTGCAGGGTGAAACGTTCTACAAGAGACTTGTGCCGTGACGAATAAACCAGAAGCAACACTTAGAAGTCTAGTACTCCAGTGAAAACCATATACAACCAAATATTTAAGTTGATGGGGAAGTCGCCCTGACAGAAAAAAGGCCCCTCGGCGGGATTAAAGCTAGCCAGAGGCGTTACTAGCCAAAATGATTGGGGGGGGGGAGGTATTTACCGACGGGCTGTTTTTTTTTTTACCGACTGTTTTTGCAGAAAAAAGACTGTTTTCAAGAAAAAACGACAGTTTTGAAGAAAAAATTGACTGATTCTCAGAAAAAACCGACTGTTTTGAAGAAAAATCGACTGATTTTCAGAAAAGTTGACTGTTTTCGTGAAAAAAAATCAAATGTTTTGACGTAAAATCGTGGCGCTTCGCGCCGACTCGGTCATTTTTTACCGACTGGCTGACAACATCGGCTGATGAGCACTTTTGTCTTCCATTATTTAAGCCTGGTAGAACCCATCGAGGCTGTAGATAAGCTAGTTCATAAAGCACACTCATGGTTACCAATCCTCTGTGCCCAATGTATGACCACTAATTAACTCGCCTTTTGTGTTCTTCCTCATTTGTAGTGCTGTACATATTTGTCATTGATCAATTTTCTTTTCTCTTTTGTTCTCCATTTACTCCGTTCTTAAGGTTATAAAGAATATACGTACATACATATTTCACTAGCCTTATAAAAGCTCTTCAGCGTCGTAGACAGGAGTGGAGATACACGTGCCATAGGCAAGGGCGTCGCTATGGGGGGGGGGTGTAGTCGCTAGCCATAGCGACGCCCCTAGCCATGGGAGGTCAAAGCGTCTGGAAAAAGTTCATCCTGGCAGGAACCAAGTTGTTGTTGTAAAAAGTCGGATAAACAATACGGAATTGAAAGCTTTGGTCGTAGCGATGAAATAATCAATGAAAAAGACTAGAAGTACCGCTTTTCCTTTAAGCCATGTCTTGGTCCGCCCCCAGCTAAATACACAGTTAATCTTCCCGGGAAAACGGGAAGGGAATGTCGAGCTGGATCTGAGAATCGGCACGTTTCTGGAAATGCCCTAATCCCCGCATTCAGTGCTGCAGCAGACCTTGGATCCGTCCGTAGCATTTTCAGCGTGAATAGGGAACACCATTAAGAAAAATAAAGTTTATCACTATGTTCTCTTTTGTTTTTTTCAGATTATTTTATTTTCAAAAACAGCCGAAAGGCGGCAACTTGCCGAAATTTGTTTTCTTGTCGAGACAAGTATGTAAAGCAAAACAGAAATATAGCAGTGGTTGACAGACAACTCAGGTTCAACAAAACGTTTTTTAATAGATATTATCGCAATGGACTAACTTGTTAGGCTGCTAGTTGGGGATTCTTCTGAATTTATTTTGCCGCCAGGCATGTAGAATCGTCTTTTATTTTAGAATCGCGTTTTTACTGAGGGAAAACCACGTTCAAGATAATATTCAGGGACGCCGTCTACGTTCTTAACGTCACTTTTTCTGAAAATTGAAAAATCCCTCAGCAGTCAAAATAATTCAGTGCATTAAAATACACGATACAAATGTAAGCCGGTTTCTCAGTTAAACTTTAACCTTTTTTCTAGGTCAAGTGTGACACTTCACGCGGGAAATATATAGCAGTGTGCCTGCTGTACCGGGGAGACGTCGTACCAAAAGATGTCAACAGCGCCATCGCCAGTATAAAAAATCTGAAGACAGTTCAGTTCGTCGATTGGTGTCCGACAGGATTCAAGGTAAGCCTGTACTTCTTTATATCTTTCTTGGAAGTGGAAGATCTCAGGTCCAAAACCCGACTGAGGAGCATTTGTATCTGTTAGTTCCCTACTGACAAAGATTTTCCCTTTCCCATTCGACTTCCCCATCTTCAAAGTAATTCGATGGCTTCGTTTAAATTGAGGCTGCTATTAGGGCTATGTGAGGTTCTGGCATCCTAGACTTGTAAATCGGGTTCGACTTCCAAAACGTCCCTTAGCAGAATATCCCCGCCAAAACGGTACCGTGGCACAACATCCCCATGACCAAGTATTACATGGGGCAGGATCCCTGCTCTTTTGCATTAGAACTCGTAGCCAAGAGATCGACAAAAAATGGAACTGGACGTTGCATCTTTCCTCTTTCAAGTAGCTTGCCTCCTGGTGCACCGTTCCTCTCTTTAGGATGCCATTCCGTTTTAGTACGTGTTTCTCTTTTTAGTGCTCGTTCCGCATGTACCATGCCCTTGCGTACCGCGCCCCCTCTCTCTCTCTCTCTCTCTCTCTCTCTCTCTCTCTCTCTCTCTCTCTCTCTCTCTCTCTCTCTCTCTCTCTCTCTCTCTCTCTCTCTCTCTCTCTCTATCTGTCGGGGCCAATCCCCTCCGTACGGTCTCGTATCCCTTCGGCTTTCTCCCGTTTCTAAACGGAGAAACCCCTTCGCATCGATGGGCTAACAAACCTTGTTTTTCCTCTCTTAGCTATGTAGCTATGGAGTTTCTCATTCCGTTATCTTCATAATTACATTTCATCCACATAGAGGGACCCTTAATTGGCGTAATTCCCCAGTTTCAGGATCTCAGATACCGTTAGGATCTCAGATAGCGTTACCGTGACTACTTAGTCGGATGGTGCCATTACATTCAAACGAACATCCGAACACTGGTCAAGTCTTTTCATCTTTTAATATCATAAACAGTCACTTTATTTAGATATGTGATCGAAACAAAAGAAAAAGAGAAGGAAACATTTGTTTCGTGTCCGCACGTCTTACGCAATTCCGTCAGCATTACCAACTCCTTACAACGCCTGACTTCCATTGAACAAATATATAATATGCCACGAGGGTTGAGCATGCAATTAACCTAGCAACATTCTGAAAACTTTTCCATCCATCGATTTGAAAATTAGAGCTATGAGAAGCACGTGTTATAAATGTGCTAAACACTTGCTTGGGTTGCCACTGTGGTGTCGGAATTGCCGCGTTAAAGCCAGGTTTCACCTTCCAGATATCTGGCACCTTCGCACGGTTAAGCCGTCCGGATTTTTGTTGTAGTGATGATAGCCAATTTTGATATTTTTCGATATTTCCTAGATGTCCCCTGCAAATATCTTTTGCCTCCTAATCACAACTGTTAATCCTCCTTCTTTTTCTCCTACCCCATACATTTGCATATTTATTGAATATCTCAAATGTGTTGCCTACTCGGTGAATTCCGGAATCTGGGGATTACACCCCGGACTTCCAGAAATGTTTGGCCAGGCTTCACCTTCCAGATTCATGTCGATGAAAATGGATGTCTGCAATCCGGAAGTGGCTTTCCCGTGTAGTATATGGGAACAGAATGTATTCTATTCCTTGAAATTAAAATTGGATCTTGTGTTTTTGGGATCCCAAAACGTAAGTGGAGGGATACCTGTGACATCGCAAAAGTTGTCCGTCCGTCCGTCTGTCCGTCTGTGAGCACGATAACTCTCGAAGGGAATGAGATATTTTGATGAAACTTGGTGTGAGCATTCTTTGGTTCAAGAGTAAGGTCGAGATCGTAGATGGGCCCTGTAGCCCTACATTTAGGGGTGGGGGAGGGGGTTCAAATTAAGGGGCAAGCAAAATATTTTTAAACAGCTAATATGATAGTTGATTATGGGGTAAGAAGACACGCTGAACCCGAATATGAGAACCGTTTTCTCGCCGGACAAGTAGTTCGTCCAGAATCCGGCCAAAACCGGAAAGTTTGTTAAAAGTAAAAGTTTTGTTTGAAGTTGATTAGATGTTTGATTTAGGGGTAAGAAGGCATGCTGAACACGAATATGGAAACCATTTTCTTGCCGGGCAAGTAGTTCGCCCGGAATACGGCCAAAACCGGAAAGCTTATTAAAAGTGGAAGTCTTATTTGAAGTTGATTAGACGTCGTCATTCAGTAGTCAAACTGGTTACACCTCCCAAGTGAGCGCGTCAAGTGAACCTGTTTTCCAAGATAATTGATACGGATTATTGCGACTGCGGTGAGTGAGCGCCCAGCTAAGAGAGCCAACGAATTTGGACTTCCCGATAAACGAATAGTTGGATTTTTGCGTTCAGGCGAAAATAACTAATTAGAAGTGCTAATTAGCAAAATGGATAATGCAAACCAAGTCGTTCCTGCAGCCGCGCCGGTGTTTGATCCGGTGGCATTAGCGCAAATGATAACCGAGATAAACATTAAGTTGAACCTACTCCCCCCCCTCTCACTAGATGTTGCGAAACTGAACGGGAGCCTCGCGGACATGCACAAGGATATAGGCAACTACAAAGCCACCGTTCAGAATCTCAGTCAGGAAGTTGTCAACCTACAAAAACGTATTACTGAATCAAATCGTCGGACAAATACTTTGGAAGCTGAGATCAGAAGGTCGAACTTAGTTTTCTACAACCTTCGCCCATTGAATCCCCCCCTCAGGTCATTGAAATATGAAATTCTGGCCTACCTAAATTCCAGTGCTAGCAGTATTAATGTCGGGCCAGCCAGTATCAAGGACGTTTATAGGCTTAAAGCAGGTCCGGTTGTGCTAAAGCTTTACTCTGTGGAGACACGTGACGCGTTACTGAAATGCGCACCCATTTTCAAACGAGACAACATTTTCAAACGAGACAACGTCGCGGTAACGCCCGATTTCACCCTTGCGGAACGTGAAGCGCGGAATTACCTAAAACCTGTGATGAATCGCGCCATTGCGGATGGGCGAGCGGTGCGATTGCGCGGAGATAAGCTTTTCGTGGATGGGAAGTTATTTATGTTCGATAGTGAAGAGCAATTGGTGAAAGAAATCCCCCGAAGATCAGTGAATCAGCAATTCCCCTCCCTCCCAATTCCCCCTCAAAGCGAGAACCGTCAAGAAAAAACAACTAGTGATTCGGAAGAAATTGACATGGTTGAAACTGATAACTCAGGAGAAGAAAGTGACACAAATACTGTGGTGCAGCCTTCGTTTTCCAAGAAGCCCACTCCACCCAAGACGGAACCTAAGCGAGCGAGAAAATACAACGAAGTGAGCCCCCAAGAAGTGGGGGCACGCAATGTCAGGCCAACATACCAACCGAAGGCTTTTGTTCGTGCTACCAACGCCCCTTTGAGACCAGATCCTATGATGCAATATCAAATTGCTTTCGGGACAGAGGGTCCTGTGGGTGACGAGGTCCCACCTAGCCTCCATTCTCAGGTCGGCCCAAAGGTCGGCCCCAAAGAACCGGAAAGTCTCCCGGGACCGAGTAGTGTAAGTCACAGTTAGGAATCGCAAGGCCGTACTCGTTCTTTAAAGCTAGTATCATGGAACGTTCAGGGTATTCAAAGTAAAATTGACGAGATCCAGAGTGAAATAGCAGTTTTTGATATTGTGGTATTAGTTGAAACTTGGCACAATTCAGATAGAGTGCCATCTTTCCCGGGTTTTGAAGTAGTGAATGTTTGTAGATCTACGTCGCGAAATAACCGGAATTATGGAGGATTAATGATATTGATTAAGGATGGGTCATTTAGCGATTTTAAGTGTATAGGGAGTAAATCTGAAAATATGTTGTGGTTAAAGCTAGGTTGTGTATCAGGGAGGAAGCTTATACTAGGAGCAGTTTATATTCCGCCGCAAAATAGCTCTTACAATAAAGAGGATACTTGGAGCATACTTGAAAGCGAAGTGGATCATCTCCGCAGTGCGTATATGGGAGATAATATGATCCTTTTGGGAGATTTCAATGTGTACACAAGTGATATTCCAGAGTTAACAGATATTCAGATCCCGGGTAATGATGGAGTGGTGCCGCTAGCTTTCAGGATACCACGGGGAAGCAAAGATGCCAAGCGTAAAATAAATGTTTGGGGGCGAAAGCTCTTGTCACTGTGTGGGGAAGTGGGACTTATTATTGGGAATGGGAGGTTCGGCGATGATAAAGACAAGGGGGAATTTACTTGTTTTTCAGGTGCTAAGCCGAGCCTTATTGACTACGTTTTGTTAGATACTAGACTGGAGCTGGAGAATTTAAATGTGAAAGTACTTAGTTGGCAAGGATCAGACCATGTGCCGGTAAGCTTAGAAATATTGTATGAAGTATCTCGCCGGAAGCCACCATCAAAGCCCAAGTTGAATCATAGGGAAACAGGGATCCGGAAAAACCTGAAACAAGAATGGTCACAGGAAGAGAATCAGGTAATTGAAAGTTTATTATCTAGTAACCGAGTCAAACAGTCCCTTCACAAGATTGTTATTGAAAGCGAGTCTCCCGATGCTTTGGCGTGTAAACTTCAGGAAGCAGTTCATGAAATAATTGAGCCAATTCTAACACCGAGGAAACCTACTAGGCCTACTAGGGATTTTTACGACGAAGATTGTAGGAAATGCAAACTTAGTTTAGTACAGTCTTTGGAAGCGTTACGTGAAAACACAGCACCACACGAGAAAACACGACTAATGGATGTTTACAAGGAAAAACGGCGAATTTACAAAAGACTTATTAAGCTTAAGAAGGATGCGGCAATTAAGAGAGAGATGAAAGAAACCCTGGAATCGTTTGTAAAAAGTGATATGAAATCTTTCTGGAAAAGAGTGAGCGAAAAAAGACCAAATACTGGGAGGAACGCCCCCGACCCGAGCACTTGGCCGGCGCATCTGGGGACAAAAGAAAATGAAGTGATAGATTATGATTTGAATATTTGGTACGAAGAAGAATTTTCTAGAATTGATAATGAAACTAATTTGCCTATGTTTGAACATGATTATGATTTAACACAAAAGATATCAGAAAAAGAAATAAACGAGGCTCTTGATCGTATGGAAGGCGGGTCGGCCCCGGGTGCCGACGGTATCCCAACAAAGTTCTACAAACGTTTTGCCCCGCACTTCATGGCGGTGTTTGTTTTCCTATTTAATAGTATTCTGGCGACGAGAATTTGGCCAGCTGCATGGAAGACTTCTATCTTCTATTGTTCTACCCCTTTTCAAAAAGGGGGACCCGACATCACATGGTAACTACAGACCGATTTCTCTAAGAAATGGGTGTCTTAACGCCACCGCAGTTTAGCGCCACCGTATGTTTTCCGCCACCCAGGAAATCTTGCATCATCAAGAGGATTAGTTGGGTCAGACGAAAGGGTCAAATATTTTGGTAGGTTCTTCGCCACCGTACGTTTTCCGCCAACTGATTAGCTGGTTCATGTAATTCCAGATCCAAATCCTTAAATGCGAAGAGGGTGTTTACCGCCACCAACACTAACTCTACGTTAATCCTAGCTAAGACGAAGACTGAGCTTAATGTTTCACACAGTTATTTATTTTAAGTCCAACTAAAGAAACTGTACAACTTCAACAATTCAAGGCCCGCAAACTATTTAAATTTCAAAAGGTGATAAATCGCCCGCAGAAATACTTCTCTTGAGGACCGTCAACAATCTAAATGTCATTTTCTTTCACACTCTTTGTTTTAACTATTTCCATGATTATTTTCTCTTGTCACTTAGTTCGGGTTCTGCAGTTACAGTTGCTCTTATAAATACTTTTAGACCAATTACTAACTGATAATCCCTTAATCGCTGCGATACTTAATCCGGTTGGCGCTCGACACCCCATCAGAATATTAGGTCTGACAAGATTTGACCCTACCCTCTGGAGGAACTAATGACGTAAGATTTCCTGGGTGGCGGTAAACACCCTTTTCAGATTTAAAGATTTTAATCTGAAACTACCTGCACAGGCTACCTGCGCTACCTGAATTAAAAGTTGGCGAGAAACATACGGTGGCGGAAAACCGCGGTGGCGTTAAAACACTGCTACCTTCTCTAATACCATGTGTAAGCAAAATACTAGAGAAAATATTGGATTCAAGGCTAGCAAGGTGGCTAAGTCAGAATAAAATATTTAGAGAAGAACAGGGGGGGTTCAGAGAAGATTACAGTACAATAGACAGAGTTTTTGTGTTGAAAGCGATGATTGAGAAGCATACCAAAGGACAAAGTAAGTTATACGTAGCATTTATAGACTTAGAAAAAGCTTTCGATAGTGTTGATAGAGTCCTTCTATTTGTAGAGATGCTAAGAGTAGGCCTGCCTAGGGTATTTGTAAGTTTATTAGCGGATATGTATAGGGCGACGAGAGGCATTGTCAGGATAGTGGGAAAAGGTACATCATCACCTTTCGAAATTGGGAAAGGAGTAAAACAAGGTAGTTCCCTGTCCCCGCGAATGTTCTGTTTATATATTAATGATATTGTGGATTTTTTTCAAAGTCGTTGGGCTCCAACAGTTAGTCTAGGGAATTTTGCTTTATCAGTGTTGCTTTTTGCTGATGACGCAGCGCTGTTCGCAAAGACACCACAAGATCTGCAAAACCTTTTAAATATTCTTAAAGAATATCTAGACAAAAAGAAGCTGACCCTGAACGTTAAAAAAACTGAAGTTGTAATTTTTTCTGGAAAGGCCAAAAAGCAAGATGAAAATTGTGTCAAATTTTATTTCAATGGGACAGAGTTGCAGCAGAAAACAAGCTTTAAGTATCTAGGTATGATCCTCCCCAGCAAGGGTGGGTGGAAAGAACACATAAAGGAAATGGTAAAACGAGGGAAAGCAGTGTCATCGGCGATTTTGAGAAATCCAAGTGTTTCAGGGATAAAAGAGCTCAAGATGCAAAAACAAATTTTCGCGACTAAAGTTCTTCCTACAATTCATTACGGCGCAGAACTTTGGGGTTTCGATGCGGCAGTGCAACTTGAATCGCTTCAGCTGCAACACTATAAGAGAATTCTTGGAGTCCACATTACCACTCCTACACAGGCTTTGAAAGGAGACCTTGGAATATTCTCGCTAAGGAAGCATAGGTTAGTCCAGATTATAAGGTTTTGGATCAAGCTAGTTCAATTACCAGAGGAAAGGCTGCTGAAAGGTGCGTATTCATTTTTGTTACAAGAAAGGAGAGCAAGATCGTGGCCGCTTCAAGTAAAAGCTCTCCTGGACCACGCAGGATTGTCTTATGCATGGAATGAGGGATTAGGCCCGACACAAGATCAGGGAGACATTTTAAGGAAGTATGAAAAGATAATTGAAGACCAAGAAATCCAAGAATGGCAAGTAAAACTCCAAACTTCAGAAACTCTTAAGTTGTATGCTGAAATAAAAGATGTGTTTGGGTTTGAGTATTATTTTAAGCTGGGACTGGATCCTGCTACATTAAAAATTTGGTTCCAGCTCCGATCTAACAGTCTGCCGATCCTTAGTAAAAAGAAACTTTTCAATAGGAGGAAAGCTGGCACGGGAGAGAATTACCTTTGCCCTCTTTGCAAGGTGCAGGAGGAAGATTTGAACCACTTCCTCTTAGAGTGCCAAGCGCTTTCGCATTTGAGAGTAACAATTTTTGGGGGAGGGTCGGTATCGCTTCCCCGTATCCTGAAATCTACGAACCCCAAGTGTATCGTAGATATAAGCAAATATGTGACTAGAGGATTTAGTCTTATTAGGAATGAAAGCTTAGCATAGTAGTTTATAGAGGTGTAATGGTTTATTTGTAAAGTGAAAGGTGTAAAACTTGTATGGCCTTTTGGCTGAATAAAACAAGCGTTATAGGGGTAAGAAGGCATGCTGAACAGGAATATGAAAACTATTTTTTCGCCAGACAAGTAGTTCGCCCGGAATCCGGCCAAAACCGGAAAGTTTGTTAAAAATAAAAGTTTTATTTGAAGTTGATTAGATGTCCGGTTTAGGGGTAAGACAAGATGCTGAACCCGTATATGACAATAATTTTTTTGCCTGACATATAGTTCGTCCGGAATCCAGTTGAAACCGGAAAATTTGTGATAAGTTAAATTTTTATTTGAAGTTGATTAGATGTTGGAAATAGGGGTAACCAGATACGGTGAATTTGTTTTTGAGCTTTAGTTTTTCTCGGACAAGTAGTTCTGGAATTCCGCCAGAAACCGGAAAATTCGCAGAAGTAGGCCAGGATCGTTTCAATCGACTTATACCGGTAAACACACAAGCTGAATCCATATCAGAACTTGGTTTTCTTAATGATTAGCTGTTTGGCCTTAATCTGTTTCTAAATTTTAAGAGTATAAATGTTCATGGAGTCTGGTGAAGACCGGATCTGACGAAGACAAGACCTAATTGTCTGGATCAAATATCGAAGTTTTGGGATCCCATCGGAACCTTTGGTCTTGTTCTCTTTCTATTCTTTGGACCCCTCTTGCTTGTACTGCCTTTTATATTATCCCTAGCTCCCTGATTGACTTATAAGCTTCTAAAATACCCACTTTCTTTATTGTTTCGTTTTTTACCTGCGACATTTTAGCGCTTTTTCGCCCGATTGCAACGCAAGCTTCAAGGTCCGCCGACAACTCTTTCGCACATAAGGATACGAGAAGCTTATAAGTGTTCTTTTTCGTTTTGGAAGACCCTGTATAGGCAATCAGTTCTATCTTCTGTTTTGGACTTCTTTTCTTTTGCTTGGTTTTCCCACTTTTTAAGCAGGGCGCTTTCAGTTTCGAATATTTTGCGTTCAGCCGCCGCGCTGGAGAGCGGAAAGGGTGGATAGAGTCGACAAGTGCTAACAAGAAAATCTCTTATTCCACGTGGCAAGTAATGGTGTTTTAGAAAAAGGATACTTATGAGCCATTTCGTCGGGCAAAGGTCATTTCTAGTAAGAGTTGTGCTTTAACATTTTATATAACTTTTTTTTACCGTATATCATGTAAATTTATTATGTAATGATGGGAAGTTAACACACTCATTGTTTCACAGAGTAGAAAAGTGGCACAAAGTTCAGAACCCCCTCTAACTTCCAAGGTGTTGTGTTAGGGATAGAATTGGATTCCCGGGGTTTAAGATATAGCTACCTCGAACACAGATTCCTGATCCGACTCGAAAATAGCCGAACATGATAAATAAAATAAAATCCGCGTAGTGTCTTTATGGTTGATAAAACCAGGGACCCATACATTTCCTTCCAGGGGGCCTGTCATTTCCTATGCTTCTATACTGATATGATGACTGAACCAATCCATCTTCCAAAAATCCCCGCTTGGGTCGATCGGCATTCTTGTTTGCCTCATTGTACATGCGCGCCAAAGAGACTCCTCCCTCAAGGCGCCAGCAGCCAATCCCATTTGTCTATCTGGATATTCGCGTATTCTATCACCGTGGGTGTTCCTCGTACTCTCAGACGTTCGGTCAGGAGTGCATAGTGCATCAGAAATGTCTTATTGACAGGCCCCCTGGATGGCGAGTCATTACAGAAAATTTTTGGGTCCCTGATAAAACTGACATAGGAAGTTCGACAACATAGAGAGAAGCAGTAATATAGGGAAGGTTGAAACGCGTCCTTTTAGTTTGATACTGCGAAGGGTTATTATGAACGGCGACTATAGCTGGTTTTCTCCGGTTACGTTTTCCGAACGGAAACCGGATTTCACCTGGTAGCCAGAATAGGAGCCAGTAAATGTAGTTTTTTTTTTTTTTTTTTTTTTTAAACCAGGTAATACCTGGACTGACAACATGTCTTAACAGCCAGTTCGGGAACTCGAAAAAGAAAAAAAAGCTCAACCCACACCGAGTGGTGCCCCTCAGCCACACATACCTCTAGCCTACTGTGGTGCAAAACCAGTTTCACGAAACTGGAGAGGAATTCCTTTACAACAATTACCCGTTGCCCTTGCCCTCCCCCCCGTCATCCAAGGGACATTAGCCTTGTTGCCGTGACCAAACGGTTTGACCTAGCTTGTTGTGGAGAGGCTGTTTGATTCGGAGGAACAGGACATGCAAGCCAGGACGCCTAATTGATAATTAGCGCACAACTGAACGCTGTGGTTAGGGCCGTGCGTGAAAAGTCTAAAGCCTTGTGAAGCGAGGAGTAATTTGGGTAGTTTGGTGGTTGGTTTTGGATTTTGGGGCAGCTTCGAGGTTTCCAGGAATCCACTTAGTTTGGTATTCCTTGTCTTGGTAAATGACACCTGAACTACTCTCTCGGGAGTCAACCAGTCCTCTTCATCAGTTTAAAAAAGGAATTAATTTTCTTAGAAAGGGGAGGTGACGTGAAAGAGGTTAACGAAAAAATAAGGTCACCGAGTGGAGCAGAAAAAAGGAATAAATATCATTCACCGACATATCACGAAGGACCCTTTCCTAGATATCTTGTAACAAAAGGTTTTTGCCCTAGTTTTTCAGTTCAAGCTAATAATTCTATTATACAACTGTGCACAAATTACTACAACAAACTATAACACCAGTACACCATGCAGCCCCATGATTTCAGTGCCAAAATTTTCTGGTATTGCCCTGATGTTAAAAGAAAAAAAGTTCCAACCTGGCGCTATCAAAATAAAGCCCGGGCGTTATTTATTTTGATAACGCCATGCCATATCAAGTGAAAACGCACGGTTGGATTTTTTTCGTTTAACATCAGGGGAATACCAGAAAATTCAAACAAATGTACTAGTGTTATAGTCATTATCGCCCTTGCTTTTCTTCGGGCGATAATATATAATCATAAGAAGTAAAAATATTAAAACACATTGTTATTACACCAAAGACATGTAGTCAATACCTTTGACTACATGAAAACCCGAATGGGCCTGTAAAGGCAGTCAACATAAATTCTTACGTAAACTAATCGATAAATACTTACTTGAACTAATCGATAAATACTTTTGCAAGAAAAGTGAAAAACACTGAATGATCAGAAGAGGAAGGAAAAAAGAAGAAAAATACGAACATAGATATGAAAACATAAAAGAACTGGGAGTAAACATACTGAGCAGAGATGAAATATTGTCCAGTGTGCCCTGGATCTGTTGGTCGGCACTTTTTAGTAAGGCTGTATCAGTTTCCTGCAACCCGTATCCAGAATCCCACTTGCACACGTGATTGTGTAAACAGTGTTCCACAAGATTAAACAGACATGGTCCTCAAATGCGCTGTGTCCGCTTGAAACCTTACTACTGTATTTTGTGATACGTTTCCTTCCGCGAAAGTATCATTAGCCTACACTCACAAAACTGCACACACCTTTACTCTTCACGTTGCTACTTGCAAGTATCTAACCCCTTTCCTTACCACCTGCATGCTGTTCGGCTACGCCGGGATTCTTTACTTCCCTCCATGTGCATAAGGAATCATCAGGGAATCTTTAGCGATGTCATTCTGAGAGTTATGTGTACCGGCATGTCTAGTTAGTTCGTCCTTACGAATATTTTGAAGGTTCTCTTTCATTTCTATTTTTGTTCTTGCTCGAAATAGTTGCTATGTTTTCTCACCGAAAATCTGGCTGGTATTGACGGTAACCCAGGTCAGAGGTCATTATGAAGCAGAAAGCGTGAGATTGTATAAGGATTAGTACGTCTGAGTTTTGATACGAACTTTCAGTGCGTGTCTCCTGTATTGCTGAAGTTCGCCCTATTATTCACTCTACTCAAAAGTTGCCGTAATGACCTGGGATCCCTAATAACCATTTTCCAAACTGAATGTCTCAAAACCAAGTTTCCTCTAAGATTGCCATAAGCGGTAATAAATTGTATAAGTGGTGAAGAGAAGGCAGCTTGCAGTAGCGTTTTTCGCAGTTGCGACGCAATCTGCTACTATACTAGATAGGCAAGAGTTTGCAGAACTTCCCCGAAGAAAGACCTGCGACCAAATCCCCTTGTGAAAACGTCCCAACCAAACACATGTCTCCGTCTAGCCTCCCCGTCTAAAACGTTCTTCCAACAAAGAATACCCTGTTTCCGGATTTCAAACTTTTTCTAGGATACCTGATTCTTTGAAAACATATTAGTTTGATGACCACCGTCAAAGCGCCTTTTTCGTAGCGATTTTTTCACGGTAAAGAAACAATAGGAGACCTTTCGCTTGGGACGTTTTTTGGGAGGATGTTTCGAAGCTAGGCCGCATATATAGCTTCCACCGTAGAGGGGGTAGCAGGCAAAGGGTCAGTGGATGTTCCTTCAGCCCAAGCTGACTGCGAATTGATATTTGACGATGCAAAACGGACACGTCAGCTACATTGTAATACAATAAAATAGTTGCGTTTTTGCAGATACCATGGTATCTGATACCACGGTCTAAAGTCGTTTTCGCAATTACCGTGGTATCTAATACAACGGTCAAAAGGCGTATTTGCAGCTATCGTGGTATCTGATATTCAGATACCACGGTCCGACCGTGGTAACTGATCGTGGTCTCTGAAAAAGTCATCTCGCTTTCATCAGTTTTTGTCAAATTGGTGGGAAAGAAGTTTGGCACTTAGTGATGTGACTGGATATCAGTTTTTCTTTTGGGATGAATTCGAAAAGCGCAATTTCGGCAAGTGGTAACAGATACCATGATATCTGCAAAAACGCAACTAACATAATTTAGCTGACGTGTCCGTTTTGCATCGTTAATACAAAGGGTCAATCCTGTCGTTTAGCTACAAATTCTTCTCTTATACTTAAGATCTTCCCCAGATGGGAAATTCACCGTTGGGTACCCCCTATAGCCTTCATCTTCATCTCCATTCTGGGAAAATATGGCATAGTATATGAAGAGGCTATCCCTAAACTGGACCTTCCTTAATTAAATGACCGAAGGAATACACTTTCGAAAATGCTGGGGGAAAGATTTTGTCTTATTCCCAGATGAGCTGTTTATTCCTCCTCCTCGTATCTCCTGCCGTGTGTCTGTTCCAGTTCCTTTTAGGAAATATGGGTGAGCTGTTTATTCCCTCCTTCTCTCGTGCGTCTATTTTAGTTCCTTCTAATAGATACAAAAAAGAAAAATGAAAAAAAAATGCTGCATAGCTCGTCACATATAGGGATGAATGCCAAAAAATCACGAAATAAATGATTCTCCTCGAATATCAAAACACACTCGAAATGCAAGTCCAAGTCCACACCGATCTCTCTGCTCAAAGTAAATCAGTCTAAACATCCAGGTGCGTCACCCTATACCCCCTTATAAACAACAACAACAACAAAAATGTCTGAGAGGAACAATGGCAGTTAATTTTTGACATATCATGCCATGCCAATTGTAGATGTTCCGAATGACTTTGACTAGCTGTAAGCCTCGTAAACCTCGGTGTCCAGCCCAGCTTACAACCGGAATAGGCCTATCAGTGCTATCTAGTCTTCAGGCTAGTCTTCATAGGATATTCTGATTCAGCATGCTCTCAGGTATCCCGTTTTTGGGATACCAAAAACCGGAGACCACCAGTTAGCAAAGGACGCAGCCCGTATGGAAATAATTCAAGTCGTAAACGATCGTAAACGATCGTTTTTTTACGATCGTATTATGGGACATTCCGATCGTAAACGATCGTTTTTTTACGATTGGAACAATGGCAGTTAATTTTTGACATATCATGCCATGCCAATTGTAGATGTTCCGAATGACTTTGACTAGCTGTAAGCCTCGTAAACCTCGGTGTCCAGCCCAGCTTACAACCGGAATAGGCCTATCAGTGCTATCTAGTCTTCAGGCTAGTCTTCATAGGATATTCTGATTCAGCATGCTCTCAGGTATCCCGTTTTTGGGATACCAAAAACGGGATACCTGAGTATATTCGTATACGTATCGTATATTCGTATACGACAGTTGTATCGTATATTCGTATATTCGAAACGATCGTTTTTTCCCAATTGTATTATGGGACAATCCGATCGTAAACGATTGTATTTTTATGATTGGAAAGAGTTGTTAACGATCGTATTTTTCCGATCGGAAACGGTTGTTCCCAATCGTATTTCCAGTATGATTATGGCAGATAATTCAAGCTGAAAAAAAAACAATAGTAAACGATCGTTATTATCGAAAACAGTTATTTCTAAGATTTTTCTTTCAATACGAGCATTGGGCATATTTCCCGAGGGGCTACCCACTCCCCGGCACCTGCTGTACACCCTTTCCCGGCACCAACCGAAATAGGCGGTGCCGGCACCGGTGCCGACAATAAATTGGTCGATTCATCTTTCAAACGCTTCCAAAAATGGTTATTTTGTTGATTTAACACGTGACAACCGGTGCCGACGGGTTTCAGCCGGTGCCGGCACCGACCGGGCATCGCGGCACCGGGCACTTGCTGTACACTAAAATCGAGAGTGGTCAACCCCTCGATATTTCCACACTGTATGTAGTCACTTCCATTTTTATAACTGAATTAAGCACTGATATTTCCAGATTTTTGTAAAATATGCTGTCATGAAGGCATTCCACTTCCAGCTGGTGAGGTCCTGAAAGATCTGCGACCATAAGAAGACATGAAGATTCCACTAAGCCACCCACTAGAGTAGAAAAGATATCATTCTCAGCCAGTTCTACATTTGTTCAATTGTTTGGACAAAACGAATTAAAAGGTGCAAGAACTAACGAAGGGAACATTTATCCGCAACACCCCGAAGAAATGTCACTCCCTGAGGCGGTCGTGGTCTGAGGCGGTCGGCGCTGATTGGCTTGTTGCAGAGCGCAGTCACAGGTCATGCTTTGCGCACGTGAGGTCAGCATACCTCTGGGAATTCATTGTATAGGAAGACGGCATTTTCGGTATAACTTGTCAGCACCAAGTTATAGGGGTGAATAATGGTATACGTAACTTTTCAGAGTGGGTAGAATAATAGGGGTTAAGTGAAAAGGAAAGGTAATCAATTGGTTAGGTATGATCGCCTGGCAATGGTCGCTAGTGATCCGTTAACCTAACTACCTCAACCTAATCCTATTCTAACACTATCCCAACCCTACCCCTATATATAGCTATACCAAACCTCCCAGCCACTAAAAACTAATCAACTTTCTTATCGTCTTGAAAATAAAAACAATTGCTTCCGATCGAAAACAGTTGAAAACGATCGGAAACAATTGAAAACGATCGTCAAATTACGATCGTAAAAAAACGATCGTAAAATTACGATCGTAAACAACCGTTTACGATTGGGATTTTAATTTCAGCTTTTAGTTAAACTATTTGGATTATGCAAAACTAAAATCTAATCAACTTTCTTATTGCCGTTGTTAGAAATCAGGCCTGTATTTATTGTCTTGAAAATAAAAACAATTGTTTCCGATCGAAAACAGTTGAAAACGATCGTAAACAATTGAAAACGATCGTTAAATTACGATCGTAAAAAAACGATCGTAAAATTACGATCGTAAACAATTGTTTACGATCGTTAAATTACGATCGTAAAAAAAACGATCGTTAAATTACGATCGTAAAAAAACGATCGTAAAATTACGATCGTAAACAACCGTTTACGATCGTTAAATTACGATCGTAAAAAAACGATCGTAAAATTACGATCGTAAACAACCGTTTACGATCGTAAACAATTGTTTACGATCGTTAAATTACGATCGTAAAAAAACGATCGTAAAATTACGATCGTAAACAATTGTTTACGATCGTTAACAATTGTAAACGATCGTTAACAATTGTAAACGATCGTTAACAACTGTTTACGACTTAATTATTTCCATACGGGAGCTAATGATGCTTGATCCGAATTAGATGGTCCACTTTTAAATTTCAAGATCGCATTAAAATAGGTTCAAGTCTGAGCTAGGGGTAGGAGTAAAGGTTGGATCGAGTTTACAACAATGCAAGTCGTTCTGAATCAACTCCTTTAAAGCAGAACTGAAAGTTGGTACTATTCCAATATTTATCTTCTCCAAAACAAGCACCATCACCAGACCACCTACTTTCGGTTTACCTTTCAAAGTTGTTTTCATGCTTTTGCTCTCCAGCCAAGCCGAATCTCCCCATTGAAAGTCTTTTCACAATTAAGCAGCGCCTTTCACATCGTTTGCGATTAGTTTACTCCGAGATGCGGACTGGACTAACCAATCAGAGACAACGATTTATTGGCGCGTAATAGGTGTGTGCTCCCACAGTGGAGAGGCATAGCAAGTGTTAATGCATAGGTGCTGAGCCATTTTTTCTAAGGGGGATTTAGCGCTGGAATGCAGCAACTATATATATGACCGTGGTGGACAATTGGAATGATAAGCTTTTTGTTGGCCTTTAAAGTTTAACTGAAAAGCCAACTTATTTGTGTGTCATTTAATTGGATACACCGAATTATTTGGATTCTGCAAAGTGATTTTTTGATTTTCCACAATCTGCTCTAGTTATGAGGCTCAGAATATCTCCGTCCATCCCCACAGCGTAAATTCTACTATGACGCGGGAAATTTTAATCTCAACACAAATGCAGCTTTTCAGTGGGCAGTGGTGAGATTGGTGACGATTGCTTAGTGCCTGAACAAAAAAAAATGATAAATCTTTCTCGTAAGGCATACAACAAAAATACAAGCGCATAGACGCACCACAAATCACACGGAAATTCCACTATTTGAAAATCCGTTATTCGTGAATAGCGTAACAAAGAAGTAACTCATTTTCAGCGGGTCTTCAAGCCAATTTAAGTGAATAAGGGAGGGGTAACTAGATTGTCCTATCCTAGCCCTTTTCGGTTAAACTTTAAAGTTTAACCGAAAAAGGCAGAGAGGACGGTCAAGTTACCCGTCACTTATTCACTTAAATAGGATTGAAGACCTGATGAAAATGCATTACTTTGTTGCTCCGCTATCCACGAATAATCAATTTTCTTAGAGGACGGTCAAGTTACCCGTCACTTATTCACTTAAATAGGATTGAAGACCCGATGAAAATGCATTACTTTGTTGCTCCGCTATCCACGAATAATCAATTTTCGTATGGTGGACTTTCTCTGTCGAATTTGTGGTACCTCTATACCCCTGCACCTGTGTTGTATGCTTGACGAAAGCAATTCACCAAAAAATAAGGGCTCACGCAGTGGCTAGTTATTACCGATGGCCGTTGGTGGGCCAACGGCCATTGAAACTCCAATCCAAAAGTGAAGAGCCACTGGGTCCAACGTTGTCGTCGTTCACTTTCGGCCTTTCTTATGGGTACCAATCGCCGGGTCGTCGACATAACGTCCCCATTCGAAACGTCCCCTGGCGAAACGTCCCCGTGACAAAACGTCCCCACGACGAAACGTCATTGAAACTCCAATCCAAAAGTGAAGAGCCACTGGGTCCAACGTTGTCGTCGTTCACTTTCGGCCTTTCTTATGGGTACCAATCGCCGGGTCGTCGACATAACGTCCCCATTCGAAACGTCCCCTGGCGAAACGTCCCCGTGACAAAACGTCCCCACGACGAAACGTCCCCGTGGCGAAACGTCCCAGATCAAAACGTCCCCTGACGAAACGTCCCCGGCTACAGAAACAGAACATTTTCCTTGTTTGACTCTCTTTGAGCCACAGCGGGCTTCCCCTTTCTCTGAGAAGCATATTGGTGCTCCTTAGATTGTGCATGTTGCTTCAAACGACCTAGAACTGATCAGTTACGAGTCAAGCAAATACTGCATCCTTATTCGGAGAAACTTTTTACAGTGTATATTACACTACAAATTTCAACTGCAAGCAATACGTTTATGAAGCAGCCGATCCGATCTTTCCTGTTTATAAGGAATGTTCCCACATCTATAATGCACACTCACTCCTGAAGATCGAGGTGAACTTAAATCTATGCTTGGGGACCTTTTGTCACGGGGACGTTTTGACACAGGGACGTTTTGTCACGGGGACGTTTTGTCACGAGGACGTTTTGCCACGGGGACGTTTCGCCGGGACGTTTCGCCAGGGGAATTTTTGTCATGGGGACGTTTACTTTACTTGGTAAATACTCTGAACTTCATACTAGAACATATGATGAAAAATTCAAAAACTCCCTTGATACAATTCAAATGATTTGATGGATCCAGTTAAATGATACAAAAATATGTTGGCTTTTCAGTTAAACTTTAAGAGCTGAATCGCACCTTTCAGTGTGTGCTTTTTGCCCTCTCTCATCTAAAGCCGATTATCCAGGGTTTCGCATTTACTCCATTAGATCCTTTATATATATTACCTCTGATCCTTATTTGCAAAATATCTCAAGGGACCTGATCGAAGTGAACAGGTTACCTCGTGGTAATGGGATCCCCCCGTCATTTCCCGGAAGTGTTTGCTTTCATGGCGGAAATTAGGGAGGCTGTTACTAAGGTTCTCATCTTGTTTGGCCTGTCATTTTGTGTGTGAATATTTGATGTCAAAGGAAGTGATGGTATTGAAGCCCGTATCAGAACCTGGTCATACCAGTCCTAATCCAATCTCCACCGTCTGCTTGACATATTGGTACTGGCGGGTCACCATCAGTACCAGCCAATATTTCAGACATAGAACATTATTTTCCTACATAGCAAATAATATTGAGAAAGAGCAGAGATAAAAATTAAAGGAGACAGAAAATATTTGCAGGGATGAATCCGGCCCAAACCGGAAAATTTGTTATAAGTAAAAGTTGGATTTGTAGTTGATTCGATGTCCGATATAGGGGTAAGAAGAGATGCTGAATCCGTATATGACAATCATTTTTTAGCCGGATATATAGTTCGTGCGGAATCCGGCTGAAACTGGAAAATATGCTATAAGTTAAATTTTTATTTGAAGTTGATTATATGTTGAAATAAAGGTAAGGAGATATGCTGGATTCGTTTGTGAGCTTTATTTTTTCGCCGCACAAGTAGTTCCGGAATTTCGCCGAAACCGGAAAATTCGCAGAAGTAAGGCAGGATCGTTCCGATCGGCTTATAGGGGTAAACACATGCTGAATCCATATCTGAACTTGGTTTTCGTAGATGATTAGCTATTTGGCCTTAATCTGTTTCTAAATTTTAAGAGTAAAAATGTTGCAAGGAGTCTGACGAAGACAGGATCTGGCGAAGACAAAATATAATTGTCTGGATAAAATATTGGATTTTTGGGATCACATTGGAACCTTTGGTCTGATCGGATCTTAGTGAACCTGGTTATGTAGAAAGAACTCCCAAAAACCTTCGTAATTTTTTAAGATGTCCAGACTTGTCTGAAGCGTGATCTCTTTGACCTGAAACGTTCGTAGTCTGAAACGGCTGCATCATAGAGTTTTGTATGAAGTTAAATCGGAAAGATTCTAGCATTTACGATGGCTAGGCCACCCCCATGAAAGCTGCCAGGTCAAACCAGAACTCGGCGCGCCCGTTGGATCATTTGGTGGCGAGATTCGGAAGCACCTATATGGGCAAGCTCAAATAGGTATCAAGAGGAAGATCAGACAAAAAGGAAAATATTCAACTGGTATATGAGTAAAAAAAAATTAAAACTTAGCTACATATTTATCAATTTCTGTTTCTTTCAATTTTATTTCATGTTTTCACTATCATTCCTGCTTGAAAGTCAGTAGATTTTCAAGAAGAAATTTGTGTGTTTCCAGTGCTAGTCAGCGCCATTCGAACGACTGAATACTTCATGGGCGGAACAGATTGACTGACTTGTTGCTGTAAAGGATGAATTTGATTTTCTGCTTTTCCGTAAATGTTGCTGGTGTTGGGAATTTGCAGAACGAAGAGGCACAACTGTTATCGTTGATAGTCATTCCTAGTGATCTGTTACGGCTTCTCCCCATTTTCTGCCGTTTCAGTTTCTTTAACTTCGTCTTCAAAGCAAGGAGACGTGGTTAGTCTAGAAATTCTTGTTTCGCCCCTTTCTTTTGTACTAGGCATAGACTGCAATGATTTTTGTTCCACGTTTTTCCCTTCCCGAATCCGTCAAGGATCCTTCCCCCAGAGGACCCAATAGTTTCTTTATTAGATTGTTTCACCTCGGATTTTTATTCACGAATGTCTGCCTCTTGGTTTGTTCCCCAACGAATCGGAGAAGCGAAAATCGAAGAATCGATAAACTGTTCCCGTTTTTGGTGATGAGGGAGATGCAATCGCAGGATGAAATAGGAGTGAATCAGGTTTATGCTTTGTTCCAAAATAATAGGTCTTTTATACAAGGCTTTCCCGATTCTGTCAAAGGACTTGTGCGTAGAAGGGATTTCTAAGAAAGAAGTCAGCAAGTTCTGAATGATATCTCTCCTCGTGTTAGACGTTGACGGGATCGGAGCTCTCGAGATGGTGTGGGCTTCTGGCATTGAGTTCCAGGCTACTGCTATATTAACTCGTTGCCTTCACTTTTTGCCTGTTCGTTCCCGATGAAAAATATCCGAGAATTAGTCGTATGGAGTAGTACGAAAAAGTAGCATACAGTAGTAACTGTTGCTAATACATGCTACTACTAGCAAACTGGATGCTATCGGATACTACTAACCCAGTCGGAGGCATGTTTATCAAAGTATTCCGTACTAATCAAACTACTCCATACTACTACATACCATTCCGTGCGACTTTTTCATCGGGATTCAAAACCAAAACCTTTCAGCAGGAGAGAAGCAGGAATATGTGTTGTCCTTAAAGCTCTACTGTACAGAGTTTCTCCGGGTGGTTCCCAAAATCACCACGATCTTTTTGCCCACTCTCACAATGCCCACGCTCAGAATGCCCACGATCAAAATGCCCACGGTTCAAAATGCCCACGATCAAAATGCCCACGATTAAAATGCCCACGGCTCAAAATGCCCACGACTCAAAATGCCCACGACTCAAAATGCCCACAATTCAGATGTGGAACACCCGAAATCGAAATCGTCCGAAATGCTGGTGGCTTAAAAATGCCGACAGTTTCCAATTGCCAACAGTTCAAAATGGTCACAGGGAAGGCTAATATCGTCTTGGTTAAAAATGCCGACGGCTAAAACTGTCCACAGGGGAGGCCAACATCATCCTGGGAATGCGGACTACGAGATTATAAGGGGTAGGATTAATGACGGAAAAGGTTTTTAAAGGAATTATTTTATTGTTTCTTGAAGAATAATCCAAAAAGACCAGCAAGTTAAAGCTCTTAAAGAAAAGTTCCAAGGTGTATCCCTATCAGGCAGAGGCTTCCTCAAGGAAGCACAGCGCTTTTGCGGCAACTAACCACGAGCCAATACAAATGTTTTTTGTAAATATTTTACCAGAATTATATTATAATTGAGATTATACCAGTTCAGCATACGATTATCGTCATTCTGATACTCCGTCTATTATACTCTTCCCGTTGCTCACTCACCCCTAATTCAAGTTTAAAACGTTCTAAACACGTCAAATAATCCAATCGTGGGCATTCTGAGTCGTGGGCATTTTGAGTCGTGGGCATTTTGAGTTGTTGGCATTTTTAGTGGGCATTTTGAGTCGTGGGCATTATGATCGTGGGCATTTTCAGTGTTAGCCCTTTCTCCGAGTAAGGATTAAAGTTAACTGCAGTATTTGCTACAGGGATCAATCTTATCTCTGCTGAGATAAGATTAATCCGAATTAGAGATAAGATTATCTCAGCAGAGACAAAATTAATCCCAGTAGCAAATACTGCAAGATTTTATTTACAGTGTAGCCATATTTCTCTGACGGTACCGAAATCGCACGGTTAGAGTTATGAGGATGAAATTTCCTCTATAGGCTATAGATAGATCCTAGAGCTGAGATCTTAGGGTTGGGAGAAGATTTTTGGAGTTGCCCTCCCCCCCCCCGTCCATGGGCAACCAGGCCGTGAGAGCCTATTGACCGTGAGTTTAGTTCGTAGATAATTGCAGGTATCAAATTTGAATGTGGTCTGAATTTGTCCTACTTTAGCGATTTCTGGGCCCCCCCCCCCCCCCGTCTGGTTCAGGGGCAACTGTGCCCAGTTCATAACTTGCGAACCATGATAGGTATCAAATGGAAATGTTTCAATGGTTGTTGTCATCGGGTCCAGCTTTGTCTTTGGGGGGGGGGGGTACCGTCGTCAACATCCAAACGCTTCAGGAGCGATTGGGCACAGATTGCCCATGAGTTAGGTTTGTAAATCGTGACAGGTATCAAATATCGGGTTTACCTGTGGACATACTGGTCTAGATGTGCGTTTAAATGGGTCCCGACCCCCCCCCCCCCTCACCTTTCCGGATCAGGGGCAGCTGGGATTGGCCCACTTCGTAACTGCGAACCATGGCTGTTGATTTGTCTAAAGCTTGTTAGAGATCTCTGGGCCGTCCCTGCTCGTCGTCTTGGTTCTTGGGCAATCGTGCCAAAGCTGCTCTTTTACTGAATCTTGCCGCTCAACTCAATTTTACACTTTTTGAAGAGCAGAGACAGATTGTGTTTATTGCTTCGACTTCGAATTCTTTAGCATTGGTTGTAAGACTTCTCTTCAGTTTGGCCTAGAAATTGTAACCACCTGTGTCGTAAACTGGGGGTCGCTTTCTTACTTGTTCTCTCGCATGTAAATATCGAAAGGGGTCCTTAGTTATTAGTTATCTCACGATTATTAGGGTCCTTAGTTATTTTCTCGCGTATAATAAATAATAATAAGAAGAATAATCTGTATTCAAAGCCAGAGGCCATATACATGAAAAGTTATTAAAGGTTAACTTCAGACATCGAGGCTGATATCGGAAAATAACAGCGAGATGGACATTGAAAATAACCTGTCCGAGCCGAAGGCGAGGCAGGTTATGGAAAATATCAGCCGAGCCGAAGGCGAGGTTGATATTTTGAAATGGCCGTCGAGCTTGTGATTCCGATATCAGTCGAGATGGAGGTATGTTAACTATTATAACTTTTTCGAACAGAATTTCCGCTTTTCGGGGCTGAAAATAATCCAGCCAATCACGTTTCAGAATTATTCATAACAGCCTCCGGGGAGGTTGATATGACAAATAACACCCTCTCCAGCAGGTTGTTATGACTAATTCTGAAATGTGATTGGCTGGATTTTCCGTGGCGTTTTCATTGTGAAGTTTATCGTAATATAACTGACCGTGGGTCATAGGAAGATATGCATTACACGCCTGTTCGAAAGAAGTTATACACTAATTAAGCAACTAAATTAAACAAAATATAACTAAAATTCTACTTCTATTCTCATGAAACTTCGCTCCTTCTTCGATAAATCTACACACTTTGCATATTATCTGTGCCGATGTACACTCCAAGATGTCTGGAAGCCGCAAATTCCACCCAAGCAAAGACAGCCTTAAATCAGAAAGCTCATGACACTTCAGCAAAAAGTGCTCCAAGTCATCATTCCCTTCATTACATAGAGGGCAGGTTGTCACTATACTCGGTTCTTCATTTTTCTTTCTAAAAAATTATTTTTCCTATGTACTGGTAGGCAATTCGCTCTCAACTGAATCCAATATCTTAGGTACTTATTAGGCAAATTTAATGTAAAATAATACTCCGCTGCAAATATAGATTTTATGGATTTATATAACCCTAGCGATTCTGACCATAGGTGTTTTACAGGAAAGCTAAAACAAACCATTCATAGACACTCCATGTTTCAACGAATGCGCACTTGTTTGCTTTTCATTTTAATTTTGAGAGATATAAATAAATAAATAAATATTTGCGCCATCCGATCTTCGGCATCCTAGGACATAACTTATCCCAGCCGTTTTAATTCATTTTCAGCCGCCGTTTCTGTTTTTCCTGTGTGGTGTAACTTTCTAATATCCCTTTGTATATTGACCCAGCCTTTTTTTATATCAGTCCCCCTCCGAGAAGCACTCCCCTTTCTCATCGTGACTTTGTCATTGAGACTTTCTAATTTCCAATATTCCATCTCGTCGGAAATCATCGAACCTGAAAGTCCTTCTAATATTGAAAGGCTATTGATTTTTCTTTCGAGGTGCGTCAGGGGCCCACAACTCGGATTTCTGTTTTGTGAATGTCAGGTGCTACATATAGACGTGACGACTCCAGTGTTGCCACTGATCGTATAATTCTGCGATAGGTCACAGGTTTTCGACCTCTTTGACAAAATGCGCCAGAATTCTGCGACGGTAATAAGACCGTTACAACACCAAAAGCACATGATTATGAAGCTTAAAAAAAAAGAGATTTCCGGCTACTATCCGGCAAAAAGAACCGAGTTTCGTGGGCCCCAGAATGTCACAGGTTTTTGTGCGGTCAAAAGTCACAGGTTTCATCAGCGAAAAGTGGCAACACTGACAGGAAAAAAACTGATCCCAGTAAATCAAGCAGAGGGCTAGCAGCTCATTCTTACCATCCAGGGATATCCCCTTTGTTGCCTTCAAAGCGGCCTCTAGACTATTGATTGTCCTAGAACGGTTTATAAGTGTAAACGCGTCCGGCGCCTGCTGGCCGCTAGGCTCCTATATATATAGGGGCTAGCGTTCGCTTTTAAAGCTGAGGGGTTCTGCTGTGGCGGATTGTGTAAAATGATCGACCTAGGAAGACATCCTTGACACACTTACGGTGCGCAACAAACGGCTGACCGGTAGACGGTCGGTTTTTTTTTCCATGCTAAAAGTTTTGTTCGTGAAACCAATGATAGCTCGTGTACTAAAATGGCGACTTGAATGCGGTCAGAATTGTTTCGCACTTATCTCTTTTTCGTTTTTTTTTGTCCTAATTAACACAAAATGATCATGCCGAAGCAATCATGCGACTTTTTGGGTCTTTTGACATCATTCAGTTCTCGATTCTCATCCTGGAACAGGGTTCGATCCTGCTCAGCCCAAAATATTTGCTATAACATGGGCATGGTGTAGAAAAGACTAAATGCGATTCTGGGCGAAAAAGGAATTCTGCGAAGATGAGAATGGAGGCACGGAGGCTTTAAAGGAAAATAAATTTATCTGAAGTCCTGGTTCGTCATGTCCCTAGTCTGCTTCCGCTCACCTTGTCGGCGGATACAAAAAATCCACGCGGTATACAGAAAGCCTATCAGCTGTGCATGTTCATTTAGCTAGGTTACTCAAATTGAGTGAAGAGGACCAGTTGTAGGATCTAAAGCAACCAAGAACCAGAGACATAACCGAACCGGATTCGGGCACTGTAGGGGGAGTTGGTGGCCAAAATGTTGGGGGGGGGGCAAGGTTTTTACCGACTCATGTCTGGTCATTTTAGCGATTGTTTTGAAGAAAAATCGACTGTTTTTTTTTACAAAAAAACTCTGTTTTGAACAAATTATCCAGGTTTTGGCTGTTTTAAGCCTTTTCCCTTGTCTATCGACTTCTAGCAAAAAATTGGCAAAATTCAGATAACCGGTTTTACGCATCAATAACATGATATGCGAACACTAGGAGCATAATGCACATAGAAAATAGTGAATCGTTGCAAGTGCAAAGAAATTAGTGAGGTGTCTTTAGTGGGCTTAGAATGTAACCTATGAAATTTGAGTCTCCGTATTTGACAATGCAAAACGGATACGTCAGCTCCGTTTTATTAGAGCTATATTTCGGCCCAATTGGGATTCATGAAATCAGTTAAGAAAGTAGGTTGCGTTGGCATTATAGACACGTCTTCGACTACATCCCAATCTTCGAATATCACCAAAACGTTTAATTTCTATACATGGAACCAACACCCTTTCCTCCCAAACCTCCCGATCAAACTTTCCCGACTCAAATCTGTCATCTCCTCACAATAACCAATGAACCTCATCTCATTATCCCTTCAGTATTACACACTGGTCAAAACTAAGGACCGTACCTTGTCTACAATATACAGTTCATAGTTTGGGAAGTAGGTGTGAACAAGTTGCTTTTACTACTGTGGAAACATGGTAATGCCTGACATGACAATGACACATAGTAATGCCTCATTGTCACGCTACGTAAAATCCGAGCGTATTTACGCCGTTTTCATTGCTAGAGGTTCTCTCTTGTGAATAAACGAGTAAACACATATACTCAAAGTACGAACCTAGTCAGTATACCGGAGGGTATCTCCCTGCGATGACGCCAGGACCCCCTCGATTGAGATACGGGGAGATGCTGAAAAGAGGGGATGAGAGTAAAATGCCTCTACTTGGCTTTAAAGATCGTTTTTTAGATCGAATAATTCGATTAGACGAATCGGGGAGTTCTCGTGCTAAGAGCCGACTCTTTGAACCCTTACAGTGAGCTGGATAATTTTGCTGGGGAAATTGAGAAAACTTTTCCAGGTTTGAAGTACAAGATTCTTTGTGACGGTCTGCGATTGAAAGCCCTTCTTTGGAATTCTCAAAATTGGTCTGGAAATCAATCTTCCGGATTGTAAATATGTTTGTGTCAAAATGTTTTTCAGCAACTTCTTCGCTGGTATTTTAAATATGTTTTTAACTCATAGTTTAAACACATAGTTTAAGTGGCTGTTTCCAAGACCGGATTTTGAAGACTTGTTCTGCCGTAATTTGGGAGTGCGTTCGAGATAAGTTATTACGAGAAGCCAGTTCTTAATTGTGGTAGTTGCTGAGAAATAACAGCGAGGGCAGACGTCTCTAATCTGCTGGGACCTGCTGTGAACAGATAGTTAATATATAACAATCGGAAAGCCTCAGGATAATTAACAGCACTTTCTGCGCTCCTTCGCTTTTATTTCGTTCTGGCGTAACGCATGATATGATATGATATGATATTTATTGCAAAAAGCCAACTGGCCATAGCAACTAACACAAAACAAAATCACTTACAAAAAAACAAAACAACAAAAATGAAAAGAGAAATAGAAATAACTTAATAATTACACTTACATTAGATCCTCCCAATGCTTCGCTGCCAACCGGACGAACACCGCCAAATTTCTCATTACTGCAAAACACTTGTCTCCAATCAAATCTATTAACCCTTCCTCCCCTAATGTACTCCTCCCAAACATTTCCTCCCTTAATCCCCCCAACTCACCACATTCACACATAAAATGTATCAGATTCTCATCAATTTTACCACACATAGGGCAAATATAAGGGCCAACACGTACCCTGTTTTTCCCTAAATATTTCCTTTTTTCCCCATGTTCTGCGAAAGAAGGAACTAAGAAAGATAAGATCGTTCTACATTAAATATGCGAATCGCCTGCTCCATCTTTCGAAATTATGCCACAACCACACCCTAACGGATAAGTTTCAAGTTCAGTACGAGTATACCCTTTCCAAAGTCTCCTCGCCTCTACCGAAAATCATCGACAATTGGACCAACATGCGCATGACCTTTTATCTTGTCTCCTGGCCGAACATTAAATTTGTGCTATCTTATGTGTTTCGTATTTTTTTTGTCTTTCTTTTATTTTCTTTATGACCTTTTATCCTGTCTCCTAGCCGAAGATTAAATTTGTGTTATCTTATGTGTTTCGTATTTTTTTTCGTTCTTTATTTTCTTTGTGCTCCGCTTTCCAAAATGGCGGGTGAAAAATAAATTACTTACTTACTTGTATCACTTATGACGGTCCTGACCGTCATACGTCGTAACTCTCGTGGAACAGAGATGATAAGAGGGAGGAGCTAATCTTATAATCATGCCGGATTGTGAAACGAAAATAATAACAGAATCTTAACGATCATAACTGATAATAGTTACGTTTTTTGCAGATAACATGGTATCTGATACCACGGTCAAAAGGTGTTTTTGCAGTTATCGTGGTATCTGATATTCATGTCGTCTCACTTTCATCAGTTTTCACTTTCAAAAGTCGTCTCACTTTCATCAATTTTGTCAATTTGTTGGGATGAAATTTGGCACTTAGTGATGTGACTGGATATCAGTTTTTCTTTTGGGATGACTTTCGGCAATTTCGGCAATTGTCGTTTTTGCAGAGCAACCGTATATCAGATACCACGGTAACTGCAAAAACGACTAATTGCAGATCCAGTTACCGCGATAACAGATACCGTGGTATCTGCAAAAACGCAACTATTAAGTCCGGTCTTCACCTCCCGGAACTTCCGGAATCTGGGCTTCCAGATTATTCTTGGACGTCTTCTGTAAATTGCATCCGGACTTGAACCGGTCCGAAAGTATATCAAAATAATCCGGAAAAAAGGGGCTTTTGAACTTCAGGATTTCCGGAATTTTAAGTATCGCAGAAGAAATTCAAAAAAAAATATCGGAAAATCTGGGAACCCAGATTCCGGAAGGTGAAGATTCACCTTTACCTGGCAGCAGCGGGTGTGAAACGAAGTGATAAACCGACGATAACCGAAATCATCAGGACCAGAAGATGGCGACACTTGGGCCACTTCCTCCGCATGGACGAGCCCAGGTCGCCAAACACCATCCTAAATACTCTATATGACGAAGTCCTAAACACGCCAATGAACCTCGGGAAGAACGAGAAACGTCACCCAAACGAACCCCCATCCTATGTAAACCAATCAAAAACGTTTGCTGCGGACAGCTGCGGTCACGATTCGCTAGGCACACGACGATTATCTAAATATCTCCTCCAAGTTCCCAGTTGGTCCCGCAACCGGTATTTGATCCAGAGGTACTCTATCGCAGACCCCGTGCTTAGCGTCGAAAATCTGGTCGCGAACCTTGTTCATAAAGATGTTGAACACCCCTGGATGGGTATTCTTTTTTGATAAGATTCTTTGTCTTGTGATTTTGTATCTTGGTTAATGTTGTTTTTTGTTTGTTTTTCTAATTGTAATTGTTGTTTTCTTTTCTTTTCACATACTCCATCTTTTTTTCCGCTGTGTTGTTTGATGGGCAGTAAAATACTTCATTCATTCATTCATTCCTCATCAGTACGTTAGGGTTAGTAATCAAGAGTATTGGCAGCCAGTAGCCACAAGACGTCGACGGGAAAGACCAAGAAACACGAGCCGTCGCTCTTACCAGAAGGATCTTGTAAACATGCGTGAGCAACTTGAGTTGGAGGATGCTCTGGCTGCAGCCCACCAGAGGACTGTCGCATGTTCATCGGTGCCCTGTGTGCCAGTGGTGGCACAGAAGGATCTATGGTCTAAGGCACGTCTAAGGTATTGCGTATCGTCGTGTTCCGCCTAACCGAATTCGCCACAACCTGAAATAAGCGCTCGGTCGAATTTACTGACTTTTCGTTCTGACTTAGTCATCGATAGTTGCAAGTTCAAGGCGTACTTGGAGTTCGAACTAAGCAGGCTTGGGCCCCGAGTTCGAATCTTTGCTTAGGCGGTCGATGGTCGAGGGAACCAGAATCAGTTGTCCGTGTTCTATACCGTGTTCCGTGTCCGTGTCCGATTTCTATACTATAGATGATGACGACTCAGATGTAAAGTGTATACCTGGAGAAATCTAGGGTAAAGCAAGGGAAGCGTTGGATGACTTGCCTCAGTCATCCATCGCACTCCCCCCCGGATTTCAATGAATCAGGAGATCTGTGCTCAGAGATGGGCGAATCCAACCATGAAAGGATTCGAGTCCGAATCCAGGGCTAGGTACGAATCCGAATCCACCATTTCATGCTTAGGATTCGAATCCGACCCTAACAAAAATCGAATAATATGTATAGGTTATAGTTTAAAAACAGGTGGTGACAAAAAACACTGATATCTGAGGCAATCGGATAGCGTGATAGATTACTGAGGATGGTTGGTGCTTGAGATCAAAATAATGGATTCCCTTGGCCCACTGTGTAAAATTGGGAAACGAAAACTGGAATGATGTAGACTGGAAATTTGAGTGGATTCGTAAGATTGAGGGTTTGGAATCCGAGTCCGAATCCAGCCCGACAAGCAGACGATTCGAATCCGGATTCAAATCCGGCCAAAAGGACGAATCCTGGATTCGAATCCGAAATCTGGATTCGGATTCGCCCATCTCTGCGGGTGCTTCGCATGCGAGAGTTTGGTTGTTTTCTTCTGTCTGCTCTTTCTGACTGTGCCCGCCATAGTTAAAGACATTTTATTCTCAGGGTTCTTAGAATACACTGAGTATAAAGCGCTGGTCTTTATTACTGCGTTTCTTCATAAACATAGTCTACCAAGGTAACTGGCCCCTAGCCGCTGGCGACTTCAAGAATATCTCTTTTTTCCCATCTGGCAGGTCGTTTGAGGTCATCTATCTTCATTCTGTTCCTGTCCTTGTCTGGCAAGATTGCTTGGTTCCATAAAACTGCGGAAAAGTTGCCAAGAGCGGCCAAAACGCCGAATGGCGAATTATTTACGATCAATCAACAAGATTCGTAGCGGCCATCTCTTGTTTTTATCCGATTTGCAACAAAGCTATCTTTAGAAAGTGACGTCAAAAAGAGATTCAGAATGTCGTCACTGTGATCACATTGTTATACAAAAATTGGTCTGCCGAATTTCCGGCTTTCGCCGGAACCACTGAACGGATGGATTGAAGTGCAATTTATCGTGTGCCATCTCACCCCCTATATCAGTGTGCCATCTCACCCTATTTAAACAGACTAATCACCTTGGGTAGGATTTGTATCACTCAAATACTCTATAAGACTTTGTCCAAAAGTCGCCAGTGAACCTCGGGAAGAACGAGAAACGTCGCCGGAACGATAACTCGAGTCCTATGTCAACGGCGTTCTTAGGGGACAGCTGTGGTGAAGGTTCTGGCTCTTCGCTAGGCACACGGCGATTCTTCCTCGGCACGATGAGTTCGTCATCAAGAGTATTCGAAAGCCCCACCTCTCAGCGAAGCCCAGATACGAACATGACTGGAGTTTTGTGAAGATCCTTATAGTTTAACGGAACAGCAAACTCATTTGTGTGTCATTTAATTGGATACACTGAATTATTTGGATCCTACAAAGGGATTTTTTGATTTTCCACTATCTGCTCTAGTTACGAGGCTCAGAATATCTCCAGCCGTCCCAACAGCGTAAATTCCACTTTGACGCGGCAAATTTTAATCTCAACACAAATGCGGCTTTTCAGTGTGCAGTGGTGAGATTGGTGAAGATTGCTTAGTGCCTGAACAAAAAAAAAATGATTAATCTTTCTCGTAAGGCATACAGCAAAAATACAAGCGCATAGAGGCACCACAAATCACACGGAAATTCCACTGATTGAAAATCGATTGTTCGTGAATAGTGGAACAACGAAGTAACTCATTTTCAGCGGGTCTTCAAGCCAGTTTTAGTGAATAAGTGATGGGTAACTAGATTGTCCTATCCTAGCCCTTTTCGGTTAAACTTTAAGAAAAATCGTTCATATTGTTTGTGCCTTCAGACAAAAAGGACCGACAGACAGATGGACGGAAAAAAAGCACGATCTCGAATAAAGATGAACGGTGTTTAATGACACAATTTATTTTTAACAAATTCTGTGTCTAAAGAATAAACTTGTTTAGTTATTTTGTTCTGTTTTGTGTTTTCATTCTGGCCTTTTTTTCTTTCTTTAATTTATGTTACTCCGCTGTATCTCATAAGCGGGTTGTAACGAGATAAGTTTCTTGAATAAGAAATCATAAGACCCAATTAACATTGTAGCACGAACAAGTTGTACATAGTGCGTAGGTCTCTATGTCTTAATATAGTTTGTTTGTTGACTAAATTTTTAAGAAACCAAAATTGTATTTAAATTGCACTGAAGATTTTGTAAAGTAACTTATGCACTTGCATGTCAGTCTATCTCTGTTGAAATTCCCTATGCTGTTGTTCGTAACAAAGAATTTTTCTAGGAATAATGCGAATTGAATTGAATTAAAATAAATTAGTATTATTTTTATTGACATAACGCGGAATTATAGAGCTGTGTCAAAATTAAGAGAGGCGGACCGACAGACAGATGGACGAGAAAATCAGGATCTCGAATACAGATGAACAGATAGAGTACAATGTTCTTTAATAGAACTTTTCCAGAAGCCAGTTAGTGTTTATAAATACACATGTTGTGTCGCTGCGTTTAAAAAATGTAAACCTCTTTATTTATTTTATTCGTGTCTTGTCTTGTATCTTCATATTATGTTACTCCACTGTATTTTATAAGCGGGATATAAATAAATTATTATTATTATTATATAACCCTACGTTGAATTACAGAGCTTTCTCAAAGATTAAAGCGACTCGGATTTGGAGCACTTTACTCGCTTGGTATATATAGACGTGAAGATATCCCTTTTCCCGTTTCTAGCATCTCGCCAGGACCCGCATTTTGACTGCGTACTTGAGTGGTGACCATGCCACACGTTTACTCTGTAAACACTGCTTCGGTGGGAAGGCCTTTACAATGCGGGCCTTCTCATACTACTTCCCCTGAGCAAGTACTCAGGCGCTTTATATTTACTTTACGAATTTTCCCTCTCGAAATTCACAATCAATTCATTCCATTTCTAGGTGGGGATAAATTTCCAGCCTCCCGCTCTCGTCCCTGGTAGTGACGCTGCGGCGGCAGCTCGATCGGTCTGCTGTCTATCAAACACGACAGCTGTTGCTGAAGCCTGGGCGCGCCTTGATAGCAAGTTCGATCTCATGTATGCAAAACGAGCATTTGTCCACTGGTACGTCGGGGAGGGAATGGAGGAAGGTAGGTGAATGAATGTTGGATTATTAAAGTACCCCTTTCCCTATTCCAGTATTTATTATAGTTGAATACTCCAAAACTAGGCTCTGCTCTCAACAAATTGCACACGGCTTTGGCTGTTTTAAGCCCTTCCTATGCCCGTTGACTTCTAGTAAAACACGGACAGATTTACAAAAATCAGTTTTTATGGCACTTGCCTTCCGGCCAAGTGCCATATACCGATCACTTTTCCGTCGGTCGGTCGGTCGGTCTGTCGGTCGGTCAGTCCGGTGATCGCGAGTTAGGGTACTTCCAGATGTGCTAGGACGATGAAACTTGGCAGGCATATCAGGGACCCGACCAACTAATTTAGAAATAGTCACTTCCCCGATCCGACCATCGTGGGGGGAGGGAGGGGAGCCGGAGTCCGGAATTTAGGGGCATGCATAACTTTCAAACGGGTGATCGGATCTTAATGAAACTTGATATTTGGAAAGACGTCATTTCTCAGATGTCCCGATTCAGGTCCTGATCGAATCCGATTAATGTGGGGGGGAGTCGGAGGGGGGAACCGGAAATCATGTGACACGCTTAGACTGGAGCGATCGGGATGAAACTTGGTGGGAGGAACAAGCACATACCCTAGGTACGTCATTGACAGACCCGGACCGGATTCGTGCACTGTGGGGGGAGTTGGAGGGGGGTTCCGGAATTCCGGGGATACGGAGTTAAGTTACTTCCAGGTGTGCTACGACAATGAAATTTGGCAGGCAAATCAGGGACTCGACCAGATTAACCTGAAAATAGTCAACTTCCCGATCCGACCATCGTGGGGGGAGTGACGGGAGGGGGAATCCGGAATCTTGAGGTATGTATAACTTCCGAACGGGTGATCGGATCGTAATGAAACTTGATACGTAGAAAGATCACATGTCTCGGATGCCCAGTTTCAAGTCCGGACCAGATCCGATAAAGGTGGGGGGGGATCGGAGGGGGGAACCAGAAAACTTGTGACACGCTTGGAGTGGAGCGATCGGAATGAAACTTGGTGGAAAGAACAAGCACAAGCCCTATGTACGTAAGTGACAGAACCGGACAAGATTCGGGCACTGTGGGGGAGTTAGAGGGAGGGGGGGTCCGGAATTCCGATGATCGCAAGTTAAGGTACTTCCAGACGTGCTAGGACGATAAAACTTGGCTTGAAAATTAGAGACTTGACATGATTGGCTTAAAAATAGTCAGTTCCCTTATCCGACCATCGTGGGGGGAGTGGAGGGAGGGAGAATCCTGAGGTATGTATAACTTTTGAACGGGTTATTTGGAAAGACCTCATGTCTCAAATGTCCTGTTTAAAGTCCGGATGTAATCCGATGAATGTTGGGGAGGGAGGTGGAGGGGAGAACCCGAATCTTGTGACACGCTTAGAGTGGAGCTATTGGGACGAAACTTGGTTGGAAGAAGAAGCAGAAGCTCTAGATACATCAGTGACAGAACCGGACCGGGTTCGGGCACTGTGGGGGAGTTGGAGGGGGTCCGGAATTCCGGTGATCGCGAATCAAGGTACTTCCAGATGTGCTAGGACGATGAAACTTGGCTTGGAAATCAGACACTTGACAAGATTGGCTTAGAAATTGTCAGTTCCCAGATCCGACCATCCCTTAAAGTACTAATCGCAACCACAACGTACAAAAAATATTTTTAGCAAAATACACATTTTCGTGATCCCTATGAGCCCGTGATCATTTTTGCCTTAAGGGTTTTGCTCACAAGTGATTTCCTTAAAGTACAAACAATACTTTTGAGTAAAATATACATTTTCGTGCTCCTGATGAGTTCATCATGTTTTTTACCTCAAGAGTTTTGATTACAAATGATCACAACAAACCCACAAAATGACGAATTCCTACTTTCATCCTCTGACCCAGCCTTGCAAGTGCCATATGAGCTTCCAGCTCTTGTTTCTTATGAGTAAGCTTCTCACAAACAAGTGTCGACGGCATTATACACATCGAAGGTAGCTAAACAAGGTAATCAGTGAGGTTTCGTTAGGGGGTTAGTATGTACCATATGAACCGAATAGTGCTGAGATCCGACAGTCTAGTTACACATCAATTATTCACTTAGAGCGTGTTCCACCCTACTTACCGTAGTTACTACGCATGACGTCACGAATTTTGGCTATTTTGCGTCAAGGCTGAAACGCTTTTTTAAATTTTCGGTAAAACGTCACTCCACGGGGTACTCCAGCCAATCACGTTACAGAGATCCGTAGTTACTACGCTTACTACGCTCCCGAGCATGGTAAGCAAATAGTACTAATAGTTACTATTTCGAGAAGGTTGGAACGGTCAGCGTAGTAACTTTTCGTGAGGCTGGAACGGAAATAGTAACTAATAGTTACTATTGGTAGAGGGGTGGAACACGCCCTTAAATAGGCCCGAAAACCCGGTTAAAATACGTTACTTCGTTTGATATTCGTAGATAATCGATTTCATCGAATGAAAGTACCTCTGTGTGCTTGTCCCTCTACGCTTGAAATATTTACCAACTACAAATAAGCCACTGCCGAAAATAAAATAAAATATCCGATTCCTTGCAAGACATATCTTAGGCGTATTCTTGCCGTTCCCCGAGGACTCCTCGGGGAATCGAAGGGAACGGCGAGAATAGAAGCAGTCACTCCACACGGACTCCGCGTACAGAAAACAGCGAGAAAACGGGTAATGCTTCTAAAAACGATTTTGTTTTGAAAAAAAATAAAGCAGTTGACGAAATTAGTCTGGATCCACTTTATTTTTTATTTGTTCATTCTGATTGTTTTTAATTAATTTTACATTGCACCAACACCAGCAAAAATTGATCCCCACCGAATCTGAAAGGGAGTCCTTTTTGATGATGGTGATGATAACCGGAGCATTCCCCGTTCGTGGGGACTCGCGAGAATACGGGGAGTGAGTCCCCGGGACAAACAAAACGCGGGGACTCCTCAAGTGGAGTCCTCGGGGAACGGCGAGAATACGCCTCTTGACATCATTTCCTACTTTCTACGGGCGTAACTTGTCCGAGTACGCTTAGCTTCTTTAACCCTGGAAATACAGGCCTCTGTTGACATTCAAATTCTCCGCGTCTGGATTAATTTTGGTTTGTCGTGCAAGCAGCGCCAACTCTGAACGTTATTACTAGAGCCCCAGGTGAAAAAAAGTACAAAATCCCTTAGACGAATCAGAATATTTCAGTTTACTCAAATGTCAGATGTAAACGTAAGCTGTCTTTTGAGTTAAACTTTAGAATGGATGGACCGGTTAAGGAAGTTGGCTGCATTAGTATGATATATAACAATGGTCGTTAAAGTCTTTGATTCGTGTGGGCTGAGAAGGTGGGAGACACCATCATTATTCGATGGGTCGGATTTTTACGAACGCACTGTTACCTTTGTTTTCTTCAAAGTCCTCACGGTAGCCAACGTTATCCACAAATTATTTGAACACAATGTTCTTGAAAGCAAGGTCGCCATTGCTCTTTAGAATGGATGGACCGGTTAAGGAAGTTGGCTGCATTAGTGTAATAGATAACAATGGTCGTTGAAGTCTTTGATTCGTGTGGGCCGAGAAGGTGGGAGACACCATCATTATTCGATGGGTCGGATTTTTACGAACACACTGTTACCTTTGTTTTCTTCAAAGTCCTCACGGTAGCCAACGTTCTCCACAAATTATTTGAACACAATGTTCTTGAAAGCAAGGTCGCCATTGCTCATTAACTATTCATCAATCCCCTGTCGGAGGTCAAAAGAGTTACGAAGCCTTCGAGAAGATTGAGAGGCGTGTAAGAGGATTAAAACAAACTAAGTACATCACCAGGTGTCGGAAAAGGAAATCATCGGCCAGTTTGAAATTTTTTGGTCTCGGAAGCTGAATATTTATATTTAGCTTAATTTCAGAATCTTCAAGAAACCACTATAACGAATTTAGCATAATTTATGGCGTTTGTTTACTGTGATCTAGTTTACATCCTTTCTTCTTTGGACTTACGGGGACTAACAAGAAAAAAAAACAGAAAACAAAATACTAAAAGAAATCGAAAAGCTAATAATTAGTTTGATTTGTCCACACATTTTTCCAAGTACCTGCTAAAATAAAAACATTTTTTTGGATCCAAAGTCAAACAATGATACCAGCCTCCCCATCTCGGGCGCTTCCGACCTGCGCCACTAGATGACCCAGCGGTCGGATCGAGTCGTGGCTTACTCTTTGATCTTGGGTGGGGGGAGGGGTCTAGACCTTGCAAGTGCTAGAATGCTTACAATACAACTCATTTAAGCACCTTGTCCAACCAGGCTTGTAATAATATTTGAATGCGCTGAACGGACAAATCAGCTGAGATTTGTTCTAGCGGTATTTCGGCATTTCTTTGCAGCTTTTTGGGCTGAAGGACTATTTAATAAAGAACTTACTTTACAAGTAATTAGAGCAGAACTGAAACGTGGCACTATTCCAGTACTTTCCTTGTCGCGCCAAACCTGATCTTCCCATGGAGGGCCTTTTCACAATTACGCCGCGCCTTTCGCGCCCTTTGTGATTGGTTAAGTCGGAGTTAGTGACTGTCAATTATCCAATCAGAGACAATTGAGACAAAGTTTGTCGGCGGTTTTAGTCAAGATTGCGCGTAATAGGGTGCTTTCACAGTGGAAAATTATTGCAAGACATTTTCTTCCGGCGAATTTGAACTGGAATGCAGCAACTGTTTGCTTCTGGTGGGGCATTGGAAGGATAAGCTCTTCATTGAACCTTTAAAGAAAAGACAATAGGCTAATCACGCTATTGTTTTCCGAAAGCTGAGCTCATGATAGTTCCCGAGCTTTTGTCATCAACCTTTGCAGCACGATCGGATAAGGTCAGGCAAGAGAACAGGTAACATGCTTACTAGTGCAAAGTCTAGGGGACAGAGTGTAGGATACGAATAGAAGGCGACGTTAAATTTTATGTTGAGTTTTATTAGAAATCAGAAAGTAGAAACACGACTGGGAATGTTGGGATACTGAACCACCGCACTCCAGCTAAAATATTTTTTTTTAATTAAGCAAAACAAACAAACACTAACAACTTAACATGCACGGTACTGTTGTATTAGAAAATTATGAATGGTTGGATAGCGTGGACCGTAGCGTGACCGCGGCGAGTAACTAATAGGGCGGTAGTGAACTAGGTTTTGTGCTAACATAGATAGTTTTATTTATGACTTGCACTGTACAATGTATATCCTAATCCCGGTTAGTACGAGTGACGAGTAACGTGTCAATGATCATTGACAAGCAACGAATGATGAATGACGAAGTGGAAAAACTTGAACGAGATTGTATACTTTTCTAAATTTCAACTTTAGAAATGCTAGTTGTTAGTTGCAAACTGATTTATGGCCGGTCGTTTCTAAGACTTGACAAGCTAGAACCACAACTTCTGGAGTCAGAAACAGTTGTCACTTACAAACTAATTTATGACCGGACGTTACGAAGACTTGAAAATGCTAGAACAACAACTTCAAGAGTCAGAAATGCTAGTTGCCACTTACAAACTCGAACCCAGCTTCTGGAATGACTTATGATTGAACTTTAATGACACAACAATACTGCAAAGGACTCAGTTATATTCATCCATGTTGTTGCTATGGCCAGTGGCATTTTCGTAATACAAATCATATCACAGGCCTTTGTAATTTTTTCCAATATACATCTCCATACTAAATATGCAAGCGGCGTGCGGTTTTAACGGGCTTTTTATTGAACTTTAATGACACAACAATACTGCAAAGGACTCAGTTATATTCATCCATGTTGTTGCTATGGCCAGTGGCATTTTCGTAATACAAATCATATCACAGGCCTTTGTAATTTTTTCCAATATACATCTCCATACTAAATATGCAAGCTGCGTGCGGTTTTAACGGGCTAGGGTCAGGCGCCCCCATTCGATTTGCTTCAGCGCTTCTGGACAGATGTTGGCCGAGTTCGAGTGAAGGACGAGGGACTTGCTCCATCGCTAAGTGATGATAAGCTGAAATGTAAGCTTTAGACGGAGCTTAATTTAAAATACCTACTGCTACTAGCTTTTTGGAATCGCGTTTGAGTATAAGCACTCTCTTCCGGTTGGTTGTTGACTTAAATGTTTGTTTCAGCAATAGTTTCCGTCGAAGTCATCAAGAGTATCGGTGGTCCAGAACCAACAGTTGACTTTTATCAAAGTTCAGGATGAACATGGCACAGTCCAAAGCTAAATAACGTTAACAAAAAGCACAAGTCTGCAGTACGAGAAGGAATTTTTGGACTAGGACTTTTTTGACATCAAATCAATCTAGTATTTTTTTATATATTCAGTCACCAACTTTTGTTTTCCCATTATTTTTTTGTGTGCGGATTATGCTGGTGGATGTAGACTGGATTGGCTCCCTCTATTATTTGCAGTCTGTCTATACATTTGGTCCTTTCTCACGGTGCATGTTTTTCTAGGTGAGTTCATTGAAGCAAGGGAAGATTTAGCCGCATTGGAAATGGACTACGCGGAAATTGCGACGGACTTATCCGCTTTTCTAGAAACCCTCGAAGACGACGCGATGGAAGAATGATCGCTTTGCACTGAGTGTGGAATTAAACGTATGCGAATTATTCCTGGTGGGGAACGTTGGAACTAAACTCCAGAATTAAGGATAGAACGAACTAGAGGCGAAAACATTGTGAAGGACGGGTTAGACCGAGGGGATGCTCAATCCCCAAACCAATGTACACAGGGTGCCTGTGCCGGAAAGGTGCCGAATGAGTGTACACCGGGTGCCGCGGAGAGTGAGTATCCCCTTGGGTAGACGGCGTTCGTAAGGTTTGCAAAACATAAGCCAAGGCTCAGACGAAAATTTGCGCTTGTTAACTAACGAAAGTTTTGTGGCAAAATATTCTTAACCAAAAAACAATCTTCAGATTATTGATCCTAATCATCATATTCCATACCATCGCAACAGCGCATTTCCTGTTATCGATGACACATTTTCGAAAACTTTACTCTGGATCTCTTCTCTTTTTGCTCAACCATGTGAATTTAACGAAAAAAATTAAATTAAATTTAACTTCTTGCACTGCCATAAAGTCTTACGGAACAACTTTGCGAACCACTTTTACGAACGCCAATTTTGATTTGAAACTTCTGCAAATTTTGATGGGTAAAAAAAAAGCCGTTCTTCAGCGTAAACCACGGGGTATTGCGACGTAATAACCACAGTTAGCACTGCTGCATTGTAAGCGACATGTTTTTGAGTATTGTCTGTTGAAACAGCGCATCCTTGTGTTACCTGTTATGAAACTCCTGACAGCGTAGCATCGATTCGCATAAAGCGAACCAAAGCTACATGCACACACAGTCCATGCGAAATTCGCCTCACTATTTAGGAATCGGCATGCAATTCGTCGAAATTTCGGAGCATCCCACTGCGAAAATCGGACTTTGTGTACACGCCACTTAAAGGTCGATGCGTGTGAAAAGTGACATTGTCAAGTTTTGAATAAACATACATTGGTTGATTAATACTGAATTACCGTTCTAGATGAATCCGTCCCCGTAGAGGCCAATAGCCTATTTTTGTGTTATAATACGATTCTTCAGCATATGACGCTGGTTGATGCCAGTCGCGCTGACAGTGTTTCCACTTTTAGGGAGATTGCCCTATTTTAGGGTAAAATGAAATTCAGGGTGATCTAGGGTGATCTATCTACAATTTTCAGGGTCTTTTAGGTTTATTTAAAAATGCCCTGTGGTCAAAGTTCACTTTCTTATTTTTAACCGACTCAAACGTGAATTTGAAATCTGATTCGGCAGGCGGCACATTCAAAACTAAGAAAACGCGGACTTTCCTGTATGAGAAGGTTAGAAAAGTTGCGTTTCAGAAATTGTTTGCAGAGGCGTTACTAGCCAAAATGTTTTTGGGGGAGGTATTTACCGACTGGCTGGTAATTTTTACCGACTGTTTTGTGCAGAAAAAACGACCGTTTATAAGAAAAAACAAACATATGATAAGTTAATGGAAGGACATAAACACTCCTTCAGCCCAAACTGACTTGAAATTGTGTGAGAATGACTCATAAGCCAGTTAGGATATCGCGGTGGAATTGTCCAAACCTCGTAAATACAAAATTGCAAATTGTTCAGGAGACGAAAAAAACTGAATTGGGGCCGTCTGATAGACACGAAAAATCAATGACTCTACTTCTGCTGGAGGGCATTCGACATAATCAAACCTCGTAAAAATAGTGTCCGAGTGACGAATAGAATTGCAAACCTCGTAAATACGCGTAGAATTGCATAGAATTGCAAACCTCGTAAATACGCGTAAGTACACATATAATTTTACGTGGTTAGTTTTTCAGAGATTTGACGACGACGAAAAGTAGATAAAAATACAAGGTTTGCACCATTCGATCCGCCATGAAAATTACATAGGACAGTAGCAGAACCTAAGAATTGTAAAAAAAGTATTTACGAGGTTTGGACAATTCCACCGCGATATTCTTCATCGATATTTCGGCCCTTCTTGGCAAGGTCCACTTCAGGCTATAGTTAGAACATATACAGAGGGGAGTTGATTTTATGCAGAAACGTAGTATTTTGGGGCCCTCTTCGAAATAGGATGGAACAAGTAAATCTCCGTGAGTCTTTTATTTGATTTGATCACACCAGACAGTACTCTTGATGACTATCTCTTCTTCCCGATGCAAAATCTCCGGCCTCTCCGGGTACCTAGCGGAAGAAAAGCAGAAGTGATATCACAGCAGCTGCTCCCAAAGATCGCCGTGATTGCTTGACACAGGATTTGAGTCGTTGAGTTTGAGTTGTTACGGAGACGTTTGCTCCTTCTTCCTGAGGATCACTGGCGTGTTTTGGGCGTCATATTGGGGATTACTGGAAGAAGATTGCGGACTCAGTTAAAGCACAGGTCCTAGTAGAGACAGTTTCTATCCCGATATTGTACCGTATAGAAGACTCGTTTGAGACTTTGTCGCGTTTCTCAAACATTAAAAACCGGTCCCGGCTGTTTACAGTCTCGCTTGGAGAAACACGGAAAAACTTGAATAACCGGCATTTCAGACGAATGAGTTCCTCGAAAGCAATAACCGGGGCCTCATGCGCCTCGAAACTGAGCCAAACACGGAAAATGACATTTGAAGTTGGAAATGAGGATGGATGCAGCAATTAGGGGCGTAGGTTGAATCGGTAATATAGGTAGGACACATCATTTAAAGAATAGTTACTGGAAAGCACTTTTGATAAAATAACGATTTGTTATGGAGCTTTGTAGGGTATCAGAATAGTCTAATAATACTCTTTATTGTATACACCAACTTGTATAAGCTAAATTAAATCTGCAAACCTTTTAAAACACTCTTATTATTCTTTATAAATGTAGTCGGTACCTCTGTCTGCAAAGCCCGAATGGGACTGTGGGGGGCAGCCAAACAAATCTTCACTTTGAATCTTCAAATCATCACTTCGTTGTCAAAAAAGTTTATCTGTTCGATCCTTGAACTGAGGTAGACTATTATATATTGTAAAGAGTAATATTATAAAGAGTATAGGAAGTGGGTGGAAATGAAGCTATTGCCAAGCCAGACCCTTTGTTCCCAATTGACCTATGCAGTTTCAAAGTAAATGTTTGGCAAAGCTTTATTGCAGTCCCTGAGGCGAAATAACCAACCTCCTTCAAAAGTACACATTGCCCCCTCCCCCCTTCGCGCATATTGAGATTCACGATCAATCAGACATCGTATACGGCGGAGGACTTGTCTATTTGCCCGGGGAAAATAATGCAATCTTTGCTGAAGGCTGACGCTAGTCGTCAATCAAATATCTTTCCAGGCAAGATCTGAGATTAGGTGACAGAATAATATCGGGGTCGAAAAATTGGGCTAGAAAATCAGTTGGTGGGGTGAGTCCTAGGAGCGATTTCCAGTTCCATACGTTTCATATTATGTAAAGGTAGTAACAGCATGAACAGGCTAACTGGTGGTGCTGATCTCCGATTTTCCGCCCTCAGCTAGGAAGTTCTATGGGTGGTTGGTGAGCCATCCTAAAGCTTTCACACAGCTTTCCTGTCACCCTCTCGAGATTTCTCCAAGCACCCAACGTGTGAAGCTGGGGCGCGACTTTGGCTTGTTCTTACAGGTTCACGCCAGTAAGAGCACCATTCTTATCATACACAATTTGGTTGGACAACCACGAAATTTTGTACCTTAATTATACAATAAATCAATCAATCAGTTAGTTACTAATTTCGTTCCATCATCGTGAAAAGTAACAACGCTGACCTTTCCAACCTTCTCGATATAGTACCTATTTGCTTACCACTTCCGGTAGCGTAGTACTGTACGGTAGAACGGTAGTGGTAAGACTTAGTTGCAGTGAAGTGAATTCCCTAAATATGAAAGTTCGGTTTCCGAATTGTATCAGAACACGATGGGAGGGAGTTGGAGGGGTAGGACAAGACATTTTGTATTGCTTAGGGTCCAAACGGATGGAGGGATTGGGATTAAATTTAGACTGTATTCAGGTCATGGATCCTAGATATGCTATTTCGAGGTCAGGGTCGGATCCGGTATCGTTGGGGTACCGGTAATTCTTTGGAAGTGTTCCGATTCGAGTGAAACTGGGTGAGCGGTAGGCAGAGGCGTTACTAGCCAAAGTATTTGGGGTATTTATCGACGAGTTGATTATTTTTACCAACTTTTTTTTTGCACAAACCGACTGTTTTTAGGAAGAAACTACTGTTTTCACAAAAAATCTACTAATTTTCAGAAAAACCAACCGTTTTATGAAAAAATCTACTATTTTATCGATTAATCCGACTGTTTTCAAGAAAAAAAATAACGTCTTCACGAAGAATCGGGGCGCTTCGCAACGACTCAGTTATTTTTACCGACCGGCCGACCACATTGGGGGGAGGGCGTCCCCCCTCTCCCCCCTATACGTGACGCCCCTGGCGGTAGGAACAAATGCCCCAGATGTGAGACTTGTGTGTCTACATTGCAAGTGGACACGTTCGGAGAGTTGGTAGTGACCGTCCCTGGCACAGGCTCATTGCCAATGAGGGATATGAAGAACAAATAAGCCAATAGAACCTCCGACTTTGGTCCCCATGCAGCGACTATGCATACCCCAACAAAACTGGGCTGAGCTAGAGGTACTTGTTGAGCTTTGAGTTGATGCCGGTCTACTTTCCTCTTGGTCGCTGCGCATATCAGAGGAAAAAGTCCAGCAGGTGTGCTGGCCCGTTCTGCAGCGCGTCAAGTGTGACGTCACAAGGGTAGACAACCAATCGGCTTTTACTTTCGAAATTTCTTCTCTGGGGCTTTACTGCGACATAGCTGTTTGTAAAGGTAACGAATTATTAACGTACACGCAACGCAGGAATATAACTTCTAATTTTTTCGTTGCGTAAGCTCCGCGTTGCGTCACCGTAAACGCGAAGTTGCGTAGCTCACTGTGAAAGGCTCAACGCGTTAATGTGAAAGCGGCTTCAGCCTGGCGCTGCCAGGATGGACAAACATTAGTTGTGTTTTTGCAGATACCATGGTATATGTTACCACGGTAACTGGGTCTGCAATTAGTCGTTTTTGCAGTTACCGTGGTATCTGATATAAGGTCCACTGCAAAAACGACTATGGCTAAAATTGGACTTTTGAAGTCATCCCAAAAGAAAAACTGATATCCAGTTAGCCTACATCACTAAGTGCTGAACTTCTTTCTCACCAATTTAAAGGAACAGAAAACTTGTACCCTGAGTCGATATTGAGAGTAAGAAAAATTCTCGTTAAGACCATTGCAGTTTCCTGGCAGTTTCCGAGAATTCGACTTCTGAGCAAAAGGTTTGCAAAAAGCAAAAGGTTTGTGTGCCGCGACTAGGAATCGAACCCCGGCCGCCTAGTCGGGAGGTCGTTACTCTGTAGTCTACATGTAAAAAGGCGAACTTTTACAGTACATCAGTGCATAATTACAGTGCATAAGGGGCAAGGGCCCGCCAGCTAGCTTTGTGAACACTAAGAGGGGGTTCGAGACAGTTCGAGATGACAAAGAAGGGGGGGCCTGTCGACAATAAGACCCTGTATATTTATCCAAGCCCCCCGGGCGATTCGATGGCCGAAAGTTGCGTAGTCAAGTTTACTGTTCCTTTAAGTGCTGAACTTCTTTCTCACCAATTTGACAAAATTTGATAAAAGTGAGATGACTTTTCAGATACCACGACCAGATAGCCTACCACGGTCGGACCGTGATATCTGAATATCAGTTATCACGGTAACTGGCCAGATACCACGACAACTGCAAAAACGCCTTTTGACCGTGGTATCAGATACCACGATAACTGCAAAAAACGACTTTAGACTGTATATTAGATACCATGGTATCTGCAGAAACGCAACATTTCTGTGAAGGAGTTCTAGCGGGCATGAAAGGGAAATATCGTAAACGACATTCCTGCATTGTCCATTTATTGTAAATAGTTGGTTTGGTGGGGAGGAGAGGTCGTTTACTTGGAGCTGGTGTACTTGGTGACGGCCTTTGTGCCTTCGCTGACGGCGTGCTTGGCAAGCTCTCCTGGGAGAAGGAGTCTGACGGCGGTCTGGATTTCTCTGCTCGTGATGGTGGAGCGTTTGTTGTAGTATGCAAGGCGGGAGGCCTCAGCGGCGATGCGCTCAAAGATATCGTTGACGAAGCTGTCCGAATCATGATGCTCATGGCCTTGCTGGAGATGCCAGTATCGGCGTGAACAAAGGAAGCCCAGAATCCCGGGCATGGGTAAGGGTGAAAGGACTAGGGACGCAGGGTTAATCAGTAATATAGGTACAACGGGTCCTTTAAAGTTCCCTACAGGCCAATACTCAATAAATTCAAAGTTTTTTCTAGATTTTTATTCTTCTCGTAACTAATATGACTAGCATTTCGACGCGATATGTCGTTATATACTCCGCATATCGCGACTCTAAATATAATCATAATACTGCAAAAGCGTCTAAATGTAGAAACAATATAGTAAGAAAAGCACTAAGCAACTGTACAATTAAGTAGCTAAATAAACTCTTTAGTTTACTACTAGTAAAATTGATATTCTCAGGCGTGATAAAATTGCACTTTGCCTACCAACTGGTTAATTAGTAAATGTAAATTGACAGTATTCAGTAACAAACTATGACGTACTATTTATAAAAATGTCCGCATGTTAAAATGACACTCTAAAAAACTAAACTATGTTAGAGCGAAACTATCCTAGCAAATATGGCGGAATTTGCGAAATCTTAATAGCGAGAAAAAAAGTATGCAACGTTCGGTTGTGCGAAACCAGATTTACATGTTTTGTGCCTTCTTTGAGTTCATGACATGGCAAATCTGAGGGTTACGATTTTGCGTCAGCGACATACGGAAAGAGATGTTGGGTTACGGTTGTAAAGCGTTACTGGAATTACATGTGCACCATCTTGTTTCAAGAGCATCTCCAGAAATAGTTGAAACTCCCCGAATTGGCCCTTTCAGTACCATCTGAAGAAGTATTAAGCTCGTATCTGAAGAACCTGCAGTCTAACTGACTGGAAGTTAAGATTCAATGGTAAGCTAGTATTATATCGGAAGGGCCCTTGAGCCTGGAGCTAAAAATCAAAACTTGCCATTATATAAACTCTTATATTACAAGAGTTCTCATTAAGATCATCTTATCTTATAAGATCATAATCTGAGATCAACGTTTTAGGGATTAGCGTTTCTGACTAGTTTAAACGAAAACATAAGGCTCTTCAAAGTGCGTAACTAAGAAAGGATGAACGAAGTTAAAATTTTCCAAAATGAAATTAAAACCTCCTGTTCTTCAAGGAAGTTGAAGTAGCTAAAACTAAGCTCAGATCGTCGAAAGTTCTGGAACTCCTAAACGAAGAAGAAGTACTGCCCCTGTTTTTACTTCGCCCTGCCCAAGGAATATTCAAAGTTAAAGAAAAAAAATGTAAAACAGTTCCACGGTTCCTTTCTCCAGCATTAACACTGTCGACCAACTACTTATGGATTCCTATACCGAAGTAAAGTTACAGCTTCCATCTCACTTTTATGAGATCAGACTTGCTTCTACCGCTCGCAATTTAGTCTAATTAAAAGTTTTTCACAACCCTGGCTACTAAAACGACAAATAAAAAGTTTGAATGGAAACTGCCAACCCTTCGTTCTTTAGCGCTGAACTTCAAACTCGAGTCGCAGAAAAAAGAACTCGACGGCACGAAAGCCTTTACTTGGGATTATTTTTGCACCAGTTCCCCAACAGTATATTTTGCAGAAAAATAAGGCCGAAGAGAACATGTATTTTTCGCGGACAAAAGAAACACTGCTAACTTTTTTTTATCTTTGTTTTTCACGTTTCGAGACGAAGTTTCGAGAAAATTATGGTCGAGTAAATTCAGAAGCTTCGATGTTATACAACGAACTAGTAACAAGTCATGATGTTACCATAACAGATCAAGTTTGAGTTTCAGAGACAATGAGCGCTTTATTAGATCCCCCTCTTCTTCAAATGGACAAATTAAGGGATCTATTTTTGAGGACCTAAATTAAGGACATCTATGTTGTTCATAACCTAGCTATTCACAAGGGGCCTTCCACTAGCATCCTTTTCTAGGGCAATCTTCTTCCCCCTTCATAAACACCCAAACATAATAAAGTACTTCATTTGGGAGTCGATTTCGTTTTGTTGTTTTTGGTCGCCGGTCACAGTTTCTTTGTCCTTCAAACTCTGACCGTCGAACTTCGGAGCTAGCAAGTTCGAAGTTTGCTTGCGTCAACCGGGCAAGGATCGCCGGAGTCGTAAAAACGATGAACTTTGATGGCGTTCGAAAACGGAGATTAAGCAACCGGCTAAACCAACGGCGAACAAAACTTCGATCAAAAAGGCAACAAGTAGTCAATAATTCAGAGACAAAATTGATCCTCAGGTGGGATTTGAACCCACGACCTTCGGCCCTGGACTGTCTACATAGCTCCGACAATGGATTCTTAGACTTCAAAATTTGAGTAAAACCTCCCTCTGGTTTATCTGTTTTGGTAAAAGCCCCTTGTATAATATTCTATCTTTACGTGATACCTAATGCCGGATTTATTTTACCGGCAACTGGAGGGCACAGACACAAGCCCATCTATCAGACACCAAGGAAGGGTGTAAGGGGGAAGAAGCTAGGGACATCATGCTCGAGGAAAACTCTTGTCAATGATTATGAACAACATATCATGGTCTCTTGATACTAATATGGTGAGGACAGTTCACTCGTATACTGGAATGTGAAAAATCTTGACCCCAATGGGTTACCCACTCCCGGCACCGGCTGTCCACCCTTTCCCGGCACCGACTGAAACCAGATTCATACTTCAAACACTTCTAAGCATGATGATTTTAATGTCTTAGTACGTGGCAACCAACGTCGACTGGTGTCAGCCAGCACCAGGCACTTGTTATACACTAAAATCGAGATTGGACAACCCCTCGCTGCTTCCTATAAGTGAATAATGCGAATGTGCGTGATTCGTAAAGTCAGAAATTAAGTCAACGTACTGACTGAGTAGAAATACACTATAAGTAGTAAACTGAAATACAAAAATGCTCCTCGGGCGAGACTTGAACCTTTGCCCTTTGCCGTTCCGGTAACCACTGGGCCACCGAGAGGATTGTGAAGGAGGTTCGCAAACAACTGCCAGACAGAAGTGGGCTACAGGGATAGCTGGAGGTAAGTTCGTCTGAACAGTTCACTACCTCATGTCACAGGATTGAAAAGAGATGGAATTTCTACCGTGACAAATAAACCTGAATTTGGGAGAGTACCCCAGTATCGGAGAGTCGCAAACAGTCCAGGACCCTAAGGGCAGGGACGCATCCATTATTTCATGTTTGTTTATCACGGTTAAAGACCCCCGTTTAAATTCAATATTTACACCGTCAGAAGCATGACAACATTTAGAACAATAGTTTCAACAGATGAACGCGTGTTACTTCCAAGTGTAAATAGTGTTGTTGATTTCGTTGAAAGTAGCATTGCAAACTATGTTCAATTTTACGTTTTACGGAAATATGCTCATAACATATATTTTCTGTCACACTTGCAAATAATACCTTAAGTGCTATCTGTTTCTTTATTGCGAAAAAAAAATGTTGTGAAACTTCTGACAGTGTAAAGAAAATAATTTTTTTTTGTAAAATGGGAAAAATACCTTAAGAAACCTACTGAACTGGCACTGATAACAAAGTTAGGTATCCTCTCTTATCATGAGCAATATGCTAAGCTCAAACTTCGTCCTCAAACCAAGCAACATGCGGAATACAAAAAAAAAAAAATAAGCACTGAAGCGACATTACTGGAATGCTAGATCCACGGCTCCTGAAATCAACCACTTACGTCAGTAATGTAAAGTAAGAACTCTTCGATATAAACCGCATTAGCAAAGCTGAGAGCACTCAGAATCGTCTACTCTACATCTTCTAAAAATATATCATAAAGTAAATTGGAGATCCGAAATTTGGCAATGGAATGATCCGACTAGATCAGAGTACAATTCATACAGCTCACTCTGTTGAAATGGCTCAGTGCGCATTTCACCATGTTCACCTCAAAATCCATTGACGCTGTATCACACTAGCTCTATTCCTTAGAGACTGATTTCCTATTTTGTAGTATTTTCCAATTTGGCAACTTCGTTTTCCGACACGTTAATAAGGTCGGCTGGAGTCCTTAGGTCGCTTCAGCTGAACTTTCAGACGCTTCATTCCAATTTGGAAGCCATTCATTGACTGGATTGCGGCCTGAGCACTGGCAGGATTGTCGAAGCTCACAAACCCTAGAAGAAAAGATTCTAAAGCATGTTTTATCTCCGAACTAAAATCTCTTGCTAAATATTCTTGCTAAAATCCGTATCAATCCAAGGACATACCACTCCCAATACAGTCTCCAGCTTCTGCTTGACACCAACCCCAGTAGCGTATATTCCGACTTGTTTCGGGAGGGGCGACAGCTCAGTGAAAACATGCGGCCAAATGCCACCCCCTTTCCGGCCGTAAGTCCGAAAAATTTTCAGCGATTTTTTCATTTTTTTGACCGTTTTTAACACTAAAAATACCTCTAGCCAGACTAAAATTCGATCCAGATGACGATTTTGTTAAAAACTTTTAATCTTGTAATCATTCACATTACGACTCAAAAACTGTTTCTGAGATCTATTACTGAACCGTGCTGTAGATAATTTCGATTGATCTTCTCAATTTGTATTTTAGCGTACGTTTTTACCGTAAAAAAATTCTTTTCCGAGAATTTCGGGTGAGGATCGCCCCAGTCGCCCGTGTTTCGCACACGTTTTTCCCACTAAAAATCCCTTTTTCAAGAATTTCGGGGGGGGGGGCGATCGCCCCTGTCGCCCCCCCCCCTAATATACGCTACTGACAAACCCCCTCACTCCCGGTACTACCCCCCCCCCGGCGGATACAAAACAGATGCAATCTTATTTAACACAAGACAAAACACGGAATCTGCGGTAAAAGTACTATATCTTAAGTTACCGTACTACGAACATTCTTTTCGTTCTTTTCGTGTTTCGTTACGTATTTCTTGTTTTGCGTTTATTTATCTTTTTTGTCAGTGTATATGCTGTGCAGATGCTTAAATACTAGTGCACGTAATAAATGCATTCATTCATTCATCGGACTTGTTACTGGACTTGAAATGACCCACGATCTGTTTTTCGTACTTGTTCATAGGGGCATCATGGCTTCAGGACCATCTTCTTCCCCCTCCCTACGTTTCTTCGTTTTCCAGGAGATGAGATGAGGTTACGACTGTAGGTTTTTGGCGATATATACGGGGCCTATCTACGAACACCTGTAACCTACTTTGATCCAAAGGATCCTCACACCAAGCTTGAACAAAATATCTCAACGAATACCAAGAATCAATAAAAACAAAATTAAAAAGAAAGCCTCAAATTTCACAGACAAAAGAGTTTGAACACCCTAGGGAAGGACAAGATAGATGTCACTTCACCCCCTCGTTTAATCTTTCTTGGAAAAAATTCGAGTAGAAAATTAAAAAGGAAAAAAGGACTGTGAAATATCTCCCAGAGGAAATTCTCCGAAATGGCTATGCAAGACGCATTTGAAGGATTAATGTTTACCCTTTATACTGCTCACAAATGACGTTGATCTATAGATGAACATTCAAGTAGAGCGGAATGATGACGAAGAAAAGTGGAAATGGGCTTATCAATCAAATAAGGCAAAAAATCAAGATTCTAGAAACAAAATTATTCAGATTTCAGGACGAAGTAGAGTGGAAGGCGGCGGGCAATAATTTGTTCCATTCACTGGTTCAAGGGGTAAAGGAAATTCTCGCCGAAGCATATGAAAGTGCCAAAAAGGTTAGAATGCCTCAATGCGTCGCTGGAGGCGGAGTCCGCGCAGAAACTTCTATCGCGTTTATTTGTACAATTTTGGAGATCACTGAATTCCTTTGGTAACTTTGTGCTAAAAGCACTCGAGTTGAAGTACTGTTTCTTAGTTTGTTATTTAGTCTAGTTTACAATAATGAGTTGTCTGTTTATCCTGTATGTAGCCTTTGATTTTTCAATACAGTTATATATTTAGTCCCCCTGGGAGAGAGAGAGCAGACCACTCGCCCCATTTGGGGGGGCGGGGCGGGCGGCAACTGCCATACAACTACACAGGCTACAAATTTTTCATCGGGATAGCCCCCTAGATTCAAAAATATTGCTCCTTGGTCTTATCAGGGACCCATAAATTTTCTATAATCAGAGCTTGTCAATAAGAGATTTCTGATGCTACTAAAGTCGCCTTCAAGACGGGTTTTTGAGGCCGTCTTTTACAGCAAAGTTAAACAGACTTCCCCCACAGCGATGTTCCTTCTGTTGACGTATTAGAACCGACACGGTGCCAGGGACGAATGCCCATAACCTTAATTATTATTAAATCTAACTCAAGCTCCATGACCTTATCTTGACTCAGATACACTACGCTATCCTCCGGGGGAAATCATTGCCCCCCCCCCCAAATCCCACTGGATCTTTCAAAGGAAGACGCCCTGAGGGTTCCATCTAAAAAGATACCATTGTTCACAATCTCCGCAAAGAAATGAAAACCACTGATCCTGATATTCCGTGCCTTCAGATTTCCCAGAATTTGAAAGAAACCGGCCCGGGGCAAATCTGGAAGGCTTCCGGGAGGTTCCAATCATCCGCTGAGAACTCGCCCTAACAAAAGCCACCCCGCGAGCTTTGAAATCAATAAACCAATCAGCCGGTTGAGGGCTTAGATCCCCCCAAGCCCCCATGTACTACGCCATCCTTAGTTCAGCAGTTTATATTAAACAGGCCACAAATAAGAAGTTTCTGTTTAAAATCAAATCCCTATTGTATACTGTAATGCCACAAACAAGAACAAAACTACGAATTTCTTCACTTCCTTAATTTGGGTTAATGGCACAGTCTCTAACCCCTTTACTGTTACTATTATTATAGTAGCCTACTTTTTTATTATTCCAATAGCTTGTAACTATTTACTTCTGACCCCGTGAAGTTCAACTTATTTATAGTTTACAAGTGGGTTGGTTCATTACGACCATCTGGAGATGAAACTGAAGGTCACTGAAGGCTTTAGGTGGACATAGAGAGAGAAGCTTCGGCTTAACCTTTTTTCTATTAATAAATAAATAAATAATTATTTTTTTAAAAGTATTTGAATATACCGCTATGTGGTGGTACCTTATTCGTGGAATTCTAGGAAGAGTCTTTACAGGTGCCAGCAGCTTTCGCGTTTGAGGGGGTCAGTGTTTTGTGGGAATGGTGGGCAGATTCTTGGTATCTTACGATCTAAATCACCAAGGGTGATTGTTTCCTTTGGTAACTTTGTGCTAAAAGCACTCGAGTTGAGGTACTGTTTCTTAGTTTGTTATTTAGTCTAGTTTACAATATGAGTTGTCTGTTTATCCTGTATGTAGCCTTTGATTTTTCAATACAGTTATATATTTAGTCCCCCTGGGAGAGAGAGAGCAGACCACTCGCACCATTTGGGGGGGGGGGGCGGGCGGCAACTACCATACAACTAACTACACAGGCTACAAATCTGTCATCGGGATAGCCCCCTAGATTCAAAAATATTGCTCCTTGGTCTTATCAGGGACCCATAAATTTCCTATAATCAGAGCTTGTCAATAAGAGATTTCTGATGCTATGTTGACCGGCCGGAAGATAGTTCGAGAAATACCCACGGTCCAATCACGTCCAAGGCCAGATAGACAAAATTTGGATTGGCTGCTGGCGCCTTGAGGGAGGAGCCTCTTTGGCGCACACGTCCAATGAGGCAAACAAGAATGCCGATTCGACCCAAGTGGGATTTTTGGAAAGTAGGCAAGGGTCGGGCAACATAGAAGCATAGGAAATGACAAGCCCCCTGTAAAGGAAATTTATGGGTCCCTGGTTTTATTTGCATCGGTAATTTTAACTCTGTGGAATAAACCTGGCACTGGTGCCCACAACCGATCTCCCTCCCGCTTCTACGATTTAATGAAATGGAGCCACTGTAGCAGACGCAAGGAAAATGACATCGTTCCAACAAAAGAAACGTCACCTAGTTCCCAGAAGTAAGCAATAGAAGAGTTCCTTCTCTAAAAACTTTCGTTAACGTCCCTCTTTCTATTACTGGTTCTAGTCAGAGCGCCAGATTCTGTATCTCGCTTATTTCGATTAGTACCCATGCCGGAAGGTACAAAAATGTTAAGGGTGGATCCCAGGGTAGTCGACCATGCTGAAAACGAATATCGTAGGGCGCATGTTCGCCGTTGGGGCGTTTCTGAGATATAGGCCAAAAACGCCAAATTTAGCCTATAACTAAGTGTGACGATTCAGGATTTTTTTGCGAGTTATTGGGTTGAGGAATCCGGCGTGATGTTATATCAATCGAAAGAGGAGATCTAGATCTACAAGAATATGATTTTTAAATTGAAAAAAAAACACTATTTTTTTCTCTATTTACTGCAGTTTCAAAATAAGTGCTGTAAAATTCGACAAATATCTCAAAGAAAGGCTAAAAACTCGAAATTTCTTCAAGGTAACAAACTTTTTTTTCATATTAGAAAAGAAAGTTCATTCAATTCCGTACAATTTGAGCTAAAAAAATATTAACTATTTTTATTTTTAAAATGTCTGCGATTTTTTTTTGTAGTGTCACTGAAATGATCACTAGCCATATCGTGAAAAGGGAAATAGTTTTTTTTTTCTTCAAAGGGTAGGAATACTTCAAACTTCCTAACTGTTTAAAATTTTTAACTTTTACTTAAAAATAAAAATAGGTTTAAAAAAAATGTTGACAAAAAAAGTGTTTTTTTTTAGAATGGACGAATATGTTTTCTGGTGTACTAAGGGGTCTGCAATTACCTTTTTGGGACCTGATTTGCCACTGATACGACTGAGCTATTTACTACAAAAAAAAATTCTGCTTCACAGATGGATTCAGTCGGCGCACTGGGGTTGTCTTACTCGGCCTGCCCGTAAAATTGGGTAATAGTAACTGATTAGGGACCTCTTGTAATTAAAAGTAAAAGGTATCAGATAAAACTTTCAAAAATATTCCTCATTTTCTTCTTCCGAGAATTCAGTAGGGCAAGGTCAGACTCCCTGCATGCCCTCCTCGTTCCGCGGCAGGAGCATAAGCTGCAGCATCCTTTCATTTTTGAGCAGCTACAGTCTTTCCTGCATCTTCCACTTTTGCATCTGCAGTAAGCTTCCAGGCTTGATGCTTCTTTACAGCTTGAGACGACCGCATCTACTCCCCCTTCAGCCATCTTCCATCCATGGAGGAGTGAATCTGGAATGCTCGGCCGAGCCTGTACTGACGACAAGATTACCCATGTAGCGAATATGGCTCTTCGTATGCATGGCTCGAAGATGTCATCAGAAGGTGGCAGTCTTCTCACATCTTTTTTCTGGCACCAAATGTAAGCCCTTACACTGGCCAGTGAATTGAATCCGGCCTGTTTACCGTACATTTCAATGACCAGGGATTTTGATAGGTCGTAAACTTCTCTAAACGCGTCGACTGAAAGCTTCCCTTCTGCATCCTTGATCCGCTCCGTCACAGACACCATTTTTGAGGCAAAGTTGGAGACGACACGGTGTTTAAGAAAGAAGCTTTCCCGACGCCGAGGAAAAAGTTCGTTGTGTCACACCCTGACAGACCAGTGCACGAACGGTAACATAATCTGCTCCTCTTTGGACAAGTGGACTCCATCCGCCAGCTCGTGTACTGGGATAATGTAAGTCGGGAACTTCAAGAAAAGTTCGCTCAGTCCCTCAGCTTGAAGCTCTTCAAAAAAATGAACACGGGCTACTGCCACGTCTGTGTCGTTGGCATGCACAACGATGCTACAAGCGTAACGGCTAGCGTACTTGGCATGTGTCATAAGGCGTTGGTCAGCCTCTTCGTGGCTGGAGGACAAGCATTCCTCGTAGTAACAGTGTTCTGGTAAAGTTGGACTGCAGCCATGCTTGACCAGAGAGACTTTGAATCTCTCCTTGAACCCACCTGAGAGAAAAAGGTTGAGTGCGTTCGGAAGCTGATCACCCATCTGCTCCCAGGTTTCATACAAAATTTCGAGGAGCCGGCTTTTAGACGCTGAGCTTGCAAGTACGGCATCCCATTCTTCAATTGTGCTAAGAGCGGAAATCTGGAGGTTTTTCCCTTTCCCTCGTCGGAGTCTGCATGCTGATTTCAAGGAGATCGACTCTCCGGTGTCCGTGACCTTCCCAAACAGCCCGTCGTACCGATCTGCGACAATGTGGACTTCAGGAATACCCACTGGAAGATCATTCAGCAACGATAGAAGCAATCTTTCCGCGAAGGATTTGACTGTTTCAAACCTGGCAGGCCGATATGACCTTATCTTGGACATTAGGTCAATGATGTGTACTGTAGCTGATGTTGTTTCTTTGGATTTCAAAGTCGCCGGCCAAGCTGCAAGTCCTCTTTTTTTTCTTAGCCAGTTCAACAGCACAGCTTTGTTCCCCGTCCTCATTTTCCAGCCAGAGGATGTCTTGCTTGATTGTTGCGGAAGATGTTCAAAAATGGATGGAGGGAAAGGAAGAATCTCTTTTGTGAGGATCTTTGCAACTGCTTTCTCCTTTTCTTCGCCGTAGCTCAACTGAGCAGTAATGATTCTCCAAGGCTGTTACTTCAGAGCTCAGGAGATCGGTTCTAGGGACACCCTTCACTTTCTGAGTTTTTCTCTCTGAAGGGAAAGTTCGGAGTGCAACCTTTTTCACATCTTCTTTCCTGTTGCACAGAAAGTCCTCAACCACCTCTTTTCCTTTTGTGGCTACGCAAGTAATATCAGAAACAATCTTCTCTTCGTCCACAACTTCTGACGTCACAATATTCACTAGGTCGAAGTCCACTCTGCTGAACGGATTGCCACATGTAGTGAAAATGTCTCGAACTCTATCTCGTGAAAGTTGTAATCGCGTCGTCGTCGACTGATTGTCTTCGTGATGTTTCAATGTCTCTGTGGATACGTTGACTACTTGCAGGAAACCATTGCTGATGGCAGCGGAAATCGGTAAGGTAAGAATCCAAGCTTCAGTCTGTCTCTCATCCATTTGTTCTCCTATTATTCCGGCCGTCGTCTTTGCATCCTTGCTCACTGTACATTCCAGTCTCTGATCGGACCAGGTGGCAGTGAACCTGGTGTGCGTTCTCTTCACTGCGAAGTATCCTTTCATGAACTTCCTGTGTACATCAGGAAAGGTTTGTGGTAAACTTCGCATGTCTGATAGGTACTGTATGAGACATCTTGTATACTGAGGATGGTCAGCCGCCGCCAAGTATGGCAACATCCGAGCAATTGCTGTCAAATGAGACTCCCAGTCACAGTCTCGTTCAGCATGAATGAATTGCATCGCTATTTCAAGTATTTCCAAGAACTGCCGCCAGAAAGCAAACGTGGGCGACGCATTTCGCAGGGTGTCGAAGGCATTCATTATGGGAGCCAAAGTGATTAAGGTATCGTTTGCCACCTGAAGTGCAGTTCGCGCGTCAGCACCGTTTGCCAATGAAGTCCTGAATAACTCAATGGCACTACCCAGCTGGTCCAGACGGGATAAGTCTTCTTGTGCTTCAGAGTAATACTCTTCCAAGGACTCCCAGTAGAGGGCTAGCAAGACCTCGTACAGTATGCAGTAGGCATTGATAGCTTGGTAGTAGCCTTTCCCTTGAAATACCTTTTCGCAAGTACCAGGAAGCAGCAGCTTTGCCTTTGCAGCTGCCCCCATTCTAAAAAAACACTTTTTTTAGTCAACATTTTTTTTAAACCTATTTTTGTTTTTAAGTAAAAATTAAAAATGTTAAACAGTTAGGAAGTTTGAAGTATTCCTACCCTTTGAAGAAAAAAAAACTGTCCCTTTTCACGATATGGCTAGTGATCATTTCAGTGACACTACAAAAAAAAATCGCAGACCTTTTAAAAATAAAAATAGTTTATATTTTTTTAGCTCAAATTGTACGGAATTGAATGAACTTTCTTTTCTAATATGAAAAAAAAGTTTGTTACCTTGAAGAAATTTCGAGTTTTTAGCCTTTCTTTGAGATATTTGTCGAATTTTACAGCACTTATTTTGAAACTGCAGTAAATAGAGAAAAAGATAGTGTTTTTTTTTCAATTTAAAAATCATATTCTTGTAGATCTAGATCTCCTCTTTCGATTGATATAACATTACGCCGGATTCCTCAACCCAATAACTCGCAAAAAAATCCTGAATCGTCACACTTAGTTATAGGCTAAATTTGGCGTTTTTGGCCTATATCTCAGAAACGCCCCAACGGCGAACATGCGCCCTACGATATTCGTTTTCAGCATGGTCGACTACCCTAGGATCCGTCCTCAGCATTTTTGTACCTTCCGGCATGGGTGGGTGCACGATACAGAATCTGGCGCCCTGACTATTCTATTAGTAAAGCAATCGGTTCTCTCTAGCAACGTTAAAGAAAGGGTACAAAATACAGGCAATACGATTTAGGCTACAGGGTGTTGCCATGGTAAAGTTCAAGAGACTCGACATGAGTAATGATCAGAGGATCTGTTGTGCTGTAGCCACGGAGGCAAGGGTATCGAGTTCGAGAGGACAGAGGAGGGTTCCTCGGAGAGAATGATTGGGAGCTTAATAGTGGTCGTTTGCTCCATGATGTCATACAGCAGTCAGTGAGCTGGAAGCCAATGAATCTGAGGACCTTGTAATTATTTTCAAAACTTCTTTAGTTTAACTGAAAAGCCGATTTATTTTGTGTCATCTAATTGAATACACTGAATTATTTGGATTCTGCAAAGGGATTTTTTTATTTTCCACTATCTGCTCTAGTTATGACGTTCAGAATATCTGCGGAATATCCCCACAACGTAAATTCTACTATGACGCGGGAAATTTTAATCTCAACACAAACGCAGCTTTTCAGTGGGCAGTGGTGAGATTGGTGAAGATTGCTTAGTGCCTGAACAAAAATAATCATAAACCTTTCTAGTAGAGCATACAAAAAAAATTCAGTATCACAAATCACAAGGAAATTCCACTATTTGAAAATTGATTATTCATGAACAGCGGAACAACGAAGTAACGCATTTTCAGCGGGTCTTCAAGCCAATTTAAGTGAATAAGTGATCGATAACTAGATTGTCCTATCCCAGCCCTTTTCGGTTAAACTTTAATGCTCGTGCTTATTGGTCTACGGCTCCGCCACCACTCAATGATAATAAATGAGGGTCTCGTGATGGGCTACCCACTCTCCGCGACTTGGGGTACACCCTTTTCTGGCATGGACCCAGTACCCTTTCGATTCATCTTTCATCGCTTCTAAATATGCTGACTTCAATATTCTAAAACGTGGCAACCGCTGCCGGCTGCAGTGCGGCACCGGGCAACTGATGCACACCAACATCGAGAGTGGTCAAACCCTCGCGATGTCGTGAGATACTCCGTATGGTTTGGCTTTATGAGCCTGAGTCGTTCGACCCCTTGAAATGGTTACAGTTCCTAATCCATCATAAAACAAATCGGTCCATTTCCCGCGTCATAAAGACCATTATAAACGAGCAATTGCTAGCAAAACCTCAGCTGCTATTAACACCAACTGCTGTTCCTCACTTTACTAGCACGAACTAGTAATTTAAAGCACCTTTGAAGATCGTCCCTAGACACGCGAGGTCTGCCATTCGAACCTTGTGTGACCTAACACAATTAAGAGCCTGCGACTGGTTTCTCACTATACGATAGTTATTTGGAAAGTAGGGACAGGGCCGAACTCAAATAGCTCCTATTCAAGTGAACTATGACTAACTGGAATTGTGTACGGCAATAGTATCGATTAACATCGAGAGAAAAGAAAAGATCAAGATAGTAAAAGGATCGACACAAGGACGGAAATCTTGGTTCATATTACCAATGACCCTCACAAAGCTCGAAATAAAATAAAAAACATTCAAACAAGAGCTAGAGACTCAGCTGACATTTGAAAAGATAGGTTAGGATGATAGTAGTGAGCTGAAAAACAAAACTGCTTCCTCAAAGCGGGATTTGAACCCGAAACCTTCGGCTACACGCTCCGACGCTGTACCCGCCTGAGCTATCGAGGGGCTTGTGAACATAATTCGCAAGCCTCTACGATCGCTAGTTAGTAACGGGGCTACAAGAACGGTGATCAAATTCGTCTTAATAGTTACGGGACAGATAAATAGTTAGACTCTGTGAAGATGGAACTTATACAAGGGACTTTGATCGTGACACAGAAACTACAAACTTATTTTGAATTGAGTAGTCCAGGACTTCCATGGCGGAGCATCAGCGACAGGATAGGATAGGAGATAGGTGTGAGCCTGACATATTTATATTCAGCCAGATGTCGTATCATTTCGAACTTACGCGCTCCATTTACCCGAAATAGAAAGGAGCGGTACATCTGAAAGCTACTTTGAAATAGATCCATGTGACAGCAATCCGTGTTTTACAGAAACATAACGCCATCAAGCTGGATAGCCACGTCACCGGCAATGTCAACTGGCAATGTTTCAGCATTATCAGATTTCCTTATCATCATCACAACATCGCATTTTCACCCACAAACACGACTTAAAGTAATTCACTGTCAGAAGTTTCATAACAGATAACACAAGGATGCGAAGTTTCAACAGACAACACCTGGGATACAATCTGTTGCGATTTACATCTGTTGCGCATAACAAGCATTTCCAGGAAGAGCCGAAAAGCATCTGTTGACTTTTCGCTATGGCTGACTGATGCTTAACTTATTCTCAGCAAGTGGATGACATTGCTTTTCTTTACTCAGTTTCACTTAGTCGTTCTACAGTTTTACTCTTGTCGTTCAAATTTTTAAAAAATCCTCTGCTTGGTGCAGTACGTTCTCTCGAAAACCGGACCCTATAGACCCCGCATTCCGAACAACTGTGTTCCGCTTTCAGTAAGCGTTGCGGCGTGGGGGAAGGAACTCGCTAAGCTCATCGGATTTTCAGAATCATTTATGATTTTTATTTGTTTAAATGACCACAGACACTTTTCTACTCAAATTCCGGGGTCCTGTTTTCGAATCGTCCGTTTCGTGCAGCTTTCTATCCTTGAATCGCCTTTTGAGTGTAACGTCTTTCTGCTTTAAAAGCACACCTTTTACCATTTAAAGCTCCAGACTAATAACACGGACTCGGCTTTTAGACTGATCGGACGACAGAAGGAGGGAGGGAGGATAAATCTCTCTCTAATCCCTTCCCCTCGGAATCGACTGATGGATAAGTCGTTTTCCTAACTGTCCAGTTGGAAGATGGATCTGGGGAATATTGCAGAGCGCGAAACGTTCGCAAGTAACAATCGATCTACTGCTTCGAAGGCAGCTGCTTTAAACCCGAGAGATTAGAAGGCCTTAATGGAAACTTCCGACAATGCTCTAGAGATGCAATTAGAAAGTCTTAAGGGACGTGACGTCGAACGCAAGACAGCAATCTCCGATTATAGGCTTCTTAGAGAGGTTGGCGGTCGGTGGCCGAAATAGAGAAACCGTGTAGACGAAAATCTGGCAGTGGCTCACACAAGCTGGCAAATACCAACAAATCCGCAACGTTGGGTGCCAGCTACAGATTGTCAAAGAAAGATAAGCGTGAGTGTTGTTGTTGCCAAATATTCCTTCTAACACTGAGGTACTAAAGAGTTTGAAGCATTTTCCAAACGGGTGAAAAATACTTATGCCCGGGCCCGACTATAGTCACACCAGGTAATAACGCCAGTAACAAGACCGTCTTAAGGTCGAAATTGGGAAGAAAAGACGCTAAAAAAGTAAAATGGACGAGATGGAAAAATCCACTCCGCCATTTTGAAACGTAACTTTGGACCAATCACAGGCCACAGTCACTGACTTTAGCTAGTTTTGTTTACATATGAGTGATGATGGTGGTAATATATCTTGAATTTCTTCGTTCCAGGTGTGACCAGAATGAAACGTAGGAGTGGGTAATAACCAAACTAACGAACCAAATTACGTACAGATGTGACTGAATGTGGCCCGGGCATTATTCTGAAATAGCGGAGTAATAACCTTGCCTATGAACGAGTAATGCAAGTACCACGCAACATGAATTTTTACGTTTCAGCGTTTGTCAGTGAACTTTTAACATTTTTTCGAGGTGCTGCACGTTTGGGCAATGGCTTTCATTTCTTTTCATCTACGCTCGGCGGAAAACTTCGACATAATCTGAAAACTGTTCAACATGATTTCCACACGATTTCCAACACAAAACATTCCGCTCTCACAAGGCTTTCCAAATCTTGTATTCATTTTATTCCCGGAGGGGCGTGAGAAGAATACTCTCCATTATTAAGAAACGATTTTCCTTATAAATGCAATCTAGGTAAAAATACTATTGGGAGGCATGTCAGTGAAGCATGATGTCGTCGGCCATAAAACCAAGCCCGAAACAGTGTGACTGGACAAAAAATAAATTTGCTGTTGCCAATTCACTCGGTAGTGTGAAAGAGAAAATAGGAAAAAAAGGGTGAAAGATTATTCACTACTTTTGAACAAATGAATTAACAATTTGTAACGAACTGCCCGAGGGCATAGGTAAGCTAAAGTAAAAAAGTAAAACTATGAAATAGTATCTGAGAAAACGTCACAACACGACGACGACTGGCGCGCACAACCTTTGAGAAGGATTGGACCGCCCCACAAGCAGAAACCAGGAAGTAATCCCCATCATCAAAGGCATGTCGACGTCGTTCATCGGGATACAACACCTTTATTGCTTACAACTGCAATGTGAGGTGAACTTAAAGGGTTAAATGAGGACTAAGTATACGGGCTGGAGGATGGGCAAATGGTAAAGCTGAGGAGACGACATCGACGTCGACATTGGTTTGGAACAAAGTCATCGTGCCATTTCAGGTAGGGGTTAAAAAAAAACAGAAGGTAAGAAGTTCTTTCGAACGTTCTGGTCAACTTCCAATGTGTTAAGGTGAGAATGAGTGTGATGTGTGTCATGTGTGAATGAATGTGAAGAATTAAGAGAGTTGAGAAACGAAGTGTTCGGAGAATATGCCAGAGTGTGGTTTGGTGACGAGTAGTACGAGTGGAAGTCGTCAATTGGAAGATTCGAGGAGGACAGTCCTCAGGGTCGCCTTGTAACAGCGAAAATTATACCTGTAGCAGGTTATTAATGAAGAGGGATTCATTTTCCTTTCTGTTTATTCCGTCTATTTCTTTTTTGTTTATATTGTTGCCATGGTCTTTTGGCTTTTTGGGCTTTTGAATCTCATCTCATCACAGCAAAAGGATGAAGGGATTTTTAATTTAATCATAAGTACCCGACTAATACTGAAATTTTCCTGCAAGTAAGAGAATTCACAGAAAAGCAATAGATAAAATAATATAAAATCGTCACTGATTCATTCCATAGAAAGACGACACCCTTTAGAAAAGCATCACTGATTCATCCCCTATATTAAGGTGAGTTGTGGATATGTGTATAGATAAGGGTGGGAGAAAAGGAGGAGTTGAGGAGGAGAGGGCGGGTACTTACCAAAACACTTGCTCTGATTGGTCGCTCTGTCAATAAAAACTTTGGAACTGATAACGTTTCCGAACGGAAGGAACATCTGCATTAACTCAGCATCGCCGAACTCCTGCGGCAAGTGATAGATGAAAAGATTACATCCCTCTGGACCGGATATGGAGCATCCTAGAAAAAAAACGTAATTACCTTTTTTCTGCAGACGAGCTTATTTGAGCAGCTAATGGGGAAATTCCATGGGGACAAATGTAGAAAAAATATTGATCTTGGTGCTATTATCTGGGGCAAGGGACGGGGGAACCTCGGAAACGGGGGGACCAAGAACAATCTGAACGGTACCGTAAATACGAGAGTTACGCATGTTATAAAAGACATCTCCCCTCCATCTCGCGCCATAGTGCCTGGATCTGGTCCTGATCTATAAGTGGTTCCACGGGGGCTTATGCTCCTGTCCCGGGTCCTGTCCCGACCCAGTGTTTCAAACATTTTGGAAAATCGTACTTTTCGGGTCGTGGCCAAAGCCCTGAACTTCCTAATTCTAACAGGTATTTGATAGCAAATTCAGAGTCTAGGCTACGCCCTGAAGAGAACCCTTGCCACGACGGGCCGGAAATCGGAATATCTAAAAAAATCAACTGACTAGTTCTAGAGAGGCGAAAGCCTGTTTGCTGTATTTACCTAACTATTACTCTTTTATTATTATTATATTTATTAATTCGTTCGGCATCATCGCAGTCAGCTTATCTCAGATAAAATAGACATAGCCTTTGGTGTTTCAGAAATCGAGTCTGAATTTCTCTGACACTGAAATCGAGAAATCGATATCAGAAATCGAGTACTGCCTGACACTGTGTGTAATTTTGTGTGTGTTTTTTGTTTAGTGTTTTCTTATGTTTCTTTTTACTGTTATACTGCACTTACGCCCTAGGGCAGTGCGTAATAAATTCATTCATTCATTCATTCATTGCTGGAATCAACTGCCCGAAAAAACAGGAAACTCTCCATCACTGAGTCGTTTCAAGACATCGACAAAATATTGGCCCTAAACTGTTTCAAGATAGCTTTGTTGAGGCTTGTGGCCTTATTGTTTTTGCATTATATTATATTGTTATCATATTCGAGAAAGTCACAATATTACCACAAGACAAGCTGTATGCCCATCTTTCTTTGTACTTGCTCCTTTTGTGCTTGCTACCTCAACTGCACTTTATTGGTTTACACATCGGCCTATCTGAAAAGGGCATCTTCTAGCTGAACCAGCAGACAAATAATGTTGCCAAATGTTGGGCTGTCCCAAGGGTTGGAAATTTGCTCACGGATCAGTGCGCAAACAAGCAATCAGGATACGGTACACTGCTGGAAATAAGCTAAATAAAAACAAGGGGGACAGGATAATGGCCTCCGGCGGCCATGATTGTAATTTATCGGATCCTTTGCTATGTAAGAGGGGTAATACATTTTTTCTTGAAAATATGCCCGTCCCAAACACACTTTTTTGGTACCAAACCCATCGAGAATAGATATCAAACTTTCCTGAAAAGACACGAAACAGCGTGACGAAACGAAATATAGGAGAAAAAATGACTTTGCTATCCTGGATAGAAAGATCAGATTAAGAACGACCTAAAGAAGGTCCTTACCAAAAAGGGACGGAATGTGTCGGATCTCAGCTGACCCACCCGTTACCACCAACCATCTCATATAGCGTTGGGCGATATTCGATATCGATAACGATATATCGATAGGATGGGACCAAATATCGATATCGAATATCGAAACGTAAATATCGATATCGAAAACGATATATGTTCATTTTATATTTATTGTAAATAATCCGACATTAAGTCTCATTAATATATCCGAAATTTGAGCAATATGTTCTTCGTATTCAGTTTTTATTTATTCGAAGGTTGAGTCGATGCAAGACGCTTTTTTACGACAGTTTTGCTCTTAAATTTTGGCGAAACGAGACGGATACTATAGCAAAACATGGTACCGAAATATTGATTATCGAATACCGAAAGTGAAAATATCGATATGTCGAAAAATCCAAATATCGCCCAACACTAATCTCATAACTTTTATCAGACGTTATCTCTGATTGATCTAATGTCCGTACCTCCAATCACAAACGACGTGAGAGGCGGGGCTTAAAAGACTCTCCGTGGGAACATTAAATTTCGCTAGAGAGCAAAAGCATGAAAACATAGAAAAATTTAATAGTTTCTGTAATATTTTCGGGTGGTTCCCAAAATCACCACGATCTTTTTGCCCACTCTCACAATGCCCACGCTCAGAATAATGCCCACGCTCAGAATGCCCACGCTCAGAATGCCCACGATCAAAATGCCCACGGTTCAAAATCCCCACGATTAAAATGCCCACGACTCAAATGCCCACGACTCAGGTCGAACACCTGAAATCGGAATCGTTCAAAATGCCGGTGGCTCATAATGCCGACAGTTCAAAATGGTCACAGGGAAGGCTAATATCGTCTTGGTCCAAAATGCCGACGGCTGAAACTGTCCACAGGAGAGGCCAAAATCATCCTGGGACAACGGACTACGAGATTATAAGTAAACCATATTTTTTATTTTCAAAGTATGAAAGGAAAACCGAAAATAGGCGGATTGGTGATGGTGCTCGTTACTGAGAATGAAAATAATGCAAGAGTACCAGATTCAGTGCCGTCTTTTCCTTTGGGCGGACTATAGGAAATCCATGGGTTTTTGGCCCCTTTTCATGAGTCAACGTAAAAACGCAACGACGACGGTGGAACGTAGCTGTATTCAAATAATGCATAAAACGGATACGCCAGCTACGATGCTTGGGCAGCGATATTTCGGCCATCCTTGGCAAGGGTCCTCGTATGGCTGTCAATCTTCAGGGTCAACGATGGGGAAGGAAAAAACCTGTAAACCTGTAACACTGCCAAAGCATCGTAGCTGACGTATCCGTTGTATGCATTATTTCAATATATGTTTCAAAGTCAGCTTGGGCTCAAGGAATATTTATCAACGTAGCTGGTCACACCTAGGGATGGTAATGAACAAGGTAGCACAGCTAGCAACCGTAGCTTGATTTCTCAACAATTTACGCCCCTTGGCCTCTCGTTTCACCTGGCCCCCCAGACCGGCCTAAGGTTAAGGACGGCACAGACCAGGTTTCAGTTTTGCTTTAAAGCTTCCGCCTGACCTTTCACCCCGGAGAAAATACAATCTATAACATAAAACATTCAAACTAATCTACTGTGGACGGGTCACATAAAGAGATCACAAATTCACAAACAGCTAAGCGGATGCACATACCTTCACGTGAATTGGGGCTGACTTCACAGGGTTGAACGGGTGTCATTGACTGCATGAAATTTCCATGGCATATTTGATACGGGCCAGTCGCTGAGAAGCAAGAAAAAAAGGTCAAAACATGCAGAAATATTGCATGCAAGGAGCATATGGCGCCTTCGTGTCTCACTTAAGGCTACGTTCCAACAGATTAGGCCTACTACAGAATTGTTACACCAGATTATGGTAGTTAGGAGTTCAAGAAAAATTCGCTACATACAGTTGTTCCATATGTGTCTGGATAAATTGTTCCAGAGAAACCGTGGGTGACGCACTATGTTAGCTGGGCAATACCTACACGGCCACAAAAGTATCAGTCTGAACCTTAAGGTTCAAAAAACATTGTTTTTATCTCTTTTTTGTGTTCCTTTTTATACTCCATCTTTACCATTCTGGTACTACAATGGGTAAATAAAGGTATATATAAATATTGTTTATTATTATTGTTATTATCTCTCGAAATACACTAGTGGAGAAACAAAATGGACCACAAGAAAAGTACATAGCACTCAATTTACATCAGAACGTAACATAAATCCACACACTAGATGACATTTTTTGTTTGAAAAAAAAAATGGCCAAATCTTGTAGCAAGAGAATATTACTGCCACCAACTTTTTTTTTTCGGATCTTTAACTACAATTTAGTTACGAAGTTCTTTGTAACTAAAGGGAAACTTTTGACACGTTCAGTATGGTAAGCAACTTTAAAACATTTAAGTTTATTTTTATACCAAGCAAGACAACAAAGGCGCCATGCAATACACACCAGTCTTTGCAGAAGAGAAGGGGGTTGGAAAATAGGGGTTGCATACTCATAGTTAAATGTGTAAAGTTTGCGTAAGAAGTACGTGTCACTTTGACATGGAAAAAAAATATACTAAACACAAAATTTTGTGAATTTTAAAGATTTTTTTTTATAAGAAAAGGAACCAGGTGGTTATTGTTTACAAAAACAAATAATTTAATTTCAGGGAGCGATTTTACAAAACTGTAGCCCCCCCCCAACATTTACGCCGAACAACTGGACGGATTTCAACAGATTTCTTAAGCGGAAAGAACACGCGCAACTTTCGAGAGTCCCTTTGTTATCACTGGGACCATACTCTTGGGTACCAATTCTGGCTTAGAACCGAAACTTCTCCATTACGACTGTGAAAGATTGAGCGTGGACTTGATTAGCAAAGTTTGGAGTACTTCGGAACAAGAATGGCTGTTGTCATTTTCACAGAACTGACCATTCGCTTGGGAAAGTTTTATAACAGGTGTGTACAACAATGAGAAAACTGTTACTTCCTTTCTTTAGTGACCGGAATAGGGACTAATCAAGTCCTAAACATGTTTTTGGGCTACATGATTATATACACGAAGGCCACCATGGAGAAAATGCTAATACCTTATCTGAGATGGTACGACATACGAACATAAAGAGGGAAAACATACGAAAAATAAAGACGGAGAGAGAAGATAAAGAGGAAAGGCAGCGAGAAAGAGAGTGAGAGAGAATGGTCGTAATGTTCTTACATCCATTTTAGCAGGTTATATGTTGAATATTTGTAAAGCTTGTTTGGCAACGTCGTTCATATGTGAAGTATTTGATAGTAGTGGTGTTTTTGATCGCAGATTAGTTCGGCGATAGCGTAGCCGTTTGACTTTTTGGCGTTTTTGGCATTCGCCGGAAGCCGATAGCCGTAGCTGTTTCTTCTAATTTCTGTTTTTGTGCTCAACGGCTAACGTCTATCGCCTAAATTTCTGTCCATCGCCTATCGGCCTAGGACTCGCCGATAGGCGATGGACGTTGCCTCCAACTCCAACGGCTATCGAAAACAAGTAAATAAGCACGAATCGGCAAACTTCCTTCGTCTACCGGGGAAAGTTAATCGGCGATTAAAAACGCCACTAGTGCAAAACGGATACGTCAGCTGATTTTATTAGAGCTATACTTGGGCCCTTCTTGGCAAGGGTCCTCTTCAGGCTCAAAGCCGCTCGAGTTAGAGTTGGAAAAACGAACTTGCGGAAAAATAAACTAAAGATTCTAGCTTAGCGTTAAATATTTGACTTCGTGAATTCCTTTGTGAGAGTTGCATGGAGTTAAAAAGGTTGCTGTGATTCCATTTTGGACACGGCTGCTGTCTCTGCTGCTCGATTGGGTCATTGATCGGGTAGAGATTTTACCGCATTTGGGTTGACGTCGGTTTTGTTGTAGAGAAGAGCTCGAGATTCACGAAGGAATTCACAAAGTCAAATATTTAACGCTACGCTAGAATCTTTAGTTTGTTTTTCCACAAGTTCGTTTTTCCAGCTTGAGCGGCTTTGAGCCTAAAGAGGACCCTTGCCAGGAAGGGCCGAAATATAGCTCTAATAAAATTCAGCTGAAGTAGCAGTTTTACACTAGCAAATATGATTCGCAGTCAGCTTGGGCTGAAGGAATATTTATCATATGTAAAAGTGGAAGATCGCCAAACAGGGGAAGTATAATGTTACATGAACGTTCTCAATAACAGTGCGATGAATCGTTATGCATGTTTATTATATAAATTTATAGTACTATAGATAAACAATATAATATTTATAAAAAGTACACCTGTATTACCTGAATGTTGTCAATAAAAGTCCGATGAACTGTCATAGATGCTTATAAAAAGTATATCTATATGGCGGTAAATTGAGATACATGCATAATTTTGTTTGAAGAAAGGCTGGAAAAAAGCACTTAACAGATGAACCGGGTATCCTGGAATCCCAGTCGATTTTCCACTGTCATAATTTTCCCTACAAAAACACAATAAAACAAGACATCAGTTACATCAAAATAAGAAAAGAAGGACACATATAAATTTTGGTCTTTTTAAGTTTCTGTACAAATTATAGCCTACCAAAAGTACTTTGGCTTGTACCTAAAACAATGACATTAGGTTGATAGTCTTATGTCTGTATCACGATAACACCGACAAGACTTTAAAGGATATATCTCGTCCGTATCGGAAGCTGGACTTGTTAATCCTCATGTAACGTTTTGCTTCATGCAAACCCACCCTGGCTGGTTCACCGTAAAGAGAAGACCAGTGTTCAAGCACCAAACATTTCGTGTGAAGAATTTCAAGCGACAAAGCAAATTAAACAGGAAATTCAAAATATCAACAAAGATTAACTACAAGCTGACATCTAAAGCTTAAGATTGTGCCATTGCTAATTACTCGAAGATGATCATTAAGCTCATGGAAGGAATTTTGGCGACGCGGAATTGCCAGAAAACAGTGACAGGTGATAAAAAGGGGTCCTAAACTCCGCCATTAATCACCCAAAAGAAGTGAATGCATGTTCACTTTTTTCACTGTAACGTGTTAACGGAGACAGTGTATTTTGATGAATATCGACTTTCCACCCATTACAATAAGGTTTCCTCTTCCCTTGATGATGTTTGTACTGCACTTATTGCTATTAAAGGCTAGGAATGGCATGCTAATGCAGCGTACATTCACAGTGACTGATGGCGCTAAATAATTATTTATGAATTTAGTTTGTATATAAAATTATTATTAAAGCACTGTTCATTTATTTAGCACCATCAATCATGACTCAAAGTTAGCGTGGTCTGAAGGAATAGTTGTGTTTTTGCAGATACCATGGTATCGGATACCACGGTCTAAAGAAGTTTTCGTAGTTATAGTGGTTTCCGATACCATGGTCAAAAGGGTTTTGCAGTTTTCGTGGTATCTGGCCAGTTATCGTGGTATCTGATATTCAGATACCACGGTCCGACCGTGGTAACTGATCGTGGTATCTGAAAAAGTCATCTCACTCTCATAAATTTTTGTCAAATTGGGGAAAGAAGTTTGGCCCTTAGTGATGTGACTGGATATAGAGAGAGAGAGAGAGAGAGAAAGGTTAATTTACACAACAATCGTATCTCAGTGGCTAATTTTATGTTGTACTGCAAATTATGTTATTATACACTATTATACAAAGACATAAAAAAGGGCACAAAAGAGTTCTGGTAGTGATTTGTCCGAGCACGCACAGGTACAAGTTTTTAATTTTTCTTTTGGGATGATTTCGGAAAGTGCAATTTCGGCAATAGTCGTTTTTGCAGAGCAACCGTGTATCAGATACCACGGTAACTGCAAAAACGACTAATTGCAGATCCAGTTACCGTGGTAACAGATACCATGGTATCTGCAAAAACGCAACTAATGTGTTCATGACATCCACAATACTTTAAATGACATGCATTGTGTAAACAAGAAAGAATAGCAGAGTTAGAAGTAAAAGGTGGAGAGCCTTCATTAATTTCAGCGATGATGACTGGATAAAAGTAATGACTCTAGGCAATTACTAGGAACACTCTTAGTCACTGCCGATACCATGAATGACCATGATCCAGCGAATAGTTTCATACGGTATGTCATTAAGATTCGCTAGTGTTTCAGATAATATGATATTTTACATACATTTCAATTACATATATACAGTTCACATATGTTCTTGTGCGTTCGTCATAAAAAAACATTATGTCAATGGAGATTTCCCAGCCATGAATCATTTTACTGGTAGGTAGACTTTTCGAAATATTTGCCAAAACAGTATGGGAAAAACTGAGAAAAATTTCCTAACTTATTTTTTCTAAAAGCGTGATCAACATTCAAGTCGATCATAAATCGCTTGGAAGCGTTCAAAAACCAACTTACCAGATGACAGTGCTTGGTATATATATTTAAGTTTTTTTACTCTGATATCGAAGATTGCAAGAAGATTGTCAGTAATAACTGAATTTTCAAACAAAACTGATCTGGACAAATGACAATAACAGCAGAATCCAGGTTAAAACAGACACAAGAAATCGATCCATTTCTACCACTGTGCAAAATACATATTACGCCAGGACAGGACCAGACGGAAACCTCTCAGTGTTTATCACGAAATCAAAATTTGTATTCAATTTTTATAACCCACTCAAAAAAACAGAATAGCGGAGCCCAAACAATGAAAGAGAACAAAAAACTGAACTAGACACTAAAAAAAACTTAGACTCACTAAGAAGAACAATTATAAGCCGTATAAGTGTTTGTATTTGGATGTCAGACACTAAATTAGTTATTATACTATGAAGATTTCTAACATGCCGATTTCTCTCCTTCTCTTGCTCCTTCTCCATTATTTTTTAGTTCAAAATAAAACACTTCATATTTTTTTCTTTTTTTTTAATAGGCTTGGCTTTAAGACTTGTTTGTCTGCAAAGAAGACGACAGACAGTGGACTCGAGCTCGAGATTGCTCTCTGTTTGTGGTTTGTTATTTATTTATTTGACTGTTTTTTCTTTTAAAAAATTATCTGAAACTGTTCCTTTTATCTCAAGGTTTATACAGTGTCAACGCGATCATGAGTCTTCTCCCTCTTTTTTTCTTGGATTAAAGTATAAAAAAAAAGCGAGATAGTGGCCATGGAGACGAAGGTTGGTAACAGGGGAAATCGTCTTGGCAACGAGGTAGAACAATTAACATAGTAAAGCCTAGTTTCAAATGACGTTCACTCACCCACGCCTGGAAACGACTGAAGACCTGGGAAGGTGGCGGCGGCAACTGCAGCGGCGGCTTGTTGTAAAACGGCTTCGCCATTTGTCATGCTTTGAGCTGAAACAAACCAAAAAATCAATTTTCCCCTGACGACTTGCGTTAAAGTCGACTTATTCTGCCTTTTATCTCCCTTATGAAATCCTAAGTTTCTGAAATCTATGCCTTCCGCCAGGGCCGTATCCAGGAATTTATTTCGGGGGGGGGGTTTGTCCACGGATCGGACCAAAAAGTACAAAAAATACATAGATCAGAGGTTAAAACCTGCAAAAAACTATTACTTTTGTGGGTTTCGGGGGGGGGGTTTGAACCCCCTAACCCCCCCCCCCCCCCCCCCTGGATACGGCCTTGCCTCCCGCCAATTCTTTCGTTTTGTACCTACAACTTTTTAGCGTGTATCTTTTAAGGTGTCTTGGGCTTCTTCTGTTTTGCTTGGTTCTCCCACTTGTTAACGACGGCGCATTACGTTTTTAAACAGTTTGCGTCCAGCCGCCACGTCGGAGAGCGGGAAGGCTGGACAGTGTTGACAAGCACTAACAAGAAAATCGCAATTTCACGTGAAAAGATCACTTCTACTAAGATCATTTCTAGTTGTGCTTTAAAGAGTCAAAATTTGTAGATAGGGTAGCATAGGAGAAATTTCTTTGAAAATATAATAATTTTTGATGAAAGAATTAAAATATGAAGTTTTAGGGTTAAAAAGATATAAAAGAAAGTAGATTTTAGGATGAAAGTGTAAGTGATGTTAAATTAGGGTAAACCATTAGGTAATTTTTGTATTAACGTCACTGAGTTGGAGACGTATCCACTTGATTTAGTTCAATATAAAGCAGGAAAGAATATAAAAGAAAAATAGTCTAGGCGGAGTGATTACAAAAAAATATAGCCCCTTGTTCTTATTAAGCCTAGCTCCAGTTTGGAATTATTAAGCCAAGAGTACCCTTTTCCAGTTTAAGAAGTCCACTCGCGTTTTGACTCGTTTCTTATACTATAACGACGTTTGAATGCTTTTCATTGACTTTGAGTTTTAATTGTTTTAGTACAAAACGAAGAAGAAAATCTGAAGGAAGAAGTTGGAGTAAGATAAGAAGTACTGAAGAAAAAGAAAAAAAAAGTAAAACTGAAAAGATTAGGCGATGAACTTGTGTCACTGAAAGGGGGGGGGGTCCATTTAGAAGAGTACAGTACGTCTTAACAAATTTATAGCAAACCAGATATCTCTTGCCCAGACGGGGAAACAAGCTCGACAGCTGGGAAATGATATGACACATAATACTGCCTTTCGTAGTTGTATTTAAGTGAAACTGCAAAATTGGAGTGAGCGCTGGTTTTTAGGAGGGTGTTATTCACAGTAAGTTCGTGTCAGGACGACGGAATTATCTCTCAACATTGTCAATGTAACAGGAATAAACCGAAGAGCCCACGATAAATATGTATAATTATTATTTTATTTGACTAGATTTCTAAGAGAACATAATTGTATCCTTCTTAAATTACATATAAAAAATTATGCAATGTCGTACGATGTACGCATGTCACTGTATTTCTGTTGCCATCTCCTCTGCTATTTTTCGTAATGAAGAATTTTTGGACAAATAAACTGAATCAAGTTGAAATTGAACTTATTTCTAATGACTGACGATTGCTAAGCGACTCTACTGAAATTTTAAAGCATCCTCGTCGGTTTCCAGGCAACGGGAATACAGCTGCATCTTCTAATGGAAATAAATTTAACGCAAACATCCACTACTGCTTCTTTCACACGAATTTCCGATGAAATGTTTACCGCGCTTCCCGGACGCATGGGAATCTTGAATGCTGGAGCAGCTCATAAGAGGAACGAAACACGCTAGCACTTACTGTTCATTGGAAGTGTTTGCAGAGTACTTCCATTAACACTTACTACCCAGTATTTTAAATAAAAGGAGAGGGAAAGGCTGACAGAACTGACACGAAGTCCCAGACAATATCGACAATCGACTGTTTAAAACACAGCTATTACTAGAAATGATCTTTCCAAGATAAAATGGTTCAGAAATATAATTTTCCGAAAAAAATCAATACTTGCCCCACGAAATTTGGAATTTTTCTGGTTGGCACTTGTCAACTCTATCCAGACCGAGGCGGAGTTTTATCGCAAATACTTGACCGTGTTGAAAGTAAAAGATACAAGATAGACCTGAAATACAAGATAGACCTGTCGGGCCTTCTAACAGGGAAAAAACACATTTTGGAGCATGCATGCACTTATTTTTGAAAGAGTTATCGGGGACCTTGAAGCTTTCAGCAAAGTTTACGCTCCGTAATTGGCAAACTCGGCTCAGTCCAAAATGCATAGCGAACGGAGGGGATTTCTGGAGCTTATAATTCCATTCGAGAGCTAGGATAAAAAAGGCGGAATAAATAAGAGGCGTTCTTTATAGTATACTTATTATAGAGCAAGACCTGCCGGTTCCTATCTATTATAATAAGTGGATTATAATAGATCCGTAATTGGCAAACTCGGCTCAGTCCAAAATGCATTGCGAACGGAGGGGATTTCTGGAGCTTATAATTCCATTCGAGAGCTAGGATAAAAAAGGCGGAATAAATAAGAGGCGTCCTTTATAGTATACTTATTATAGAGCAAGACCTGCCGGTTCCTATCTACTATAATAAGTGGAACGTTACGGATTTATATTATCTTGACATGATTTAAGATTTTTTGCAGTTCAAAATCTATTTTTTGTCAAACACGTTTAACGAAATCCAAAAAAACACAGTAACTCGTAGTAGGCTAAGCGTCAAGGCCAGTGCAGAGTGTTTTTTTTCACCTTATAAAAATAAACTCATGAACATCCTTTATTCGTCACAGAGTATATGTTTAATGCAGTATCGATTTCTGCCTCAAAAAGCCGCCATAAAATTCAAATAAAGCAACGCTGGACAAAAAATCCTTTCGCAATATCAGGTCTGACCCCTTGAAACTCAAATACAAGTTCCTTTTGGATTAAATCAGTCTCCGATTTCACAGGAAAGTTTCCCAGCAGTTCCAACATTTTCCGGCAAGAGTTGCCCCTCTTATCTACCTGTTCCAGGAAACTAGGAGTCGGGAAACTTTCCCATTGTTTCCACCAGGGAAACAAGAAGATTCCATTTGCAGGCTCGTCACGTTCTATTTTCGAGCCACCCCCAAACAGAGAAGATCCATAAATACCAAAAAAAACGGCAGGGGGGGATGGCACATCTTAAGCCGCTGCAAGCTGAACGTAACCGAGCTTGTAAAACGCCGCAATTTGCTTCGTTAGGAAAAAGTCAGACAGGAAATTTCTAAATAACATTTAATGTTTTAACCATTACCAAAATTTTAAACATTTAAACTTTAACCGAATAAGGCTGAGATCCTTTACACTTCACTTGTTTATTTAAATAGGACTGAAAATCAGACAAAAATGCGTTACTTCGTTTATCCGCTATCCACAGACAATCGATTTCATCGAATGAACTTATTCTTTCGCATTTGTGGTACCTCCAGGTGCTTGACCCTCGATGCTTGAAATATTCACAACTACAAAGGTAAGCCATTACCAGAAATTAACAGTCAACTTATCATTACTTTCCTACTTTTTCACCAGTGAATTTCCTAGCTTAGCGTCCGTAACACACGGAAATGCAGTCTTTTGTTGAAATTTAAATTTTCCGCGTCTGGGGAAATTTTGGGTTCTCGTGGAAGCAGCGCATACTCTGATTGTTATTTCAGTGTCTTCAAATATCAGATGCAAAAATAAGCTGCCTTTTCAGTTAAACTTTAATAAATACTGATCTTAGTATTTAATATCAGACTTACGATCAGTTTTTAAGATTAATTCTTGATAAATTAATCACAATTCGCAGTAGATACAGTTTCTGTTCCAGAATTCTAAGGTACTCGACTCCGTTGAAACTGCTGTGCTTTTAGAAAATTAAAGATTCATCTCGACCCTTTTAGGGGCGCGCGGCCCCTTTGCTTCATGAGAAGCGCGGAGGAAATTGCATAGGCGGTCTTTCTAACCAATGAGCTGTTCTGAAGCAAGAGTCGAGAGCCTGATCTACTTCGAAAAGAGCCAGACATGGCAGATGCAAAAATCGGTGTAGTGCCATTACGGAGGATACAAATGACATGAGAAGTTCGAAATGTCTGATATGAGAATGGATGGAACGGCTAGTGACGTAGAGCTAATCAGTAATGTCGAAGGTGTTTTTTCAAAAGTTACAAGTAACATTTACAAATTCACAACGACAACGTTTCACCTTTAGACCAGGAAGGGCCTCCCAGAAAGAAAAGTCAGTGAGCGTATATATTGTTTGGGGTTGGAATTGCTTTAGTTGTTATTGAATTGTTTTTTTTTGCAGTCGGTAAGATATATGTTTCTCTTTTTTCTTGCTTTTTCCCTTCTGTGTCTTTCTCGTTTACAGTAGTTTGGTTGAGAGTAGAATTTTTATGTATGGCTGTGATGGTCTGAGGCTTGAAGGACAGAAAAAAATTAATTAAAGCGAAAGTCTTAGGGGGAAAGAATAGTAAATAAAATATGGGTTTATTTTTCAAAAGTGACGTGAATAGTGAAAAGTGGATAAAAGTAAATTAAAATTACGTCACTGAGGGATGGAGGAGTGGCCACAAAAAGTTCCTTGTTTTTCTTTTTATTAAGTATGAAAATACGTTAAATTATAAAAGATGCTACGAAAAAAAAAGAAAAAAAGTAACCTTCTTAGCAGATACCAATAGCCTACTCACCTTCCTGATGATTCACTATAAGTTTCTTGGACAGTAAGAGTGATATATTACACGAAGACGGAATATACTATATATAAAGATTACAATAGGGACGATGTATTAAGATGGAATTAGTCAGTAGAGAAAAATATGGTCGACATGGGCAAGACAAGTCCTTCAAAACAAATATTACAGATTTCAGCATCCGACATTTCCGTCTTCCCTGGTCTGCTTTTCTAAGTAACTGTAGGCAGATACGTCCTTTCTTTTTAACTAAACAGTAATAAAGAAAAAAATAATATACTTTGCAGGAAAAGGAAAGTCTTAATTTTCGCTGAACTAGAATATGGCGAATCGCTCCCAGCATCTCCGCTATGAAACGTTTGAAATTCATGCGGCGTTTTTCATTTCATTACTCAACGGCAAAATAAGGTTAAGACGAAGTTGGCATCTGGGAACTTGGGAAGAGTTGGCAGAGCTCCAAAGCAAACTCCCTGCTAAACAATACATATTTAAATCCGTAGGTCGCATAGTAACACCGTGTCTCAAACTTGAGAGAAATGCGAAATCTGGAATATGTTACAGAAGCAAGGAATCTCAAGGAGTGAACTGATATAGCGTAAAATAGCGGAGAATTCATTACCAGTCGATAGATATGATTATTGTAAACATTAAAGAACTTTATCCGTCTTAAAATCCATATCGAAAGAAATAAAAAAACGAGATTTTCGGAGTCAGTTTTCTTGATCAGCTAGTTCTTGATCCCGTCAAGATGATATGCGAGGGATAAATATAATTTCGGATATTTCGGTTGCACTTCCGGCAAACCGTCCTCATCTCTTTTTTTTTTCTTTTGCAAGGAATGGTCAGCTTGGCTTCAAACCTTATGTCCATATCAAAACCTGGAAGTGTTAACCCCAATCCAATCTCTAGCTTCTGCTTGGTCCAAACCTACACTTTCTTGTGGGTCACAAAAAAATACCAGCCAAGATTTCAGGCATGAAACGTTCTTTTTGTTTCCCATCTTTCTTTTCATTTAATGACCTCATTTAACGAAGAATAAGCTGATATTATTGCCCCCTTAGCTCCGTGTTTTATTTTTAGTCAAGCGACGTTACGAAACAAACTGAATGTAAGCCACGACAGGAATTGGTGAATAAGAAGATTTATCTATCGATCATAAAATTATCATCTTAAAAATCAGCAACGTTTTCAAGAAGAAAAGGTATGTCCACGATGGGTAAGTGAAGACTGGTGAAAAACGAATTAGAATAGTAACTGTTACCACCGCATGCTCCTACTAGCGAAACTGGATGCTAGCAGATACCACTTCTTGAGATTAACCCAGTCTGAGGCATGTTAAATGAAAGTATTCCTTACTACTACGTATCAACAGATGCAACTTTTTCGTAGAACTACCATCCAACTACATAGTCAAAAAAAATTCATCGGTTGCTCTAATGGGTTGACATTTTTTTTTTAATTTTGGAGAAATGTTGGCTGGTGTTGAGGCTTTTACTAAAAACAAAAAAGGTACAGATAATTTCGCAATAATCATTCCTTTACCACCACATTAATTAAATTCTTTGAACTCAGTAGAGCTATTATTTTTCTATTTCTCTCGTTGCGAGATGTCTTAGTTGCTGCCATTTCTAGCTTACGCATGTCAAACGGTTTGTTGTTGTTGTTTCTTTTTAGAGGGGGGAGGGGGTATTTGGTAGATGGCAGGTTGGACTCTATTTTGGTAGATCAATTCCAGATTTATAGGTGTTTTGTTTCAATTATAATTATTAACCAGCATTCCACGTCCGAATTTCTATTCTCTACAGCTTGTCATTTAAGTAATATTATTCAATGCAATAAAATTAGAAAACATGAACTTTAGCTGAGAAATGTGTGTTTCATTCATATTCCCAAGCCAAACTATTTGCGGATTCTCAGCACGATTATGAAGGGGTTTTTTTTTCTGTCAGACCCCCCCCCCCACCTAACTTAGCGGCCACTTCCCCCATTACGCAAATGTCCCACTTCCGAAAGAAAGGCCCCCCTGAGAAAACCAAATCATATTCAAGGAGCGGCAATTTGGGGGGGGGACAAAACACCTCATTCACAGCCAAAATGGGTCGTGAGCACAAACAGCCAAGGAATAGTATTAGTTGGAGGGTGATATTGTAATTCAACATTTACTCATTCTGACAACGCCAGAAGGGCTCACTGAAAATGGGAAGGGGGGGAGGCGCGTTGATCGTAAATTAGTGCACCAAACTGGAAACTGTCGGAATCTAAGCTATGGGGAAAAAGAGAAAACAAAATCAGGGTTCGTGATGAAACAAGGCTGCTTAATTCCAGTGAAATTGGTAGGAGGAATGTTTGGTTGAAAGTGGACTGTCTTAAAAAAGAGTCATGGGTCATGGCGAAAGAGTCATGGCGCGGAAAAGAGTTATGTCACACGTATTCCTTTCACACTTATCGAAGCAATTTGCCGTGTTGAATAAGAGAAAACAAATATTAATATTATTTGTTAACCCATCAAAAAACACAAGACATGGACGGGGTAAAAGAAACAGGAAGAAAGAAAAGGAGAAGAAGACTCAACAACCAGAAAAGAAACAATGGACACAGAAATATAGAACTAGTATCGAAATTTAATGCCGACGAGCCTGACGCTTTGGAAGAAACTTTTAAAAAAAAATCGGAAGTTATTCATTAACCCCCAATTTTCCCTTTCTTCAAACAATAACTGGTGTTTGTTTGTTTTTTTTGCTGCAAATTGTTAGCTGCCGTGTAAACTGATTGTGATACGAGTTTTTTGTCGTCTATTTTGTTTACTTTCCTTCTCAAGTGTATTTCGAGGGAAAATAAACAATAATAAAAATTAAAAGAGGGTGAAATTTAAAGGATCCCTCTTGCTTTTCACTCTATTAAGCTTTCGTCAAGCATACAACACAGGTGCAAGTGCAGAGGTACCACAAATCCGACAGGGAATTCCACTAAATGAAAATTGATTATTCGTGAATAGCGGAGCAACGAAGTAACGCATTTTCATCAGGTCTCCAAGCCTCTTTAAGTGAATCAGTGACGGGTAACTAGATTGTCCAACCTCAGCCCTTTTCGGTTAAACTTTTAAAGGACCCCTCTTGTTTCTCACTGTTTTCGCACCTCGAGTTGCAACTTACGCAGTCTACTGACCTCTGAAATCTCCGTCTTTCAAAAAATCCTTGTGAATTACTTCATTCGAGTTTTTCGCTTTTGCCGAGATTTTCTAGGTTGCCAGACAATAACTTTATTGTTGGCTTGAGATATTGGCGAGCAAGCTCTACCAAATCTCACCTCGTCTCACTACTCACGGAGGACAGCACAATGGTTCGCTATGACTTCTCAGCTTTTAACCACGGCACGTTCGGTGTTCAAAAATTATGCGTCCAGCCGCCGCGTCGGAGAACGGGAAGACTGGATAGAGTGGACAAGCGCTAACCAGAAAATCGTTGATTTCATGTGGATAGTAATGGTATTTGAAAAACGATACTTCTGAGACATTTCCACGTGAAAAGATCATTTGTAGTTTGTTGTGCTTTAACAAAAATTAAACTTACGTGTAGAATATGCTTGAGCCAGCCCATTCGTATACATGTTCGGGTCCGTCGTAGCGTGACCGTTGGGGGTGTGCGCGGCTAAACCAAAGTTGGGTATCGTCGGCGAGGGAATTCCACTCATTGCACCATTCATTTGTTGCTGCTGGGGGGCAGCGGGGGCGTGGCCCATCACAGGGCTTCCAAGGCCATTCAGGCTTGTTGGCATTTGCGCCGCAAGCGCCACTTGGCCGAGGTAGGTCCCATTAGGAGTTGTAGCCGCCACCAGGGCGGCTTGTTGTTGCATTAACTGCGAAAGAGCGAGATCATACTGAGAGGGGGTAATGACTGAAGGGGAGGGGTGCGCGAGCTCGGTTGACACTGACAGAAGAGGTGCACGGATGGAATACAAGGGACATAAACACTTTTTCATCTTAAGCCGACTGGGTCATACACAAAAAATGACGATAGACGGATATACCAACTAGAATTGGCGCCACTAACATTTGAGCCCTTCCAGTCAGAGTCGTTACTAGCCAAAACGTTTGGGGGGGGGGACAAGGTATTTACCGACTGGCTGGTCATTTTTACCGACTGTTTTTGCGGATAAAAACGACTATTATTGAGAAAAAAACGACTGTGTTGACAAAAAATCGGCTGATTTTAAGAAAAAACGACTATTTTTAAGAAAAACCGACTGTTTTCAAGAAAAATCGATCGTTTTTAAGAAAAAAAATCGACTGTTTTTACTAAAAATCGCGGCGCTTCGCGCCGACTCGGCTCTTTTTTTACCGACTGGCCGACAACATTGGGGGGGGGGCGTCCCCCCCCCAGTAGTGACGCCTCTGCTTCCAGTCATACGCAAACCCCAAATTTCAGGGCACAGTGATCAAAGTTTGGGCACGCCCTGGAGCAAGGGCCCAGTACCCCCATAATGAAAAAAAAAAAATCATTTCAGATTTTCAATTCAACAGATTACTATACACTTAGAGTTCAGCAGATTATTACTACACTTCTCTGAGGCTTCATAGTTGGGGCATGCCCAAACGTTGTGGCACTGTGCCCAAAAATTGAGGATTTGTGTACGAGTGGGCCCTTCTTGGGAAGGTCCTCGTCAAGCTGTAGCTAAAGAAATAGACGGAGGAAATCCTGGCTGACTTGTTAGCGTCATTTCTTATATAAAGAAAGGACAACTTGAACTTGAGTATTCTTCAGTCAAAGTGACTGCGAAACATGTTTCAGGGTACCACACGGATAAGTAAGCGGAGATTTCTTTTTTTCCGTCCTTCTTTACAAGGGTCCTCTCCAAAAACATGAGCTTCATTTTTCAGTGCAAAACGGATACGTCAGCTGAATTTCGGCTCTTCTTGGCAAGGGTCCTCTTCAGGCCCAAGCTGTAACACGAACTTGTCATTTTCCAGAAATTTTCCAAAATAACGGATGCATTTTCCAGATTGAGCGGCTTGAGCCTGAGTAGGACCCTTGCTAGAAGGGCCGAAATATAGCTCTAATCAAATTGCTGACGTATCCGTTTTGCAGTCAAATTTGATTCGCGGTCAGCTTGGGCTAAACTCTGAAGGAACATTTATGAACTTTATAGTTTTATTTTCAGGATAGGAAGTTCAGATCTTAGCGGCGGCCTAAAGACTGCCCTTGCCAGAAGGGCCGAAAATCTCAGCTGATTAATCCTTTAAAACCGTTAAACATGCTTTGGAATGATTTTTTTAATGGTTACATATCATGATGGGCTATTATGTAATTTAGCAATAAAATAATCTAATCTATTCGTACAGCAACTTTCATGTTACGTTTGCATATTTATATTACACTAGTTACGGAGTTAGTTCCACAAGTAGTAAATTGAAATCAGGCGATCTAACAGAAAATTTCCCAAGATATAAGGTAGACCAGTGTGAATGAACCTTAAGGCGTATAAGAGCTAGGGAAAGACTGTCAGTGTCAACCAAGCTCGAAAAGGGGAGGAGGTCTCATACGATGCCAGTGAAATTAATTTGCTCAAAACATGTCCCTCGAACATTTGCTCAAGATCAGTCCTAATATGTATAATCCAGACGCAGGTAGCATGGTCGCAAACACTAGAATAAAGTTTAGCCAGTCCACGTCTGCTGAACCGATCACGATTGGCTAAAATTTTCGCTATCCAATTCTTAGCTTATCTCATGTATCGGATAAAAACTTCTTCCCGATGCTAGCAACGAGGCTAGCAAGAGAATCGGAAGCGGATACCCAGCCACTGAAACATCATTTTGATAAACAAAAGGCCCGCAACTGCTTTTAAAAAGGCACGCAACTGCTTTCTTATTTTGTAATAAAGTTGGACAAGCAATGTCATTCCGAAGTGTTTCTTCTTCTGTAGTATATATGGTTTGTGACACCGTAGACCGTGAATTATGGACGTAGTTGCGTGATGAGGAAATGAGTCATTGGAATGCTTAAAAAAGGCATTTCTCCATGAAAAGAATTCTAGCTATGACTGGCCGAAGTGTGTCACGCAAGCCTGTTCACCCCTTTTGATATGAAAATCAACGATGACGTCACAGGAAAGAAAATCTAAGCCTGACCCAGCTAACCGGATCGGGATGGCCGTGGTTCTTTCACTTCTAAAGAAGAAATGATTTTTGTTTCTCATTAATGTTTGTTTCTCACTGAAAATTTAAAGGACATTAAATCAATCAATCAATCAAAAAAATATCTTTTCTTTTTTTATTTTACTGCTCCAGCGATAAGGTTGCGCTTGCTGCTTCAATTTTCACTCTCTCCATATTTTTATCCACTCTTTACTTTGCATTTTCGAGTCTTTCATGCTTCAACTAATGTGTAGCTTCCGGACACACGAAAAAAAAATAAAAAAAAATGTTATTTTATTTTTTAGTGATTGCTCCAGGAATAAGGTTGTGCTTGTCGCTTCAATAATTACTCTTTCTTTATTTTATCTACTCCTTCCTTGGCATTTCCCGATTCTTTCATGCCCCAAATCCTGTAAAGCTTCTGGACATGGAGAAGGACGCCGTCCCTCTCCAAGTAATTTCTAAAAATTCTCCCGCTATCCATTTATCTGTCGACACTTCAGTGACAAAGGGTGGCGTCGAGACAGCTAGGACCGAAGTGTCGCCTTTTTTGTGGAAACAAAGGCTTTTTGTCCCCACTATCCGCTTATACTCTTGAGATGTTTTTACCCACTTTCGAGATAAGATGAAATCCCTCATCCCGACTAGGCTATCATCAGCGGAAAGTAATCCGCTTGGAGAGGTTTTGAGATACTAATCCATCCAAAGAGAAAACGGGTCCAAGACACGTTTCCCGGATGTCTTCTAAACTCTGTCCGGCTAAGACAGGCTGATTATATACATTATTCAATACAGGCGTTTTTCCGCAGTTCTGCTTAGTTTCTCACGGCAACACGATTGTTTGCCACACAATCGAGCCACGAGCTGAAACTCGCAGAAACGCCGTTGTGCTTTTTTTGGCGATAATTTCAAATGCCTAAAAATGTAAAACTTCAACAAATAGAACTTCCGGCTCATGTCCTTACCATTCTGTGCAAAAAGTATCCTCACTTTTATATCTGTATGCTTGATAAAGTAGCTAATTTTTTTTTCACTTAGGCTTTAATTTGCTACTAATTTTAATTTAGTTTTTCACAGTACACTGTAAAAAGTTTCTCCAAATAAGGATGCAGTATTTGCTACTGGGATTAATCTTATCTCTATTGGGATAATATTAATCCGAACTAGGGATAATTTTATCTCAATAAAGATAAGATTAATCCCAGTAGGAAATACTGCAAGATTTTTTTTTACAGTGTAGTGACGCTGAGAACAGTGACGGCGTCCCAACCAAATTCATAGGTAGACCGCGCAATTTGAATTCCATCGAGTAGGCTACTTCGTTTCTCACTGTTGTTATGTGAACGACAGAAAATCATAGACGCTGTCATGTGCCTGGCTGAAAAATAAGTTCAGAATAGTACCAAAGCTAACAGTCCATCAAGTTTGTTTAGGGACGGTAGGAAATTGGTGCTGTCGTTAATCCCAGTATCTGGAATTACATAGAGCTACCACAAGTTAGAAAGACCAAGTTTCTTCAGAATTAAATCGAATGGATCAAGATTGACACTGTTTAGGGTACAGACAATCGGACGGACTACTGTGCGATTTGGCAGATACTCTTTACTTTTATCGAGATCCCGAACATTGCCCTCCTGGTCCCTCACTCATGTGCTTCACAGTTTTGCTCCGTTTAGAAGACCTCGAAGCGCTCAAGATTTACAATTCAATTCAATTCAAGACTTTCATTCCGGCCAGAAGCCATAAACAGACTCGACAACAAACAAACAAACAATCAATAAGAACGTATTACAACCACATGAATTAGCCGCATCCTTCTTTAGACAGGCGAAGCCACGGGCTGCATAATGCCACAACTATGCAGTTCTGCGACAGTAGTAACCGATTTCTTAGAGATGTACGCTGTTTACCGACAATCAGACGGACAACTGTACGATTTGGCAGATACTCTTTATTTTGTCGTGATCCCACAAATTGCCCTCCGGTTCCTCCCTCATGTACTTGATAATTTTTGCTCCGTTTAAAAGATATTGAAGCGCTCAAGATTTACACTGTTTACCGACAATCATCCGGACAACCATGCGGTTTAGCAGATATCATTAATTTTCGTTTGGGATCCCGAAAAGGGGCTCTTCCATTCCTTACTCATATATCTGTGAGCGCTAAGCTCCGGATTACTTAGATATAAAATATCCAGAATACAGCGCTACGATGGCGGAAAAGACAAAGGGATAACGTCTCCTATTGTCTCCACGGAGACATCAAGGGAAGCTACCATAAAGAAACATCACAAAAGATATTCGCAAACGTCTTTGCTCAAAAGAGAAAAGCCTAATCTCCCGCCTCCCTCTTTTTTTTCGGTCCGTTGGTAATTCAAAACAAACCGCAGACGGAAGAGATTGCTGATTTGTCCGACACAATCCCAGCTAAGTCGCTCAAAAATTGCCGTCTTTCCTCCCTCTTCTAGCATAATTATGGAAGTCCAGTTTCCGCTTGTCGTATATCTTCATTTGGATACTGATGATGTGAGCAAGACGACTGAGAAAGTGGAAAACTTGCCTCAAAGTTTTTGAGACCCTCACTGTCAGAAGTTTCGTAACAGATAACACGAGGATGCGCGGTTTCAACAGACAATGCATAACAGATAACACTTTGGATGTTTTCTGTGGAGTTTCAAAATGGTGCGCTTTGCAATCAGGAAGAGTCAAAAAACCGCAAAAAAGCATCTGCTGACTTTTCCGACATCATGACGATAAACAAAAAAGTCAGTAGATGCTTTTTTGGCTCTTCCTGACAGAGCTTCTTATGCATAACATTTCCTGCATAACGTAACACAACAGATAACATCCGAAGTGTTGTCTGTTACGCACTATCTGTTGAAACCGCGCAAACTCCTGACAGTGCTTTCGTACCATTTTTTTTCGAGACGCAACTGGCAGTATGAGACCTCCTTGATCAAATATTCAGAAGGACTCACTTGTGTGTAGCCGTAAGAACTTAATTGCCCGAAGACTACTGGGTGAATAAGCCCCACGCTTCCGGCGACTTGTTGCATTCTCCTAAATTGTCTCTCTTTTTCAGTGTCTGCTAGTTTAACTACCAGACTGGAGGACGCTCCCTGCAATAAAAAGAAAGAACGTATGAATGAAACCGGAACAAATAAAGTCACTCCAGAACTAACAACTTGCATAAACGTACATTTTGTGTCAGGGCTGGTCGAGCTGGTTTGTTAGATCAGGCTGATAGAGTAGAGGTGTGAGACAATTAAAATGTCCAAGGTTATGAACGTACATACGGTTCAAGCCAAGTCACTTCAATTTATTTATAACTCGTCAAAAAGGCAATGTAGGGTGTATAGCCCTAGTGACGGTGTGCGACAAAAGAATTAAAAAACACAACGCACGTCGTAAAATTTTACACTGAATGCAACATAAACAAAACTAGGCTATAGATCACACGAAGAGGGAAGACCACTGGTGGTTCAGTTCACTAGTGGAAGGAAGGTACACTACACAGGTTCAGGTTCATTATTGTCATCACTAATTCTACAAAACAAATCTTCACACAAATCCGGCAGAGCACGAATACGCCGGATTTTGGAGCCAACAGCTGAAATAACTGAACAGTGCACACACATTTACACAATTTCCCAGTGCAACATTTCTCTAAATGTCTCACTACCTTGTTATTTTCTTGCTTATCAGATGGTCAAACGCGGAACCGAAAAACAACAGTTTGCACAAACAATATCCTAATTTCCTAAGAATTTAATTTTCTGTTGACTTCTTCCATTAGGATTTGCTCCGCGACTAGGCTACACTTGTTGTTCAAAGCAAAACCAATAAATAACATAAAACTGAGTGGTATAAGCAAGCAAAACTTTGCAGACTATTCCAGCTTCAACTGCCGCAAGAATGAGACATCGCCAAGAAAAGCGAACAAAAAAACTTTCCCAGAAAGGGACTTTATCGTTCTACTTGGAAAAGATTTCGGACAAAGGCATCTGACGTCGGACTGATTTAAGTGGGTGAGATCACACCAAGGAAAAAATATTAGCAAGAAGAAATTTAAGATCAACCAGTGTCTGTTGAGTGGTACCTTTCCGGACGACTTGAAAAAAGCAGTGGTTACACCGATACCAAAAGTTTCGAATCCGAATACAGTGAGCGACCTGCGACCAATTTCCCTAACCCCTATTGTTTCTAAAGTTTTTGAACATTTCCTAAAAAAAATGGTTACTAGAAGATTTCTGTGATAAAGTAGACCCCTGTCAATACGGATTTATTAAACACTCAAGCACAGTTCACTATCTAGTTAAAACTGTGGAAGAAGCTTTGGAGCATTTGGAAAACAAAAATGCATTCATCGAAATCCTGCAAGCGGATCTGGAAAAGGCTTTCGATAAGTCAAGCCACCCGGACATTCTCGAGTCAATGACAGATTTTAGAGCTTTTTTAGTTCGGATGGTTTACAGTTTTTTACACGGTCGTCAGCAATGCGTTAGTGCTGATGGGGTACTATCGGACTTTCTTGAGCTTTTCTGCGGAATACCTCAAGGAACTAAAACAGGGCCTGTGTTATTTTTAATACTGTGTAACATGATTGCAACATGGCATAAAAACCGAGCCAAGTTTGCAGACGATTTGACTTTGCTGATACTTCAAAAGCTTGAATCCATGATCAGTACGGATGGGATAATTCGTCGTCTGGAGTCAGACTGCGAAGAAAAACGGCTCAAAATCAACAGGAAAAAGTCAGCACACTGTCACAAGTTTCATAACAGATTGCGCATAACACTTTCAAGAATAACACCTTTTCACTTAGAAATAAAGTGTTACGACCAATTAAGTTTACACTATTTCGTGCCTAGATCTCCAACAACACCTTCAATCGGTAAAAATACTACACTGTCAGAAGTTACAGAACGACAAGAGAAGGATGCCCGGTTTCAACACATAACACTTTGGGATGTTATCTGTTATGTTTCTTTCGTTCCCGTTAGTATTTTTACCAATTGAAGGTGTTGTTGGAGATCTAGGCACGAAATAGTGTAAACTTAATTGTTCATAACACTTTATTTCTAAGTGAAAAGATGTTATTCTTGAAAGTGTTATACGCTATCTGTTATGAAACTTCTGACAGTGCAGTTATAAGAGTTTCATTTAAAAAAAATGAGATTCCTAGTCAAGGTGATCTAAATGTGCCAATTGTAAATAATATGAAGATTTTAGGTGTGACTTTTAACTCAAAGATGTCATGGTCGGATCATGTACATAATATTATTAAGAAGGCGAATATAGCACTAAGGAATCTAGTAACTACAAAGCGTCTTGGTTTTAGTCGTCCTTCACTTTTAAATTTTTACAAATTGTATATATTAAGTATTTTAGAATATGCTTGTCCTGTGTGGCATCCAGGGTTGAGTAAGGAACAAAGCAATGACCTCGAGAATGTGCAGAAGCGGGCTGTTCGTGTGATATTGGGCCACGAGTACACAAATTATGAAGAAGGTATAAAGCTCCTTGGTATAGAAAGCCTTGTTGCCCGGCGTCACCAGCTTACTATGACATGCGGGAATAAAATGTTAGAATCAAGTAAGCATCGTGATTTGCTACCGGAAGCGGCGCGAACCGGCTATAACACGAGGCATCAAAATAAATTATAGCCCTGCAAACCATCAGCTTCTAACCGGTATAGATCTTCTTTTCGTCAATATTTTGTTAAGCATTTTAATGAGTAAGTTGACAATGTTGACATGTCTGTTTTATAAATTATTGATAGGGTCTTATTTAACTATTATGTTATTTGACCTAATAAATTCGTATCGTATCGTAAGTTCAGAAACCCAGGGAAATCCGGGATTCTTTCTAAGATCCGATGGTCCTATATGTGGTGTGCAAGGGGAGGATATTTTTCATCTGATTGCCCACACCCAGGGAATTCGTCTATCTCCCGCCATTCGTCCATCTAATACCGCCTTTTTAAAAGCATATTTTCGTGTGTCTTCAAGGGTTTTTAAAAGTTCTGAACCATTCGTGTTTTCTCCGGTTCAAACCCTGAAATAACTGTTTAATACAGAGTATTGTGTAAATAATGTTTTGTGTACTATTTTAGTGTTAAGAATAAACAAGAGCTGGAAGCTCATGCTTGACAAAGCAAAGCGGATACGTCAGCTACATTTTATTAGAGCTATATTTCGGCCCTTCTTGGCGAGGATCCTCTTCAGGCTCAAGCCGCTCAAGCTGGAAAATGAACTTGTGGACAAACAATTAAAGATCCTTCCTGAAATATCTGATTTTGTGAACTTCTTCTCTGAAAATTGGTTGGAATTAAAGCTGGTGCTGTGATTTCATTCTGGACACGGCTGCTTAATTTTGAGTAACCTATAATATCTGTATGTTTGTTATCCACTGACATAATTTTAATGGTTCTGTCGTCAGTGTCATAATTGACGGAAAAACTAAATATCGGCTCGTTAGCCCAAGAAAAAATGCATACTCTCAATCGGTAGGAATCGTTGTTTTTTTGCGATGTACTAACCACGAACTATGCTGACAAAAATGTCGTTTCGCAAACCTCATTCCGTCAATCCGCTTCCTGGCCATTCTGTATTACACCGAGTCCCAAATTTTCTAACAGATTTTCCTGGCAGTGACATACGTTCCGAGTGACCCATTACTTTGGAAATACCAAAACACATTACGGATTTCCCTGAAATGGATCGGACATGCATTTAATGCCTTGGGTTTCCAGAGATATATCAACAGATAGACGGAAACAGACCTCGGAAATGCAGAGGAGAGAACTGGATAATTTATACTGATCGATTACGCAGCTTCGCCAGCGGAAATTAATGGAATAACCTCCTGTTTTCGATTGGAACTGATGGTTAAGTGTTTATTTCTGTTCAATGAACTAGCTTTTAGCGATCTAAGCATTCAGACTTTTTTTTATTGGCGAGTGTAGGACCTGAGAGAGTGGCAATACCTAAATTGCACCCGGTTAAGTACTCAACAACTTACTACCTGAGAAGTTTTGTTCCGCGTTTTCGACCCTGACAATAAAGTTCGAACTAACTTTGCAGATCTAATAGTCAGCCAACCCTCAGTAAAAAGAAACTTTTTAATAAAGGTGGCCCCGGGGGAGATTTACCTTTGCCCTCTTTCAATGGAGGAGGATTTGGCCCGCTTCCTTCTACAGTGCCAGACACTTCCGCATTTGAGGGTTAAATTTGTAGGGCATTGTCTTGTTTTGCTTCTCGACATACTGCAATCTACGAACCCCAACCTTACCGTGGAAGTGTGTAAATAATATCTATTTTCTGTACGAAGTTTGAATGCTTAATGCTCATATTATGTACAATTGTTAGACTTTTAGGCTAATAAATAGTATTGTATTCGATCTCTGTTGTTTCTTTTTCGAGTGGGTCTAGTATATAATGTTTATATGTAGAATATGTGTAGGCCTACTAGTACATGTGTATGTGGTTTTTCGAGCTAGACGTGTCCCGCGGGAACACAATTTCAAGAAAGGCTGACAGGCTTAAATTTTCTCAAAATAAGTTTGTTTTCAACGTCGGGCCAGAAAGAACAAAGGGATTCTGGCGCAAAGAGCACTGAGCGCTCACACAAGGGATTTTGCAGTTTCAGAAGTTTCCCTTCAGAATGTTTGCCCTAGTTCCCTCCAAATGGTATTTAGATTAGAACAGTTTTCAGAGGCGGATGACTGAGAAACACGGGGATTCGAAAGCTGCTTTACGACTCGACTTGGCCACTCATGTCATAATGAGGAGATATTCGAGGTTTTCCCAGCGGGAATTTCTGCATCATAACACTAGTCCGTTGAAATTGACGATGGTTTACAGGGAGAGAGAAATAAGGAAAAACTGGGCCGAGTCAGATTTGAAAACCTGCTGCGAACATTCAGGTGAGCCAAATCCTCTCCTCAGATATAGACCGGAATCCGGATGCGAGGGCAAATTCATCTATCCGTTTTCTAAATCCGGAAGATGTGGGGATCAATCTTAATGGCAGACGAACTGGACTCGAAAAAAAACCGTCTAGCTCGTCTATTATATTTCCATTTCCTTCAGACACACAGGAGAGCTGGCAAGGACCCACGATTTTATGTTCTTAACCTCAAAACTGGGTTTAAGCAGCCCTAAGTACCCTTTCAACCCAACTGTGAATCAGATATGAAAAAATCGTTCAACGGGTTTCTAACAGCGATGTGTCGGCACTTTCGGCAAGGGTCCTCGTCAGGCTATATCTAAAAGAAATGAACCTGCGATACTAGAGGACTGGACTCCGGAGCAAATTTTACGCGTTTAGCGCCTACATATAATACTATATAATACATACGACACATATAATGCATACGACACATATAATACTAAATAAATAATTTTCCTTTTCAGGGTCACTGGAAAACCGGAACGCCGGAACCCCGGAACCTCCGCCACCGGAACCGATGGCTTTGGAAAACCGTAACATGGAACTGGAAAACCGGAACAGGTGGCTCAGTTTCAATCAGCTATAGGGAAAATGGAAAACCGGAACTTGGGAATGGAAAACCGGAACGTGTGGTAATGAAAAACAAGAACATGTGGTCCGAGGCAATTGACTAGAGTTTTGTCGGAATATGTTTCATGTTTAATACAAGTTTTCAGATAAGTTCATGTAGTGACCTTATTTTGGCGTCTTGTCTAGTATAATTTCGAAGTTACAGGGAAAATGGAAAAGCGCAAGTTAAGAATGGAAAACCGGAACGTGTAGTAATGGAAATATTAAGCCATGGTGGATAAATTAAGCCATGGTGGGATACGAGGACCAGCGCACGATTTTATCGCATCTTACCTAACGGGTCGATCCCAAGTAACAACCATCAATAAGACAGTTTCGGATCCATGTTTGTTATCAAATATTGGTGTCCCTCAGGGTTCAATTCTGGGACCACTGCTTTTCCTAATATACATAAATGACCTTCCATCAGCGACAGATAACCACAGTCTGAATGTCCTTTTCGCTGACGATACCGGATCAACACTTGCAGGACAGTCGGAACAGGATGTCAAAGAGAAGCTGCAAATCGCGCTTTCCCAACTGATTGTATGGCTAAAAGCTAATCGTTTGTCATTGAATGCCGCAAAAACAAAATTTATCATTTATAGTAGAATTGGTCACAAAGCAAAAGGAATTTCAACAATAACTGATCAGGATACAGATATTCAAATTCAAAGGGTAACTTCACTCCGGTATCTGGGTATAATTATTGATGAAAATCTATCGTATAAAGAACATTGTAATAGATCACGGGTTAAAGTTGCCCAAGGAGTTGGTATAATGAGGAGGTTCCAGCATTTTTTCCCGTATGAAATTCTCCGCCTGATTTATTTTGCTTTGGTACATTCCCATCTTACGTATTGTCCCCTTATATATTTGGCAACATTCAAACTCCATGTGAAACCGATACAGACTCTTCAAAACCGTGCTCTTCGAATTTTACAAAAATATTTACCGTCCCCTTCTTCTTATCCTAATAAAACCCAAACCGAAACTCTATATTTGTTAACTAATATTTTGCCTGTTTCAGAATTATTCACTCTTCATTCTTTTTTATTTAAGATAAAATATGACCGGTCGGAACTGCCTTCGTATTTTCGTTCGAGTAATTTTTTCCCTGACCAACCCGACCATGATTATGAAACCCGTCACAAATGGAAGATTCAGCACATTAAATTAATCACTGAGAGATCGCGGTTCTCACCATATTTTTCGATCATGGGCTCATGGCGTCTTTATCTACAATATATTGACTGCAGCAAATCTCTTCCAAATATTAAGAAACAACTTCATTCTATACTTATAAATAAATTCAAGAACCAATGATAAATTCAAATTTAAAGTAAATCGTTAACTATTAAATTTTTTGGGTGGATTCCTCATAAGTTGCCGGCCATTGATTACCCTTGCTTGCGCATCGTTGTTTTTTTTTGTTGATCTTTGCCGAGTGTCGGTGTGTTTGAGGGGCGGGTTCCCGTCTAGTGGTGAGTCATGGAATTTATTTATTTATATGATTGTTATATGATAAATAGATTTGTTATTTTATTGTACCGGGTTTTGGTCAATCGACCTTGTGTCTCCGGCTTAACCCCATGTATTGATTATTTTATAATGAAGCGTAATTAAACCTTGAACCTTGAACCTTGAAAACCGGAACATGTGGTCCTTGGCAAGTAATTGAAATTCTAACGGAATATCTGGAGTATGTATCTCGAAAAGTACAACTTTGGCCGTGCTCAAGTTCATTTTTTGGCGTGTTGTCTTTATAGTTTAGAAATCCAGTAAGCTACACAAGGATCTTGTAAAGAGGAAGATTTCAGAGGCTAGTCGAACACGTACGTCTTTACTGGGGATGTGAAAACAGTGACAAGCAAGAGGGGTCCTTTAATTTTAGTATTTGTGAGCTATTCAAATGAAGCCAATGATAACAAAATTGTGAAATATCTAAATGTCAGCGGCACTCGGTTGAATTTTGCCTTGTGTACAGTCGTTAGAAGCTGCTGCCAGGACTTTGCTCTCTATAGCGAAAGCTGAAACGAAGGACGTGCTGGAATTCCTGTTATTGCGAATGACCTTTTGCCTAACATTCTAAAAACTTGTGTTTTTCAATCCTTGAGCCTTGCCGGGCACTAGCCAGTCGTATGTTTTGAGGTCGTCACCCCCCATGCCCAAACACTTCCAACCGCCGCTGTCTACGACCATCCCTTCAGCTAGCATGGAAACGATTATTTTGCTTTTTCGGCAGGATTCTTGACAGGATTTTGGACTTGCCGAGCATGATTTTTCAGGATTTTTAAGGTTCCTGGCAGGATTTTCGAAGAGCAGCAAGTGGAAGCACTGTTGAGCGGCAACTTGATTGATGGGAGAAGTCGAAGAAGAAGAAGATTTCTGCCGACTCATTGCGCCATTTAAAAGTATTGACAGCGTATAGGCGAAAAGTGTGTAGACAAAGTGGATTCAAAAGTACTGGAATAAAGAAAATACACACAACAGTAGTGGCACGAGCGTGAATGAGCTGAAGCTCATGTGACGTCAACTTTCAAACAACAACCGCTTTCTTTGCTTCTGTGTTTACTGTATCCCCTCCCAGTGAAAACAAGCCTAGAGGTTGCTGTAATGCTGAGATAAGTTTTGTTACTTACTTTTTTAAAACTTTAATTCCACCTAGGGCATGGAATTGGTTAGAAAAACTGATGGTGTGTGATACAGGAGGGGTATCCAACCTCATTTTTACACTACCTCGGTTTTTGCCGCGAAAATGTGAAAATGAAATGTACAAGCTGTCCTGACAGTGAAGAGGCAAAGTATGACTTTTTTCAAAGTCATGTGTCCAAAAATATTCAAATTCTATGCTTTTTTCTCCATTTGGAGCTATTTTGAAGGTGTCGACTTAATCGTAACGGATTTCCATACAGCCGTGACGTATTTAGTGACGTCACGTGATTGTGGCCCCAACATAGCATTTGATTGTCCCGAGGCCGTTTCATAAACGTAAACGCGACCGGTGCCTCGCTGGCCGCTCAGCTCTATACATATACATTCAAATATATATTCACCGATAGGAAGAAACTACGATTTTTCGTTTTCTGAGGTAAAATAGATAAAATGGGTGTGATGTCACGCTTGTATGGAATTTCGTTACGATTAAGTCCAGACCATTTTGAAATCCTGTTTTCTGGCTTTTGACTTCGCTAACTCTTCCTTTTTCATCATTTTCAAAGTCAATCAAGGTAAGGTTAGAATAAAGTAGGCTAATCTTCTTTGAAAAGAAAAATAAGTTTAACTAGAAATACTGAAGCAATAACAATTAATCCAATATGTAAACCATTCAACTAGCTTCAATCAAGTATTCTTGTCATATTTGTTGGTTCCTTTTAAGCCAGATGGATTATTCTGAAGGAAAGACTTCTCTGGAAATTTGAAAATCTTGTCTGAGGTTGGATACCCCTCCTGTACTAGTTATTTATTACCACCTAGGCTAGGAGATCAAAGCAATGATCAACATATAGGCTAGGGCTACTCAACATAGCTTGATTATACTGAGATATTTTAGGTACAAGTGATTGAGGAGATAGTATAACTGATGATTATACTTGACCATTGTGGTTAATTTCCACTTGTGAGATTGGGGGATGTTTGAGAAAGATGGTTACTTCCAGGTTACTTCCACCTAGGAGAAGTTTGAACTGATAACATTTGATCGACATTGTTCAGTTCCACTTAAGAGAGACACCTTCAGATTAGATAAACTGGTGGTGTTTGACATGAGTGGATCTACCCCACCTAGGATTTACAGCTGATAATCAACATGGTCAGATTTCAAATATGAGATAAACTGATAGATAAACTGATAAACCCAGACTCCAAAACTCACAGCTCAAACATAAGTAGGAGGTAGTGGAAATTCCAGTGTTTTCTGAGACATGTTTAAGCCATGGTTCTTGCTCTTCTGTAAGTTTTATTATGTAATGAAAACTAAAATGAAAAGTTGCGAAAAGATTCGAAAATAGCCATATTCATGTGTATTTATTTTCAGTTATAATTGAATCAAATAACTTGCATGACTTCAGTAGGATTTGAAAATAACCATCTCAGTTAATCGTTTCACAGTGGAGGAAACTCTGTGACATATGTATGATGGTGCGTTATTAGAGCATGGGGTTGCTCTTTTGTCACTGGTCCTAGCCCATCCAAGTGGGGTATAAAGTGGATGGTGCCTCGTGAACTGACTGCTGTGGAGACTGTCCCAGTCGTACAAACTTGAATACATATGGGGGGCGTGAAAAACCCTTTCCGATATGACATTTTTTAGATGTGTTACTTTCATTTATAATTGAATCAAATAACTTGCATAACTTCAGTAGGATTTGAAAATAACCATCTCAGTTGATCGTTTCACAGTGGAGGAAACTCTGTGACATATGTATGATAGTGCGTTATTAGAGCATGGGGTTGCTCTTTTGTCACTGGTCCTAGCCCGTCCAAGTGGGGTATAAAGTGGACGGTGCCTCGTGAACTGACTGCTGTGGAGACTGTCCCAGTCGTACAAACTTGAATACATATGGGGGGCGTGAAAAACCCTTTCCGATATGACATTTTTTAGATGTGTTACTTTCATTTATAATTGAATCAAATAACTTGCATAACTTCAGTAGGATTTGAAAATAACCATCTCAGTTGATCGTTTCACAGTGGAGGAAACTCTGTGACATATGTATGATGGTGCGTTATTAGAGCATGGGGTTGCTCTTTTGTCACTGGTCCTAGCCCGTCCAAGTGGGGTGTAAAGTGGACGGTGCCTCGTGAACTGACTGCTGTGGAGACTGTCCCAGTCGTACAAACTTGAATACATATGGGGGGCGTGAAAAACCCTTTCCGATATGACATGTTTTAGATGTGTTACTTTCATTTATAATTGAATCAAATAACTTGCATAACTTCAGTAGGATTTGAAAATAACCATCTCAGTTGATCGTTTCACAGTGGAGGAAACTCTGTGACATATGTATGATGGTGCGTTATTAGAGCATGGGGTTGCTCTTTTGTCACTGGTCCTAGCCCGTCCAAGTGGGGTATAAAGTGGATGGTGCCTCTTGAACTGACTGCTGTGGAGACTGTCCCAGTCGTACAAACTTGAATACATATGGGGGGCGTGAAAAACCCTTTCCGATTTGACATTTTTTAAATGTGTTACTTTCATTTATAATTGAATCAAATAACTTGCATAACTTCAGTAGGATTGAAAATAACCATCTCAGTTGGTCGTTTCACAGTGGAGGAAACTCTGTGACATATGTATGATGGTGCGTTATTAGAGCATGGGGTTGCTCTTTTGTCACTGGTCCTAGCCCGTCCAAGTGGGGTATAAAGTGGACGGTGCCTCGTGAACTGACTGCTGTGGAGACTGTCCCAGTCGTACAAACTTGAATACATATGGGGGGCGTGAAAAACCCTTTCCGATTTGACATTTTTTAGATGTGTTACTTTCATTTATAATTGAATCAAATAACTTGCATAACTTCAGTAGGATTTGAAAATAACCATCTCAGTTGGTCGTTTCACAGTGGAGGAAACTCTGTGACATATGTATGATGGTGCGTTATTAGAGCATGGGGTTGCTCTTTTGTCACTGGTCCTAGCCCGTCCAAGTGGGGTATAAAGTGGATGGTGCCTCGTGAACTGACTGCTGTGGAGACTGTCCCAGTCGTACAAACTTGAATACATATGGGGGGCGTGAAAAACCCTTTCCGATATGACATTTTTTAGATGTGTTACTTTCATTTATAATTGAATCAAATAACTTGCATAATTTCAGTAGGATTTGAAAATAACCATCTCAGGTGATAACATACTGCAATATTCTTCTACAATTCTGACTCCTGCGTAGAATCCCGCATTTTCAAAAACTTAAATGAATATGGCTGTTTTGTATATATTAAATTTTCTAAAATTGCGGAAAGGTGTGTCTGTCAGGCGCTAGGGAGCGAGCTTATCCCGGAGGTTCGTAGAAAATGTTCATATATGTTAAAGTTGATCATCAAGTTTCTTTTTCAGATGCCGGTCGGTCTCTGTAAATACGTCCATGGTTATGGTGAATGCCAGAGCGCAAGTTCTCCTTGCCCAGATTTGCCCCAGATGGTCAATGTTTATATACACTGGTCCAGTATATCTGAACCTCGGACAAGAAAGAGCGAAGTGAGTCAGTCATCATATAAATAATTGTTGTATTTGCGTAACATTCGTTCTAAGCCTCGCTTTTCCTTACGGCGTTGATAATGCTTTAGAAGGGAACTTGCTTGTAAAGCGTATTCGATCTTGCAGCATCAAAAACGGGTTTATAGGTATTTCTGGAGTTATGCATAAATCGTATTTGTATGGCACTTACAGCCTTAGGCCGAAGTGCCATATGCGGATCGTAAAAGTCTGTCTGTCGGTCTGTCACTAGGGTTTCGAGTTCTGGCACTTAGAGATGAACTAGGACGTTACAAATTTATCGTAAAAGAGATCGGTTTCAGAAACGGTATGAGGAAAGTGTTTTATTAGAGCTCTTGCCGGAACTGACTGATAACGGAATCCGCGCACCGTCTCCGCACCGACAAACGCTGCCAATTTCCCAGATTGGGATTGGATACTTAAAAGACATAACTAAGAACCTGGCTCTAACTTCCCACTAATTTTGGATAAGATCCTGCACCTCCATCTGGTAGATGTGCGCTTGACAGGATTCCGGAAACCCTCCCCTCCCCCCACCTATGCGTCACATCGCAACCGAACTTTTTTTTATTCTAGTCCAGGACCGGGACTTTATATGCACGAGAAGTTTCCTGGCTTACCGACAGAGCTTTTGTCGGTATCAGAAACGGAATGCTAAAGCGTGCCGTACCGACAAACGCTGCCTATTTCCCAACAGGGAATTTACTGTTCCACCGACAGAGCTTTTATCGGTATCAGAAACGGAATGCTAAAGCGTTCCGTGCCGACAAACGCTGCCTATTTTCAACAGGAAGTTTCCTGTTTTACCGACAGAGCTGTTGTCGGTATCAGAAACGGAATGCTAAAGCGCTCCGTGCCGACAAACGCTGCATATTTCCCAACAGGAATTGTCCCGTTTTACCGCCAGAGCTTTTGTCGGTACTAGAAACGGAATGCTAAAGCATGCCGTACCGACAAACGCTGCCTATTTCCCAGCAGGAAGTTTTCTGTTTTACCGACAGAGCTTTTATCGGTATCAGAAACGGAATGATAAAAGCGTTTGTCGGTGCTTCGCCGACAAAAATTGCCGATTTACCGACAGGATTTTTCGGGGGGGGGGGGGGCAGCTGCCACCCCCGCCCCCCCCCCGCCACTGATGAGAGGTCTCTTATTAATCCGTATTACAGGTATGACTTCAACAAGGATAGCTACGCCCACAAGAAGGAGAAAGAAACGTATAGAGGAACTGGGACACGATGTGGAGTATACTTTGGACCAGGCCGTCAAAAAGATCAGCCAGTACAGGCTGTTGACATTCGTGCGAATCGTTGGCCACCTTGCAACAGTCACAAAATCAAGTTGTGCTGTGTGCTACAAGGAGGGCAGGAATCGTGCGGACCTTGTAAGTGTATAGCTTGGCAGCATATAGAATAATAATAATAATAAAATAATATAATTTATTTACCGAACTAACTTTCGCTAGCGTAGTTTGTCAACAAAAACAGTATAAACAGTAATGAGGTTAATATAGATAACGGTAGAATTGGTCAAAAACGCGAAACTCGAAACAATTCGAAAACAATATAAAACTTAACACAATTTTATCAAAAGCACGAAACTAATACTAATATCGTGATTAAGAACTAAGTAATAATTACAAAGAAAAGTCATCTACTTTATTCGTAATTATGAAGATTTCGAATAAAATATGGTGCAAGCGAATTAATGTACCTTTCTGTCGATTCAACCGGAAACTTAGTTTTACTTGGTTAGAGTGGGTTAGAGCACGTGTGTTCGGTCTGTTAGTATCAAGCACTTCATATCCAGGGAGACTAGATCTATGCAGTTCGGAATTCAAACACATGTGGCCGAAACTCGTTGATAATTGAACCTAGGCGTTTGATCATCATCAGTATCATTATCGGTATCCTTCATAACTGGGGTGCGCTGGGCCTAAAACAATCCTGACAGCCCTTTTTTGGATCCGTTGGTCCCTGTCAGAAAAACAAACCTGCTAATAACCGGAGGACAAATTTACTGGCACCCATATCACGAGCCTCGTTTAGAGCTACTTGGTGGTCTAAACTATCGAATGCTTTCACAATGTCCGCGAATAAGCGTCTACAAACACGTGCTCGGTTCCAAGATGCCGCAATATATCATCCAACATCCGTACCAAATAGTGCACTGTGCTACGTCCGGATCTGAAACCGAAATGCCGTATTGTAGCATTCTGTCGCTTATTCTGAGATACCTCGTATCATAAAATTTAGGGTCACGAAATGAAACTCTCGTTCCCAATGTAACGTCCTAGTTTTAATAAACCAGGTACAAGATTGGCTACAACGATACCCAGGGTAGTGCTAACCGCCAGCTGTGCAGTTGCTGTTATACTAGTGGACACAAAATCATGACGGAGTCTCTGTGACTATTGGAGATCGTTTCGGGCAAAGAAACTTCATTGGGAAATTCCACAGTGTCGAAGAAAGTGAATTTAAATATAGATTAACGATTACTGTTCATGAGAAAACAGAGGGTTTGACATTTTTTCCCCTCATCCAGCATCCCAGTCGTCTGTTTAATTCGTCATTCATGGTATTTTCTTTTCAGGTACTGTGCCCAAATTGTGCGACTGCTTATCACAGTGTGTGTTCAACAATCGAGGATGCAGTGTGTGAGATATGCAGTATTTGATTCAACAGTGATTCAGTGGTTGAATCAAAGTCCCAAGCAACTCCCCTTTTATCGTTCCTAGTTTTTTTTTTTTTACCTTAACATAAACATTAAACACGAGACACCTTAATTGGGTTAAACTGTAAAAATACATTTTGAAAGATTGAATATTGTTACAAAACGGAATCAAAATTGGTCAGTTTTTGCACTGAATCGGAAGTTGCTTGGGAACGAAAACTGAACATGGGGAAAGAATCGGGATGAAACTTGGTGGGAAGAACAAGCATAAGCCCTAGATACATCATTTACAAAACCGGACCGAATCCGGACACTTTGGGGGGAGTTTGGGTGGGGGGAAATTCTGGTGATCGCGAGTAAAAGTACCGTACTTCGAAATGTGCTAGGACGATGAAACTTCGCAGGCATACTTTGGACTGACCAGATTGACTTGTAAATAGCAATTTCCTCGATCCGGCCATCGTGGGGGGAGTGGAGGGAGGGGGAATCCGAAATAGTGTGGCTTCCATAACTTTCGAACGGGTAATCGGATCTGAACGAAACTTGATAATTGGAGCCAGTGTTTGTTTTCGTTTCAAGCCCGGACCGAATCAGATAGCTGTGGAAGGAGTTGCAGGGGGGGGGGGAATCTCGGGAAACGCTTAAGAGTGGAAGGATCGGGATGAAACTTGGTGGGAAGAACAAGCATAAGCCTTAGATACATCGTTTACAAAACCGGACAAGATCCGGACACTGCATAGCTTACGACCAGGGGCGCATGATAATATGTGAGCCAAAGCTTCCTTGGGGCTGGTCTGCGCGGATATGATATCCCCCATAATAAAGATAAGACAATTTTCTATGCCAGAGCACCTTTGACGTATTTTCCATCAGCTACAGTAGAGGTATGCTTATTTGAACGTCTGCTGCACTTTTAGACGAGGACTTTAGGGGGGCTAGGAATTCCTTTGTAACCAAAACCTTTGAGGCACACATGATCATGGGCCATTGGAGAGCATGAAATTTTTTCGATTCGCCAAAAGAATCGTTGCACCGTGCGGTCAAGATGCTCACTTTAGGGAGACCACGAATTCATTTGCAATCAAAATCCTTGAGGCACTAATGATCACGGGGATCAATAAAATGTATCGTTTGGTCAAAAGTATTGTGTACGCTTTGTAAGATGCGCACTTTAAGGGGTCTAAAAGTTCCATCACAATCCGATCATTCGTTCCAGACTTATGCATGTCACAAGATTTACGGGACCCCTCCTCCAACTCCTCTATAGTGCTCGGATCCAGTCCGGTTCTACAAATGATGTTCTAGGGCTACTGCCTTTTCTTCCCACCAAGGTCCGGTCCCGATCCCTCCAGTATAAGCTTGCCAGGAGATGTTCGATGCCCCCTCCCCCCCCCCTATAGTTGCCGGATACGTTAGTCGAAACGGAACATCTGAGCCACATACTTTTGCCCTCGAGTTTCATTCTGATCTGATTACCGTTTCGAAAGTTATGCGTGTCTAAGGTTTCCGCATTCCTTCCCCCCCCCCCAGTTCCCCCCAGAATAGCCGGATTCGGCTAGTGACAATTTCTAATCCGATCTGGTCGTGTCGCTAACGTGCCTGCCACGCTTCACCATCCTATCACATCTAGAAGTACCTTAAATCGCGATAACCGGAATTCCGGACACCCCCCCCCCTCCATCGCCCCCCACACTGTCAGAAGTTTCATAACAGATAGCGCATAACACTTTCAAGAATAACACCTTTTCAATTAGAAATAAAGTGTATGACCAATTAAGTTTACACTTTTTCGTGCTTTTTCGTTCGTGCCTAGATCTCCAACAACACCTTCAATTGGTAAAAATACTAACGGGAACGAAATAAACATAAACAGATAACGTCCCAAAGTGTTATCTGTTGAAACCGGGCATCCCAAAGTGTTATCTGTTGAAACCGGGCATCCTTCTGTTGTCGTTATGTAACTTCTGACAGTGTAGTATTTTTACCGATTGAAGGTGTTGTTGGAGATCTAGGTACGAAATAGTGTAAACTTAACTGGTCATAACACTTTATTTCTAAGTGAAAAGGTGTTATTCTTGAAAGTGTTATGCGCAATCTGTTATGAAACTTCTGACAGTAGTCAACCCTTGATATTATTTTAAAAAATAAAACTCAATTTTATGTTTCGAATTGATATTGTAGTAGCCCAGAACGATGTAGATTAGTTGCGTTTTGCAGATTACCGGTACCGAGTATCTGGACCAGATACCGTATATCTGAATTTCAGATACAACGGTACGGATCGTGGTATCTGGAAAGTCATTTCACGTTATCTGATACCATGGTCAAAAGTAGTTTTTGCAGTTACCGAGTATAGCTGGACCAGGTATCGTATGTCTGATATTCAGATACAACGGTCCGGACAGCGGTATCTTCTTCTTCCGTCAAAGCGTTAAAATTCCAATCAGTTGCCCAGGATCACATGCTCCGGTTTTCCGTTACCACACGTTCCGGACCGTGGTATCTGGAAAGTCATTTCACGTTCATCAGCATCATCATGATCAACACGTAAAAGAAGGGAATTCGGCAATTGTTGTTTTTGCAAAGATCCAGCTACCGTGGTATAAGATATTTGTGTATCTGCTAAAATTGGGTCACTGCTTCGTTGGCGAATATGATAAAACAATCAGCCTCTTCAAGTGGATCTGGGCAGTCTTCATTAAGGGACACAGAAGCAAAGAAAGAAAGTGAACGTGCAATGTGTTCAGCGAAAAATCCTAATCTATTGCCCAAGACCACATGTTCCGGTTTTCCATTCCCAAGTTCCGGTTTTCCATTTTCCCTGTAGCTGATTGAAACTGAGCCATCTGTTCCGGTTTTCCAGTTTCATGTTCCGGTTTTCCAAAGCCATCGGTTCCGGTGGCGGAGGTTCCGGGGTTCCGGCGTTCCGGTTTTCCAGTGACCCCCTTTTCACCCATCAAAAAGCACATGGCATAGACGGAGTAGTAATGAAGAAAGAAAAGAAGAAGGAAAAACTATAATAAGAGGAGACCAAACAAACATAGAGACTACGACAACATTATCCTATCTACAAGTTGTCGAAGATTGCTCTCCCATTCATGCTTAATGTTTTTGTTGTACTTTTGTATCAGTTGTATATTTAGCAACTGATATATTTAGCACATATTTAGCAACTGACCTCGATTCAATGTAGGTACGGTTGTGCCGAGATGAAAATCAACAGATTTATTGCATTGGAGGTTCGTTTCTTCCAGCAATAGCCTGAAGAGGACCCTTGCTATGAGAGGGCCGAAATATCGCTGAAGAACATCCTAGTTGATTTTTACGTGTTGAGTAATTTTTTAATACAAGCGAACCCACCCCAACAAAGTAAACCCCCAAAAATCATGGGGCATAAAAATTGTGGAAAAATCCGGTCGGTTCGTATTCCGGACGTTGAAGAGGACCCTTTCTAAGAGAGCCGAAATATCGCTCAAGAACATCCTAGCTGATTTTTACGTGTTGAGTCATTTTTTAATACAAGCGAACCCACCCCAACAAAGTAAACCCCCAAAAATCATGGGGCGTAAAAATTGTGGAAAAATCCGGTCGGTTTGTGTTCCGGACGCCTGAAGAGGACCCTTTCTAAGTAGAGCCGAAATATCGCTGAAGAACATCCTAGCTAACTTTTCCGTGTTGAGGCATTTTTAAATACAAGCGAACCCACCCCCCAACAAAGCAAACCCCCAAAAATCATGGACCGTAAAAATTGTGGAAAAATCCGGTCGGTTTGTATTCCGGACGCTCAAGGGCATCCGTTAATTTTCTCATGCCGCATTTTCCTTGGGAAATCCGATTGAAGAGGCAGGTTTGCACAGGGAATACTAATTGGGAACCGTCTGGAGAGCTCGGAGGATTTTTAATACGTTCAGGGACGTCGGAATAGAAGGTATATCCCCAAGGCAAGATTTGTTATTTATGTTTACTTTCTACTTCGCTTTCCTCTAGGCATTCAGCAGGTTACGAAGCAAATTATTAAATGAAACTTTTATCGAGTTATAAAAAATAACTAGTTCAATTCAATTCAATTCAATTCAATTTTATTCTCAAAACCATTTACGGACTTGCCGAATTTTCGGTCTCTTGTCAACCACGGATATAACAAAAATATATTACATACGTTTCGTCAGGTCACAAAAATACTTCAAAACGAAAAACACCAACAGCAGTCAAAATACGAACCGAAACGGTGATAAAATCTGAAGGATACGTGGGTATATACATACAACGAAATTTTATAAAAGTGAAAAATAAAAACGAAAATTACAACGGGAATATCAATCTTGGTCTTTACCCGCTTCGTTGTTGATCCGGCTCACAAACGAGGGCACGAAGCTACGCTGATACCGGGTGTGAGAGCTCGCAACTGGCTGTATTACCGGTATTGGCTGTGCCACTGCTCTAACAGGCCGAGCTCGAACTGGGGAGAAATCCGGAGGAATCCGTATCAAGTTATCATTCATATTATCAAATTATTATCAAACTGTTAAATTATTAAAGCTTATTAACTAAAACTTATTCAGTTTAATTATTAAAGTTTAACTGAAGAGTGTGAGCTGCTTGTACTACAGCGCAGAATTCATCTAGACGCGGAGAAACTGAATTTCAACAAAGGCCTGCATTTCCAGTGTGAGATGTGCGAAGCTCGGAAAAGTTACGCCTCTACAAAGTGATATGAGAAGATATGAGAAGATGATGTTAAGAGATATCTTGCAAGGAATCGGTATTTTAGTCTTTGGCAATAGCTTACATTTGTAGTTGGTAAATATTTCAAGCGTAGAGGGACAAGCACACAGAGGTACCACAAATACGAAAGAATAAGTTCATTTGATGAAACGATCGATTATCTGTGGATCAGGGACAAACGAAGTAACACTTTTTTACCGGGTTTTCAGGCCTATATACGTGAATAAGTGATGTGTATTTAGACCGTCGGATCTTAGCCCTATTCGGTTAAACTTTATCGAATCTTTTATCGTTTCCTGGATGTCAATGATTACAGAAGTCACGATGTTATGGAACTGATGGTGGTCGGTTTACTAGGCGGCGATCTAGACCTTGAAACCAAAAAATAACAGGAGGGGAGGGTCGGTTGAAGTGAAAAAGCGATTCCCCTCACCCATTTTTCATGTTTCAGCCCTTTTAAGTGAACCCTAAAAGGAGAGATGCGGGTAGTCTGACAAATCACAACCAAAAACATTCCCCGACTTATTCGGATCAATATAAGTAAGAAGCTTCATTATTGCTGGTGTATTATACCCACTAATCCGCTACAGTTATTTGTTTCTTTCCCTCAAAACTAAGAAGTAATAGAATAAAGAAACAAAAAACTATACATAAATCAGTTTAAACATTCAAATACACTGTAAAAAATATAAGAGAGGAGAAAAACACACAAGGTAGACAGATAAATAGATAGATCGGTGTTTACTAGATTCCTTCGTCCATGAACAAAAACAATAAAACATGTGCATCCAATATACGGACGAACTTTTAATAAACTCAACTTTAGACACGACTAACTAGCTCCCCACTTCCCAAAACAAACATTACATAATTTTAATTATCCTATTTATAGGTCGAGAAATGCATCAATCCTGCATATTATTTTGGGGTTTGCACTATTAAAATAACTGAAAAGGCTGAAAAGTGTAATAAGGTGTATTACGGCGTCTAAGCTGTCTTACAGAGTCCTCTTTTCTTCGGGGAGCGCTGTAATAGGCGAATAAGGAGAATAGAGTCTCGTTCTACTTTCGTTTATGCAGAGCCAATCAGATCGCTAGGTTGGCTCCGCCAGCGGGCCGAGGAAAGGAGCAGCGTCGTCAGGGTTGCCATGGGAAGCACTAAAGTTCTTTGTTGGAAGTTGAAGAAACAACTTTTCCCCAAAAGGACACGTTTTGTTCTGTTACGACTGCTTGTTATTACTTCGAGGACTAATGCTGTCCATCCGTTAATTTGGTAGCTTTTTACAACATAATAGGCGTCAAATTGTACTCGTGGCATTCATTCAAGTATAGTACTAAGAACACTTTTCTGATCTTAGAAGCTCGAAAAATTGATTCAGTGGTATGCTGCATTGATAAGGGGTGTGTGTTAAGACGTAAACATCGCGTATAGCGCTATTCCGCTTATTAGACCTATTTGAACAATGCAAGACAAGCTTTACCCCCACGCGTAGAGTTTGAATTCAAAAAAAAATATGCAAGGGTAATTATCCTATTTAGTGGCTACCCTGGAAGAAAGACGAACCCACCTTAGCATCGATTTCGGTATAAAAACCCTCTCTGTTCCCCGACTACGTAATATTCTCCCTCCCCCCTATTCTCCTATACGTATTAGACCCCAGCGAGAGAAATCCCAGAAAATCCCCAAACTAGCACCTGCGGCCCCTCTCCATGAAAGATATAGAAGGAGTTTTGTTCCGGCATTTGTTGAGTTGTACAATAACCGATAAGTTTCCTATTTAGTGTTTTTTGTTCTCTTTTGTAACAAGACTATAGAGTGAGAGAGTGTTATTTTATATATTTTTGTATGACGAAAAGGTCAAATTCGGCGGCAACGCTGTGACAGCTACTTTTGAAAAATTAAATTCTATTCTTATCCTATTCTTATTAAATATTCAATGCCAAGGCCACCTCTGAAGAAAGCCCGCAATTGCGTGTAACCCACGCAAGATTTATATTTTCGGCAATGCCAAAAGTCCGAAAGAAAAAGTTAATTCGATGTAAATTAATTATGTGCATAGCGATGACACATTCTCATCGGGTCTCCAAGCTATTCAAAAGGGCAACTAGACTATCGCAACTTAGCCTTACTTGGTTAAACTTTAAGTAGATTTGTTGGTGGAAACAACTATATAAAATTTCTACGTCCTTAATTCAACCTACATGAACCACTTGCAGGGATACTTGCGACAGAATTTAGCTAGGGAACGATACCAAAAGGCAAAAACCTAACATCAGTATTTATCTCAGTAACCCTCAGTATTTCACACGAAACAGCAAGCTGAAATTAGGAAACGAGCGAACACCACCTGCGCTTGATTAAAATTATCATTAATACTGGAAAATTTCCAGGGATGCTCGAATTTCCGCAAATCCTCAGAAAAAGAAAAGAAGGAAACTTACCGGCATTGTCTGACTGCCGTGCAAGGCAGCAATTGCGGTCTGGGCTTCTGCGTGTGTGGAAAACTTAACGAAGGCACAACCTAAACAAAAAGAGTAAATAGACAACTTGTGGAAAAAGAGAGAGCACGAAGCATAGATAAACAACAGAGCGAATTAACTGGGAGTGGAAGTTAAACATAAATCATGTCAAGCAAGTTTGCATTACTGTTTGTTTCGTGACAACTCGAACGGGACCGGAGAGAACGGCATTAAGGCAAATCTGGATCAGTATGCGAAATAGCTCTCGGGGAGAAAGTAAAATGATAAATTTTGGAAAGCAAGTTTAGATCGTGTTCGGATAACTTGTGGCAATTCAAACACGACCGGAAAGAACGGCATTAAGAGCGTGTTCCACCCTTCTACCGGGTTCCGGCTAAAACCCCCCTGGCGAAAACCCCCCCGGACAAAATCCCCCGCCAAAACCCCCCCGGCTAAACCCCCCCCGTGACCAAACCCCCCCCCGACCAAAACCCCCCGACCAAAACCCCCGGTACCAAAACCCCCCCGACCAAAACCCCCCCGGTACCAAAACCCCCCGGTACCAAAACCCCCCCGCATAAAAAAAGACGGGTATGTATGAGTAAAGTAACTGTTAGGTAGAGAGTAAGAGAAGAATAGACCCCCCCCGGTACCCCCCCCCCCCGAATCCTTAGACACTCACACATATTTAGACTGGGATTTACTGGGCAACAAAACGAACAACCATGTGACAGTTTTACCATTGACAAGCACGAAGGTGAAGCGCTGATAGAATATTTCTGGGACTATCTTGAAAGTGCTATCACAAAACGAGCTCAACATTTCCCTTGACCCAAAGGATCCTCCCATTAAGTCTCATCAAAATATCTCATTCCCTTCGAAAGTTATCCTGCTCACAGACGGAAAGTAGGACAACTTTTGCGGTGTCATAGGTTTTCCTCCGCTTACTGCCCATCTTTGAGTTTCTGGTATGAATCAGGGATAACTAAAGAGCAATCAGGCAAAGGGAGCTTCACATTGCACCAATGGGTGGCATCCTAACTGCAGCTTCCTTGCCAAGAAGGAGGAGGCATTGGGAAAGGATTTGTTGGGGGGATCGATACACAGAGTGGAACTGGCTTTGATTTGATCATTCACATTTAACACCTCACTGACAACAGCTTCAGTTAATGAATGCGGGTGTTTGGTGACTTCAGCAAAACCATCAACCTTCACCTTCGCCTTACACTCTCTTTGTTTATCATTGTTCTGATACCCACTGTACTTCAGACATTATTGTAGAGTCAAGTTTGTGAAAGAAGTTTATTTACTCTTACTCTCTAACTACCAGTTACTCTAGTTATACCCGTCTTTTTTATGCGGGGGGGGGTGGTCGGGGGGTTTTGGTACTGGGGGGGGTTTGGTCGGGGGGGTTTGGTACCGGGGGGGTTTTGGTCGGGGGGGTTTTGGTACCGGGGGGGTTTGGTCGGGGGGGTTTGGTCACGGGGGGGTTTTAGCCGGGGGGGTTTTCGCCGGGGGGGTTTTAGCCTAGACCCCCTTCTACCAATAGTAACTATTAGTTACTATTCCCGTTCCAGCCTCACGAAAAGTTACTACGCTGACCGTTCCAGTCTTCCCGAAATAGGAACTAATAGTAACTATTTGCTTACCACGCTCGGGAGCATAGTAAGCGTAGTAACTACGCATCTCTGTAACGTGATTGGTCCGATCAGGCCGCGGCCTGATATTTGACCAAAAAAAAAGAAAAAAGCGTTCCAGCCTAGCGTAGTAACTACGATGACTAGCGTAGTAACTACAGTTAGTAGGGTGGAGCACGCTCTAAAGCTAGGGCGAGTACGGTATGCAAACAGACTTTCAGGGACGAAGTAAACGAAAATTTCTATAATTTTCTGTAGAGGATTTCTTTGCGCTATAACATTATCATTATTATTGGATACAAATCATGGTGGCAAATTTGCATGACTGTTTGTAGAACAGCATTAGGAAGAGACTTGATTAAGAATGATAAGTGGAGAGAAAGGAATTAATAAACTAAACATGTATTAATTTAACCCTTTTAAGTCTATAACCCTTTGCTACACTGTATAAAAAAAAAAAAAAAAAAAAAAACTCTCCGCTTTCAGAAAACTTAATCTGCAGCATTCTGCATTCTAGCGTCTTAATCCTCCATCGGATTTTAACTCTCCGAATTCGGTATAGAAACCTCCAAATCCGGAATAAAAGTCTCCGAATTCCGTGATGCATAATGACTAAAGATGGACGTAGGAAAGACATTTTACAGTGTAATAATCTCTTGTTACTCTGTTCCGTCGTTCAGTGACTCCGGCATTTTCAACTTCATTACTGAGGATAACTGAATTATTAGCAATGGTTTTAAGTACTGATTTGTCAATAATTCATCATCACGAACATTTGGATCGTCTCCTTTCGCTTTTACTATCTTCCTTGCTAAAAAATAGTTGGGTTGTGGGGGAGGGGTTGTACGATGCAACAGGAGAAGAATGGATTAGTACGGCCTTTTTACTCGAACAGGAGAACGGTGTCAAGGCGAAACAGGACGAATAATGAGAAACAGAGTAGGAACAAAACCGCCTTCTACTAGGAGGACACGGGAACAAAACTTTCTGATGTTACCCCCCCACACACACACTTCCGGGTTGGTCCTTTTTTTTTAATAGGTAAGTCATTTAACAGACAAAATTTCTAAAATGGAGTTTGGTGGCCTTGTATCGGTGAGCAAACAAATAGAAACTGAGAGAAAAATGTCACTGGCCAGCTTATCCCGCGGCCCCAACGTCAGAAGGGTTGAGTTGGTAAAGTTGCCGGCAAAAAGATAAATTACTAAAATAGCGGCCCCGCGACTCTTTTATCTGTCTAGGGGCACTGGAACTCTATGTCCGGGACTGGTCCCAGTGACATAACTTTGAACTTCAAATTTAATTTGGGTACAATTTTGAAGTATAAATTTAAATTGGGGGGAATTTTCCATTTCCAAGGGTCCATGTCAGAAATTTTAGCTCCTGGGCCCTTTAGCTCCTGGGCCTCCTGGGAGCGCCAGTAGGAGATGCTGGGACCTCTCGTATCTCTACATCTTGTGCTTGGAAGAGACGGGGGTCTCTTCCAGTCACAAGATGTAGAGATTTATCCCCCAGATATATCTTCCCTTCACTTTCCTTGGAAACCCGTCACTTCTCTTTTCCTCGCTGATTATCCAACTGATTTGCCTTTCGCTTTTTGTCGACCTGAACATTTTTCCAGTGTATGAACCTAATCACGAGGATATGCTAGTTTGAAGAAAAATCGAGGCATACTGAAAAGGAGAAGGGAGACGCTTGTTAAATTTGACAGAATGCTCTGCTGTCTAGCTCTACGAGGGGAAAGGGACGGAGCAATATAGAGCTGAGATTGGGCTGGAGAAATGTGGTTTTGATCAATTTGACAAACAACAATTTTGACAAATAAGAGCACTTGTTACAGGAAGACGGTAGTCTACAGAAAGTAAATTAGGACGTCACAAAATTTCCCCGTTCAAACTCCCAAAATGTCACCGGAAGAGGTCCAGGCCTACAAACGGAAAATCAAAGGCATCTGCTCGTACCATCCGTCAAGTTTCGCTCGAGCAAGATTACTCATTCGTACTAAAACCGAGGGTTTCCGGTACGCCCTCAAACTCTGAGCAGGGTACCGAAGCGAATCCAGACGGATAGCACATCCAGGGCATTTTATGACCTTTTCATCGTTTAAGTTTCATTCCAAACCACTCCATCTAACGCCAGCAATGGCCCAAGACCCGCCAAGACATCCCGTTAAGTAGTCTTAATGGAAGATACACAATTTGTATAATAGCCTATTTATAATGAAAACCAGCTCCTTTTTTCAATTTTATCGTGTTGTTTTTTGTCCATATCTGTTCTTACCCTTGTTTGAATGTTCGGCAAAGTAGTTGGAGTCGGTGGTTTATGTGTAAATGTACTTTAAATAGAGGACGTACACTTTACAACTGTAGGCTATACAGTGTATCGAAGAATGAAATTAAAGATAACATTAAAACCAAGGTTCCAATTTGGATTTGTTTTTCTGAAAATATATGTGAGCTTTTGAAAAATGCAGAACAGGCAAGATTTTATGTTATACAAAATTTTAAGGATTTCAATACAGTTTTTTAAAGAATTTTTTTTTTTTTAGCAAGTGACGCTAAGTAGTAAAAAAAAACGAGAAGACTTGGAATAAGGGCATGGATATAAGAAGAGATGCTATGCGGGTTTACGAAAAAAGTCCGCCATGACGGTCTAAACTAAGTTGTAGCGAAAATCGTTACAAGCGTGACGTCACAAGGATTTGATCTATTTTACCTCAGAAAACGAAAAATTGCAGTTTATTCCTACCGGTGAATATATATTTTAATATATATATATAGAGCCGAGGGGCCAGCGAGGCGCCGGTCGCGTTTACATTTATGAAACGCCCTAGGGACAATCAAATCATATGTTAGGGCCTCAATACTATTTACGTCACGACTGTAACCAATTTCGCTACAATTTAGTCGACACCGCCATGACAGTGTACAGGGGGAAGCTTACCTTTACTTTGTCCGTCAGGTCCCCTTAGAATTGTACACTCTTCAATGGCTCCGAATGGCTGGAAAACTTGTTTAACGTCTTCGTCTGTCTGCTGCTTACTGAGCATACCAACGAACAACTTTCGGTCTTCTAAAAATGAACAATGATTACAAAAATAATTCTTAGAAGGGTGTTTGGGTTGGTCATACTTTGTGTTTGCGGTTGTGTGTGGTGGTTGTACCACTCAGCGTTGAGTCGCCTGATTATTCAGTTATTTTTTTCTTTTATTTTTTGTTACGGAAAGGCTTGAACCATTTGAACTCGTTTTTCTCCGGTTAAAACCCCGAAATAATTTTGCAACTATAATGCTTACTTAATTCATGATAGATATTGTGTTTACTACATTGGTGGATAATGATAATAAACCTTGAACCTTTGATTGTACAAATTATCATGGGGAAAGCAATTTCTTTGCTCATTATTTCTGACTGAGTCCAAAAAAGGGAATAAAAAAAATAAACAAAAACGAATCACAACTGTGGTGCCTGCTTCTACCCGATGTGTGAGAGGGAGGCAGTAACTATGCTTTAATTTTATAACATGCTTCACACATATACATTTCTGACTTCCATTAGAAAGCGCTTCAAAAATAAGCCGTTTTCTTGGTATCGCATGTCATTGACTCTTCGGCGTATCGGCGGAGACGATTTCAGAGCATGGTATCGCAAGGCGGGGAATTTCAAAAACTCTCGACCATGTTCGAAAATCAATCGTTTTGTAGAGCTGAGTGACGAGAGTGTCATGGCTGCTAAAATAAACCGTCTCTGAAGCTGGCAGATTGCTCTAGTGTTATCTGATTAAACTTTCTGTTGTTTGCAGTGCCGAAGAACAGTTTTGTTTTCTGGATGTAAAGTACAACACTGCCTAAAATGTACAAATATAACCGACCTGCTTGCAGCTGATTCCCGAGCTTACAAGGAATTCTCAGGTAACCACCGTTAATATGAACATTTGACAACAACACAAATAAACCGGAGTATATAACAACTACCAACAGTTAAGAAAAACTAAACTCCGCTTATATTTGTCGAAGCTAGTAAATCAAAGTATGGTGTAAACAGTGTAACGATATATTGGCGAAAATAAGTTATCTAGGAATCTGCTGATTTCTGACGTAACACTGTATTCTAGGGGGTGGTAATATGGCATCATAATTGTTTGATCCACACACTGAACTTTAAGTCTGATGTGTGAATGTTCGAGTTAGAGAGGACCTACGTGCGGGGATGTTTGGAAGTGTAAACAGAATAAAATACCGGTTTTCGCAGTCGGAAGCGAATTTCCTCTTTCGCTCCGAAATTTGTACACTTCACATGAAGGCTGGGCATCCGAGGGACTGTGGGCCGTGGGGACTGTGTGAGTAGCTTAAATGACGAAGTGTGGTTGCGCAGAGCGATTGAAAGATACGTGAGTCCATGATATTAAGAGACTTACGAGGTTCCGTTCTGACCCCCTGAGAAAGTCTCAGTTCAGTTCCTTATTTCAGTTCAAGTTTTGTTTTCTTTTTACTTTTGTTATTGCCATGGTTTCATGTTTTTGGTGCTGCTACAATTATTATTATTATTATTAATACAACGACATTATGCGGGATCAGTTCTTCCCTAGCAACTGTCTGCACCGAGAAAACCAATTGTGAACAACTGCGTTTACTTAAGCCTGTGTTCACTTTTGCCGTTAATATTTTATATGTATGTGTAGTTTATTAATACTCGACATAGTGTGCTTGATTATTATGTAATGTGAGCATCCCTAATATAGGCTAGTATATAGTTAGTGGGTCCGGCCCCAGCAAGATAGCTTCAGGGGATCTAGTCTCTGGTTATACATGTGAGTTATAAATGTGCGGTAGGCTACACATAGCCTACATCTGGTACATATATGTGGTATATTATATGTGCAGTACACACAATATCTGGTTATATATGAGCACTAGCCCATTTATTGAAACAAGAGCTGAGAATTAGTCTGACTTCCGACATGAAGTGTACCGAAGCCAATGACGATAGTTTTGGGGTTCCAATAAAGAGAGGTGGCCCGAGGAGGTCTGCTGGTGAAGAATATAAGTGTGGCACATTCCTCTTTCATTTCATTCAGTCCTCAGTCTGAGAAACTTAAATTCATAAGATGTTAGGACTGATGAGTGGAAATCACGCGATTATTCAACGCTCGTTGAGGTCTGTAACCTATCTACTCCTAGATGGGATGGAAAACAAAAAACCTTAAACTATTTTTAAATAAGTATATAGTTACTTGGGACTTTAGTTTTCGACTCACGACAACCCACCCTCTCTTGTGGTCCGTGATAAACTCTATAATGTGCCCCACTCCACAGGGAAGGAATTTGAGAATCCCGACGTCGCTGTTCAACGGAACTGAGAGAACAGCGATGTTCAAAGGGGTTGAAGACAGCTCTAGCGTTTCTATTTGAAAATCTATTGCGAAAACTTGGCTGTCGAAACTAATCTTGTTGGGGTGCAAGCGATTTCAATCTCCCCGCTCCCCCAGAGAGGCAGGAGTCAAACAACTTCTGGATCTCCCCATAAAAGATCCAAAGGCAGGCTGGCCGTCAAGAATATGGCGGGTGGTAGATTTATTTCTCCAAACTTTATCTGTTTTCGCTGGTTAAACCTTGTTAAACTTTGTGTTTTCTAGCTCTGTTATCGTGGCAACACGAGCGCTTCTCAAGTCTTGACTTGAGTCCCTCCTCCCCCTCCCCTCTAAGTTTATGTCAGCGCGCTGAGTCGTAACTCAGACCCGCGTAAAGTTTTAATTGCTTCCAGGAAAGTTTTCGGCGAGATGAGCGGAGGCTTAGAACAAATTAGAAATCCCCTCCAGAAAGACAAAATTAGCCGGCATAGCAGAAAGATGAAAAACAGACAGGGCTCATCATCAAGACTATCTGTGGTTGTGTGGATGTGCATTTTATGTGCGATTGTGTGGAACTGAATGGACTGAATATTTGAGCCAATTTTCGGGGAGGGCTGGTTGAAAAGTGTCAAGAGAAAATTTAAGGAGATTTAAGGACAAATTTTTGGGGAGGATTGTTTGAAACGTTTAAGGAAAAAACATTTGGAAGATCTTGCGGATAGCATGAAGTCACATAGACGAGTTTTAGCATCTAGGCTTTATCAGAAGAATTTTTGTATTTGATTTGTATGCGTCTTCGGGCATTGAGCAAAATATCATGCAGGCCTATATATTATAGTCTAAAAAGTAAACATCTTGGTTTAGAATTTGGAAGTACTAATAAAGTTTTAGCTTTTATATCGTGGGGATTTTCTTTAATTTTTTGTTCACTATGGTACACTTATTGTAAATTTTTACCGAATCTCAAAAAGTTGGGGGGTGCTTGCGACGCCCCTGGTTACTAAATTTAACAGCCAGAAAATCCCTTTTATAAGCAGCTTCAAAACAAAGAAAATGCACAGAATTTGAATATTTTTAGACACGAGACTGTTGAAAAAAAAACATATTTTGCCTCTTTACTGTCAGGACAGCATCGACATGTTTTTATTTACATTTTCGCGGCAACATTCGAGGTAGTGTAAAACGAAAATTGATTGACTATTAGAGAATTGAGTTTTCGTCGACTGATCCGGCTTCGAAAACTAAATTTGAAAAAAGACCTTGATAGTATACCTGCTAAACTTGGAAAGTATATGTGTTGCTGTGCGTGAAATACTGGAGGAAAAGGGAAAAAATGTACGCAAATATCAAATGAAAATAAAACTTTACGCTATGTAAGATAAATAAGATAAATGGTAAATCAACCTGAATCTGAACCACCAAATTTACTAACATTTCCCCACTAGAGCTTGCAGCAATACTCGTCCTGTTCTCCTGTTCTTATGCTTGGGTGCCAATGGGATTCCCGTCGGGATTCACAGATTAAAATAACTCTTCTAATAGTATTTCCGGATGTGGCTGCATCAACAAAGAACCGAACGTATCCTAAATTACAACACGACAATCCGTGATATAATTTATTTTTTTCTGATAAATGTTCTGAAGAAAAGAAAGTATTTTTTTTTAGTTCAAATTACTTGTAAAATATGTAATCCAGTTCCTTGGTCGCTTTCTTATCCATTCTTGTTCTCTAAACTCAGAATTTCTGAAGGTATTTCGCAACCACGGTATCTTTGTGATAGTGACATCCTCTCTGCCCCCCTTCCTTCACCTTCAGTTTAGATTAGGTTTAGGCCTTGAGAAAAGGATTACTGACAGGAACAAGAAGGTCCACACAATATTTTCGCCTTTCCCTCGATTCCCCTCAAAGCCTCTGGAAATTGTCCTGTTAGTAGTGAGTCATGAGATATCCCACCGAGAGAAGCGAGGCAACAGTTCTGCAAGATTTAAGCCGCTTTCACATTGACGCGTTTGTCTTGCGTAATCTGATGCGTACGCGTCGATGCAACGCTATTCTTGCGTTGCGTCGACGCGTACGCATCAAATTACGCAAGATAAACGCGTCAATGTGAAAGCGACTCTATTCTTGCGTTGCGTCGACGCGTACGCATCAGATTACGCAAGATAAACGCGTCAATGTGAAAGCAGCATTATCGACAAAAGCAGCTTATGATTCGCCTTATATCCATGCAAGGTTTCATCATGACGGCAGAGGGATTATATTTTCCGTTCAAGTCTAGTTAATGCCCGGGGCGACGCCAATACCCCCCCCCCCCCTAGGTTTTCGAGAAATGACGCCTGTACATTCAAATATACTAGTATTTAAAACCCAAAAGAGTGTCAAAACGATAGTTCTGCGACATTTTGGCTTCCTACGATCTCACTACAACAAAAAGAAAAAGGTCGGATTTGTAAAAAAAAAAGGAAATCTATCTAGACCGAAGACACGTGTTTCATTGAATTTTTTTAAGGGGAGCAGTCAGAAGTTGAGCTAAATCTGAAGAGCTGGAACTCTTACCTCCTCTATTGTCCGAGTCGGCTGGCTTCACTTGTATAGGACGATTCATCTGGAAGAGAAGAATAAATTTAATCAACCAATCGATTTTTAATTCGTGATCTTGCATATCACATATTTAAAAGTGCACTAAAAATCCGGAGCTTTCTCGTTTCAAATCAAAAACAACTGCACACCTACCATGTCCTAAACCTCAACTGCCAGAGTGATGAGACTCCTCAGAGTTACTATCTTCGTTCCAGCCTCGTGAAAGTTACTACGCTGACCGTTCCAGCCTTCTCAAAATATTAAATAATATAGTAACTATTTGTGTACCACGCTCGCGAGCGTAGTAAGCGTGGTAACTACAAATCTCTTTGACGTGATTGGTCCGATTAGCCCGTGGCACGATATTTTGCTGAAAATGTGTTCCAGCCTCGACGCCATGCCTAGTAACTACGGTAAGAGGGTGGAACACGCTCAATGATCCTCCTAGTCTAACGAGACACATGGCCTTTAATGCAAAACTGAAACCTCATGCTATTAAACTATTTTTCTTCTCAGTAACAAGCACCGTCCCCTGCCTATTTGCAAGTTTCCTTTCATATATGTTTTCATGCTTTTGCTCTATAGCTAAATCCAATCTTCACGTGGAGAGTATTTTCAAAATTAAGCTTCTCGCGTCGTTTGTGATTGGTTCAGCTTAAGGTACGGACTGTAAACAAAAAATTAGAGACAACTTTGTTGGCGACGTTATGCAAGACCCACAGTAAGGAGACATTATGAGAGTTATAATGCATATGAGCTGCTCTGTTTTTTCCTCCCGGGAATTTCAACTGAAATGCAACAGGCGTATGAAATTTCAACTGAAATGCAACAGGCCCGCATTGCCCGCAGCGGGACACTGGAACGATAAGCTCTTCAGTTAGCCTTTAAGGGCTGATGTAGAGCGTTCACAAAATGCTATCGGCGAACGAATGAAACTTCAAACAAAGACCTAAAACCTCACAGGAAAATTGGAGTTAGTCGAACAAAGCAACTACTCTTAAAATCATAGAAAGTTTGCGTGCTGTTGGAACTACTCTACCGAATCACATTTGCAGAAGAATGGGACGGGGACATCAGGAAATTGGGTTTCATCCGCGCCACCAGGTACCAGTCACTTGGTCTGATTATTTGATTTGATATTCCCGTCGTCTAGGAGACAGTCTTTCCTCTGCTCAGTCAAGTGTAGCGAATCAAATTTCTGTCATTTCCAGGACCCAATTCCACAATTTTCCAGGAATTTTCATCACGGGTGGTACGCCAATCAATATTACTAGCGGTGACCTGAGACTCGGAAGGCTCAGAGAAGAAAGCTCAGTTGGAGAGGGGATTTAATATTCCTTTCAGAACCATGGCAACTAAGTTATTTCTCGATCGCTGAGAGGAATGGAAAGCACCGAGCAGAGTGTTTAAGATTTTCCTTGGCCCAACGTACACTTCGTACGAAGACGAGCTTGGTCTCTCTACTCTCTCGAAACAAGCTGAAAATGCACTTCGGACGTGAGAGCCTGTCCTTCGACACCCATAGAACTATATTACCGGACTTCGAAGCACCAAACCCTACTCGACTGAACACCAGACCCAAAGCTGCAACTGTAAGTAAACTGTTCGAGACTATCCCGTCCGAACACGAATTCAACTGACCGGTAACTTGGATAGTTCGTACCTGTGAGAAATTTAACTACTTAATAAAGTAAGTTGCAAATATATTGATCATAAATTTTGGATATTTTAAAGCTATTTCCGAATGTCTTATCTGTTTATTAGTTTTTGAACCGTATGACGATCCGATGCTAACGAACACTTATATGGCCCATCCAGGAAATAAAAGGTTATTTATTTATAATGGCAAAAATTCAAGTTTCTGATGCTAAATCGCGTAGTACAAATAAAGGGACCTAAACTGGACAGCTTAATAATAATAATAGGCTAATGCATAATATTCGTGAGTGTCCATAACAGCTTACAATAGCTAGGGTAGGATCGTCAATTCAGTTCAATGTAAAAACACATAACGGACAAGCCGACAGCTTGTTTTTGCGTTATAACAAAAGTCGCATGTAGAAATAATTTTGCGGCATTTATACCGACGTCAACTAATGCAGATTATTATCAAACTTTCGAGTTACCTTACATTGTCAAACAAAGTACGGACCAAATGAAGACAGGTTTCTATTTATGCTACTGCTGAGCGGCTGGACATGCTGGGCTCTATCATTAGTATGTGGATAAGATTAATAGTTTAGATAAGGTTTATTATAAGTTTAGATGATAGTGCGGATAAGTGTAGTAAATAACTTAGTTGGACAAATATTTCGAATTACTATTCAAAAGTATTGCCTCAGCCAAGTTCGATGCTGGGATGGGTTGGGAGCCTCAGAAGCAGGCAAGGTGGTGCTTAGACGAGAGGAATCCATTGTCAGTTTGTGCCCAGACAGCGTAGACAGGCTGTGGAGCCCTAAGGCAACAAGGCCAAAGACTTTGACGGGATTCCAAACGGTAAAGCCTACATATTTTTGTTTAACCAAGATATGATATTGTTATCACTGAAAGCAAGAAAAAAGTCAGGAGTTAGCATCTACAGAATTCTACACAAATGTCAGAAAAAAAAACGATTTCCAACATGGTCGTCAAGTGCTTTTTGAAGGCGTCGACCGATGGGATGGCAACGACGTCTGACGCCTACACAATTTCCAAACTTCCACCTGCAGCTGTCTTTCTTGAAGTGCTGGGAGATAAGTTTTAAAGTTCCATGAGATCGTTTGAGTTGAGAGCAAAAAGTTGCCTTCGTGCCGACTGTCGTAGTTGTATGTTGGCTGCTCGTTGGTGTCAAACAACGAACAGAAGCAACCAATCAATTTTTACAGCTCAAAAACATTCCATAAGTTTTAAAATAAAAACGAAAACTTTTCTTTTTAAGGCATATCGTGAACTATTATGTTTCTAAGACAGCCGAACAAGTAAATGATTTAAACATAAAAAGGATATAAATTGCAGCATTGCAACGTTGTGTGTTTCACATTTAACTGAACTGACGAGTTGAGATCAAAAAGTTGGCCTTGGTGCCGACTGTCGTAGTCGTATGTTGGCTGCTCGTTAGAGGCAAACAGCGAATAGAAGCTACCAATAAGTTTTTACTGCCCAAAAATATTCCATAAGTTTTAAAATAAAAACGAATATTTTTTTTTTTAAGGCATACCGTGAACTATTATTTTTCTAACACAGCCGAACATACAAATGATTAAACCATAGAAAGGATACAAATTGCAGCAATAACCTTTCAATTTTACAGAAGGAAAATGACTTTTTATTTACTTCACGCAGAAATTCTGAAGCTTATAATTATGTAGAGGAGCTAGGGATAACATAAAAGGCAGAAAAATACGCGGTGTCCTTTAAAGAATCCCCTAGCCAAGTCTTACCAACATGCATCATGCATTTGACGGTTATCGTGCTAACATACAGACGGACGGAATGACCATGTCATAGGTATTTCTCACTTTCACTTGCGATCCCAAAAACAACAGAACAAGACAGGTTTGGTCGTAAAAGGCCTGAACTGTTAGGGTACAAACGGCAAATCACATGTTCTGAGTAGGCTAGTGGTGGAAGCTAGTGAAGTGACGTAGACACCATCATCTTTAAAATTTCTACAATGAGATTGGGTAAGTAGATTTCAAGCAAAACCAAACCAACCCACAACAAATTTAACCCTCAAATGCGGAAGCACCTGGCACTCTCGGGACAAGTGTGCCAAAATCTCCTCCTCTATCTTGAAAAGAAGTTACAGGGAAAGGGTCTTTCTTTTCTCTTTAAAAAAAAACGACGAAGAGCTGGAATTATCGATGGAATACTGAGTCGGAGTATCTTTTCAGAAGACAACAAAAGGCCCTTAATGGAAGGAATGATGAGGGGAGTATTTCTTGAAAGATATTCGGAAGACGGCAGGATTTCCAGACATTCTGGACTCATGTCAGCATGGACTCATGACAGCATGTTTTAACGGTAGACAGAAATTTTGAACAGAAACAATTCTAAAAGAATTAGAGAGGACCTACAAAGAGACCGGTTTCGCCCTCCTTTTGAGTTTCTCCTCGAAATGCTTTCATTTTTACATTGCGATGGAGTGAGCCATATACAGTAGAGCTATGCTTCTTTGAACCTTTCTTAAAGTTTGACTGAAAAGGCAGCTTATTTTTACATCTGATATTTGAATAGGCTAAATTTAAAATATTGTGACTTGTCTAAGGGATTTTGTATTTTTTCACCCGGGGTTGGTAATATCATTCAGAGTGTGCGCTGCTTGCACGACAACCCAAACTTCCCCCAGACGCTGAGATATTCATATAATATATAAAAACGGATCCGTCAGCTGCTGTGCTTTCCAAAGCGATATTTCGGCCCTTCTTGGCAAGGGTTCTCTTTAGGTTGGTAGAATTTTCAGCTATTTATTGCAGGTTTGTTTCCTTCCCCAGCGTTGGATCAGAAGATTTACAGTCTGAAGAGGATCAGCCTCGTTTTTATGAAGAAACGGCGTGTCCAGTAATGTGGATGTCTGACCCACAGAATAATACTCTTCGTGCCCACGAAAAATCGGCGTGTGTATAGGCAGAGGCGTCACTACTAAGGGGGGGGGACACCCCAACCCCCAATGTTGTCGGCCAGTCGGTAAAAAAATAGCCGAGTCGGCGCGAAGCGCCGCGATTTTTAGTGAAAACAGTCGATTTTTTTCTTAAAAATATACGTTTTTTCTAAAAACAATCGATTTTTCTTAAAAACAGTCGGTTTTTCCTAAAAATTGTCGATATTTCTTGAAATAGTCGCTGTTTCTTAAAATCAGCCGATTTTTCGTCATCACAGTTGTTTTTTTTCTCAATAATAGTCGTTTTTATCCGCAAAAACAGTCGGTAAAAATGACCAGCCAGTCGGTAAATACCTTGTCCCCCCCCCCCAAACATTTTCGCTAGTAACGCCTCTGTGCATAGGGAAGAGCCAGAAACGTTCTTCCTGAGATTCACTGGCGTGTTACGGACTTTGTCATACAGAGTATTTGCGAGTGGGTGGGACTGACCGATTCGTTGTCAAAAAGGGTCGATTCACTTTGTATCAGTTCTGAAAATTTTGGCTGTTGGCAGAGCTATGAAGAAAGAAAAAGTACAATTGCGCTAATTTATTGCGCTAATCATAGTCATTCCTATCGACCGGTAAAGATTTCTCCTGATTTTCTACCATACCAATACTCTTGATGACCAACTCTTCGTACCGACTGAATCGAGTACGAAGCCAGAAAAGAGTTCAAGAGCCAGAAACGTCACGGCATAAACGTTGTTGATTGGTCTACACAGGATTTGAATCAATTTAGAGGGTTCGTTTGGGTGACGTTTCTTGTCCTTACCACACTGTCAGAAGTTTCATAACAGATTGCGCATAACACTTTCAAGAATAACACCTTTTCACTTAGAAATAAAGTGTTATGACCAGTTAAGTTTACACTATTTCGTACCTAGATCTCCAACAACACCTTCAATCGGTAAAAATACTACACTGTCAGAAGTTACATAACGACAACAGAAGGATGCCCGGTTTCAACAGATAACACTTTGGGATGCCCGGTTTCAACAGATAACACCAGATAACACACTGTTTATGTTTATTTCGTTCCTGTTAGTATTTTTACCAAGTGCAGGTGTTGTTGGAGATCTAGGCACGAACGAAAAAGCACGAAAAAGTGTAAACTTAATTGGTCATACACTTTATTTCTAATTGAAAAGGTGTTATTCTTGAAAGTGTTATGCGCTATCTGTTATGAAACTTCTGACAGTGCAACTCCTTTGAAGATATAGTATAGAGGTAGTTCGTGTGAGAACTTTGCAAAAAAAAGAAAATGCTGCTTTGGTTTTGGTTTAGCTCCTAGGCATCAAATTGAAAATAGTAAGACAAATTTAATAGAAGAGATAACCTTTTCGGCTTTTCTTTTTCATAAAGAATGAAATCAATACTCTTTGACCCCAAGCTGATTGTAGGTTCGTTTCTTCCAGTCCAGCTGCAGCCTGACAATGACCCTTGCCAAGAAGGACCGAAATATCACTGATGAACATCCTAGCTGACTTTCAGTTTTTGGCCATTGTTTAATTTATTTTTTAGAATGAAATCAGGTTCTACTTTCTCAGAATACAAACTCAACAAGAAAAACTGACTAAAGGAAACACATTTTAATTAATTAATTTTATTTATAACCCGTCTAGGTAAAGACGGAGTATAGTAAGAGATAAAAAAGAGAGAAACACAACAACAACAACCAAAGTAATTAACATTCACTAAACCGGAACATCATGGAGCTCCATGGGTGGTGACAGTTTTCCTTCATCCTCTTGATTTTATTTGTATAGCTGGTAAGCTATACAAATAAAAAGTAAAACAAAAATAAAGTTATATATTTAGTATTTCCTTTAACAATCAATTTTAAGGTTTTTGTGTCATTTCAATCAGCCAAATTTTCAAGAAGAAAAGTTGTATCTGCTAAGCTATTGTGCACTATCGGACCCACTAGATGATTTGTGAGTGTATGGAATCAATATACTCATTGATAAAGTTTAACTGAAAAGGCAGCATATTATTACATCTGATGATTATCTCTTATTACATCTTGACTACACTGAATTATTTTTACTCATCTAAGGGAATTTGTTTTGTTTTTTCCACCCGGGGCTCTAATTATAATGTTCAGAATGTGCGATGCTAGCACAACAAGCCAAAATTCACCCAGACACAGAGAATTTGAGTTTCAACAAAAGCCTGCATTTTCATGAGTTATCCTACAGATGCAAAGCTCGGAAAAGTCACTGCTGAAAAAATTAGGAAATTGATGATAAGCTATTTCTTGCAAGGAATCTGTAATTTTTAATTTATTTTTCGGTAATGGCTTACCTAGTTTCTGAATATTGAAGCTTAGAGGGACAGGCACTTACAGTTACCACAAATCCGAAACAAAAAGTTTATTCAATGAAATCGATTATCTGTGGATAGCAGACAAACGAAGTAACACATTTTTATCGGGTTGTCAAGCCTATTTAAGTAAATAAGTTAACGAGCTTATGTGTAACTAGACTAGGGTAGCCACTAAAAAAAAAATTAATCAAACCTGAGCTATTGAAGATCAGAATGTGATTCTCCTATCTTTTAGCTTTGATTTGACGCCAAAATCACCTCTCTATCTTGTCTCTAAGCATCTTAAATCTTCTCTAGAAAACAGTATTTTACATAAAGAAATGCCTATGTTCATCCACTGACTTTAGGGTTTTGTCCATCTAGTGACCAGCTTGGAACTATGTGCTTCAATGAAATTCTATGAAACTGGGTGATTTTGATCTGGTTTTGAGTGTATGGGGAGCCCCAGCAAGTGAGTTAGATGAGAAAATATGAATATGATCATCAAGGTTATAGTCCAATAGACCTATTGCTGCTATAGGCTGCTGACTTTTCCTCCTTAGTATCAACAAAATTATGTAGGCAAGTTCAGCTACTTTTTTTTACATCTAAATTTACATTGAATATTAAGAAATAATATTAAATAGCTAGGACATCTTACTGTTAGCCTTATAAAATAGACAGTTTTGTCCTGAATGCAATGGTATTTTTAAAATATTTTTGGGAGATGTTTTAGATAGGTAAAACTGATAAGGAAAATTCACAGCAATTCATGCATTCATTACAAAAAAATCGCCAATTTTTGCCACTAGGTGTTTTTGTGGCTACCCTAACTAGACTATCATATCTCTGCCCTATTCGGTTAAACTTTAACAGGTTGATTATTAGTTGATTATTAGTATTAGTACTTGATATAGGGTAGTAGTGTTTAAAATTATCTCCCATGTGCACTGGTAATGTAATGATTTCTCCCAACTTTTGTGCAAAATCAATTCACCTAAATTCACCCAGTAATACACCAATCCTCAATGTTTGGGCACAGTTGTCTATGTCCGGCCTGCACTCACCAACTTTTATCAAAGCAAGCAGATGAAAAAGTAAAGTTTTCAAATGTGTTAACATCCAAAGTTATACCTCTATTGCAACATACCTCTCACGTAGCACCTATTCAACCACTACGCCCTAAAGCACACTTACCCATCACTATCACCATTCTAAAGAAGGGCCACTCAACCACTAGCTAGGCTACAGAAACACTGGTATCCCTTTGGTGTCTCCGGACCGGCACGACAGAACGTCTTTCTCGTAGTAAACTCGTCGAGCAACAGGCTTCCGAATCTACTCCTCAAGCAAAACCTCCAAGGAGGAACCTATCGATCCGTAGTCACATGCTCGGTGACGTTTGAATTTTCTGCGCGATGGTAGATGCGCGCATCTGGCAAGAAAAGATGCTGGAGATTTCAGTGCATTTATACTCTGCGTAAAATCCGAGCGTACTTTTCGCATTCGAGCGTATTTACGTCCAGTTTTTGTTGCCAGGGAGTATTTCTATCGTATAAATCAGTGTCAAAATACGGTGCTACAAGGTCGGGTTTATTCAAAGTGTACGCCGGAGTAAGTCCGCCATTAATGCGTGGTTTATAGTGGGTCCACAGTTGGCGTAAATCAGAGCATAATGCAAATACATGTGTGTTTTACGCTAGTTTATGTTGGGGACAGATAATCAGGGCCAGAAATTCCGGACTCCTGCCACGGTCTTCGTCACCGTTGTTTGATCGCCAGTCGCGTGAATTTCCAATTCTGAAAACTGACAACATCATTGTCATGAAGGGTTGATGCATTTTTTTTTAATTGAGAAACGATGTAGAATTATTGTTGATTCCTGGAACAGAATTACCAATCCTTGGAATGGCCATACCAAAGATGCGGTTAATACTAACTCGACCAAAAGTTGTTTCAAGTGTTTTATAAATAAGATTTTTCACTCAGCTCAGTACAATTACTCCCAATTCCTCAGAGTTATTTAGAGGCGAAGGCCTTTTCTATTACAATGTATTATTGTTATTGAAATGTTGGCTAGTGTTAGAATTTTTCATAAAGAAAGATAGCCTACAGTAGTGTTTACAATGATCATCCATGTCGACTGGTATTGTTTTCTTCCCCATTTTACGCTATATAAATTCACTCCTTTAACTGGTTCCGGCCTGCTGTCGGATTAAAAATAATTTCTCCCTAAATATTAGCTTCAGTGGAGTATCCAAGGACCACGGCTAAAGAAGCAACCCCCCTTCAGTGCCCAGCTGAGCGGCCTCGGGAGCAATTACGAAAAAAACAAATTGTGTTTCACAACGCTCTCCATTCTCCCCTGTAATTTAGGCAAATATTGACATTCCCCTTCATCTTAAAAGCTACATGTTATTTCTACGGAAAGCTATTCCAAGGGCAAGGGGAAATATTTGTTCTATCCTCCTTATCGACTCCCCCAGCATCGCAATAGCAGTACACCAGCTGTATCAGTCTGACCTTCTCAAGGCAGGAATGGACGAAGCATTCGTACCATCCTTCTCAGAAATAATCAAATTGCCTTCTGAAGAAATGACGATGGATCGTTGTATTAAGGTTCAGTCTTGTTGCATTTGGTCGAAAGAAAAATGAATACCGATTCAGTACGAAACGAGCCAATGATAAACTGTGTAAGGTGTTCGCCTGGTGATTATGGCAGAACGGAAACCTGATAGTGTTCATTTTTCTCCAGAACCATCATCAGTCCGCCTAAGTTCGACTGTCCTTTCACCATTGTTTTCACACTTTTGGTCTATAGCCAACTATAATCTTCCCATGGAGAGTCTTTTCACAATTAAGCCCCACCTCTCGCGTCGTTTGTGGTTGGTTTAGTCCGAGGTACGGAGTGTACAACCCAATCAGAGATATTAATGGGTCTGCTAGTATTCACTGACCGTTGCGGACACACCTTTTTTCTTGAAAATTTCGCAGATTTCTAAGCAGAAATGTTAAAACAGACTCAAAACTGTTTATTGAGAGGTATAATCATCGTCTAATATTTTTTTTTTCATATCCCAGCTGAATCTTTTTCTTTCTCTTTCATTGTCGTGGTGCGAACTGCTTTGACAGTTCTCAGCAGTGTATTTTCCGAAACCCTTCCCCCCCCCCCCCAATAGACGATCCCATGGTCGTACCGAATCCTTGTTTGAACTAGCAAGCCGAATGGGTTATATCTAAGCTTGAGTTGATTCACCAGCTGGAACCGAGACACTAACTTCCTCCTTTAGTCTTGCCTCACTGACGACCTCTTATATCTCTTCCTCTTGGCGAAATAGCGCAATTTTAGTGCTCGCTTGCTCTGTCCCCCCGCTTATCCTATGGCTCAATGGTTGTGGAAGATAGCCCTTGAGGACGCTATGAACACGGCCGTCCGTAAAACGATAAAAAAGGGACAGACTTGGAATGCCCACTCCTTCCCATAATTTTTATAACTGTATAAAGCTCTAGCTAAAAATGCGTGATGTGAGAGTGGAAGAGTGTGGCTAATGTGAAAAATTCCGACGTTTTCCAATCTCTTCTGAGGCTTGACGTCATCGTAGTGATCGAAACGGCTTGTGCAAACATTCTGGATCTACTTCAACATTCATTTTTTTTCTGTTTCATTTTTCCTACCTGTGTGACGTTTTTTATAGAATTTCATGAAAGCCAGCATTCAGTATCCAGACTGTCTTGGTGACAGTCCTGCTAACCCTATCTGGATTTTGGTGAAACTGATAATAGCTAACACTCATTTAGTTAGTACATTGAGTTAAGACTGACCAAAGAAATGAAAGCTCTTTCGCGTGTCTATTTGACCATTCAATGGAATAAAAATATTTACTGAATACTTCTTAAGGGACACCTGAACAATGAAACCATACTTGAACACATCATGGAGAATGCATTTACAGACATGGCCACGGAGAGCATTCTTCTCCTGAGCGTGACGTTTTCAAAATAGGGATGTTCGTTTCTGGAGGTTCGCACATGCAGACTCCAAGACAAAAAGCGCAATTCATTCAAATCTTGTACAGCACTGGCCGGATCGTATTGGAATTTCTTCTAGATATACGTTTGGGCTTAACTGGTAAAAAATATTCCAGAAGAAGGGTTGATTGGAGATATTTGTTAATTTCTACAATTGTTCGGTACTGAAATAAGAGATGCAAAATGGAGCAAAAATCATAGCTTAGAAACACTATTTCGTATTGGGATTGGGTTTTCATACAGATAGGGATGATACTTGGTACTCTTCATTCAGGTGTCCTTTAATGAACAAATACCGAATATTGGATGATAATTCAAAAGCCTACCATTCTGCTAAACCGAGGCACACTTTTGGCTTACCTCCGTGTCCTTTCGTTTATTTTTGCAAATGTCCTCAAAATTCCGGCCGCAAATATAAACCAATCTGGAATTCCTAGAAGCCGTAAATCCGGTATAAATCAAATCCCATTTCCCCAAACATAAGGGCAAGACGTGCCAGGGAAATTCGCATTCTTCCAGCCAAGGCTCCAGACCAAAGGCAGTTGAACTGGCATCGGAATTCAATCTCGGCACCCTTTAGAATTCCAAGGCGATTAGAAGCGGGAGAATTACGGTCCCCCAGCCTTCCCAAGCATGCTCTCTAACATTATGAACGCGGTGGGCAAACAGCTTGAAGGAACGTGAGATGAATCCCGAATGCACACTGTTGAAGACGCAAATCTCCTTTGAGACGCCCTTGTGGAAATGGGGGGGGGGGCTAGGTAATTCAGGCGAAAGCATTTCCGACAGACGAACGAATCTCGAAAAAAAGGGAAAAAACATTCAAAGCCAGTATTCATAAAAGGTAAGGTGCTTTCCATTTAATTATAAATCCTGGAAGGAGAGGTAAGCCCCTGTTAAGTGAAGATCTAAGGATCTGCACATACATTTCTAAAACGCAGAGTCTACTCCATTTACGTACACCCTGTGGGGAGGGGGGCTAGAGATCAATCTTGGGTCCCCATCCCAGGTTTATTATTCAGACTCAAAAGTCGTTACTCTTATTGGGGTAAATTTTAAGTAGTTTCGAAAAACAATAAAGTAACGTTATTGGTTTGCATTTTGCCTTTTGTCTATTTAGGGGCCAAGGATTGGTACCAAGATGGAAGAATTTGTGCCCCCCATCCGAAATCTAGAGGGGTCCACGGCTCTCCCCGTTGGCCCCTCGATTACACCTTTTGCCTATTTCAATTACGAACCGCAAGTTACTGGAGAATTACATACGACAAGCGAGTGACAACTGTTTAAATTTCAAAGTTATTTGTAATCTGCTGATCTTGGAGAAACCTAATCTTTTGCTTCGTTTACTCGGCAATTAAGCTAGTTTTGAGCAGTTTTTATGGCACTTGCAGCTCCGCTCAAGTGCCATATACCGATCACTTTTCGGTCTGTCGGTCGGTCGGTCTGTCGGTCGGTCGGTCGGTCTGTCAGGCCACTCATCTCGAGTTACGATACTTCCAGATGAGCTAGGACGATGAACCTTGGCAGGCGTATTAGGGACCCGACCAAAGTAACTTAGAAATAGTCACTTGCCCGATCCGACCATCGTGGGGGGAGGGGGAGGCGGCGGAATCCGGAAAATAGGGGCATGCATAACTTTCGAACGGGTGATCGGATCTTAATGAAACTTGATATCTGGAAAGACCTAGTGTCTCAGATGTCCCATTTCAAGTTCGGACCGGATCTGATGAATCTGGAGGGGGGGATCGGAAGGGGGAACCGGAATCCGTGTGACACTCTCAGAGTGGAGTGATCGGGATGAAACTTGGTGGGAAGAACTAGCACAAGCTCTAGGTACATCAGTGACAGAACAGGACCGGATTCGGACACTGTGGGGGGAGTTGGAGGGAGGTTCCGGAATTCCGGCAATTCGCAGTTAATGTACTTCCAGGTAGGCTAGGACGATAAAACTTAGCAGGCGTATCAGGGACCCGACCAGATTAACTTGGAAACAGTCACTTGCCCGATCCGACCATCGTGGGGGGAGAGGGGGACGCCGGAATCCGGAATTTAGTGGCTTGCATAACTTTCGAACGGGTTATCGGATCTTAATGAAACTTGATCTTGAAAGACCTCATGTCTCAGATGCCCCATTTCAAGCCCTGACCTGATCCGATGAACTGGGGGGGGGGGGGGGGGCGGAATTTCGGTGATCGTGAGTTAAGGTACTTCCGGATGAGCTAGGACGATGAAACTTTGCTGGAGCATTAGAAACTTGACATCATTGGGTTAGACATCGTCAAATCCCCGATCCGCGACTCTTCATTTCTGTCCCGCCCCGACAGACCATTTTTTTTCACATCACAAAAGACTTGTCACTTCTATTACCGAAGACATAAGTCATAGAACTGACAAAATCCCACTTCCATCCTCTGACCCAGCCTTGCAAGTGCCATATGAGCTTTCAGCTCTTGTTCAATAACCACGAGTATTTTGAAACTTTGAACATTCAATTTTCATCCAATCAGGACCCCGTCTCTCGGCGACCGTTCTTAGCGACAGTTAACGAATAAAATAGGAACCAATACTGTGAGCGGAGAAGGACATAGATGTCATTATATGTGTTTTCCAAAGCCGTTGGCTCTTTCGAATGAATTTATCATCGTGATAAAAAGCGGTATCTTTGGAAACGCTGACACGGAAGACACAGCCAGTCTGAAAAAGGTTTGGAAGTCCAAGGAGTTCGCCTTCCTAGATTCCAGAATCTGGGAGGGTGTCATCTAGGCAAAGCTTTTGGAAGGCGCAATACATATTATTAAAGTTTTAAAGTCGTCCTACTTTAGTCATTGTAAATTTTTAGTGCATCTCCCTCTTTCATGTCGTAACTGTAAGTTAATTCAGAAGTTCGGCGTGCAAGATATTATTCGGTCACTGGAGCATCTCTACTAAAAACATCTAGTCATCCAGCTCGACATCTACATGATGTTTTTCATGAATTTTTTAAGCCTAATTAGAAATTAGTCTAACTGTCGTCGTAAGTGTTTATTTTTATTTGTGTTGTTTTTCCTTTTACTCCGCTGTCGCCTTGTGCATTTAGTGGGTCATAAATTAAATATGTGAATACATTTATATTTATATATTAAATAAATACACATATATATTCATTATTATCTTTTCTTTATTTTTTAACCCGCTAAAGAAAGCAAAGAGAAAGCAAACAATGGAATACAAAAGTGAAAGACAAAAGGAAACAAAACACTACAAACACGAATGAAAAAAGACAGGGTAAGACTGGGAGTTGGATGGGGGGGGGGCAAAAGATATGTAAAAGGGCGTCTAGGAAACAATGAATAAAAGTGAAATTCGCTATCGTAAAGGAAACCGTGTCCAATCACAAACGACGCGAGGGGTACAGCTTAAAGGAACAGAAAACTTGACTCAAACTTGACACGGGAAGCTAGCTAACATATCAAGAAGGTACCCTGAGTCGATATTGAGAGTAAGAAAAAATCTCGTTACGACCATTGCAGTTTCCCGGCAGTTTCCGAGAATTCGACTTTGAGCAAAAGGTTTGCAAAAAGCAAAAGGTTTGTGTGCCGCGACTAGGAATCGAACCCCGGCCGCCTAGTCGGGAGGTCGTTACTCTGTAGTCTACATGTAAAAAGGCGAACTTTTACAGTACATGAGTGCATAATTACAGTGCATAAGGGGCAAGGGCCTGCCAGCTAGCTTTGGGAACACTAAGGAGGGCGTTCGAGACAGTTCGAGATGACAAAGAAGGGGGGGCCTGTCGACAATAAGACCCTGTATATTTATCCAAGCCCCCCCGTTGCGATTCGATGGCCGAAAGTTGCGTAGTCAAGTTTACTGTTCCTTTAATCATGAAAAAAAAGTCTGAAGAAAAATGCAAAAATATAGAGTAAGATTAAGAGTTGTGATGGGCTAGCAACAGCTATGTGAAAGGGCGCCTAGGAAACGTTCATGAATAATGGAAACTCGATGACATAACCAAAGTCATGAGCCAATCACAAACGACAAAAGGGGTTGAGCGAGAGAGCAAAGCATGAAAACAACAGTGAAATACAGATAGTGCATGTTACTGAAAAGTAGAATACTAAAATAGTATCAGGTTTCAGTTCTGCTTTAACAAACACGAGTAAAATTAAGGTTTGAGACCCGTCTAGTAAAGGACAGTTCAAATATACTGAGTTTTTCCTGAATCGACCTTTTCTGAATCGAATCGAGCTCGTTTGTTTTTTATTGAGACTGACGAACTGGGGGGCACTGGGTACTGAGTGCCGAATAATAGGACGGAGTATGTCTTCAGTTGTGCTTTAAAGGGGTAAATTCTGCTGAAGACAAGTAATGGCTGGGGAGAGACAGTGTACTTACTCCAGGTAAAGTCCGCTTCTCGTGTAAGGCATTCTGGGCGACTATTGCCGAGTCTCTGTTGCAGTACGTCAAGAATGCACAACCTGCAAGAAATAATCTTTTAAAACACCCGGCTTTGTTTTTGCGTCAACGGGTCTAAAAGTCCAGAGACCTTACTTTCCAAGGCACCTTCAAAGGCACTGATGGCATCCAAGACGAGTGTGCGGTCATCTCTCACACTCTCACATAAGCCACTGCCCATACATCTTCAAATTCAGTCTGGACAGACGCCTTGATGTTCTAGAGTTTCTACCTGTACGTACGGCCGTAGAGTGTTCTTGGATCGCCCTTTCGGTCTGGATCCCTTCGATTGCCGGTGGAGGACAGCGTTCGGTGGTCGCATCCAGACGGCAATGCCCAGGTATCTTCAAGTTCAAGTTCAAGTTCTGTTTATTGCTATATAATTTCAATATAAAAAGCCAATTTGGCAGAGAGAGGGGTCTGGCAGAGAGAGGGGTCATCTTCAGCGATGGGTCTTGATAACTTCAGGGAAATGGGGCTATTTTATTTTAAAATTCAAATTTTATTACATCTGTAATATTGACATATCGTGTTGATTGATATATTTTGAATACGGACTGAGTGTTTGAAGTACCTTTATTTGAATACTGAGAAACCCAAAGCTATTTTTATACATTTAAGAATATCACGGATTTAATAATTATTTATTTAATAGTTACACTATCATCTGGCAAATCGCAATGTCGCAATCAAATATAATTCGCAGTCAGCTTGGGCTGTAGGAATTCTGAAGAACCTATGGATTGTTTTCCAACTCGAAAATCAGAATGAATGAATTATTAAATTTATAAATTCGGCCATGATAGGATCCAGGTGAACAAAAGAAAAGAAAAAAAGAAAATACAAATATTTGTAGTTTCTCCGTGATTTTTTACTTTACCTGGCTACAGCGTTAACTAGAGTACCCTCAAACATGTGCGCTCTTTTTCAGGATGCAGTTGAGTAGAGTTCTGGTGTTAACTCTACCCCTTCCCCCTCTCACCAGACATGCAAATTTAATTAAGCCGTTTCCAGCTTCAAGTACCACTCGTCGCCTCCACTCATTCTCACCCCTTGTTACTAATTACATAAACAACCAATAAATTTCTCGTTTCATGTTCATCTGTGCCTGTTCGGTTATTGATTTGTTTTTTTTTTGTTTTTTTTGTATTAGTTAGTTGATGTTAAGTTATTTAGATGTGTTTATTTACTTCCTTTGTGTTGCCTATTATTTAGCTTTTGCTATTGTGGCAATATTTCCATTAAACCTTAAATGCATAAACCATCTCGCAGGTGCTTAATGAATGCTGCTTATATTTAAGCAGATGCCTCGCTTGAGAAATTTTATTAACCTTGAAACAGACAGAAGCTAGTTATTCCTTGCGGAACTACTGACTTATTGCGAAATAGCTGAAGTTATGAAGTAAATTAAGCTTTACGAGGCTGATTAAGTGGATGGGGATGTAAAGAAATTGCTTCCTCTAAGAATAGATGAGCGAGTTGAGTTAGTTAAGAATCTGCTGGTTGGTAGAGGTGCTGTAGCTAAAGGTCTATTGAAAGACATTTTTAAAGAAAGTTCACTTTTGTAACAGTAATATACTTGAATAGGCTCGAAAACCCAATGATAAAGGGTTACTCCAATACTCAATATGAGCATTTTTCATCCGTGGAAAAATCTTTCAGACTATTTGTACCTCAGTGTTAGTAGGAGTAATTGGCAAATAACAACAAAAAATTTCCAAAGAAAGAATCCCCTAAACAAACAAAGAATGGCTGAAGCTTTACTTAATTTACAACCAGGAATAAATCAGCGTGTTTTAATGGAACGAAAAACCGTGGCACTTGCAACTTCGTTCAAGTCCATATACGGTCGGTCGGTCTGTCAGGCCACTGTTCTCGGGTTAGGGTACTTCCAGAAATGCTAGGACGATGAGACTTGGCAGACATATTAGGGACAAACTAACTTGGAATTAGTTTCTTACCCGATCCGACCACCGTAGGGGAGTGGATGGAGGGGGAGGAATATTGACGTATGTATAACTTTTAAACGGGGAATTGGATCTTAATGAAACTTATTATTTGGATAGTCCTCGTGTCTCAGACGCAACACTTCAAGTCTGGACCGGATCCGGTGACTTTGGGGGTAGATGGAGGGGGGAACCGGAAATCGTATGACAAGTTCAGAGTGGACGGATCGGGATGAAACTTGGTGGGAAGAACAAGTCCTAGATACATAGTTGACAAGACCGTACCGGATCTGGGGCAGAGTGGGGGAGCTGGAGGGAGGGTCCCGAAGTTCCGGTGATCCCGAGTTAAGATGCTTACCCATGTGCTAGGACGATATAAACTCGGCAGGCATATCAGGGACTAGACCACTCTAACTTAAAAACGATCGTTTCTCCGATTTGACCATTGTGGGGGGAGTGGAGGGAGGGGGAATCCCGAATCTTGAGGTATTTTCAGCTTTTGAACGGGTGATCGGATCTTAATGAAAGTTGATGTTCGGATACAACTCATGTCTCAGAGGTCCCATTTCAAGTGCGAACAGGGGGGGGGGGGGTTGTGACACGCTTAGGGTACAATGATTAGGATGACCCTTGGTGGGAAGAACAAGCAGAAGCCGTAGATATCCCAGCCCATCAGTGACAGAACCGGACCGGATTCGGCCACTATGGGGGAGAGTTGGAGGGGGGGGGGTCCGGAATTCCGGTGATCACGATTTGAGGTACTTCCAGATGTACTAGAACGATGAAACTTGGCTTGAACGTTCGAGACTTGGCTTGGAAATTGTCAATTCCCAGACCCAACCATCAACCCGACAACAAACCGATGAATTGGCAAATTCCTACTTTCATCCTCTTACCCAGCCTTGCAAGTGATGAGCTTCTAGCTTTTGTTTTTATCAAATTCAAATTTCGCCGGCTGCCTATGACTTTGGTCTTGTCGGGAAGTCGTTAATGTTGTCAACGACACTACGAAACGCTCATTAAATGTAAAAAAAAAATCAATGATCCCTCAACACAGTCAAAATAACTCGAAAATAACTCAGTGTATAGTCAGTGTATTCAGTTGCAAGATCGAAAAAAAAGATGACCTTTCAGATTAACTTTAAGGACCATAAGATTCGTGGAGGAAATAGATCCGAACGTTTGCTGCTAAACTTATCTGCGGACATCACCGTTCTCTTTTCGCCTTTATAACAACACTATCTCATTAGACTGTCTCCTTGTGACTTCTAAATTGTGCTTTTTCTCTACAACATCCCCTCATATTTTATTATTCCATTCCTTCAGCCGAGTAAACCGTAAAGCCTGGGACTAACCACCAGTGCCTGATTCTTTTTTAAATGACCCTATTAGCTCTTCAACACAGAGGCATCTCGCGCAGTTATCAACATTAATCACGGGGAGAATTCTTTCTAGAATACAAAGAGCTAGACAGAAAAGTAAGAGGTAGAGGCGGTATCAGCCGATAGAATAACGAAATTCGGACGAGTTCAAGACGACTGGTTCTCACAAGTCTAGACCGCACAACTGGTAGGCTACTGGCAAATTTGCATCCGTATCCGGACAAACGGATTCCGGTGAATCATCACAGTGAGTTGGATCTGTCTCAGAAGGAAATCATGCAAGTAAGGCTGGAAGGTAAAGAGGGATTTACAGGCATTCCTAAATTTAAACCCTGACCGTGGCCGGACAGTCAGGTACAGGAGAAAAGTTTCCAACCTCGAACCAACTTTCAAATTTTCAGAAAAGCCTTTTCTTCCGAGTCTATCTATCTGGTTTAAAAGTTTTCAGTCTAGTTGAGCCCAGGGCCGTATCCAGGGGAGGTTTGGGATTCAACCTCCGCCCCGAAACATGCAAAAATAATCGTTTTCTATAGGCTTTAACCTCTGATCTATGTTTTGTACTTTTTGGTCCGACACGCGGGCAACCCCCCCCCCCCCCCCCCCCCCGAAATAAATTCCTGGATATGGACCTGATTTCGCCATTTCAGTAAGCCTTAGGAGGAGGCACAGATAAATTTTGGGCTCCAGTTCCATTTCTATTACACCAACTCCAAGTTTCCTTTACTCTTTTTCGGGAACATTTAAAGTAGATTTCGATAAATTTAAAGTAGATTTGAATTAGTGACGGGTGTTGAGAACTGGCTGATCTCCGAGTAAAAGCTTCTGCGCTTCTGCGCTTTCTCGCACTAACAATTATAAAATATTCACAGAATTGTACATATACACGAGCTAATTGTAACAAATCACATATTTGTACATATGCACATAAGTTTTTAACCATCACGCACATTTTAATAGTCGTTATTTTATTTTCAATTGTTGTTCGTCGTATGGGTTGTCGATTCCGCATCGTTCTTTTACTTACATGTCATTGGATTGTTCTTCGAGTCCGCATCACTCTTATTTTGTTTCAGTTGTGGAATATGCAGTAATTAGTCGTTAAGACCGTTGCTGGAACTGCGACCGATATATCCTAAATTTATGATACGATCCTAAATTTAAGTTTATCCCTCGTTTAACATCTTAGACGGGTAACTAGCTGATCTATAAAAACCCGAAGATTCCGTTTTTTGTCGGCAATAAAAATAACAGCTGATGGAAATTTACTCTGTGGTAGGGTAGGGACAGTAAACGGCTAGGCTCCAGCCCCGGTAAACGAAAAACGGAAAAAAATGTAGTCAGCATAATTCCAGTCATGTCTATTCTATCCTACTTTGCTCTTGACTGTAGTGCTGAACTTGTTGTTCGTTCATTTTTCATTTCCTTATGCTAGTGCGCATGCTAGTTGCTATTTTACCAGTTATTTTCCCGCTTTTTAAACTTGTTTTTATATTATTTAAAAAAACTAAGAAATCACATTTCGTACTTTTTGTGGCTACTTCTCCATCCCTCAGTGACGTTAGTTTTAATTTATTTTAACCACTTTTAACTGTTAACGTCACCTATTTTTCCCTTAATAATGTTCTTTTCTGTCATGTTCCACTCATTACTGATTAACCAAGCAGAAATGAAAATTTACTCTCATGCCAAGTTTGTATTTTGCCAGTTCCGTCCAACAGGGAGTCCATTACTGGAATTGAATAAATAAAACCCACTTAAGCAAACAGGACTTGGCAAGTAAAAGGACGTGACTGAAATAGGACCTTGAGTGACGCCACGGCTTTGGAAAATCATGATTTTTCAAGTCTGAATGAATGAATTATTTTAATATGCATAAAAAGGAAAAATAAACATAAAACAAGAATACACAACAAATCACGAAAAAACTCTAAGTTTAATGAATTAGCTGGCGCATTAATAAACATTTGACAGGAAGGCGGCTAGTGTATGACGACAAAAGCTGTTAACTTATTTCTTTTAATTTCGAACTAGGGTCCAAGACAGAAAACTTCGCCATAATTCGTTGGTTGCGCGTGCGGCTACGAAGGTACAGAAAAACGGAGGTATTTGAAACAAGAGCTGGAAGCTCACATGGTACTTGTAAGGCTTGGTAAAAGGAAGAAAATAGGAATTCGCCAATTCGTGGGTTTGTTGTTATCATCTGTACGCAAAACCCTTGAGATACGAATGACGACGCGGACCCTTGGAAATCACGAGAATGTATCGTTTGGTAAACAAAAAAGTATATTTTTTTGTGCGCACTTGGCTGTGATGATTCGCACTTTAAGGGCGCTAGAAATTCATCTGTATTCAAAACCCTTGAGGCAATAATGATCCTGGGCCCTTTAGAACCATGAATATATTTAGTTTGGTCAAAAGTATTTATTTTTGATTTTCGGTTAAGATGCGCCCTGTAAGGGTGCTAGAAATTCAAATCGAAGAAAAACCAATGAGGCAAAAATTATCATGGGCTCATGGGGATCATCAAAATGTAGGTTTCGCTTAAAGGAACAGTAAACTTGACTAGGCAACTTTCGGCCATCAAACCGGCCTGGGGGGCTTAGATAAATGTACAGGGACTTATTGTCGACAGGACCCCCCATCTTTGTTATCTCGAAACCCCTCCTTATTGTTCCCAGAGCTAGCTGGCAGGGCCTTGCCCCTTATGCACTGTAGTTACGCACTCATGCACAGTAAAAGTTCGCGATTGTCTGTGTTATCAACATACAGGGTTGCCACTTTACTAAAATAAACTCACTATGCAAAAGGAAAAAAGTAATACCAAACAAGAAAAGTACTCAGAACGTGTTGCTGGATCATAGTCACCTTGGAAATAAAACCTGACAACTACTTTTTTCTTAAAATCTGCTGCCAAAGTAAAAAGAAAGTTCTATTGTGAGCACAATTGTACTACCGGTGGCAACGCTGTTGACATACATTGTATAACTTTGTTTCAAAAGGCCATTGAGGCAAAGATCGTGGGTTCGAGTCCTACTCCCGGCACACAAACCTTTTTTTTTTTTTTTTCTACTAACTCAAAAGTCGAACCCTCGGAAACTGCAATGGTCGTAACAAGAATTTTTCTAACTCTCAATATCGACTCAGGGTACATTCTTGATATGTCAGCTAGCTCCCTGAGCCAAGTTTGAGTCAAGTTTACTGTCCCTTTAAGAGTGTTTCCCCACAGAGTGACCGAATCCGGTCCGGGTTCCGTCACTGATGGATCAAGGGCTTACGCTTGCTCTTCCCACCGTTTCAATGAGCTCCTCGGAAGAAATAAGAACGAGCCTGTCCTGTTTCGAAAAGAGCAAGACACAAGACACGGCAGATGCGAATATCGACGTAGTGCGAAACAAATTGGAGTTTATTGAAAATCAAAGGTTCCATCCGGTCAAAGATAATTTCGTAAACCACATTGGCCTGACATATCACAAGAAAACAACCAAGAAACCAACGAAAATAGGGTTTGTAAAGGCCAACGAATGTACTGAAATAAACAGCGAATATTTCGGGAGGACAACCGCCTCCCTTCTTCAGCGCGGACAGAAAATTTTGATGAAAAATGCCAAAACGAGGACGCCGATCAAAAACCAGAAAACCGAAACAAAGCAGAAAACCAACAAGAAACCAAAAAATAAAACCAAAATTGGAAGAATTCAAAGCCGAAAATAAAAACAGCGAGCCACTCACCAATACCTGCGAATAACAATTAAGACTGTTCTCGCTCGGTACTAGCGAGTGACTAGCGTACTAGCTAGCGAAATATTCGCTGTTTATTTCAGTACATACATTGTGGTTCCATCCGGTCTGTTGAAAAGTACATTAAAACAATATCGATCTTCATATTAGAATTCTGGAAGAAATTAATCTTTTAACGCAAGAGTAACCTTCCTTTCCCAGAATCCCCCCCCCCACTTGTCAACTGCACCCTTTAAAAGGTTAAACCCCGGTCTAGACTTCCACAAAATTAAACTGTCACACCAGACTTTTTGGTTTTTCATAATAGCTCGTCTGCCCCTTTCATACGAAAAGACCCAACCATTCTTCTAATCCTTCACCGCAAAAGATTCCAGCGATACGATCCGTGAAAAATTCAACAAGAGAAATAGCCTTACTTATTACAGATAGTACGGAATGATTTTGGCAAGTGAAGCGAATCACGCATCCATGATTTTATAGATTTTATATTATATCATTATTTATTTTGTATCATAGGAGCGTGGTAACCATACAGTCGGTTCTATCTTTATTTCCACGCGGGTATGTTTTACGTAACGATTGAATGCTCCACCAAATCGAGACCGCGGATTTTCTCGATTGCAGTATCTAAAGTCACCAGGGCTACCAGAGCAGTGTAGTTTGATCCGAGCCTCACGCTTTTAGTTATCGGTGGCTTTCGGTTATTGGTCTGTCGGCTCTATCCCAGTCGTTAGAGGCTCTCCCCTTCGTCAGATCGGATGGGTCACGAAGTGGTCTCCGAGGATCCATATCGCTCCAGCTAAAAATCAGGGTAAGAGGGCTGTGAATGAAAACTTTTCAAATGGCGGGTCAGTAATACATTACTTACTTACTTACTTATTTACGTTTATATGCCAAAACTTTGTGTCAAGTATGTTTATCTAATGTTAAAATTTGTTAGTTATTTCGATCTGTTCAGTAGGCTAATTCCATTCATGCCTTTTTCTTTTTTTTTGTCTACTCCGCTTTTCAAATGGCGGGTTAGAAATAAGGTCTATAAATTATTAGTATCATCCCCTGCTCTAAGCGGTAGCCAAGATCCAATTCCGGACAGCACTATAGGTCTGGGACTGACTTCGCCAAAGACTTTCCCGAACGGCGCAGAGAGATCCTTTCGCCTGGAACGACTTTCAAGCTCGCCGGATGATTTATAGCTCAATATGTAGAGTCTTTGGAACAGTTTATGGGGGTCAGTTATCACGGTTTCCGGCCAGGCTTTTCGAAATCGAACAAGAAACTAAGGAAATTAGAAAGCACTGAAGACATAGACGTCTGGAAAGCCAAAAGCATTAAGAGAGACTGATGTTACCCAAGTCTTCATTTGACAGATAATTCTCTGGGCAAGACAAACGATCGAGCGAGAGCCAGTAAACTCCGACCATCCAGGGGAACGAGAGCCGGTAAAATGAATGACGACAAGAGAAAATACAAGTTAAAAACAGCAATTTTTTATTTCCTCCCTATAAAACCAAATTAATTTGGCAAATACTGACTTGGGAAATTATCACTTCCCGGATCCGACGATTCAGGAAAGTTTTAAGCGAAGAGGAATCCGGAATCTTGTGGAACGCATGTACCTTTCGAACGAGTTATCCAGTATGGATGAAACTTGATTACATCATCCAGATCAGGTCTGGACAAGATTCGGCAACTATAGGGGGCATTAGGGGGTACCGGAAATATGGTATGCTTAGATTGGAGGATCGGGACGGGACTTGGCGGGAAAGAGCAGTGCAAGCACTAGATGTACCGTTTACGGAACCGAACTAGACCAGATCCAGGCCCTGTGCGGGGAGATGTAGGGGTCATGCATAATTCTCGAACGAGTGATCCGATTTGGGTTGAGCTTGATAGCTGGCAAGTTTGCATGTATTAGATCTTTTTTTACAGGTCCCGTCCGGAGTTGGCCAGTATGAGGGGTTAGACCCCCGTAAATCTTGTGACACGCTTCGGGTGGAAAGAGGGATGAATTTTGCTGCTGGAATATCATATGCTTCGGGTAGCTGGAAGGGGGGGTAGGGGGGTCTCAGAAAAGCCATCCTGCCTTGACAGCTTGAACCGTAGCTGGCATACATGCTAACTATATACCCTTGTAATACAAAATACAGTAGTGATTACAGTAATCACCCAAACTTCCTGAGCTGAAAAAATTTGTAGCCTGCGTAGTTGTATGACAGTTGTACGAAAAAGTTGCATGTACTGATATGTAAAAGTAAAGAATACTATCATTTATTGTGCCTCAGACTGGGCCAATCTTAGTAGAATGCAGTAACATGGTAGCCTTGACATAGAAACATGTAGTAGCATCAGTTCGTACTACATGCTAATTTTTCGTACAACTTCATACTACTAATTTTGAGACAATTTTTCATCGAGACAAAAACGTTTTGTTTATAAAAAAAAAAAAATTGTAATGTTTTGTCCGTTTGGCTCAGGTGACGTGTTGTCACATATTAAGACGGACTATTGGTATACGAATTTGTTGAATGTTGGTTATGTTGAAGAACACACAATGATCATTTTTTTAAAGAAAACCTCCATGTCGACCGGCTCGGTTTCGGCCAATTCAATTCACTTCTTCGACCCCTCGCGAAAGTTGGCCCGATTTTCATACACTAGCACGGCAAACAATCCGAGACTGCAAGTCTAAGACGCCTTTGGCGTCACGCCGAAGATCCTATCTCGAGAACACCAACTGATCCAGCTTTCCAGGAAATTTCCTTTGAACGGAAATGAGCTGAGAACTCCACTTTATCAGAGCTGCAAGAGAGAAAATGCTCCCCAGGATTCTAACACTTACTTCCAATCTAGAGTGAGAAAACCAATGTAGAAAAACTGCCCGAAAAATTGACGCTGATGAAACGAAACATCACTCTCTTACAGGCTTGTGCAAACTCTGAGAACATTTCATGACCCTTTTTTTTCGCCGGCTCTTTCGAGGAATGAGCGGTAGAGACACGGATTTTACTCTCATTGTTGTCAAGAACCCCACTTGCGAACTCATTAGAGCAGTGGTGGAGTATAGTATTTCTTTCCTCTCTGTTCAACCACCAAAGGACGCGTTGATCCCTTTGGCTACCTTATACACTGTCAGAACTTTTCTAACAGACAAGACAAGGATGCGCAGTTTCAACAGACAACACTCAACAGACAACACTTGGGATGTAATCTGTTGTGAACGCTACGCATGAACTGTTATGCATAACATGCATTGCCAGGACGAGCCGAAAAAACAGCCAAAAAGCATCTGCTGAATTTTCCGAAATCATGACGACAAACAAAAAAGTCAGCAGATACTTTTCTGCATTTTTCGGCTCTTCGGCAATGTCCGTTGAAACTGCGCATCCTTGTGTTATCTGTTATGAAACTTCTGACCTTGTAACCGGGAGCTAGAGTGATACGAATCTTAGAAGATCAACTTTACAACTCTGCTGAAGTGGTGAAGATCCCTTTGAAATATGGGGTCCAGCCGACAGTACCAAAGAAAGTCCCTTCGCGCGGCAGTAACCTCTTAATGAAGCAGGAAACGCAATTATTTGCATTTTTGACCGCAGAAAAATGTAGTAGGCTATATGAACAGGAAAAAAACAACGTTAAGCAGCCGACATGAGATGTAAACGATCAGAGGCGTCATTTCGCGGAAACCAGGCCCCCCACCCCTGAATGACGTCCCTGTAAATGATAAAATGCAAGCCTGCAGCCTATGTCGCGTAAGGTCTAGTTCAAGGCAGACGTGTAGAGTTCACCACCCTATTCTCGAATTTCTGTAAATCTCTATGAACGTTCTCACTGTCTTCGAGATGAGAAACCGGAGAATTCGTTACTAGGGGTGACCTAGTTGAATTAAATAGTTATTTTCATATCGCAAAGAAGGAAGCTACTGCACCAAACAAACCAAAATGAGAATCTGTTTAGCCACGTCCCGAGACTAGTCCAGTGCCTGGCAGTGCAATGGTGGATGGAAAGTGCAGTCTCATTACACTTAAGCTTCTGACGTATTAATTATATTTACGTTTGAGTCAATACTGTCCGAATTCGGCCATTCAGTCAGTTCACAAGTAAAAAATAACGTTCGAGCCTCAGCTGAGCCGGTATCAGCTCCGCGCTATCATTTCATTTAACCTAGTTCAGGCGAGGCTATTTTCTCATTCATTCCGTTCTGTGAGCGAGTTCTGTGCAAGACGTTCAACAATAAACATCTCTGTTTTTCTGCGAATGTTCGCACCATACCAGTCCCCTTGAGAAGTTGTCACGACTACGTGCTCAGACAGTCTCCGGGTTTATGGAATCAACAGCAAGCAACTTGTAGATCTCAACGTCGCAAACGACCTAGTACTTCTGGAAGAAGACAAAGATCGATCACGGCTGCTACTTGACTAAATCTCAGAAAAATCCCCAGACATCCGATTGTCAATTAAAGTAGACAAATCTAAAAGCATGGAGATACACCGCTTCCCTAGCTCTCAAATGGTCACATGAACTGGATGAGTTTCCCAAAGATCGTATTAGTAGGTCTCATTGTCTTAGGAGTTTCCATACTTAAGAAGCTGGATAGATAATACGGTAAAATGGCACCCGAGATTGAGAGAAGAACTGGGCGAGCAGCAAGCATAACGACTCGAAACCGACATGGGGAAGTAATCAATAGAAGTAATTAACGTTTACAAATCTAAACGCATGGATAGATACAGCTCCCCTACTTCACTTAAAACTTAGTGTGTTGAATACTTACAAAGACAGATAGAGGTGAAGTAACACGAGAAACTACGAAATGGACAAGCATTTGTGCCTTTAACGACCTGAGATCAAAGCAGAGAAGTGATAGGTACTCGTTTCGCCTTAAATTATGACTCTGAAAAGTAAAGTGCTGTCCATATTGATTTACACCACTGAATGTTGGAACTCGAACAACAACTCGAGAGACGCATCTTGGATTCAAAATAGCTGTTTCGAAGGATGGTGAAAATCAGCTGTGCTTCTGACCCCATTTAGTTGTCATTTGCAACCAAGGTGGAAACAGATATGCCATCTAAGCATTAGTTCAGGGTATTGCTAATAGATGGTGTTGTATCGTCTTTGTGACAGCTTAACGTTTTGTTACCAGGATGGTGCTGGTCTGTCAGCACCATCACGTTTCCGAGTGTTAAGCACATCAACACAATTTACGATCTCGTCGAGGAAACATTTTTACATTCATACTGAGAAGTATGTGTTTCTTTTATTTGGGGAGAAGAAGCACAGTTTGTTTGAGCCCCATGCTACTTAAGACATCCCTGCCCTCGTTTGTTGACTGGTTGTGAGAGTGGAAACGAAGGTTAGGCCCGCCGGTCTTCAGACGATTGTCACGCTAACCAAACTTGTTCAAGTCCTAGCCTAATCTCCACCCTATAAACCACATCAAAGGGTCATTCGACACAAACAATGTTAAACTAAAACACTACATAACACAATGTCAGGTCAAAAGTCCCCCATATTCCAGCAAATGAGAAATATATAGAGCGTGTCCGAAAGCTTTCAGGACTGTAAATGCTGCATTTAATGCTGCATTTTTATTTTTGATTTCGTCCGAAAGCTCTTACCGTATATGCAGCATTAAATGCAGCATTTACAGCACTAAAAGCTTTCGGACACGTTCTTTATTTCTTCTCTGACACTTGTAATTCCGAAATTTAGCCTGAATCGCCAGCTCCCCAGTTTCTTCTTGAAAATTCAGCGTAAAATTTAGCATCTTCGCTGAATTTCTCGCTGAATTTTATGCTGAATTAATGCTGCATTAAGTGAGCGAAAATTTAAGTCCGAAAGCGAAATGCTGCATAAAATGCTGAATTAATTCAGCATTTTCGTTCGTTTCCGAGCTTTCGGACACGCTCATATTTGACTGCGTTAAAATGATACGTCAGCTGAATTATCCTTCTTGACAAGGGTTATCTTTCTCTTCTTCTTCAACCACCCGAGTGAGCTATTGCACGGGACCAGAGAAGAGTCACAACGCCTGACCGTGAAATTACAAGAGATGGGGCTGTATGCAGTAGGCACGAAACAGGAAATATTTCACCGGATCCTTGCATTTAGCGAGTTTAATGATCGGATGTGGTAGACCAATATGAGACTCCCTCCCATAGCCGTCACAGCAATGTAGTTATATCGATAATAACTAGAATCTAGAACTAGAGCCTTGTCTCGCAGAATAAAACCTGGAATTCCAAAATCAAATGACGGACAACCACAGTTAAAACTATGGTGGAAGGGTCACCAGCTCCTGGCCTTGAAGTGTACATTTGGTTGAGCCTAAACTGTGGCCTCACCGTTTCGCTTATTTCCAAACCGATTTTACCGTGCAGTCCAGCAACAGCCCTGACGATTTGCACAAAGCAGGAAGACAAAATGTATCGATAAGAGTCGATCATGCGGAGTCGGACATATTCTCAATACCCTGAAGGATGCAAACGAGCGGAGGGTAGGAGCTACGCGGAACATCATAACTCGTTACCTCTACAAACAGCTATATCGCAGTATACAGCCCCACAGAAGAATTTCATGAGGAAGGCCATCTGAGTCGTCCTTTACAGCTGTTTGGTTGTCTAACATTGTGAAGTCACATGTGACGCGATGAAAAGCGAGCCTACCACGCCTGCAGACATCCTACAGTTTTTCATCTTTTCATCGCGCAGAGGCGAAGAGGGAAGTATAAGGGTGTCAATTCAAAGCTCACAGCAATTACCTCTAGCTCCACTCAGTTTTGTCGGTGTATCCATAGTAGCTGCATAGGATCAAAGACGGAGGTTCTATTGGTGGATTATTGTTCTTGATATGAGTGTAAAGACGGCTAATGCTATATACTATGTTTGCTAGCAACGCCACTAAAGTATGACATGTAGGAAAATCCATTCGAAAAGAGGAGTGGTAACCCATCAGACGGAATCGTAATTCTGGGGAGGCTGAAATATCCCTGTTATTTGCTTGGTATCTATCATCTTTCTACATTTCTGAAAATGTTTCTTTTGATCATCTTCGAGATCCTACCCTTCAAAGACTTGTCCCGTCCAACACCCCCTCCCTCGGAATCGTAAGCTACTTTACGAGGGGCATTCCGTTTATTTCCAAGTACGAAATTTCGGATTGTCCCTTTTGATGGCCCTCGAGGATCCTCTACCACTTCACAGACTTAGTTGCACGGTCACACAATACCTGACCGAATGCCCCCCCCCCTTCAGGGGGTCGTTGCTCAAAGTTCGTCAGCTCTTAAGCTCGACCGAAATCCCTTCGGAGAACCTGGGCAAGAACTAGTAGAAGTCATGGAAAAAGAATTGTGTTGCGAGAGCAACACTTTGGTTTTGTCCCGGTTTTTTTTTATTTTTTTTTTTCCTATGCCGCCGATTTCAGCTGTTTCCTGGTAACTGGTAAAGGTCTAGCTTGTGCGGTTTCTACGGATAGTGTGGACCTAAGGCCGGATTGATGAATATGACATTACATTTTGGAAAGCTCCCTAGAACTCTTGCCTGGGGCCAAAAAGGATGGTTTTTGCTTGTCCTCGAGCCAGAGCCTATGGTGTGCGAAGTCAAAGACAATAATAGTTTGTGTTCAACTGGCTGCAAAGTCAATTTAGTCCCTTCTTCCGATATTCTTTTGTTGTTGTTTTTTCAACGCTGAGGAATAGCCTGTGACCATGTGTTTACTGACGATTACTGATGTACAAGAATTCCTTTATATGAGATACACCATTTGAAGGTATAGAGGGGTTGACAACTCCAATGGTAGGGTACACATTGAAACCCAAAATAGGCCGATCCCAATTGTGACACATGTAGGGGACTTGCAAGCAACAGTAGGCGGTTAGACCATAATATCGTCGGCGATGAGGGGTTTGCAAATTTTGCTACTTGGTGTACCTATTATTTGTTTCCGGTGTATTTGGCGGTAAGAACAGTTTGGTTCCTAATAGTAAGACGTTTAGGGGACTTGCATGTAACAATCGGCAGTTAAGCTACAATTATCTTCGGCGATGAGGGGTTTGCAACTTTTACTAGTTGGTGTACCTATTATTTGTTTCGAATTTCTGCAAATTGGTGCACATCTATAGTATTTTGATCCTGGAAAGTTACGGATAGCTCCATAATACGAACTAGATTATTTAAGATAATGTTCCAAGTTTTCATCCGTCACGATGTGTACGATTGAAAAGGATAAAGTTCACCCGGCTGCGAAGTCAATTTAGTCCCTTCTTCCGATGTTGTTTTTTCAACGCTGAGGAATTTGATCATATGATTACTGATTGTGTTTTTCTTTGAACATATCATTTTGAAAGCTTCGATAGGTTGACAACCAGCATTTAAAACCTATGGCGAAGAAACAAAACCAAAGTGTTGCTCTTGCAACACTTTAGTCGGCGAAGCCGGACAAAGGTTGCCGCAACACTTCACGTTGCCCAGGCAACGTAGGTCTAGTTGAGTTTATTTTTGCGATTTGGTCAGAAGTTACGCGACTTGGCCAAGATCCAACAAGATTTAATCCGGATGAAAGCGTCGGCTTCTATCCCTAACGGTAGCCTCCAGTTTCCCCCCTATCTGTGTCAATAAGGGAGTGTGCTGGAACACCTCCAGACCTTGTCAAACCTAGGCCAAGCTTTAAATTAACAGCCCTACCGGTCGATCCAGTGAACTACTCCTAGGCAATTTGGTAAGCTATTCAGACGCTAATGACATTTTTAAATATGGCGGAGATACTTATAACGGGATTATTCACAAGAGCAGGATATTTTTTCTCGTCAGTATAGAAGGGGTGGTGAAGTTCGTCGCAAAAAGCTTATGGCTTAAGCGTCATTCTGACAGGAGGCGAATTTCGCCTCCCCACTTTAATTTGCCGAGGTTAAACTGTGTTTCGCCAACCGAGTTTTTTTTGTCGCTCAGATTTCGGATCCGGACCAAAAAAGGATCGTCGAATGTGAAAAGAATTTACTTTTGTGTAACTGTTTTCCCCAGAGCTTGGTATTTCGTCTACAAAAATTGCTCGAAACGGATATCCAGCTATAGGGTGTTTTTCACCAATATTCCGACACTTCTACGGCCGACTTCTCCTCTTTGTTTCATTTCTTATGATAATATAACTGCACCAAAAGATTTTCGCCTCTATAAATTTCTCACGACACTAAGTAATATGAACCTGTGCATGCTTCGCTCATGTATGATTCCCAGTCGGCTTGGGCTGAAGAGTATTTATGTTTGGTATACTCTATACATGACCAAGTCCGAAACACGCCAGTGATCCAAGGGAAGAAACGTCACCAAAAGGAATACTCAAATTGATTTAAGTCGTTTTTAAACCAATCAGCAACGTTTGTTTTGATGACGTTTCTGTCTCTTCGCTAGGCACACGGCGATTTCTTCATCGCCACGAAGAGCTAGTCATCAAGAGTATTACGCGGTAGATTTTACAGTAAGACCCTGCTATAACAGTTAAAAGAAACAGAAATAGTTAAGTTTATTAAGGTTTATGATTGTCTCTCAGATTGGTCGGTACAATGGCCCAGTCAGTTTTGTCCTATTTTGAAAGCATAATTCGTCCACCCAGTTCATGAAACTGTCAGAGCACTCAGAGCAGGCGAAGGATTCAAGTTATAGCACTGATGACTGCCAGTTCCTCGTTGAACTTCAAAATTGTCAGTATCCATGTCCGCCTCTCAACCCACACGAGTCGAGCCGCTTCTTTTATAACTTACTTTTAGGTTCTTCTTCTCCGATGGTCGCTTAAAGCACGACTCTTACTAGAAATGATATTTTCCCGATGAAACGGATCAGAAATAACGTTTTTCGAAAATACCATTGCTTTCCACCTGAAATTAGCGATTTTCTTGTTAGCGCTTGTCGGCTCTATCCAGCCTTCCTGCTCTCTGATGCGGCGGCTGGGGGGGCAAAACATTTTAAAAGTGAACGCGCCAAGGTTTAAAAGTTAGACAACCAAGCAAATAAAAGAAGTAAAAACAGAAGATCATCATATCCTTATATGTGAAAGAGTTGTCAGCAGAAATTGAAGATTCCGCCAAACTCGGCACAGCCGAAAAAGCACTAGGAATTCGTGGCACAAAACGAAACAATGGAAAAAGGTTGTGATTTTGGAAGCTAATAATACCACAAGGGAGCTAGGTATATTAGAAAAAGCAGGAGGGGTCCTTTAAGTGTTCACGACCTAACCAGTTCAGTCCTTAGCTTATTTGTGACAAGCGTCTCCACACATGATCTAGTTTTTATTTATTTATTTCGTTTTGCTGCACTTCTGCCCTCAATAGCGCGTTTTAAGTTGTTCTTTCATTAATTCATTCCCTGAAATTGTCAGTGCAAGCGAGTGATTCCACTTCTAATAACCATTACTGCCATTTCCTCGAATAACTTCAAAGTCTGCGGTATCCATGTCCGCTCCTCCACCCACACGAGTCGCTTCCATTACCACTCTACTTTTGCTCGATTGACACAAAAATCGAAGTGCAAATTCGTGACACAAGCTATGCTGATGAAACTTTTATGAAAATGTTGAAAGCAATGAAAACCGATAAATCGATCGGCTGGAAGGAGGATATGAAGTTATTTCCACAGAAAGGATCGGAAACCACTTCTCCCCAATCCAGCGGCTAGCAGCAATCTCAAGTGAATGATTAGGAGAGAAATAAATTGGTAAAAGAAATTCAAATTGAAAATAAATAAATTGGACAGACTGGTTAGATGCACATTTGGAAGACACGAGGTGTTTTTTCGCGGCAAATTTGTGTGCCATGTGTTTCTATGAACTTGAACTTCTCAATCAAAGAAAACTATTTAGATCGGACACTATAGACATTTTAAGAGTTCAAAGCAGAAATACTTGACGGACGACATGTTGAAACTCGCAGAAATACCGATATGTCTTTGTTTTTTACGGTAATTACAAATACCCGATAATAAAAATAAATCCAAATAAAATCTCAACAAACAGAACTTCAGGCTTACGTCGTTACATTCTTTTGGCTACTATAAAGATCCTCAGTTCCTCTACATGGTAAAGTAGCTAATTTTATTATTTAGACTTTAATTTGCCTCAAAATTTGAAATTCCCAACAACTTCGACCTACAAAACAGAATCACCTCGACAGTTGAAGAGCGGAGGGCACAAAGGCGATAGATCGCCTTTTTTGACAAATTGAGTAAAGACCTCCATCTATATAGGACAAATTTTTCGCTCTTTCTCCCTGTGCTATCAAAATTTTCGCCAGATCACTCCCTACTGAGATAGACTACTCAGCCGACAAAGGTGACAAAACTAGCTTTTGATATATTAACTTCCAAGCATAAACATATCGATGCATAAACATATACAGGATAGAAACAGCGCTAAATTGTGTTTTAACTTTTTTATGACGTAAAAAAAACAAAACAATCGACTTGTCCGTTATGTGTTTTAAATCAAACTGAACTGAACCGAAACGCCATTTTCACCCATTAAAGTTTAACTGAAAAGCCAACTTATTTTTGTGTCATTTAGTTAAATACACTGAATTATTTGGATTCTGCAAAGTGATTTTTTTTTTGTTTTCCACTATCTGCTCAGTTATGACGTTCAGAATATCTGCGGCTGTCCCCACAGTGAAAATTCTTCTATGACGCGGGAAACTTTTATCTAAACACAAACAAGGCTTATCAGTGGGCAGTGGCGATATTGGTGAAGACTGCCTAGTGCCTGAACAAAAAAAAATCATAAATCTTTCTTGTAAAGCATACAACAAATTAGAGGTACTATAAAATCAGACGGAAATTCCACTATTTGAAAATCGATTATTCCTAAATAGCGGAACAACCAAGTAACGCAATTTCAGCGGGTCTTCAAGCCAATTTAAGTGAATAAGTGATGGGTAACTAGACTGTCCTATCCCAGTCCTTTTCGGTTAAACTTTAATTGATGTAGCTTGTGGGGGACTTCCCACTAAACACAAGAATTATACACAATGTCAAAAATAATACCACAATCATACCCAACCCAATGTCAGATACATGTTCTCTTACATGAAAACACTACCATCTTCCAGGATAACATTCTCCTCTGTCTTTATAGATATCCTTTGTTTATCTCATTTAAAGTTTAACTGAAAAAAAAACAGCTTATTTTTACATCTATTCGAACACACTGAGTTATTTTGCGTCATCTAAGTGATTTTGTATTTTTTCACCCGGGGTTCGGTTCTGCACCCCGCACCCGGGGCGGGGTTCAGAATGTGCGCTGCTTACATGACAACCCAAAACTCACCCAGACGCGGAAAATAAGAATTTCAACAAAAGCCTGCATTTCCATGTGTTACGGACGCTAAACTAGCTGATAAGATATGTCTTTTTGTTATATGACTGTTATTTTTTGGCAATAGAGAGATTGCACCATACCCGATGAAAACGGATATTTCTACACCATCATCACGGGAGAATAACACAAAAATTTAACATTAGGAGGTATAGGACTTTCGACTTTGAGACTAAATTACCGGCCCTGGGTAGCTGCTGTGAGCCAGCGAATTGTTGGAATCGTTAATCTGGCTCCTTCTTGTTGATATAGTCAAACATTTTCAAAAAAGTTTTCTTTTTTATGAAAGTTAGAAGGCTTCAAAGTTTGTAAACAAAGACGGAGTCTCGCGTCCTATTGGTCGGTTATGACGCGGACTTCAAAGAACGTGTCATAGCTGACCAATAGGACGCGAGACTGTCTTTGTTTACAAACTCTGAAGCCTTCAAACTCTCATAATAGAGAACGTTCATTTGCAAAAGTTGTATGGCTCACAGCAGCTATACAAGCAAGAATAAATAAGGGAAATAGAATAAATAATCCCTTATTTATTCTTGATACAAGGCCGGTAATTTAGTCTCAAAGTCGTAAGTCCTGTACTTCCTAATGTTAAATTTTTTCGTTATTCTCCCGCCGTTTTCGTCGGGTATAGTGCAATCTCTCTATGGCTTAACCTTTGTGGTTGATGAGTATTTCAAGCATAGGACAAGCACATAGAGGTAACACAAATCCAAAAGAATAAGTTCATTCGATGAATCGATTATCTGCGATAGCGGACAAACGAAGTAAAGCATTTTATCGGGTTTTCATCCCTATTTAAGTAAATAAGTCAAGTGTACTGCCTGATCTCAGCCCTATTCCGTTGAATTTTAAACAAAACTGAACCTTAAACCTTCCTAAATTTGGGTGCGGATCGTGTTTTTTACCCTACAGGGGTTTGCGGGCGCCTTTCAGAAGTTTGTGAAAAAAAAACTTTATTACTTCCTGGCGAAAAAAAACTCTCCGAACCTCCACTGACTATGCGAAGATCGCGAAAACCTTATTATTGCAATTATATTATTATTGTTATTATTATAATACTCTTGGGCCCAAGCTGACTGAGAGCTTTCGTTTTAATATATCCATCTACATACATTTTCCTACAAACCCCGTGGTTTGAATTACTGCAGATTTGTCAGAAAACAAGTATTCTAATATTTGATTTCATTTTTGGAAAATTTATTCGTCGCTGTTTTGTGTTTTCTCTTTGTCGTTTACTCGCCAATTTCGGCGCAGATAAACAAAACAGTTACAAGAATAATTTATGAATTATATTCTCAAAGATTGCATGCTATGAACTGAAATAAAACACGAAATCTAGATGGTAATACTTCCTGTTCTTCAAGATTTCCAGGGGAGTTGACGCACGCACGAAATTTAATTATTTAGCTTTACGGTAAAAAAACACGAGGTATAAAACAAACGATTCGAACAAAGGGCCTTTTAAGGAAACCAATACGTAAGGAGCGCTGAGACTGATTCTTTGGGAAAATTTTCAACCACTCACATAAATAGAGAGTTGGGGGTAGTATGTCTTTTAGGGTAGGGACTATGGGTTTCATAGTAGACTGTGGAAGGGGGTCGGAATTGTTAACATGGAAATAGTTCACAGTGAGGTTCTAGAATGGCTGCGGTATTCCGTACAAAATCGGGTGTGGGGGGGGGATCTCAACCACTCATTTATCCATGGTGGAGACTTGGGGTAAAACATCATCCAGGGTAGGGACTCACTGGTTGGGAGTTGAGGTGGGGGAGGGTAGAAAAGTTCACACATTCTTCTGTATGTTTTATGGAACGGCTACGCAACATCGGGTCGGTTTTGTGGCTTTTCCATAACTCCTTGAGACAAGTCTAGGCCATGCCTAAGTGACTTAACTCTTGTGTCTACTTTAGTTTTTCGAGAAAAAATGTGTGAGAAGATACATCGACTCCCTACATTATTCATTGAAAAACTGAGACTGACACATCAACGGTTTTCCGATGCATCCTTTCACCCATTGCCAGGAAAAATTGCAAAACTTTAGAAAACTGAAACTATACCCAACCATACAATATCTCATTCGGGTAGGAAGCTTTCGTCTTTTTACACGAATTTATAACAATATTCATTTTCCAATAGAGCAGCTTCAGCAAAGACAAGCTTCAAATAAAAAATAAACCAATAACGTCAAAAAAGACCCAAATTTTAATCAAAATACCCAAATTTTAAGCAATAAGCCAGTCTCGCTTTTCACTGACACAATAGGCCAGTTTGGCGTGAAGAAACACCATCCGACAACACTGATAAGTGCAAAAAATTCCATACCAGCAAACAGCTGTGCGTACGACTCCGGATCCACAGCTGTGGCTGCTTGCTCGATCTGATAGGGATGCTGAGAATACACTGGGCCGTAAACAGGATGACTCATCACTGGTAGCCAACCACGTGGTGGTAAATAACGAAAAAAAGCAAAATCTGTGACTCACACACGACACACACACACCAAGGAAAATACTATAGACTTGGTGATTGAACCGTAAGGGCCTCGGAGACTTCGTGCGCGCGCCCGAATAAGGGATCTGGATATATCCCAAAGTGTCTTACTGGGAATACTTTCTTACAGAAGCCTGGTGCGATAAGAAAGATTGAAAAGTTCATATGTTTCCAGGGCAAGGAAGAAGGCAATGTAGCATGAAGGGCGATAGTCCACACAACGTTCATAACCAACAAAGTTTAGTGGAACGTCTGGGCGTCGGCAACCAAGACGCCAGCGTCCGTCTGAACAAACCAACTGTTTGAGAGTCTGCAAACCAGATCACACCATCCAGTTTAGATGAGTTTCAAGCCTTCTTTGAAAGAGGCAATTTGGTATTATGAGCGACAGTCAAAACCAAGTTCGTCACAAACGAAGTATGGTGGAACGTCTGGGAGTCTACAACCAAGACACCAGCGACCAAACCGAGTTGACCGTTTGAATAAAGCAACTGTTAGAGAGTCTCTATACTGTCAGAAGTTTCATAACAGATCACACAAGGATTGCGCGGACAATGCGTAACAGATAACACTTGGGATGTTATCTGTTGTGTTTGAAAACGTTATGCATGAAATGTAATGCATAACGAAGTTTGCTAGGAAGAGCCAAAAAACAGCCAAAAAAGGATCTACTGACTTTATTGTTTATCGTCATGATGTCGGAAAACTCAGCAGACGCTTTCCTGATGGTAACGCTTATTATGCATAACATTCTGAAACACAACAGATAACACCCGAAGTGTTATCTGTTACGCATTATCTGTTGAAACCGCGCATCCTTGTGTTATCTGTTGTGAAACTTCTGACAGTGTAAACCAGACCAAATCATCGAATTTGGATTTTCTGTTGGAACTATTTTAAGTGTCATATTTCTAAAAAGATAACCTTAACAGGGTCATAACATACCCATTCTTGGCATCAATCATAGCAATTAAAACAACGATGCTCATCTATGTGTTAAATGCTACGAGTAAGCGAAAATAACAGGTAAACTGAAAATGCTAATTCCTCTCACAAAATGCGTGACGCTCAACCTTCTCAAAAGAATAACAGCTATAAAAGCTTATTGAGTTCAAAGCCTATTTACTTCATAGGCAATAAGCTTGGTTCAAACTCAAGTCAGTAAAGAGAATAAGAGCCCATCTTCCTTTAGTATGCAGTAACTAACGTTAGAAATAGTCTACCATTTCATTTTATAGCGACCAAGTTTGCTGCGCCAGGCAGTTTCATGACCTCGGGTTCATTGTAAAGCGTTAATTTATTCCTTATTGCGTACTAATTTCAACCCGACTTAGCCCGGCCCAGCCAAATATAGCACAACACCTGGTACAGGCAAGAATTTAAACAAAAATACAATTTAATTTATAAGCTTATTCGTAATCCCAAGTTTGATTCCTGTCAGTATAGGTGGCTCAAATCACAGAAACAGAGATATGTCCTGTTTGGGTCAGCTTCCAACCAGTGGTCTATACTAGCGCCCTCCCCCTTGAAAATGTTGGTGTTGCTGTTGCAACTTCGCTCAAGTGGCATATACCGATTACTTTTCGGTCCGTCTCACTGTTCTCGCGTTAGGGTACCTCCAGAAGTGCTTGGACGATGAAACTTGGCAGGCGTATCAGGGACCCGACCAAACTAACTTGGAAATAGTCACTTCTCTGATCCGACCACCGTGGGGGGAGTGGAGGGTTGGAGAATCCGGGATCTTGAGGCATGCTTCTAGAGAGAAGCAACCTGATTAAAGAACCTGAGCCTAACTTCCGAACGGATGATCGGATCTTGATGAAACTTTACATTTGGAAAGACATCGTGTCTCAGATGTCCCGTTTCAAATCCAGACTGGATCCAATGAATGTGGGGAGTCGGATGGGGGGGGGCAAAATCTTGTGACACGCTTAGAGTGGAGCGATTGGGATGAAACTTGGTGGGAAGAACAAGCACAAGCCCTAGATACATCAGCGATAGAACCTTTGTCACCGGGATGTTTTGGTTGGACGTTTTGCCATGGGGTCGTTTCGCCACGGAGACGTTTCGCCAGGGGAAGTTTCCGATGGAGATGTTTCACAGACAACCCGAAGGAAAATAAATGAACCGGCCCAAGAAAACAATTATTTAAAAGAATTTCACTAATGTGAAAAGAATTTCACTAAAAATGGGGAGAAATTACCTGCCCATAGGAATGGTTATTGTGAACATAGCTTTACCTTTTTCTGTATGATCCCAACACCAGCCAGTATTACCCACTAATTACTGAAAGCCATTCCACCCACGTCCAGCAATTAGTCCCTCTTTCTAGCCCGCTCGCTAAGTATTCATTGAGTTTGATTGTATTCTGTGACCCCTCGCGGACACACTTTTTCATCTGTGGCGGATGCGGCAGATTTTGAAGAAGAAATTTAAACCGAAAAAACTTCATAACGGTTTACTGAAATGAATAAACGCTGTCATATTCTTAGCTTTTTTTTGTATATTTTTCTTTAAAAGAAATTCAAATATTTTTCTTTTTCTTTTATTGCTGTGTTGAGATCTACATTGACAGTGCTAATACATTGAACTTTCCTAATAACGCCGCCAGATCCTTCCATTCGCCATGGTCTCTCCGCCAGTTTCCGCCATATCAATATTCACTCGTTTAAATAAGAGCATTCCGATTCTCCAATGCTGACAACGGCAAGAAAATTTCCATATAAAACCTGAAACATTCTGTCATTCAAAACTTGGAACGTTTCCAGCAAAGGCTGCATTTTATCTGCTGTGAAGATATTTCTTTCTGAACAAAGGGTATTTTACAGGACCAGCCTCGAATTTTTATTACCTCGAACTTGGCCTAAAAAGGTTAAAAGGACAGATCAGTGCAGTCCTAACAAGGTCCTAACTGTGAAGAAAGACACCCTGGTCCCTGAATGACTTATGTCTCCTGCCGGGCGTGGCTCAGCGTAGAGGGTGATATCAGCCTCCTCCAACTGGTGCGATCAGCAGCTAACGCTGGTGCATCGTGGACATCGATGTTTGCCAACTTCAAGTATTCTGAAAGACTATCGGACCATCGATATTTCGATCTGCCGCGGGGTCGTTTCCAGCCGGCTTCTGCGGGGTTAAAGTCCAGCACGATTTTCGCAGGTAGGTGTGATGACATTCCAAGGAGGTGACCATACCATCGTATGGTGCGCTCCGCAATTTAGATGGAAAACAGTGTCTGCTGCGTTGTCTGTAGTAACTTCTCGTTGCTGACGAAGTCGAACCATCTCAGGCCTTCTATCCTCCTAAGGCTTTTCGTCTGGAACAGGTCTATGCTCTTGAGAGCTGTGATTGTGGCCGGCCAGGTCTCTGTTCCATGAAGAATTACAGACCCGAACAGGGCGTTGAAGATTTGCAGCTTCGTGTTCCGACTAATACTTGGTTTCCGCCTAGGGTAAATTTGGGACTGTACATTCGAGCTTGGATACCCCTCCTGTATACGCTGCTATTTTCCTTCTTGAACGGTCGTCCTGGGAAGCAGACGATCGACAACATTTTCATGGAGATTACGTGTTTGTACAGACACCTCATAACAAAAAATAAACACGCATCAAGACCAAGAGCAAATAACGAGACAGAAACTGCTGTCTCCCTATCTCGGTCATACAAACATGCTGAGTCGAGTAAAGTAAAATACGACCGACTCCCGACGCAAACGAGTGGCTTCGCGCCACATCACGTTTCGTTACCTCTACAAATAGCTAGATCGCCGGTAAGCTGCTAAAGAGGAAATCTAGAAGTCAACGCTGATTGGTTCTATGGACGCGCTCCAGAGCGGATCAGCGCGCGGAGTACGCCTTCTGCTCGCCTCTTTCGATATTTCTTGTGCGATAGGCAACGGCGAAGACGGAAGAGGAGTAAGCGGGTATCAACATCAGCTCAAAGCTAGAGTAAATACTTCCAGAACCGCTCAGATTTGTCGGGGTTTTCATAGTCGCTGCAACATGCGACTAAAAACAGAAGTTAATACTGATTATTTGTTCTTGTCAAGACGCAAAATGCTTTCCGAGATTGTGGGTGCCTTATCCGAGGCTTTATCAATCCAACCAAGTCGGTAAACTGCGACTCCCAACCGAAGATTTCTCAAAGCATTTATAACACCAGTGCCGTCTTTACCCTTAGGCCGGTGCTGGGGGGCCAGGGGAAACGAGAGGCCAAGCGACGACTTTGTTGAAAAATCCGGCTACGGCTCCTCGTCGTATTGCCTTATTCACTGTGATCTAGTTGCGACCAGCTACGTTGCACCGTCACCATTCACGTTACCAAAATTATTTTAGGATCACAGTGTAGTGTCGCTCGACCAAGAATCTTGTGTAGCCTACTAGTGTGTTGGCGTTTTTATTTTGTTCATTGTAGTTGTATGGTAGTCAAGGCCGTATCCAGGGGGGGTGTTAGGGGGTTCGAACCCCCCCCCCCGAAACCCACAAAAGTAATAGTTTTTTGTAAGCTTTAACCTCTGATCTATGTATTTTTTGTACTTTTTGGTCCGACCCGTGGGCAAATCCCCCCCCCCCGAAATAAATTTCGCGGGCAACCCCCCCGCCCCGAAATAAATTCCTGGATACGGGCCTGATGGTAGTTGTACGAAAAAGTTGCATGCATTGATATGTAGTAGTACAAAATACTTTAATATAATGTGCCTCACACCGGGCTAATCTTAAGCATTGGTATTGAGTAGCATCCCCCCTTGCTCCAATAGCATCCAGTCTTGCTATAGTAGCATCAGGTGGTACTGCATACTACTTTTTCGTACAACTTCATACTACTATTTTGAGATAATTTTTCATCGGTAGGCTGTGCTCGCCACCTCACTGCCCAGCCGGAAGAAATTCACTTTAAATTTTGCTGCGCAACCTCAAAGACGGATTCGAGTCCATCGGAGTTTTCCAGCACCTACACGGAAGAAGGTGGAATCCTTCCTGGTTTCACATCTCAATGCTCTTGATGAAAGACAGGGATTCTTGGCACAATGGTCCGTCAGCTGCTATCGCCAGGAAGAGCTACACAGCTTGCGTCCTGACACAAGGCAAGCATTCAAGTATACATGACACCGGCTTTGACGATTCCACGGATTCATCCTTGCCGTTCCCAGACGTTTGGTCGCATTGTCAAAGTACGATCAGTTAATTTGCCATGATACGACTTAGGAAAGGCACGAAGCCACTCCTAACTTACCGAACGCTACTGAGGATAAAGTGGGTTTACTATGCTTAGGCAGCATACCACAAAGACGCTCTGCGCACTGCTAGGATGAACGACTTCTAGCAATTTTAGTTCCAAAATTACCCCCTGCTGGCTCGCTGATTTCGCTATGTACAGGGCTACGCCAAATATAACAAAGTATTTTAAGGCTGAAAGTTCAAAGTAATCTCATGCAACATTCGCTCCATTTTCTCCCTCATCGAACATCCTCCCAACGATTCTGTCCGTTCCGTTTCATCTTCATTGCTTATTCACCCCGAACACTTCACCCGCGCAGCTCATTTACACCCATCCAACCTAATTGGTCATTTTACCCTTTCGAAAATGTAAGTACTCTAGAGTAAAGACTACACTCCAGCACTTGAAAATGCTAGTATACTTCGGCTATTCCCTCATTGCCCCCCCCCCCCAACTTATAAGGGAAGAGCTTATAAGATGAAAGAAAATATCCTTTGGCCGCAGCTCTTGGCGGCCGTCGATATTTTTTCGAAGAATGGATAGCAAGGACTAATACGAGTTATTTTTGTTCTTGTAGAAAACTGGTCCAGTTTTTAGTGCAGTATCAAGTTTGGGCAATGCAGTAATAGTGGCCTTGCGGTAGGCTTTTGGTTTTCATTGACTTTCGTGGAGTCATAACTTGTGAACTAAAAGGTTTCAAGTATATTTACCATTTATTATTTTATTTTTTTTACTTCAACTTTTTCTTACAAGCCCAGTTGGTAATGTTTATGTTCAAATTATCTGTGAACTGACGAGAGACGCAAAGGTCGACAATTATGCTCTGAAAGATACATCTTAAAACAAATGAGCATCATTGATAAATCTAACTGAGCTCCTCGTCGATAGGTGAGTGGTTACTGCGATGGGTTTTGAACTAGGAGGGGCGTAAGGCTCTGAGTTTGAATCCTCGTCGAGACGATGGACAACCGACGCAACCAAAGGTGAAGTTTCATCATTGAGAACGAAGCTAAGAGCAGTTAAGGCCCATTCACAACGGTTTTTCTAGCTAATACGTTCTTGCTAATAGGCTACTCGGTACCAACTAGTTCTGAAAATCTCTTCCGAGACCAAAGCTTTGCCAGGTTTCTGCCATCCGCAATGGATACAGATGTCAATTTCGGGTACCAGCCAGTCTCGGACACAAGTTGACATCAGTTCAACTTTTGGGGATACTATAGCCAATCAGATTATTTTGGGAAATATTGAGTTTCGAACCAAGACCAACAGATTAAAATCACATTCCCTCCTTGCTGTCTTGAAAACCGAAACTAGAACTTAATAATAAAACTAGAACGTAAACTGTATTTGTAAACCGAAAACAGACGGGGTTTTGAGTGTACCTCGTTCGGCATCAATTTTAGCCATTTTTCGGCGAATCTTGGGAGCTCAGAAACGTGGCTTTAATATGTCATGTCTCTTAGAGAAAGTTCATTTCCCTTCCTTTTTTTAAAACAAAAATAAACAATTCGGAGGGACTCCCCATCCAGTATTCGTTTCTCGCCGGAGGCGCCGCAATCACAAACAACAGACCAGGCCTATGTCAAAAACAGAGAACCGGTGCATATCACACAAAAGAAAGGAAAGGAATCATAAATAAAATACAAGTGATCAGGCGTGTCAGATTCTAAAAGGTTTCCCAGAGATAAGAGCTGGTGCAGCTGCTGGCTGCATTTAATTGCCGAAATTGAAATGAAGCGAAAAGGCGGATTGGTCACGTTCATAAGCACTTATGCATATGTAGGCGATGAGGTGACAAGTGTAGTGTGTGGTAACACCTGGCGACCTGGAAGCAGGAGGCAGGGCCCAAGTGTTAACACGAGGCCGGGAGATAAAATTTACGCCAAGAAGGGTCGAAATGAAAATTTTAGCCGAATTTTTTTGTTGGGGGGGCAGGGGCTAGGGGTCTTTGAAATATTGAGTAATAGTTTGTTTTTAAGGGAGGGATATTACAAAATGAAAAGTTGGATAAGAACTTTGTTTTGTTTGGTTATGTGAAGTTAAAGACGACCCGCGACCCTCGGCTTACAGCGCCAGCGCTCGAGCTCTCAGCTATAACAGAAAGGGTTGTGAACATAGATCGCAAACCTCTACAACTGTCAGATAGAAGCAGGCGATAGGAACAGTGACCCCGCCGCAGGCAAACTCGTCTAAGTAGCTCACATCCGCATGTCTGGATAAATGTTACGTGAAGATGGAATGTTCCACACGGGACTTTAGCCTGACAAATAAACCGGAAGTAGATCTGATTCAAATTTGATCATATAGTTAATTGCAATCTACTTCTGGCTTATGTACACGATACTTGTCTTTTTATAAACATTCCATCTTCACGTAATAGTCGTAATACTAGGTTTGATTGTATACTGGAACAGAATAGACTATTTGTTAGTTATGCTTCGATATTAATTATTTTCCCCCTGTTGAGGTGGTCAATTCCATTTTCGGGGAAAGAGATTTTTTTTTGTTTCATGAATTTGTGTTTACCATTGGGGTTAATGAAACGATAAATAATAAATCAATCAATCCAATCCGTTAGCACCAGCAGTCAGCTTGGGCTGAATGAATACTGACGGGTAACAAATAAATGGCGACAAGCTAAAATTTTAAAACCAAATGAATTAATAATTAAATAAGAATCTAAAAAATTAAAAAAATTACCTTTATGCATTCCAGTGACCTTATCCCTGAGAATGGTCAGTTCAAAAATCTTGCCAAACTCCTCAAACATTGGACGGATATCTGGCTCATCTAAATGGCGGGGTATTTGGCCAACAAACAGTTTTATTGCCTCAAGTTCCTTCCTCAATGGTGGAGTGGGTGGTCGAGGCATCAGGGACGGAGATCCATAGGGGATTATATTTCCCTGCGGGGAGGGAAAAGGAAAGCATCCTTGCTGGAACTGGAGTTGAGCCTGGAGCTCGTAACTATTCATGAGGTTCTGGTGGTTGAACTGGTTGGTCTGAATGAGCTGCATGGTTCAGTGGTATTGCCAAACGTGTTGAGAAAACCTGGAAGAAGACTTGATTCGTTGATCACATAATTAACGGAGTTAAAGCATCCGTGCCAGTAACTATACCTATTGTTCCCATCTCCTGATATGCGCTTAGTCCGGTCACTAAGCTCCCATTTTCACAGAATTGTATAGTTGGAGTCGCTATCAGTCTATTCTATCCCATGCATCCGGATAAGCAAATGATTTTGGACTAATCAGAACGAACTTCGACCAAAATGATAGTCGTGAATCAAATGACATCAAAAGACCATGATTCAAATTCAAATATTTTACTGACCTCCAAGATCGGGGAGTATAAAATAAAATAAATACAAACTATTTGGCCCAACATGTAATACTACAAAAAAACCATCTGGCCAAAAAATACTAAATTCACAAGAAAATAAAATTATACACACGCGTTAAACTATATTAACTCTTTAACTGCTAAATATAGGTTATGAGTAAGAGAAGACATTTTCGACAGAAACTTTTGTTGCTTTTTTCGTATAATTTGAAGTGGATCTTTCAAATGGTCAAGATCATTTTATGTGGTTTCTGACAAACCCAACGGAAATAAGTGTGAAATAAATCTGACCATTCAAGTTGCCAGATTTAGTGGCCGAACAAACTTCTTAGCCAGAAAAAAGAAACTGCCAGCTTTCGGTCAGCTGCTTTTCGCGCAACGTAAGTCAAGGATCTTTTCTCAAGACCTAACTTTTTTTTTATTAATCATATATATTTGATTCATCCGATGAACTTTCCTTCCTCTAAAGTCTCTCTACAAGCTCCTTCAGTCATTTCCTCTCTCCGAATCCCCTAAGCATAACCCTCCGGCCCTCCCCACCTCCCCCTTCCAACTTCATACAGGCATCAGTTTCATTTCAGGGTCGGTGCTTCTTTCTTGCCCGAACCGCCTAAAACACCGGAACCCGCATTATTCCCAATATTTTTACGAAATGGGTGTCTTAACGCCACCGCGGTTTAGTGCCACCGTATGTTTTCCGCCACCCCGGAAATCTTGCATCATTAAGAGAATTATTTGGGTCAGACGAAAGGGTCAAATATTTTGGTAGGTTCTTCGCCACCGTATGTTTTCCGCCAACTCATTAGTGCAGGTAGCTGGTTCATGTAATTCCAGATCCAAATCCTTAAATGCGAAGAGGGTGTTTGCTGCCACCAACGCTAACTCCACGTTAATCCTAGCTAAGACGCTAAATGTTTCACATGATTATTTATTTCAAGTCCAACCAAAAAACTGTACAACTTCAACAATATATTAGTGGTCACTTCTTCACGAATTCGTTTCCGAATGGTAGTCTTGGCTTGGAGAATCTGGCTATGAGCGCAGTCAGGCCTGTGTCCTTCATGGGGCTTAGTAACGATGAACTCTCCGTTCCCACGTAAAACAGCCCTGGCCTTACATACTTCTTTGAAGCAAACATAGTAAATATTGTCATTCTTCCTGCTCTTGAGCCGAAACGAGAAACCGTCAACAATTGTAATGCAAATGTCATTTTCTTTAACACTCTTTGTTTTAACTATTTCCATGATTATTTCTCTTCTCACTTAGTTCGGGTTCTGCAGTTACAATTGCTCTTACAAATACTTTTAGACCAGTTAGTGATACTTAATCCGGTTGGCACTCGACACCCCATCAGAATATTAGGTCTGACAAGATTTGACCCTACCCTCTGGAGGAACTAATCCTCTTGAGGACGTAAGATTTCCTGGGTGGCGGTAAACACCCTTTTCACATTCAAAGATTTTAATCTGAAACTACCTGCACAGGCTACCTGCGCTACCTGAATTAAAAGGTGGCGAAAAACATATGGTGGCGGAAAACCGCGGTGGCGTTAAGACACCGCTACCATTTTTACAGGACCAGAAACAGTTAATCGATTTTCAATATGTAAACAGAAGTGTCAATCAAATGCTGCTTAGGCATACAGTTCCTGAACCCCTAACGCCAACTGTTCTGGGGGGGGGGGGCTACCTCTCAATACTGGTTGCGAGAATTCTGACAAAAGCTTCCGGGCGTTTATGGGACAATAGCGAATTCTAATGGAGTTTGTCAAGTAGAATACGGGTTCATAGGCAACGATATTAGCACGACAAAAGACTTGGGAGTGCCTCTCAGTGACAGCCCTACACTTTTAATCGGCAATGGATACACTGGTCCACCTATCTGTTCTACTCAAAGAGAATCCAAACAATGTATTATAATTAACGTATATTTTCCATTTGTGTTAGGTTCTAAACATCTGGATTTTGCTGTATAGGCTACTTTTATTTTGAAAAGTGAGTGGATGAATGGCATTTATATTTGACGACAAAAAGAACTAACGTGCGTGTCTTCAGCTTATTTTTTATTAGCCATGTATGTTTGGTCTTTTCCTTTTAGTTAGTGTACAATGATCGATAGTTTATTGGAAATACTATATTTGTTTTTGTTTTCTTGGCGCCGTAAAATACGATGAACTGGTGATATTTAAAATCATTGACATTACATCGCTAATTATTCAATAGTTGCGTTTTCGAAGATATCATGGTATCTGTTACCACGCTAACCAGATCTGCAATTAGTCGATTTGCAGTTACCGCGGTATCTGAGACCATGGTCTAAAGTCGTTTTCACATGAGTTACCGTGGTATCTGAATATTAGATCTGAACACCAGATACCACGGTATCTTGCCGGACGCCACGGTAACTTAGAAAGGCCTTTTGACCGTGATATCAGATACCATGGTTTCCGCAAAACGCAAACTGATGATTCATGGAATAAAATTTAAGACCAGCGTCACCGAACCGCATCAAGGCGGTGAGCAAAGGAATTGTCACTAGTGGAGTAGCAACCTGAAGAAGTGAATTAATGAATAGTTTAATAGCCAATTGGCCGTACAAAATTAATGAGCATAAGAATGAACTTTACATCATTCGATGCGTTCCTTTATTTAGCTATGTATATGCGAGTTTTTCAGTGTTTGCTTATGGCACTTTCAAGGGGGGGGGGGCTGCTGATTTCATGATCTTGCTGATTTCATGATCTTCACAGAGAGTCGGTGTTAGCAAACAACTAAAATCTAAAAAAAGCTCTTCAAAGTTTGACACATAGGCTTAGGAGTCCCTTATTCTGCATTCAGATCTGGAACGTTTCAGTGCAAAAAAGTGCCAATATGCAAAACAAATTTCAAGAACCGTTTGCCATGACGATCCGCCTGTTGGAGGTAGATAAAGGGTCTCGAAAAGAGTAAAATTTCATGAGGGTGGATAGAACATTAATCGCAGTATTTTCCAGCCCAAGCTGACTGCGAATCATATTTGAAACTGCAATTCACATCTGACTGATATGACGAATCATATCTGACGTTGCCGTTTTGCAGTGTCAAATATAGTTATGGAAGTTTCTGGAACAAGAATGGACCGAGCGTCTAGGAACGAAGAGTGGATCTGAATTGCAAGCACGAACTTATGAATTTTCTATTACTTTAACAGCCAAAGATAACGTGTCGGGGTCCTGATTGTAACATAGCCTCATCTATTTCGACCTCTTCTCAAAGGCTCACGGCAATGAAAAATTATCACAACGACAAAAGGTAAATTAGGCAATCAAAAGCAAACAAAATACACACAAAAATAAGTAATATATTTAAATAATGGTAAAAACTAACTACACAACTTGATAAGAAGAGCTATTTGGGCGGAATAAATACATTTACAAATTTTCATCTGAAGTGCATACTGTGATAGCTAAATTTGGAATACTTTCACTCATTTCTACAATCCCCGGTACCCCATATTATTCTGGACCCCCTGCACTATCAGAATTCACTCATCGAATAAGAGATTTCCTGACCAGAAGCGTGGGACCCCATCCCTCCAAGTTCCCCTTTATTGATCTATTTTGAAGGCACCGGGAACGAAGATCTGCTGCGAAACGGTAATAATATCCGTTAGAAGGATCCCTCTTGTTTTCCCCATCTCCCATTCCTTAATAAGGGATCTGGAGCCGTTTTGGGTATGTAAATGAATCATAGGGCTTAAATTTAATTAGGTCTTTTGAGTGGGGAGTTAAGAGACGCATAACTACCTGGAACGAACTGTCGCTACTAGTTTTGTTTGTCTGGACCCTGGAGACGAAATTAGCAGTTTGGAGAGCTGGCGGGCTACTTGAGCCTTATCAGGTACTCCCAGAAGTTAAAATATTCTGCAGAGGCCTATAAGTTCTATTTGACATGAGGTATACATACCCATTTGCTCTATTTCTATGAGAGGTCATTGCGTTGCTACGGAAGGGTCATCATAGGCAGAGTATTTCATAGTTGAGTTTGGTGTTGTCCCCCTTTTGTAAATCGAATGTCAATATCATATGTTTGATATTTGTTTCTTCTTATTTTCTTTCTTAAGATTTTGGTATTAAAGGTTAATTGAGTGAGAGTGTTCTTGTCCTTTTTTTCTTTTTTTTTTGAATTTGTTACAGGTTGAGAATCAGAGGATTGCAGCCGTCCATCATCAGGTTTTGAGCCTTCCCCGGGCGGTTGTGTGTCTTTATAGTTTATTTTGTAATTAGTAGTAAATAAAGCAAGTCAAGTCAAGTCTTCTTCTTTTCGTGATACAATCAGTTGGTCTGTTCATCTGTTTATTTTCAAGTATTGTAAGCGATAGTCGCCTTCCCTATAGTTAAGCGCTCTTTCCGGGTAGGTCTAATTCATATGATTGTGTTTTAACTTGAATAAAAAAACAAGAGCTGTTAGCTCATATGGCACTTGCAAGGCTTGATAAAAGGATGAAAGTAGGAATTCGCCAATTCGTGGGTTTGTTGTGATTGAGAAAAGAATGACGACGGACCCTTGGAAATCATGATAATGTATCGTTTGGTAAAAATAGTTTTTTTTGCACTTGGCTGTGATGATGTGCACTTTAAGGGCGCTTGAAATTCACCTGTAATCAAAACCCTTGAGGTACAAATGATCATGGGCTCATGGGGATCATTAAAATGTAGGTTTTGCTTTAAAAGTATTTTTTTTTACTTTGCCGTTAAGATGAGTACTTTAATGGATGGTCGGATCAGGGAAGTGACAATTTCTAAGCCAATCTTGTCAAGTCTCTACTGTTCAAGATAAGTTTCACCGTCCTAGCAACTCTTGAAGTACCTTAAACTGCGATCACCGGAATTCTGGACCCCCCTCCAGCTTCCCCCCCAGAGTGACCGAATCTGGTCAGTTTCTGTCACTGATGTATCTAGGGATTACGCTTGTTCTTCCCACCAAGTGTCATCCCAATCGCTATATTCTAAGCGTGTCACAAAATCCCCCCCCCCCGACTCCCCCACGTTGATCGGATCCTGTCCGCACTTGAAATGGGACATCTGAAACATGAGTTCTTTCTGAATATCAAGTTTCAATAAGATCCGATCACCCGTTCAAAAGTTGGACAACCTCAAGATTCCGCATTCCCCCTCCCTCCACTTCCCCAACGATGGTCAAATCGGAGAAACGACTGTTCTTAAGTTGAAATTGTAAAGTCTCTGATATGCCTGCCAAGTTTCATCGTCCTAGAATATGTGTAAGCATCTTAAGTCGGGATCATCGGAATTTCAGGACCTTCCCTCCAACTCCCCCGACGGTACTCGGATCCGGTCTTGTCAACTATGTATCTAGGGCTTGTGCTCGTTCTTCCCACCAAGTTGCATCCCGATCCGTCCACTCTGAACATGTCATACAATTTCCGGTTCCCCCTCCAACTCCCCCCAAAGTGAGCGGATCCATTCCGGACTTGAAGTGTGACATCTGAGACATGAGGTCTTTCCAAATATCAAGTTTCATTAAGATCCGATTCCCCGTTCAGAAGTTATAAATACGTCAATATTCCGGATGACCCTTCCCTCCGCTTCCCCCACGGTGGTCGGATCGGGGAAGTGACTATTTCCAAGTTAGTTCGGTCGGGTCCATAATATGCCTGCCAAGTTTCATCGTCCTAGCACATGTGTAAGCATCTTAAGTCGGGATCACCGGAATTCCGGAACCCTCCCTCCAACTCCCCCAACAGTGTCCGGGTCCGTTCCGGTCTTGTCAACACTTTATCTAGGGCTTGTGCTTGTTCTTCCCACCAAGTTTCATCCTGATCCGTCCACTCTGAACATGTTACAGGATTTCCGGTCCCCCCCCTCCAACTCCCTCCTAAGTCACCAGATACATTCCGGACTTGAACTGTGACATCTGAGACACGAGGTCTTTCCAGATATCAAGTTTCATTAAGATCCGATTCCCCGTTCAAAAGTCATAAATACGTCAATATCCCCCCACGGTGGTCGGATCGGGGAAGTGACTATTTCCAAGTTAGTTTGGTCGGGTCCCTAATACGCCTGCCAAGTTGCATCGCCCTAGCACTTCTGGAAGTACCCTAACTCGAGATGAGTGGCCTGAAAGACCGACCGACAGACCGACCGACAGACCGACTGACAGACGGACCGACAGACCGACCGAAAAGTGATCGGTATATGGCACTTGAGCGAAGCTGCAAGTGCCATAAAAAATGAAGCTAAATCAGCAACTATAGTCTACGGCTTATTGAGCGATACAGCCGCCCTCTACTGATCCGGTAAATCCGAGGCAAGCATGTTGCAACAATATTTTAAATTCAAACTATATTAAATTTTATTTCGTCGTTAATGTATTTATTTATTTATTTTGTTTTTGGAATCTATTGCCTTACTTTGAATGCTATAGATTACGTGCCCTAAGATCGGGCAATTTCGTGATTTGAATTGCAAATTTCGTCATTTTGGCGGAAGAAAAGGTTTAATTTAATTGATAAATCTAATACTTGAGCGGGAGACTATAAGTACTGGTATCTGGTAAATGACCAACGACACGGAGTAGAACTACATTCAAGACTGATACCACGGAATGAAGCGTGTAGAACGCCTTTGAGCACCGGAGCACGTTCAAGAGCGAAAAATGATCTCCCGAGTGTCGAAGGTCTACAGGTTGTGGCCATTTTCCTTTTTCGCAAAGGCGGATTCCAATCAAGTCGGTTCGGTTTTTCGCTTCGTATATGACCAGCAAAAAGGAGTGGAAATATTATGAAATCCGGTATCAAGATATACAGGGTGGAGAAGATGTTTTGATTCCCCCGCCTTGGGCGAGTATGACATCGCAAGTAAGGTAAGACAAGGTAAGCTCGAATTTTGTTGCAACGGAAATAGCACTAGAGTAAGAGAAAAGTGCCAGACATGCTAGTGGCATACAAAAATGGCACTTAGTAAAATGATTTTTATAAACAGATAAGAAAATCCTAGCCTAAGGCATAACTGAACAAAAAAAAACTGAACACACACAAATAACGGTAGCTTTAACGCGAGAATATCATATAACATTTGTAAATAATATTAGTATATTAAACAATAATGAATATTTACTTTACGGTCCCCAGGATGTGGATATTTTCAACAGTTTTTTTCTTTAAAAACAGTCGATAAAAGTTACCAGCCAGTCCGTAAATACCTTGCCCCCCAAAAAATTTGTTTGGCTAGTAACGCCTCTGTCTCCGGACTGGCTGGAACCCACTATCTCCGTAATTGGTTCATTTCACTAAGCCTAAGATCTTCGTACGTTCTTTCAGCATATCATGTTGGCTTGCGTCCAACGCCTGTTCGAGTCCAATAGAAATTACAGATATCATTAGAACATGCAATTAAAAATATTCCCAAAGGGGAAACAACAACGGCAGCAAAAAAGTGGGAAAACTCCATCTGCGAGCAAAGCTCACGCCTAGTCCTATGAAAAGGAATTGGTAAATAAATAATCGATAGGGAAAATATTGCGACTTTCATTGCATCGAGAATGCGACTGGACTCGTGATATTTTAAAAACAGGCTTGGGGCGAAGATGGCCAATTGATGCCTGTACGACAATTCGCGAAAAAATGTCAGTTTGCCTGATCCACGAACTACTTCTATGTATGATATAAAAATCACAATGAGAGAACCGTTAAAAAGCTCAAACCCGAAAACCATTCCTGGAGTTTGAACATTTTGGGAATAGGCTTAATAAAAAAGAAAAGTAAAAGTATACCGTAATGAATTAGTTTGGCCCGTATGGAAGTACGTAATTATAGTAACTAACTGTGCTGTGCTGTTCATGGCCCGAGGGCTTTAATAAACATCTTCCTATCATCTCTAAACTAAAAAGACCAAAGGTTCCGATGGGATCCCAAAAATTCGATATTTGATCCAGACAATTAGGTAGGTTTTGTCTTCGCCAGATCCAGGAACATTTACTCTTATAATTTAGAAACAGTTTAAGGCCAAATAGCTAATCATCTAAGAAAACCAAGTTCAGATATGGATTCAGCATGTGTGCATATCCCTATAGAAGCCGATCGAAACGATCCTGCCTTACTTCTGCGAATTTTCCGGTTTTGGTGAAATCCAGAACTACTTGTCCGGCGAAAAAAATAAAGCTCAAAAATGAATTCAGCATATCTCCTTACCACTATATCCAGCATCTAATCAACTTCATATCAAAATTTAACTTTTAACAAATTTTCCGGTTTTAGCCATTCTGGAAAAACTATATATCCGGCTAAAAAATGATTGTCATATACGGATTCAGCATCTCTTCTTACCCCTAAATCGAACGTATAATCAACTTCAAATAAAAATTTTACTTTTAACAAATTTTCCGGTTTTGGCCGGATTCCGGGCGAACTATTTGTCCGGCGAGAAAATGGTTTTCATACTCGTGTTCAGCATGCCTTCTTACCCCTATATCCAACATCTAATCAACTTTAAATTTGGCTTCTACTTTCAACAAACTTTCCGGTTTCGGACGGATTCCGGGCGAATTATCTGTCCGGCGAGAAAATGGTTTTCATATTCGTGTTCAGCGTGTCTTCTTACCCCACAATCGACTATCACATTAGCTGTTTAAAAATATTTTGCTTGCCCCTTAATTTGAACCCCCTCCCCCACCCCTAAATGTAAGGCTACAAAGCCCATCTACGAACTTGACCTTACTCTTGACCCAAACAATCCTCACACCAAGTTTCATCAAAATATCTCACTCCCTTCGAGAGTTATCGTGCTTACAGACAGACGGACGGACAGACAGACGGACAGACAGACGGACAGACAGACGGACAGACAGACGGACGGACAGACGGACAACTTTTGCGATGTCACAGCTATCCCTCCACTTACGTTTTGGGATCCCAAAAAGTACCAATTGGACACCTTTACAACTTTTGGTCATTGCATTAGTAAACCATTTTGTTTTAAATCCAAGCGTTCCTTTAGAGTGGATTTGGCTTCAGGGTTTATTTGGGACTTCATCGATGTGCTACATCTTCCTGTTTGCTATTTTGTTGTTTGGGCTTCCCAGACTGGGTAAGACATGCTTCTTTCTTTCTTTTCTTTTTCAACTTGTTGTTTTCGTTGATGTTTTAGGGTTATTTAGTCCCTTATAGGTTAGCCTCGGGCACTGAAGATTTTTTTTTTGCAGAAGCCTGTTTATTCATTTTTCAAAGAGTGTACGCCATCAGCTGAGACTTGAGACTTGGTTTGATATCATTTGTTCATTCTTGAAAGAGTGTATACCACCAGCTAAGCCTCCTGCGTCTTTGTCTCCCATCCTCTATCTCCATTAGAAATAGTTGCTGAGGACAAGCCTGTCAGGTCTCCTATTCATTTTCACCTCATGTGACAGCTTTTTTCTTTATCTTTTTCCAAATTAGCACCCCGCTGAGGGAACCGAGGCGTGGAGGTGCTCTCCTGTAACTTAATAGACGGCTTCCCATCATTAATGTCCGCGACTGCAGCTTCCCAATCTATCTCTTTTATGAAGTTTCTTACAAATAACAGCTGTGTCCAGCTGCAATTTGCACCGCTCGTTACCGGCCTGTACTTAGCACAATGGAGTCTTCTCCATTCTGATGGATTAGGATTAGTTGGTCTAACGTAAGAACCATGGAGTCTGCGCACACCTGGCGATTTTATCCCCTGGCTCGTGCCGAATTGCAAATCCCGATCGAGGAGTCTCTCATCCGCACTATAGGTAGACAGTAAATCTCGAGAACTTGATACAAATGGTTTATTGCTGAATTTCCAGGATCATTTTTTAGCGTACACCAAATCGAGAGTGGGCAACCCCTGGGAAAAGTATTTTAAAGAAACGGAATTTGCGGACGCTGACGGATAATATCAGAAAATCGGTGGTGAAGAAGATTTAGCTCCAGACGCCCTGATATAATAATCACAATTATCCCAAAAAAGGTCTGTAATGAAATATCGGTAATAGTGTGTTTTATATAACGTTCATTTTAAGGCGGGGGGGGGGGGATCGGAGGTCTCGTGAGCTGTTAAGAACTGAAATGGAGAGGGAATGAGGGTCTTTTCTAGAAAGGAAATTGCGGCAATTAACGGGAAACGGTAGAAAAGTGAGAATGATGACTAGAGTTAAACCTGGACAACCTGATCAGGATGGTTTATGCCCGAACTTTCAGGGACAATCTTAAAAGCTACAAAATAAGCTTTGTGTGTAGTTATTTTTGCCACCAGAGTAGAGGTACCCTATCACGGAAGTGCACCTCTCAATCGGCCTGGGCTGTGCTCCTTTGTTTTATCTTTTTCGTTTAGTTTCGTGTTTTGATTCGTTTTTCATGTTCCAATGATTATTTAATGCTTTTCGTTGATTTTGAATTTCATTAGTTTCAGTTATTTTAAAAAGTGAAGTTAAAGTTAAATTAAGATTATTAGAGGTAATACGGATATTAAGATAGTTCAAAAGTACAAGTGGAAAAAGGGAAGGCACCACAATTCTGTCACCGAGGTGTGGTGGGAATTAAGCTACACCCTAAACACTTTGTCGTTAGCGCTGCTAGCAGGGTTGCCACATCAAACAAAAATTGGAGTGCCTTTTTGTCCAAAACAGAGAGTGAAATTTTACTTTCACGAAAAAATGTGAACTGGTAACTTTTGGTCGGAATCACTGCTGCAAAAATGACAGATCTTACTTTTATTTCCATGAAAAAAAGTGAAATAGTCACATTTGGTCGGAATCACTGCTGGAAAATGACACATCTGGGCGTTTTCTGAAATAGAGTGAATTTTATGTCCTACGTGGGACAAGAGTGACACAAAACAAAATAGAGTAACAAATTCACACTATCCTGCGACATGTGGCAACCCTGGCTGCTGCAGCGGATACTCATTCCAAAAGAAGAGAGAACTTTTAATTCTTATACTGTTTGTCTGTTTATGTTTTTACTGAAATTAGATTAAAAGAAGGGGACTCCTTTATTAAACCCAATTAATAAAAATCACCATTCTTTTTTTTTACATCAAACAGGGTGAAGAAATCCTTCAGTGGTAGGCGGAGATTATTTTGCCGAGTTTGTCTATTCCCAAATCAAATTTCCCATTCAAAAGGTGAATTATTTTCAAGATCGTACATAGAAAGAAGAAACACGTGCCAAGAAGATTCGAGACAAATAATTTGTGAGTGGCCGGGTGGCGCGGGTGGACGTGTCCTTAAAGGAACAGTAAACTTGACTACGCAACTTTCGGCCATCGAATCGCCCGGTGGGCTTGGATAAATATACAGGGTCTTATTATCGACAGGCCCTCCCTTCTTTGTCATCTCGAACCGTCTCGAACCCCCTCCTTAGTGTTCCCAAAGCTAGCTGACAGGCCCTTGCCCCTTATGCACTGTAATTATGCACTCATGTACTGTAAAAGTTCGCCTTTTTACATGTAGACTACAGAGTAACGACCTCCCCGACAAGACGGCCTGGGTTCGATTCCTAGTCGCGGCACACAAACCTTTTGCTTTTGCAAACCTTTTGCTCCAAAGTCGAATTCTCGGAAACTGCCCGGAAACTGCAATGGTCGTAACGAGAATTTTTCTTACTCTCAATATCGACTCAGGGTACATTTTTGATATGTTAGCTAGCTCCCCGAGTCAAGTTTGAGTCAAGTTTTCTGTTCCTTTAAAGAAAATGCAACGTGCGAGAAGGAGAAGATTGTGTGATTTGTGTGAGAAAAGAGATTAGTTGCATTTTTAGATACTTAGGCGTTAAAAAAATTCGTTAGGTCTAACTATTAATAAACTGATAATTATAATCGGATATCCCGATTGCTAATAATGCAATGATGGTGTGGATGTACTACTTTCGGAATTCGGGCAGTCACCTTGCGGACCTCGCAACTACCAAAACTCCGTAATTACCAACTTCAAGAGAGTGGATACATCTATAGTCCTAACGCCGTTAATGACACTTGGGAGTTGCGAAAGTTCAAGACCTGGCTAAAAAACCAAAGCCAGTTTGGATTGACAAGAAGTGCATGTCGCTTTTAAACGTGATGAGCCTACGAAATAAATCCCCCTCGCCAGATACATGGAGGCTACAGATGTATCTGGCGAGGGGAAAAAACTACAGAGTTTTCCTAGACTGAGCAGAGGCTAAGTGCGGATTAGGTGTTTGTTTTGGGATGACTTCTAAAACACGCTAATTCGGCCACTGTCGTTTATGCGAAGCAACCGTAGTGTCAGATACCACGGTAACTGCAAAAACCATAAAATGTTTATTATATCTCACAATGTTCTTCCAGTTACCGTGGTACCAGATACCTCGCCAGATACATACCATGGTATCTGCAAAACACAGCTTATGTGCTCGCGTTACTGTCACAGTAAGCAGTCAGGCATTGACTCGAAGGTGCAAAAACGGCCGATAGGATGCGATTACGTAAAAAGTTTGAAACCTTCAAGATCTCACTTTTGATTAAACTTCCTGCGACTCACCATCTGAATGACGTTTTCAATAGCTTACGCGTTCAGATTCGATGCCAACGCCGACAATTCATCATCAAAGTCGAAACCCATGCCCCTCAAAATGTTCTTCTTTCGTAGGTCCTCCGCTAGCAATCGTAAGACCGTTCTACCGTGCTCGTCTAGATTTGGTGTGCCCTTATCGGCTGAAAATAGGTAAAGTGGCTGCGCTGCTTACGACACATTACGATGGCTTCCGGAAGCTTACGATCGCCAGTGGAGGACACAGTTTTGTATGTTTTTTTTCTCTTTTCGTTGATGGTGTTAAGTATCCGTTTCGTTGGGAAGGCTGGAATCTCTCTTTAGTCAATACACTAACCAAGAAAAGGGGTTAAACTTACAAAACCAAAAATCACGACGCAACAAGACACACAACAACTACGTGACACAGTGTCAGACTCGCAACTGCTTTCTTTTCTCTCGAGACCCGCTATCGATAAACACAAGGGCACGCGAGCGGAGGGGCACCGCTGAATAGAAAGCCTCCCCCTCTTCCTCACATAGAGCTTGTACCCTTTTTGCAGTTTAGACGGAACGCCTCAAGCTCTTTCTGTTGCCAGATATGTGGACAGGCGTTAACAAATACTGAGCATTTCATGAACGTTCGCGAAGAGCTGAAAGAAATAAGGACGGAGATTTTGGAGTGGAATCCGGAGGGAGGAAAGGTTGACACGGAGGTTGAGAGAATAATCATTTGTAGGAATTCAAAATTTGGGAAGGTTTATCAGTTTGGGAATGACGCAAAGAAAGAACTTTCCTTAAGTTAACATAAGATAACGTTTATTTGCTGTATGGTATCTTACATATGAATGAACAGCTTCACACATAAATAAATAAACATTTCCTTTTTATTACATAGTTATATTCATTGGCAATTTCACTGCGATTAGTCACTCTCTATTTCGGCCTACATGTTCATGTAATGTACAAAATATTGCCTGAACGAGAGCCTGTATAGGGAAGACGCTGATGCTTTGCAAGGCGCAAACTATAAGTTTGCCCCGTGTTTCTCTTCTTTATATTGTTAATATCAAATTTATTTTGACTCTTCATTTTTTGTGATTTATCATGGCTAAAATTTATTTAGCGCATACAAACTTATATTATCTTATTTAAAGTGACCGTCACTCATGATGCTGGTGAAGACAGTGAAAAACAGCGTGCATAGAAAATTTATGAGAAAATGCATGCTTAAATATAACTTTTTTTCACAAAAAAGTTATTTTTCTTTTTCCTTTGTTTAAAGTTGCTTTGGCTAGAGTGTTTTCAGTCTGTCGAAATTCTATTCTTACAGCAAGAATAACTGAGTACAATGTACCATCCATAATGAGGAAGTCGAATGAGGGGAGGAGCTAGTTTCCTAGCATTTAGAGTGGGATGTTCATTGTAGCATAAACAAAACTTTATATTTCAGTAATATCAATTCTTATTTGCAGTGCTTGCGAAAACCTACCCTGTGCAGGTAGAGTATCGCATGCAGGCCAAAGAAATGTGGTTGCTGGTTGGTCCACATTTGTAAAGGACCATTATCGGGCAGCGAAGCTGGCTTTTCTAGCTTGGCTACGGGCTGGTAAGCAGCCTGGTGATGAGCTCGATACAAGACGTCGGTCCCTCAACCGATCGTTTCGAAATCCGTTAAGGTGGTGCAGAAAGAATGTTGAGAGCCTGAAAGCATCCGCCCTTGCCAGATCACTACTTCATTGTAAGTTTAAGGAGTTTTGGAACCGTGTGGCCAAGTGTAACAAAAACTCTGTCCCTAAACCTGCAGAGAGTGTTGGGGGTATTTCAGGTCCTGGACAGATTGCTGAGCTTTGGGCAAGGCACTTTGGCGAGGTATTTTCGTCAGTGCCGTCTGAAACTGGTCCTTTGGAGTTATCTCTTGCCACCACCCTTTCTAAAACAGATAAGCAGCTGATAACAAGCGAGGATGTTGCCAAGGTGGTGTCTGGGCTATCTGGTAGTAAAAGTGGTGGACTGGATGGGTTGACTGCAAATCACCTGAAGCATGCAGGACCGGCGCTAGTTTGCATGCTCACCGCTCTGTTTAATGGTTTTCTGGCTCATGGTTTTGTCCCGGATGGTCTAACTGAGGTTTGTCTAGTACCTATCCCCAAATCTTTGGTGCTGGATCTTAGTAGTATTACTAACTATAACCCTATTGCCTTGGCGGCTGTGATTTCTAAGGTTTTTGAAAAATGCCTGTATGGGATTGTCGAACCTCAAATACGGTCATCAGCTTACCAATTTGGATTCAAGTCAAAGACTTCTACGGAATTTCGTGTATTCGTACTAAAATCGGTGGTGGAATATTTTTGGGCTTTTTCAACCCCTGTATTTGCTTGTTTTATTGACGCAAAGGCTGCTTTCGACCGTGTTAACCACGAGAAACTTCTTCGTAAGTTGCATGATAGAGGAGTAGACCCCCGTATTGTTCTAACCCTTGCATGTTGGTTTAAAAACCAAAGATTTTATGTCAAATGGGATGGGCTGCTTAGTTCCCCATTTCATGTCCTAAACGGTGATAGGCAGGGAGGTGTACTATCCCCTCTCCTATATAATTTATATGTGGATGAATTAAACAGTGCGCTTGCTGATGCGGGGGTAGGTTGTTTTATCCAGGGTAGTTGCTTCAATAACATTAGTTATGCGGATGATTTGGTGGTGATGGCTACTACCATTCATGCTTTAAACGAGTTGATGAAACTTTGTGATGTTTTTGCTTCGGCACATGACGTGGTATTCAACACGAAAAAAACCCTTTGCATGGCATTCGTCCCACGTGGCCTGAAGCTGGTCCATCTCCCACCCGTTCTACTGTCTGGCCAGACACTGAAATTCGTCGATACTTTTAAGTATCTTGGATTTATTTTTACCCCAACTTTGAATGATGATCACCATGTTGATGCTTTAGCAAGGTCACTGAGCGCTAGAGCGAATCTTCTTATTCGTAGGTTTGGGTCATGCAATGCGTCTGTGAAGACGTTCCTTTTCAAAACGTACTGTTCCCAACTATATTGTTACTCTCTTGTGACTAACCAATCTTACAAGCGTGAAAGGACCTTTCGGGTCCTGTATGTATAACAACTCTTTCCGGTGGTTACATGGGTTTAGATGGAACTGTAGTGCTTCGGGTATGTTTGTTGGGGAAGGAGTTCCTTCTCTCCCTGAAATCCGTCGTTCCTCCGTTCTTTCTCTTCAGTCTCGAATACTGGCGTCGAGCAATCCTCTGCTGATGATCCTGTGCGGACCGCAAATGCGCCTGTCTCTGCCTCTGTGGCAATCATGGGGTAAAGAAATTTACTGTGGGTTCGACCCATCCTGATTGAGTTTCGTGTGAGTTCGACCCATTTTGATTGTGTGTGTAGGCTACTTTTTTGTTGGAGGCTTCATGCCTTCAGCATACTTTTTCTTTTTTTTTGTTTTGTTTAGTGTATATAAATTGAGTTGTTATGTAGCAGCCCCAGAGGCTATATTTTGAAATAAATAAAATAAATAAAATAAAATAAAAACAAAACCTTGGGACAGCGTTTAAGCCTCGGTTTAAGCAGGTCATAGTTAAAGTAAGCTTAACTCACGATGCTGAGGAACACAGTTGGGAAAAGAAATGTTTCCACTTCACCCCGTTATACAAAATGCCCCAAAAAGGAAAGTCTAGAAAGCAAAGCTTTTATAATAGCAAAGTATCTAAAGAAGATCGTCGGCAAAGCGAGCGTCACCCATGAATAAAGTTGTGAAAAAAAAGCTTGTCCACCTTGCCCCTTTATTTGCAATGACCGGCGAAGAGGGGAGCGGAGGAAACGCATATTTTCCCGTTAGCTACAGCAAGTTGAAAAACAAATGTTATGATTAGAGAAGCATTTTAAGCCGTTCGTACCGTAAACGTGAAAATGAAAATCTGAGATTCTTTAGAATATTTAAATATTTTGAACGCCACAAACAAACGCCAGATACAAAATCAGGGGTGAGATGAGCGAACACTTTTCAGTACCGTTCAGACACCTTTGCCACATGCGTGGGCTAATTCAATAAATTGAGTACATTTTTAGGCTATGTTTTATTTCCTCTTTTTCTGTACATAGCCTACTGAGCTAATTGCTCATTAATATTAGAAAAATGAATTTCTAACTTTACACGTTAGAAATTCATTAACTCAGAACTAGACTCGTCAGAAAGCTGTTGTTGGTAAAGACAAATTGGACGCTAGAGCGGATGGTCTCCGCTGGACACTTTCCGAAATAGAGTTAACTTCCCTGAAATAGAAAGATCTGGGAGTAGCAGGGATCTCTTTAATGGGAGCTGGAGCCATAGGCACAGTCAAAGCAGCAGGGGTGATTGAACTGAAGGTGAACTGTTACGTGTGAGTGGAAAGACCAAAAGTGTGAACGTGCCCGTTAATGAACAAAGGCCCCGCCACTTATAATGACGAGCTCCGTACTAATGAGGAACAGTGGCTCACGACCCGATACCGATCAGAACGAAAGCAGTGTCCCCTCTTATAAATTTCCCCACCTAAAACAGTAAACCTCGTATTTTTTCTAAGCAGGTAAGCTCGAAGTTCACCCAATAAGAATAAGAGATATAGAGGTAAGCTATGTCAATCCACCTAGGCAGGTACACCTTGCAACGTGTATCCCACAAGTCAGAGGAGCCATTCCGGTAAGCCTACATTTCGGCTCATTTATTAATGAGCCTATTTCGGTAAGCCGGTATAGCCCCCCCGTAAAAGATACGGGGGGAGAATTTCAACTTTTGGCTACCATCCCAGGTTTAATTGTTCTGTTTGGGTAAACTTAAAGTAGTTTTCGAATGTACCTTGAAGTAACGTCATTGCTTTGCCTTAAAGGACCCCTCTTGCTTATTCTGTCTTTAATCAATCAATCAATCAATATATTTAATTCATGACATTATACGTCACATAAATAAAACAACTGGACAATAATTATAGCCTATATACACATTAACCATCTGGCAGTTCAGGGCAGTAGCATAGTCTGCGGTACAGACGATAAAACTGCCCGGAACGACAATCCTCGTTCTGGTGAACAGCCTGCAGTAGTGGGTTTCGAGTCCGATCAAGGCGCGTTACAAAATTAACCATCGCTTTCCGCCTCATAATATTGAACGACTCTATCTCATTATCCAAAAACATCTGACTAGCAGAGTAACGTCGATTGTACGAAAACAACTGTCGGAACGCGCTATTAAAACAAACTTTCAGCTTACTCAATGTCGATTCCAGGTAATTGTCAAACAGTGGAAGACAGTACAACTGCGTGCAATATGTTTTAAATAAAAGAATCTTCACTGGGTGACTACAACATTTAAAATTACGGATCAAATGGTTTGCACGCAGGCAAAGGCCACGATATTGACTGGACATGGCTGAATCATCGTACAGATCATCATCTAAAACATATCCTAGATACTTGACTTTGTGAACTTGAGTTAAAACAGTACCGCCAAGCCGTATGGCAGGGAATATCAAAGATTTAAAATATTTCGGAATAAAAATCATATAATTACATTTTGCAGAGTTAAAAATAATATCATGACAACCAGCATACTCAGAACAAATGGTTAAAAGGCGGTTTAGGGCATTTGCCGACGGTGCAAGTAAAACCATATCATCTGCATACGCTATCGAATTCAAAAAAACACCAGAAATATTGCAACCTACGCGACTCTCCATCAACTGTTTGCAAAGATCATCAATAAACACATTGAATAATAGGGGCGAAATTACTCCTCCTTGTTTGACCCCATTACCAACATGGAAAGAAGACGATAATTTGGAACCCCACTTCACGCGGAACTCTTGCTGAGCATACCATGTCGAAAGAAAATCCACAAGCATCCGAGGCATACCCCGTTTACGTAATTTTTCAAATAATATAGCATGATTAACACGGTCAAATGCTTTACGTATGTCCAGAAAACAAGCAAATACAGGACTACCAAACCCTAGATAATGACTAACTGTTTGTTTAAAAGTAAAAATGCAAAAATCAGTACCATGATGCTTTTTAAAACCAAACTGATTAAAAGACGTTTCTAAAAATTCAACCGTTCGGTGCATCAGTAAATGCTCAAGTAATTTTGAAAATACGGTCGTAATAGCAATAGGGCGGTAGTTATCAACACTCGTCAAATCACCGCATTTATTCTTAATCAGGGGTATAAGAGTAACCTTCATAAGATCAGGTGCTAGGCACGTATGAGCAATTGCACAAGTAAAATACACCGACAGTAGAGCACAAAGGCGCTGCCTATTGCTGTATTTTACATGCTCAGCTGTTAGACCATCATCACCCGCAGCTTTATTAGCTTTCAACTCCTTCGTAATCACCTGATCAATTTCATAACTGCTAAACCCTATTTTATCTGTGATACAATCGCAATCATGAGCACAATTTGTAGGTTGATCATTACTGGGCACCGAATTAAGAAGGTCACTAAAATGCGAACGCCATCTTTCGACTATATTCGACTCACCAACTTGACCATCAAGCGTAGAAGCAAGAACATTCGGAGCATTACCGACGATTCCGAAAATTGACCACAGTTTTTTATGATCCCCAATGTACGCTTCAGCCATGTTATCCGAGACATGCTTTTGTCGAGACTGTTTGCACTTTTTCAGAGCCGATCGAAATTCTCTGCGCTTCACCAACATATTTTCATATACCGTGCCAGAATGAGGTTTTCCGGCTGTACGCCACGCAAGGTAGGTTGCACGGTAGGTGGCGTGCACAGATTTTACGTCACTATTCCAACCTGGAATGGCTTGAAAATTACGACGTGACGCCGCAGAACTGCTACAGGAGCCTTCTGAAGCAACACAAAGAGAAGAGACAATCTGGCTATGCAACGTGTTAATCTTGGTGACATGACTTGCACTTGAACAGTGAACTTCCTGACACTCTATTACTTCTTGCGGTATATTAACCTCAGACAGTAACACCTCTGAAAGATTGCAATATGCCTCAGTCCCCACTTAGGGACTGAGGTTTTCGATGAGGGTGCATCACAAACTTGGGGAATGATTTTTACCACATTACGAACGTTTAGGACTAGCTCAAGGGGATGGTGATCAGAAGCTAGAACGTCATACCGAACACATATGCTGCGAGCATTTTCAGCCACTGAGGAAGTCAATAGACAGTGGTCCACCCATGAAGTGGTTTGGACGGAACTGAAATACGTGTAAGTATCACTGGGTAGTGAATCTACATCATATAATTGTAGCCCAGAATCCCGACAGAAATCCTGTAACTCGCTACCAAAAGCATTTGTCTGGGACGCATTAAAGTCACCAAGGGCAAGTACACGGCTTCTTTCGAACGTTTCACATCGTTCCCATATTAGTCCCAAATAATTTGAAAACTCCTCAAAATTGTCAGCATTGCATACCGGCATATAATGTTGAGTATAAGGTATTTATGCTCTCCCGAATCATACGAGAGCGCTTGGATACGGCTATCTTCAAAATCAACTATCTTGCATCTGTCTCCGTAAGTCTTTCTCCACAAAATTGCAGTCCCACCGTGTGGGCGCCCAACTAGAAGAGCGTCGGACGTATCAAAAGCGTAGGTTCCGCTGGCATAGAAATCACGGTGCAGAGACGACAGAAAAACAAGTTCTGTCTTTGATAACCATGTTTCTTGAAGAAGCACGACATCGGAAGTCTCACATAAGTTTCGAACCGCACACGCCGACGTTTTAATGTTTTTGCAGTTATACGTTACTATTCGTAGGGTCATTACGATCGCTTGATTTAGTTCCGACAGACTTGCGGCTGGACCAGAAACGTCTAACGAGGATGCCCGCTGGCCAAATATCCGGATTTTCAATCAGCTGCTTCGCTAAAATTGCTGTCACAACTTTGAACGAAGTGTAAGCCGAATGCTTCGTTTCCAGTTGAGTCGCTTCTGCACTGATATTTTTCGAACGGAGGTAGTCAGAAACGTTGACCGCAGTGACGGTTGGAGAAAACCTCGTGGCAAAGTACTGCAACTTATGTGGGACTGAGTTTATGTCACACACGTTTCCTTTTCCAAGAATGCTTTGCGATTTCGATTTCCGTGTGTCTTTGCCTTTTTCCTGACGCTTCTTTTTATCACGTTTACCACGTACTTGCTGCCACCTGCCGGACGATGCGTCCGATTCAGCAGCAGAAGCCCCAAGACGAGGGCCGCTAGAGGGCGGCACCATAGTGGTAGCCGCTTGCACAGAAGGCAGAACCGCATTTGCACTTGCAGTAAGCAACGGTACGGTAGCAGTAGCTGCAATATTCGAGTATAGGGGGGCAGGTAGCTGGACTTGCACAGGTGTTTCACAAGCGGGTGGCTGGAAGATATAACTAGACACTTCCCTTGACTCAACCTGACCAACCCGGGACTTCAAGCTGTCTACTTCCAGCTTCAGCTTACGCATATCAATGAGCAATGCAGCTGCGTCGATGTGATCAGGGAGCACCGGAGGAATTCGTGTCAGATCAGCAGCTACATATGTTGGCAACTCATTACGATCCACTTCATGCAAAATACCGAGGATATCGTTTAGGCATCTCAAATGCCTGTCATCACCTTTCCTCGCAGTTTTGTATTCACGAGTCACCGTAGCACCCTCGCAATCCCGAACAAGAATAGTTTTCGCATCAATAATCTCTTCGGCTGTGTAAAACGCCTTAACAAGATCTTTCAGTTTCTCGATCGGCAGCACATCTAAGCGATTTATCATGAAACACAGCAATTCGCATTTCACAAGCGTGGATTGCATTGTGAATGCCAGAAAATCTTTGGCGCATGAGCTCGTGGCAACACTGACAAATTTTCGAATCAGGCGTCAGTGGCGAGGTCACAAGAATTCGGCGAGAAAAATTGCGTCGCAGTGACGTTTTGAGAAAAAAATGCTCTTAAAAGTCCAAAAATGTTCATAAAAAGAGCAACCTTATTCAGCAATCTCCGTCCACTAAAATCTCGCCTGCAGAAATCTCATTATCTATGAGTATTTCAAGAATAATGATAAACAACAATCAAAACAAAACATAATACATCCAGCTCTCTTATGAAATTATAAGCTTCTAAAATCCCCACCTTTTCCATTGTTTCGTTTTGTTCCTACGATTTTGTAGCGCTTTTTCGTCCGTGCCGAGTTTCGTCCGTTATACAGTGCAAAGTTTGCCAGAATCGTCAAAGTTCACTGAAAACTCTTCTAAACACAAGGATATGAGGATGTCCTATTTTTTACTTCTCTTTTTTGCTTAGTTTTCCCACTTTTTAACCACAGCGCGTTCAGTTTTCAAATGTTTTGCGCCCAGCCGCCGCATCGGAGAGCAGGAGGGCTGGATAGAATCGACAAGCGCTAACAAGAAAATCGCTAAATTCAGAAGGAGAGAAATGGCTTTTTCGAAAAACATTTTTTCTGATCCATTTTATAGTGAAAAGATCATTTCTAGTAAGAGCTGTGCTTTAACCCTTTTAAATTCCATTAATAGGCAATCCTATTTTTTCTAGAAGTAGTGAACTGAAAGACGAAAATGCTCCTCAGCCGGGATTTGAACCCAAGACCTCCCACTAACAAGGCAGGCACTCCGGGTCCTGGTTTGTCTACGAGGCTCCGACATTGCAGTCCTAGACTTCTACACTAAATTCAAAAAGTTTCTCTTGGTTCATTAGTCACGGTAAAAGTCCCTTGTATAAAGTGCCATCTTTGTGTCCTATTTTTTCCTTTAAAAACCTTGTATTTTTACGTTTTTTGTGTGAACGTTTCACAGCTAAGCGGATAAATCTTCAAGGTGTTTATCTGTGATAAATCAGTTTCAGCGAACATTTGTCGGGCGCACCCAGGAAGTTCAAGTATCGTCGGCACATCGGGTTATTTTTATCCGTAAAAAATCAAATTCTGTAAACGTTTATCAGGCGCATCCCGAAAGTTTAAGTTTTGTCGGCACATTTGCTTAATAAAGTGTGATTTCACAGGTAGCCTTACTTTTATTTGGGATCGCTCATCAGCGTTTCCAAAAAATTTCGCCTGCGGCGCATTTCGTAGTAGGCTATTCTCTATTTGTAGAACCTGTAAAGTATATGTATCGAATAGCCTGAAATTTTCCGAAAAACAGACAGGTTAAAAAACTAATGCATTACAGTTAGTTTTAAATAAAATTTCGCCTGCGGCGCATTTCGTAGTAGTCTTTATTTGGAAGAACGGTGTTTCATTTAGATGACGTTTTAGGTTTGAAATTCTTGGGGCGGGGCCCCCCTCCCCAAAGGTAAAATGCTAGTGACGCCCCTGCTTGGCAAGGGTCCTCTTCAGGCTGTAGTGGGAACATAATCATCGCCAAGAAGAGAAGGGTTTTTGCCAGCTGGAAAGCAAAGTCGGAAGAAATTTCCAACGATTTTCGCGCTGCTTCAGAAAGTTTTTATACTTTCTGCCCGGTTTTCGCGCTTTAGAAACCAAGGCAGCTTTCTCGGAAAGTCACTCCCGAGTGGAAAGCTCTGCGGAAAGTTGACTGTTTTGGCTTGAATTTTGAAAGTGCGGAAACAGCATAGAAAGCGTCGTTAAGGATGACTTCTTTAGAATATATGAGGACAGAAAGGATGTCCAGTGAACTATAATAGGTCTGGAATTCAAATTTTTCCCAGGCGATTTCAACTTTCCATGCGTTTACATGCTCAGCCCAGCGGGAGAGTTTTCGCAATGCACTTCACTCGTTGGAAACTGATTCCAGAATCTCTTGAAAAACCCCTTAAAGGGCGAAAGATCACTGTAGAATATCTTATAGCATACTTATCCGTTTTGCTTAATTTCTTATAAGCATGATCTTGGAAAGGGTCACCGATCGAAGTCAAAGTTTCCGGGGTTAATGAACACGATGAGGTAATGTGGATGAAAATAAATCCAAAACATTTACCACAACCGTTTGACAATATAGTTTTTGTATGGTTTTACTACTCTCCTGGTCAAAATCTTTGCAGCAAGAAGGTTCTCTCGATGAACTCCATTCATCCTTTGGTCACCGTCAGTCCAATACCCAAGCTCGAAAAATTTATTATTTGGAGATACCAACGACTCAGAGCAAATAACACTAGGGAGTAGCGCCAAGACTTGGAAAAAGTGACACAGCCTCGAACAGCAGCGATACTAGCTCCATTAGCGATAGTGAACGTCCCTACTGAAACTCAATCAGTCGTGCACCAGCGCTGGCCCCAATAACTTCATATCCTGAACACAGCAAAAAAATGATGTAACCTTCACTGTTTCCTTGATGTGTGCAGGTCGCATCTTAGCTTTTCTAGATATTTTTAAACCCTCAATTTTGTCTCGCTTTAAATGCCGCAATCGTAGTGGGCAGCGCCGTGAGTATGGCCCGTTTGCAAAGCATAGAAAGCATAGGTCTTGGCGCTACTCCCTAGCGTTATTTTGCTCTGCAACGACCTAAAGACAATCCACATGATCACTTCCATATGGAAAAGTTGAGATTTTTTCAATTTGATGATAATAGTGCAGGAAATCCGGCCGGGTAATCCTGATCATGTGTTCACACTATTACCTCCCCTCGGAGGAAGTTACTATACTTCTTAAAAAACGATAGATGACGATGCGCCTCGAACGGCATTGCAAACCATCTATCAATTTTAGCCTTAAATTGTGCCTAGCAAAGTTTTCGTACGAAGACGATTCCAAGTGACATATTTTTTTTGTATGATTGTATATTTTCAAGTTATTATAACCCGTAAACCGTAATGGTCGACATATTTAGTGCCAATTCGGCGCTACGAGCTGGATCAATAAACTGTCTATCTAACTTATGATGAGATCAAATATCGGCCACACAGCGGTTTACCGCAGTTTGCCTCTTGGGCCTCGCTAGAACTAAGAAAAGTGTGAGAAAAATATGTGACCACAACAACAATGGGCATTCCAAGGAAGGTCAACAGTGGCACCATTTCAGTAAGAGACCTCTTGGGGGGGGGGTCAATTTTGCGCCCCGGCCCAAGGTTTCTGAAAAGGTGACTCAGAATTTTATTGCTCTTTCTGGGATACATTTAAAGTAGTTTTCGAATATACCTTAAAGTAAGGTCAATGTATTTGTACACCTTGAAACCTAATTAGGGGCCAACGATCAGTGGAGAAAAATTAATTCGACAATATAGCTATTAGACAAGAAGCTTTCCTTTAAAGTTTAACCGAAAAGGGCTGGGATAGGACAATCTAGTTACCCATCACTTATTCACTTAAATTGGCTTGAAGACCCGCTGAAAATGCGTTACTTCGTTGTTCCGCTATTCACGAATAATCGATTTTCAAATAGTGGAATTTCCTTGTGATTTGTGGTACTCGATGCGCTTGTATTTTTGTTGTATGCTTTACGAGAAACATTTATGATTTTTTTTTGTTCAGGCCCACCAATCTCACCACTGCCCACTAAAAAGCCGCGGTTGTGTTGAGATTAAAATTTCCCGCGCCATAGTAGAATTTACGCTGTGGGGACGGCCGCAGATATTCTGAATGTCACAACTAGAGCAGATAGTGGAAAATAAAAAAAATCCTTTGTAGAACCCAAATAATTCAGTGTATTCAATCAAATGACACAAAAATAAGTCGGCTTTTCAGTTAAACTTTAACGACAAAGTGTTATAAAACATATTTTGCAAAGCTCCAGCCTTGTACTCGTTTACTTACCTTGTTACCATTAGTAGATAATACAGTGAAGCAAATTGGCGGGTAAACTTTTAAAATGCTGATTTCAACCCTGAAACTACACTGACTACAGCATAATACTCATGGCATACATCCGTTCCGGTGTTTTTGTTCCGACTGCGATGTTTTGTTTGCTATTCAACATCATATCTTTTGTGTCAATAAAACATCAATGGACGTGTGAACACATGAATAAACACACTGACAACACATTCGTTTAATACATTGACGCACATCCTAGTGTTCCGAATACATCGAGGGGTTGCCCACTCTCAATTTCAGTGTACAGCAAGTGCCCGGTGCCGCGATGCCCGGTCGGTGCCGGCACCGGCTGAAACCTGTCGGCACCGGTTGTCACGTGTTAAAACATCAAAATAAGCATTTTTGGAAGCGTTTGAAATTTGAGTCGCCCAATTTATTGTCGGCACCGGTGCCGGCACCGCCTATTTCGGTTGGTGCCGGGAAAGGGTGTACAGCAGGTGCCGGGGAGTGGGTAGCCCCTCGGAATATATTACCATTTACAGTTTTCAAACTGTCGCTGGTAGCCTTATAGCTTACTAGATCGTAAAGAGTATACAGATAGCCATCTACAGAATTTGTCAAAACCTTCGCTGTGGTGAGCGAGGATGGACAAACGACACTGAAATCCAGAATGGATCCTTTCTTCTGTATGGATGGGATGAATCCTTTTTTCAAGCATTCAGGGAATGCTCCGCATGTTGTTATTGAATCAAATATGTCTGCCGAGGGTTTTATCTTAGCAGGGGAATGCTTTTAGAAGTTCAGTCGAAAAGTCAGGGGGACATAGGAAGTTCTCCCAAGTATACGGATTTTTCATTCGAAATCAGCTTGACTTATTACTGGATTATCTTGATGTGGACTACAGATCCGCGAGCAGAGAGGAAAGAAAAGTCGCTTGGGAACGGGGTTAGGGTTTCAAAAATTGTGTCACGATGTTTATTTAGCTCATAATATAGCACGATATAATGTCAGTGTTAAATGATTTATTTTCACAGATAAATGGAAAAGTGAGCATCATCAAGAAGTAATAAAGAAAGGAAAGGGACATTGAAATTGGACTGAACCAGTATACTCCGTACGACGTCTTCGTCAAACCCCACAAATCTTACAGGTATTGACAAGGCCAGACGGCATCAGATTACACTCGTGACGATGCCAGAAAGTCACACACTGAAGAAGAAGTGATCAAAACTGCTGAGGATATAGACGTAGACGGGCGAGTGACATGCCTAAACCTCAACCTTCAGAGCGTGTTCAATCCCACTTACCGTAGTTACTACACGTGACGTCACGAATTTTGGCTTCTTGGCGTCAAGGCTTGAATGCATTTTTCTTTTTTCGTCAAGATATCACTCCACGGGGTAATCCAGCCAATCACGTTACAGAGATCCGTAGTTACCACGCTTACTACGCTCCCGAGCATGGTAAGCAAATAGTTACTATTAGTTACTACTTTGAGAAGGCTGCAACGGTCAGCGTAGTAACTTTTCGTGAGGTTGGAACGGAAATAGTAACTTATAGTTACTATTGTTAGAAGGGTGGAACACGCTCTCAAACAACAAACAAAAACAAAGCAGAAGAGGTTAGAACCTTACTATCTTCTAGCAATAAGTGAAACCGGAGGACTAAAACAACAAGACCAAAGGTTTCGATGGGATCCCAAAATTCTTCTTGCACATTTCCGAGTCTTCACAGACCACTTTATTATTTTGCTATTTATCCATAATCAACCGCTTGAATATGTACACAAAAAGTGTTACCGTTTTGGAGTTGTTTGACAACTTACGGCCAAACAACCAGTCAAATGAGAAAACCAAGTTTAGATATGGATTCAGCAAACATGTCTACTTCAGTATCTCATCTTTGACTAATCTACTTCAGACTACTTACCAAAATTCCTCGTATCTTAGCAGCATTCCCGGTGTACAGCAAGCAGAACAAAAGAGCTAGTGACATTGAGAGCCGAACCTTTCAATCCAACTTTCCAATTTTTTCAAATTTTGCCAGCTTATCCGTAAAGGAAATAAAGTCTCTCTAAGAATCTCTAATCGACTTCAGAAACAACTTTGAGCTTGAACCAAATCCTAAGTTTTGGCCGAATTCCTGGTGAATAATTTGTCCGGCAAGAAAATCAAGTTCAGATATGGATTCAGTGAGCCTCCCTACCCCTTAAACGAATACCTCTTTAGTTTGTAAAACATATTTGTTTTTACCCTTAATTCCTAACCCCCTCCTCTACCTCTAAATATAGGGCTAAAGGACCCATCTACGAACTTGGCCTGTACTTTGTCAGTGAATCCTTTGTCAGTGAAGCCAGTGAATCAAGTTTGAACAACATATATCAACGCCTTCAACCCCCCGATAACCCAAAACCCAAAGAATACGTACGCTAGGTTTAAATAGTCTTTGATTAAACCCAAGACATTTGCGCGTTATCCACGCGACCGAAGTCACCATCCCTCCTACGTCCATAGATTAAACAAATAATGACGTCAGATCTTTCGCCTGTTTAAATAAAGGGGTAGGAAGACTGGTATACCTGTAATCTGTATAGCCACCAAAAATGGGTCAATTTTTTTTTTTATCAAATTGCTCACCAGACAGTTGTCGGATGCATTCTGACTTTTCAACCCAGCAAATGGGTTGTTGAGACTTTGGAGATAACTAACCTGATCGCATAAACTGTTTGTTTATCATAGTATGTTCGAAAGTTGCAACAGTCACTCTATATCGACTAATATCTTTGGGTTTTAAAACTTCATGCTAAATTTCCGGATTCAGGGCGAACTACTTGTCCGGTGTGATTATAATTTTCATATTCGGATTCAGCATCTTCCTACCCCTGAATCAAACACCCAATCAACTTCAGATAACAAATTTTCCGGTTTTTGGCGGATTCCGGGTAAACTACTTGTCCTGCGAGAAAATAATTTTCATATTCCGATTCAGCATGTCTCCTTACCCCTAGATCGACTATCTCATTAGCTTTAACAGAATATTTATTTTCGCCCCTTAATTTGAAACCCCTCCCCCACCAATGAATATACAGCTCGAACCAGGCTCGAACTTGACCTGTCCCTTGGCCTAAAGAATCCTCACGCCAAGTTTCATCAATATACCTCATTCCCTTTGCGAGTCGTTGGTTATCATGCTCACAGACGGACGGACAGACCCTCCACTTACGTTTTGGGATCCCAAAAACACGAGGAAACCAAAATTGCAAGATAATACTGGAACCTTTTTTTCATGTTTCACTTTAAATCTGCCGTTTATATTTCCCGCCTTCAAAAGCACGAATAGCAGAAGAAATCTTATCCAGGAAAGAAAAGAAGAACTTCACATAAACAGTAAATATTTTTGTGTTGACTGCATAGCATGACTGCAATGACTGCATAGGCAGGGTTGCCAAGTGTGACATTTTTGGTGCTTTTTGACACTTTTTGGCTTTGGGTGACACCAGGACACTTTTTCTCTGAAAGTGACACCTTTTCATACAAGTGACACTTTTTAGGTAAAAATAGGCATCTTTTCATTTAATTTACCAAAGTTACGGATTACTGCCCCAAAAAACACGAACTTTGCTTTGATTTAGAACATAAAAAGAGTTTGAAGCCTTAATAAAGCTAATTTACGATTAAAAATTTTTTCGGTACAGTGCGCTAACGTGATCTGACAATTCAAATATGTGTAAAAGTGTTCTTACAAATTCACAATAATTGCCACTATTCGCATTTTTCTCATTGTGCAAGAATTTTTTTTTCAAGGTGTCAAAAAGCACCTTTTTGTAAGAAATTGTGACACTTTTATGAGTCGAGCTCTTGGCAACCCTGTGCATAGGCCAGGCGTGCTGTATAATAGTCTGGAAGAAAGATTCTTTAAGCTGCCACTTAAACATTTTATAACGGTGAGATAGCTACTGGTCCTGCAGGAATGCTTGGATCATTGGGTGTCCTGTGTCCTGAGTGACCTGAGTCAAACATATTACAAATGGAAAGTGTCTGTTCAGTGTCTGTTGTCCGTCTCAGGTCTGTCTGTGGTAGACTGAGTTCTGACTGAGGTCACGTTCTGTGACCATTCTATTCTCTTTCTATTTGGTGTTTTTCCTGTTTCAAAGAAAAATAATATTAAATAAAGCCATGTGATCTTATTTTTGATTTTTTTTGTAAATTTCTTCTTATTCTCCCTTCTTGGCAAAGAAGTTCTAAAATTATAAGTAAGTAACCTTGTCTGGATTTTAGTTCAGTCACCCAGGACAATATATCATTCACCAAAATCTTGTAACCTACCTTGTCCTTAGATCATCTTGGAATTAGATCCCATTAATCAATGTACTGTAAATCTGATTTGGAAGTCATTAACTTGATTACCTTAATTCGCACTTCGGAGCGAGTTAAGATCAGTCTTGATCTCTTGAATCACTCGGTCATGCATCCGTCATGCTGCCGTCATGATGATGTGAAAATCAGTTACGCATCAGATTCATCCCAGTTGTACTCCGAGGGCCCACCATTCCACTCTTCATCTAACGACTTTTTGATGGATTCCTTGTTGGGTGCTGACACAATTTTGTTGGTCAGGCTGTCTATGTGTTGACAACTCGGCAAGAGAAAAATTCTTCGGTGTCAAGCGTAAACCATGTATCACCCTTTTTCAAAATTTTTCAGGAGGTGAAAAAAACATAATATGTTAATCCCAGATACGTGGTTATGTCAATTTTAATCCGAGATACGGAGATTTCCAGCTTGGTTGTATCTCCCAAACTATGAGTCGGAGGCAATCGAGATACGCACCGTTTGACGCAGAATTTTTCGGCGAGTAGAACTGTGTCAAAAAGTGGAAATCGCAAATTTGACCAGATACGTGGTTTCCGCTCGACACCGATGAATTGTTATGGTTGTCGGGTTCTGACAGATGGCTTAAACAGCTTCTTAAGAGTGTCCCTTCTATTTGCGCCAATGCTCTGGACAATGGGCATACAAATTGGGGTTTAAAATGAGAGAAATAAATGAGAGAAAACACACAATAATGAACAGAAAAATAAAATTGTACAGTCCGGACTTAACCCAAATGGGTCTTAAAAAAGGGGTAAATCTGGACAGGTTTTTTTCCCTTTATACATTGGGCGAAAATTCCGCAAAAAATAATCCCAAGGATTTTCTACTCATTCCTATACTACCAAACTTCTTCGTTTTATATTCTTCGTTATAGCCCAAAAAGTGAAGATAACCAGAATTTTTAAGCGATGTTTTCCTGCAAGGTCCACTAAATGACTTTGTGGTTTTTCCCAGACGAAAGTGGTGACAGTGCGGTTTGTTAATCGAACAAGGCCGTAGATGGCATTAAATTTAGCGATTTTGTTTAAAGTTTTGAACGAATTGTTACAGAGATACTTGCGATGTCCAGAATTAGGTACCCCATATTCAGAATTACCCCGGTTCACCCTATGTCAGCTATGATGCTTCGGTACTTTCAGTAGCAATGTAGGTATTGGACAATTGTCACTGACAATTGACTGTTGCACTCTAGGTTGACCTTATGGAAATTTGTGGGAAATCCGACCTGTCCATACAAACCTCTTCATGGCTTCAGGTAAGAGGGAATGCTTTGGCGGATAGCTGGAGAAGGGAGCTACGCCTGGTCTCCCCCTTCCTGCCTGCAACTCTCTCTGAAAAAGTGAGTGTTCAAATCGGCCTAGTCTGCAGCAGGAAAAAAGAAAAACAGTCAGATCATCTTATATGATTCATAATCTATGTCCTTCTGTTTATAATAATCTGCTGGCTAGCATCAGGGAGTCTTTTATACTGGTTTAAAAAGAAATTGAAAACATTCCATTTAACTAATTGGTGTTGAAGAGTGGGTGGTCTTTGGATGTTTTTTTTTTCACAGTTGTCCAAGGTGGGGGGCTGAAAATGGTAGATATTAATTAATAAGGATTGTTGTTATATAGTGTTCATTTTTTTTTTTTTTTATAAGTCATATGCTAAGTGGCTAATTGTAAGCTGTTGTGTTAAGATATTTATTTATTAGACATAAGTAGTATGGTAATAGGAAATTGCAGCACAAGTCCTAAGGACTTCCTTTTTGCTGCTATAATATATTAGTCTTGTCATTTTATTTCATGTTTATATTTTGGTTAAAAATAAAATCTATCTACCTACCATGGGTGAGGATTGTTATCTTTGGGAACGAAGCAGTCAGACCAACTGACAGTAATCACATATAGGGGGGGGGGAGAGAATAACCCCCAGAATACTATTGGGCAGACAGCAAAAACAAGACCAAAGGTTTCGATGGGATCCCAAAAATGTAATATTTGATCCAGACAACTAGGTCTTGTCTTCGCCTGATCCAGTCTTCGCCAGGCTAATCATCTGAGAAAACCAAGTTCAGATATACCTGTATAAGCCATATCTGTTTTGACAATACTGATCAAAACTTCCTGCTTTACTTCTGCCAAATTTCCGGTTTCGGTCGAATTCCGAGCGAACTACTTGTCCAGCAAAAAAAAGAAAGTTCAGAAACGAATTCAGCGTATCTCCTTATCCCTATAAAAAACATCTGATCAACTTCAAATAAAACTTTAACTTATAAACAAAAATTTGGTTTCAGCCGGATTCCGCACGAACTTATGTCCGGGTAAAAAATGATTGTCATATGCAGATTCAGCGTCTCTTCTTACCCTCAAATCTGTCATCTGATCAACTTCAAATAAAACTTTTGCTTTTAACAAATTTTCTGGTTTTGGACGGATTCCGGGTGAACTTTTTGTCCGGCGAGAAAATGGTTTTCACCATCGTGTTCAGCATGTCTTCTTACCCCTAAATCGAACACCTAATCAACTTCAAATAGAACCTTTGCTTTTAACAAATTTTCCGGTTTTGGCCGGATTCCGGGCGAACCACTTGTCCGGCGAGAAAATGCTTTTCATCATCGTGTTCAGCATGTCTTCTTACCCCTAAATCGAACATCTAATCAACTTCAAATAAAAGTTTAGCTTTTAACAAATTTTACGGTTTTGGCCGGATTCCGGGCGAACTACTTGTCCGGCGAGAAAATGGTTTTCATATTCGTGTTCAGCATGTCTTTTTACCCCATAATCGACTATCACATTAGCTATTTAAAAAAAATTTGCTTGCCCCTTAATTTAAACCCCCTCCCCCACCCCTAAATGTAGGGCTACAGAACCCATTTACGAACTCGACCTTACTCTTGACCCAAAGAATTCTCACACCAAGTTTCATCAAAATATCTCATTCCCTTCGAGAGTTATCGTGCTGACAGAGGGACAGACGGACAACTTTTGCGATGTCATAGGTATCCCTCAGTTACGTTTTGGGATCCCAAAGAACAACAGATGGTGTGATGCCCACAGTTTGTAAAAATGAGTGGCTGATCCGTAAATACCTTGCCCCCCCCTAAACATTTTGGCTAGTTACAACTCTGACTGACACTACAATCTTTCTTTTCAGCAATGGGGTCTGGAAAAACCTACTTGCCGAGATGTTTCTTCGATGTGGAAATCGGAGGTGTCCCGGTGGGGCGAATAGTATTTGAACTGTATGCTGACAGGTGTCCGAAAACTGCAGAGAACTTTCGATGTCTGTGTACTGGAGAGTCAGGAATAGGCAAGGTAAGATAACATTTCACTATAATTGCAGTTGGTTGGAGTGGTTCATCCTTGTCTTATGGAGCTCTGTACAGAGTAGTGGTATATAAAATGCGACGTTTCCAGTGCATTGAACACAATGTGATTTGAGAAATCATTCCCTTCTCCTTCGTGAAGGCCTTCTGACTCTTTCAGGCGATTTGGGATAGTGTGAAATTGCAGCATTTCATTCCATCCAATCCTTAGTAGCAAATGCTCTCTCAGTTCTCTGCAGTTAGCAGATAAATCTGAGCGTGTTTTATTTTCGTGTTTGGGATCCCGAAACGACAGAATACTTATGACCTGCGTATGACTCTTCTTGGCAAGGGTCCTCGTCAGGCTCGAGTTCCAAGAAGTGCCGAAATATAGCTCTAATAAATTCAGCTGATGTATCCGTTTTGCACTGTCAAATATGATTTGGAGTCAGCTTGGGCTGAAGAAATATTTATGCATTTGTTTATTATTACGTTTGGCGTTAACCTTTTAGCTTGTCGCCGTACTTATATGTATATATATATTATATGACAAATATTCGATGTTCTTTTAATTAACAATGTACGGTACCAAATGTGTTTGAACAATAAAGATTGATTGATTGATATCTGCCTTATTCGATGAACCTTTAAATCAGTGCTGGAGTTCTTACAACTTTGTTTTTCAGAATACGTCGAAACCCCTCCACTACAAGAATGTGATCTTTCATCGGGTCGTCAAAGATTTCATGATTCAGGCTGGAGATTTTTCGGCTGGAAATGGAACAGGAGGGGAATCCATCTACGGAGGGTCCTTTGAAGGTAAGAACGTTTACAATAGGACACTAGGTCTTGGAAGGAAATGTAGCACACCTTCTCTTTTCAAAATTGTCGTTAAATCGGGTCTTTGAGTTGGGTCTTCTTGATTTCCCGTCCCTCCATGTCTACTATTAACTCTTTTCTAACTTCTAATCAGAAAGTTTAGAATTTCAATAGTTTAGAATTTTGAATAGCAAGAAACAAAACTTTTACAAAAAAACTGATAATATCCTTATCCTTATGGTAATATACCTTTTCCCTTCCTGAAAAGTGCCCTTTATAGTTTATTTTTGTTTCTTTTGTTTTTGATTGTAGATTTTAGTAATAATTGTCTTGGTCAGTTGATTTATTTTTATGTAGTCGTTTGTGAAATGACTGGTGTTTTATGGAATCAATTTCAGTTTTACTCTTCAGTCTCAAAGGATTACAAATAAGTAATAATAATTGTAGTTATTGTTAAATCGTTGCCGGTGGAACCGTCGGCTGGGTTCTGGACCCTGATGGATCTACACACTTTTTCTTCTCGGAAAGAATAGTAATTTATTATTTGCGTTTGGATCGAAATTTTGTTCGCCGTTGGTTGGCCTGTTGCTTATTTCAGTTTTCAAACGCCGTCGAAGTTCATCGTTTGCTAATCAGCGTTTTTCTGACTCCGGCGATCCCTGTTGCCAGGTTGCCGTTTCATCAACGTTGCAGGCAAACTTTGAACTTCATAGCTCACCAAGTTCGACGTTCGAAGTTTGAAAAAAAGAAGAGAAATGAAAAATAATGGCGGACGATAACAACGATGAAGATAGCCTACAGATTTCGTAATTTTTACATTAGACGAAAAAAGATTAGTGCTAAAAAACAAGATTGGATTCTGTGCCAAAATGCTAAATTTTGTTTTTGCTAAAAGTTTGTGTTGACCAGCAGACCAGGGAACTGGCGACCAACGCCGGTATTTATGAAGAGACCTTCGAATTTGAAGGTAAACTCAAACTCCGATCAAAAACGCAGCTATTGATACCCAAATCGTGGACAAGCCAGATGGGGGTATCCTCAAACATAAACATATATTATGTTTGAATTATAGCTTGAAATGTTTGAACCAAAAATTTGTAGCTAAACATGATATATTTTTTTTGCTTTGTAATCCCTAAGAGGATCTCTACTTCTCCAGAGTTTTCCGTTGTGCCTGTTTGACTGCTTGGAAAGTGTTGATAGGAGTTCTGGGAGGCTCTACGTCGCAGGTTGGAATGACGTTAGTAGTTTTTTCGGAACGTCTTCTAGGAATTGGAACCCACTCTGAATGAACGACAAATCTCTGTTGCATAGCAACCAGCATAGACTTACGGACCAGTGGTGTATTGGCTGCTTAGAAACAAGTCAAAAGTCATTTTATGAATAATTAGATCAGAGCCAGTTTTAAGAAAAGCTGCAGTTCAACTAAGGGTCGCATACGGTCCGGACATATAAATGGAACTCTCGGCAACTATCAAATTCCATCCGGATCGCGTTCGAGGTTTATGCATGTCACAGGACATCTGGGACTGTCTTGCCAGTCAAGTACCGTCCCGATCTTTCAACTTTAAGCGAGCCACCAGATGTCTGTACCCCCCTCCAACTCCACCAGCAGTAGTCGTCGGATCCAGTCCAGACCTTTAAATGAAACGTCTGAAGCATCTATTCTTGCCAACTGCCAGTTTTCACCCATATTGGATTACTCGTTAGAGAGTTATGTATGCCACAAGATTTCCGGGAAATATCCGATATCCCCCTCCATCTCTACCACGATGTCGGATACGAGACCTGAAAATGCACATTTGGCCCAGACATGAAATTGCACATTTGGGGCCCATGACCTTTGTACCGTTTCAGATTTTGTCACTATCCCTCCATCCGTTTGGCCTCATGCACATCACAAATCCCCCCTCCAACTCCTCCCACCATGTTAAAATACGATTCCAACACATAAATGCCATATCTAGGGTATTAGCTCCTACCACCCAGGAAGCTGAATCTCAGTACTTCCGGAAAATGGCCGAAACCCAAGGCAGGATCCGATCCGGACATCAAAATAATATATCAAGTTTCATCCCAGTCCCTCCATCAGTTTGGGACTTAAGCATGTTAAAAAAAATTCCAGGCGCCCCTCCAACTCCCACCCACCGTGGTCGGATGCAGTTCTGATACATAAACGGAATACCATGGGCAAGTGCTCCTACCACCCATCAGGTTTCACTCGAATCCGTTCGCAAGTTTCACTGGAAGCCGTTCCCAACTTGTGGGGTGAAACTATCCCGGGTTCCACGTCCCTCCACCCCCACACGGTTGATCGGATCCGAAAAGATTTCTCTGAGCCCAAGGTCGGGTCCTTTTGTACACGTGCCAAGGGTCATCGTCCCAGCTTACACGGAACTGCACGAACTAGCAAAACCGGGACTGAGGGACGAAACGACTTTCCGGACAGACAGAGGGATAGACGGACTTTAGACACAAATAGGGTGGGAGAGATCTAGACGGAACTTGATGGGCAGTACTATCATATCTGGGAAGTGTCATCCGCCCTTGACAGTGCGAACTTTAGCTGATAAATATGACACCTACCCTTGTAAGTGTCACATAAGCTAACAGCTCTTGTTTTATTACAAACCCTCCGACACAACCCTACATAGTTTTCCACATCTACCTTACCGTACCAACAACCGCACGAGAACTAAGCTCGGCTATGCCTCTTTGTGTTCGGCATAGTTGCTTTAGACTTGATTTCCTACCCCCTCTTTTCAGTGGCAGCAACTGTGACCTGAAATCTTCTTTCCAACTACACGGATTCATCATTTCCTCCATTCACCCTGGAACATGGAACAGTTCCCGTGGGATTCATCCTTCTCCCGCTTTCCTTGTCTGGACCGGAAATGATCCTCCGAGAGCACTTTAAACTTTCCCGAATGGCTCTCTTTTTCCACCGGATATGTCGAGTAACGCCATCTTATTCGGGGGGGGGGGCAACTTTCTAGAAAAGAGGTATTGTGGCCGGAGATCCAATGATATGTTGCAAAGATATTTGGAGAGCGTTATGCCATATGCAGGCCGACAAGTATAATGCAAAAAAATAGTATGCATGTATTGTATTTGTTGTATACCTGTCACAAAAATAGCCAAATAGCCAAAGGGGAATAGAAAACAGCAAGAAAAAATAACAACAAATAAATTATCACAAACACGAGCAAAGGCGGTTAGAGACCCGGCAACTATGAACCTGAAGGAAGTGAATGTTTGTGAAGTTATGTAATTTTTGGGATCCCAAAACGTTAGTGACGGATACCTATGACATCGCAAAAGTTGTCCGTCTGTCTGTCCGTCCGTCCGTCTGTCCGTCTGTCCGTCTGTGCGCACGATAACTCTCGAAGGGATTGAGATATTTTGATGAAACTTGGTGGGAGGATCCTTCGGGTCAAAGTACAAGTCAAGTTCGAAGATGGGCTCTGTAGTTCTATATTTGAGGGTGGGGGAGGGGTTTCAAATTAAGGGGCAAAAAAAATATTCTTTGAAAGCTGTTTAGATAGTGGATTTAGGGGTAAGGAGACACGCTGAATCCGAATATGAAAGTTATTTTCTCGCCGGACAAGTAGTTCGCCCGGAATCCGGCCAAAACCGGAAAGTTTGCTAAAAGTAAAAGTTTTACTTGAAGTTGATTAGATGTTTGATTTAGGGGTAAGAAAACATGCTGAATACGATGGTGAAAGCCATTTTCTTGCCTGACAAGTAGTTCGCCCGGAATCCGGCGCAAACCGGAAAATTTGATAAGAGCAAAATTTGTATTTGAAGTTGATTAGATATTCGATTTAGGGGTAAGAAAACGTGCTGAACACGATGGTGAAAACCATTTTCTTGCCGGACAAATAGTTCGTCCGGAATCCGGCCAAAACAGGAAAATTTGTTAAAAGCAAAATTTGTATTTGAAGTTGATTAGATGATAGATTTAAGGGTAAGAAAAAACGCTGAATCTATACATGACAATCATTTTTTAACCGGACATATAGTTGGTCCGGAATCCGGTTAAACCGGATTTTTTTTTTAGAAGTTAAAGTTTTATTTGAAGTTGATTAGATGTTCTTTATAGGGATAAGGAGATACGCTGAACTCGTTTCTGAACTATCTTTTGTTTTTGCTGGGCAAGTAGTTTGCTCGGAATTCGGCCGAAACCGGAAATTTGGCAGAAGTACACCAGGAAGTTTCGATCAGTATCGTCAAAATAGATATGGCTTATACAGGTATATCTGAACTTGGTTTTCTCAGATGATTAGCCTGGCGAAGACTGGTTTTGGCGAAGACAAGACGTAGTTTATATTAAATTTTTGGGATCCCATCGAAAACTTTGGTCTTGTTTGTGATGGTGGGAGAAAAGCTTGAACATATCCTAAATGACAGTGTAGACTTTGTTTCGATTAAAACATCGTATTTCGACCCTTTTAACTACGTTATGACATATAAGTTTTCAAGTGAATTAGGTCTGGCGTAAAGGTCAAATTTCACAGATACCTTTTAAGAATAAAATTTCTCTCTAACTCTCCATCAAAGTCGGTGGGTGATGTTTATTAATATATATGTTAGCTAGGATACTCTACAGCAATCCCATCGGTTTTCCACTTGGAGTCATTTTCTATATGATTCCCAGTTAGCTTGGGCTGAAAGCGTATTTATGTCTAATATTATAATATCTCGTTTAGATGAAAATCTGGAGCAGGTGCATGATCGTCCATTTCTCCTGTCAATGGCTAATAGAGGAAAAGATACAAACGGGTCCCAGTTCTTCGTGTAAGTTCATCTGATCTCGTCCCCCCCTGTTTAATCTTTTATTTTTTGTTGTTGATACCATTGGCCTAGTGCATTTATTAATATTATGATTATAAAGTCATTAATGTTATTACATTGTCTTTATTATTGTTATGTATTTAAACTATAGCTGTTATTTATATAGATAGCTATTTCGCTAACACGTAGCATGAGGATGTGAGCTGCTTAGACGAATTTGCCCCCCGCGGGGTCACTGTTCCTCCCGCTTCTATCTGATAGTTTTAGTGGTTTGCGGACTATGATGATGATGACGATGAAGATTTTTTATTTATGCACCACACAAGAAAAGAGAAATAGCGTAAAAGGAAAAAAGTACACTGAGCTTTCACTGACGGAGTAAATGCACAAGACAAAAAAAAAATAAAAAAAAATCCTGAAAAATCTTCTTCCTACATGGAATGCAGAAAATGGTCAAGGGCAGAAACACGGAGGTCCTGGGCAACAGAAGATTCAAGTTGTTTAATTTTTACACAAAAATACAAATACACTAAACAAGCACTGTGGATAATAAAAATTCGAACATTCAGTGCTTGTTTAAAATTTTACAATATGCAAGTTATCTTTACAATTATGCAAAGATAACTTTGCGTAAGGGCTAGAGGGCAAACTTTTTTCAGTTACACGGGAATTCCTGTAACGTCGAGAAAGGTACAAAAGAAATTACAATATTTGAAAAAAAAAGAGTCCTGACACGTTTTAGATCTATTCGTCTGAGAATGCCAGAAATTCCGGAAAGGTTGCAATTCGTCTGAGAATGCCAGAAATTCCGGAAAGGTTGCAAACAGAGTGAGTACAAAAATCATTGTAAAAGTTACCAAGGGCTTTTCTGTTGTACCTTCCTCTGTTTGGAATATTTGTCCATATCCGACACGAATGGAGTCGTGAACAGCCGAAACAGTGTTAGCGCAGATGGTTTCTAGAGACCGAGCTCTCGGTCTCTTTTATGATAGGGCAATTTGGGAGTTTCTCGTTTGGAAAGAAAATAAGGAAACTTTTGATTTGTTGCATTTAAGATACTGACATTTAGAAGGGTTAACAGAAAGGCCAATGTTAGATAGACTGTGACACAGTGTTTTTATGCTAAATTCTAATCCAGCTTTAATTTTATTAGTAGAATGTCGCCTGCATGAACTAAGTAATAAATACTTAAGCCTCCAAGGAAAAATGTTGGCAATAAACCTGAAAGGCATTTATAAATGGCACGTTTAAAAACCAACGGAAATAGGACTTTACCCTGTGGTACCCCCTTGCGGACAGGAATGGGTTCAGGAACCGCCTATGACCGTTTTGCCCCAGTGATCTATGTTCCCAGGCCCCTCTGTAGCTCAGTGGTGTAGCGCTGGCCGTGTTAGATTAGATTAAATTAGATTATTTTATTGCCAAACTACACAATAACCCATCATGATGGGTTATTGTGTAAGCCGAAGGTCGTGGGTTCAAATCCCGATCGAGGGGCACTTTCGTCTTTCAGTTCACTACTTATATAAAACGCAAGCGTAAAGAAGCTAGGGCCAAGGGATGTGCCATTTGGGGCTAATTAGTCGAGGTATGTTGGTGAAAACCGAGGTTTCTATGTTCAAATCGAGCCACAGGAGCATTTTTGTTTTTTAGTTAACTACCTACATGGTTTCCGTCTGAAGGGCACCATCCCTCATCATCAAACTAAAGGCTTTTTTTATCGGTCGTTGAGCCAATTTTGATCAACAGTCTGTTTTAGCGCATGCTTTGTTTGTCAACAGTGCGTTTTAACTACCAACATAAATCTCTGTCGCCAACATTGTTTTTCAAATCGACCAACGTCTGTAAGCGTTGCTGATCCACTCTATTTGCTACTTGTGTGCCATGTTTCGCGTACAGAGCGTTTTTGCGAAATTGACCTCTTTTGATCAACATGGACGTTTTGGCGGCCAACAGCAGTGCGTTGGTAAACAGAAAAATCTCACAGAAAACTCCTCAGGTCTGTGTTGTTTGGACTGCTCCACGAGACTCTGCCATGGATTGTCTAAGAGGCTCTAAGGCTGGAGTCCAAGACTTCTAAGTCAGTTAAAAATTATTTCAGATTTATTTGCCACGTGTAACAAGCCTCTTGAACGAGATTTCTGGGGTGTTACGTTATCTCATCTTCTGCGCCACTTACAGGTTTTACTTTTAGAAAATTGCTCTTCCCAGTGACCTAGCTATGCCCGTTTTCGCATTCGAGCTGTTTTCGTTTGACGGTTTTTCACCTCTTCTTCTTGTAGAACTACAGAAGTGGCTCCACATCTCGACGGGTGAGTGTCTTTATTATTTTCTTTCATTAGAGTCCGTATCCTTTAGCTTACCTTCACATGAAAGATAACACACAGGATACTTTTCGAAGTAACCAAGTAGAAGGTTTACCGAGCCGCGTTTTATTTGAAGTTCATAGTACAGCGGACTGTTCGTTGTCGTTTTATTCGCCAGTTGGCCGTACGCTGGGAGGCGCGGGGTGCCCGAAGTCGTTTTATTTGCCAGCGGGCCGCCCGCTGAGTGCCAGCGGACCCGCTAGTTTGTCCGCTGGGTGAGGCAGGGAGTTGTTCAGCCAGGAATAAAACGGCTACTTACAGTCCGCCCTCCGCTCCCGCTGTACTATGAACTTCAAATAAAACGCAACTCCGGTTGGTCTCGTAACGTTTGTGGGACTCGTTGGCGGGAAATTCAGATGGTGATCAAGGCGGTAATTTTCATCACTACTAATATTACCACTTTTGGTGTTAATAATTAAATAAATAAATAATGGGTGCTGACCAGAAATGATCTATTCCGTTTCTGGCTACAAATTTTGTTTGTCAAGTTTGTGATGGCGTGTGTTCTAAAAGTAGCGACTCGAACTGTCGGCATTTCTGAACTGTCGTCACTATTGGCGTTCCAGATGAGTGTTCGGACGGGATCAGGACAAAACATTTTGCTCGAAAATGTGCACGGCAATAGAAGAGACTGACGCAGAGCAAAATAACACTAGGGAGTAGCGCCAAGATTTGAAAGAAGTGACTTTCGTCGTGCACCAGTTGATTCCAGTAACTTCATATTCCGATGACTGCAGACCCCGCTGATTCCAATAACTTCATATTCCGATGACTGCAGACCGCATCTTAGCTTTACTAGGAATTTCTAAATCCGCAAGTTTGTCTCGCTTTAAGTGCCGCAATCTTAGTTGGCGGCGCTATCAGTATGGCCCGTTTGCGAAGCGAGGAAAGCATAGGTCTTCACGCTACTTCCTAGTATTATTTGGTCTGGACTGATGCGATCCGGATAGGAAACAAATAATAGCTGCGTTTTTGCAGATACCATGGTATCTGATACCACGGTATCTGATACCACGGTCTAAAGTCGTTTTCGCAGTTACCGTGGTATCTGATACCACGGTCAAAAGGCGTGTTTGCAGTTACCGTGGTATCTGGTCAGTAGGTCGACCGTGGTAACTGATCGTGGTATCTGAAAAGTCATCTCTCTTTCATCAAATTTTGTCGGATTGGTGAGAAAGAAGTTTCTCACAGTTTAGCACTTAGTGGTGTAACTGGATATCAGTTACTTCGAAAAGTACAATTTCGGCAACAGTCGTTTTTGCAGTGCAACCGTTTATCATATAGGCTACCACGGTAACTGCAAAAAACGACTAATTGCAAATCCAGTTACCGTGGTAACAGATACCATGGTATTTGCAAAAACGCAACTAATTTGAAGATGAGAGTAAACTTGACTGAAGATACACAACCGGAGTGGAGGCAAAGAATGAATGGGCGTAGTGAAATGGCACTGGTGCTTTAAGCGACGTACGCACACAGTCGGTTGCGCATTTCCTCCTTTGCTCCGAAACTTTTTTTTTCACAAGAGGGTAGTATTTATTTATTTATTTGGTAGATAGCAGGTCATTTTATACAGGTCAGATAAATTAAGTTATATTATATTTGTTAGATTCATAGGGTACGTAGTTGTTGTCATTAAAGTTTAACTGAAAAGCCAACTTATTTTTTTGTCATTTAGTTGAATACACTGAATTATTTGGATTCTGCAAAGGGATTTTTTTTGTTTTCCACTATCTGCTCTAGTTATGACGTTCAGAATATCTGCGGCCGTTCCCACAGCGAAAATTCTACTATGACGCGGGAAATTTTTATCTAAACACAAACAAGGCTTTTCAGTGGGCAGTGGTGATATTGGTGAAGATTGCTTAGTGCCTGAACAAAAAAAAGTCATAAATCTTTCTTGTAAGGCATACAACAAATTAGAAGTACCACAAATCACACGGAAATTCCACTATTTGAAAATCGATTATTCCTGAATAGCGGAAGAACCAAGTAACGCATTTTCAGCGGGTCTTCAAGCCAGTTTAAGTGAATAAGTGATTGGTAACTAGATTGTCCTATCCTAGTCCTTTTCGGTTAAACTTTAAGGTAAAATTTTTAACAAGCAGTGAATGTTGCCTCTTTAGTGTATTTGTATTTTTGTGTAAAAAATAAAAAACTTGAACTTGAACTTGTTTCCCATGGTGACGCGAATTCGCATGTGTACCCTCGCGTGCAAAATCTTATCGGACTATGTGTGCATTAGCTTTAATCCAAATCGAATCTTCAGATTCCCCACCCATTCTTGGGTCCCCATTCTGACAGGACGTGACCGATTATTTTTATTTGATAATTATAATTATCACGCGACTTAAGTTAGTTGATCTCAAGAACAACACAAATCGTGGCTTGAGGCGAAATGGCGTGATGAATAGTCTAACGTAAATAGTTAAAATGTCTATCGTACAAACCACGCTAAGAACATGGAACTAAACCGTATTTCCAAAATATGAGGAATTTATACTAAATATACCTGAAGAATAGCTGATTAATCCTTTTTGAGTAATTTTTGGGATCCTAAAACGTAAGTGACGTGATACCCATGATTTCGTAAAAGTTGTCCGTCTGTCTGTCCATCCGTCTGTCAGCACGATAACTCTCGAAGGGATAGGTCGAATAGGATATTTTGTTCAAACTTGGTGTTAGGATTATTTGGGTCAGTGGACAGGTCGAGTTCGTAGATGGGCTCCGTAGCTCTATATTTAATGGTAGGGACATCCTGTTCATATTAAGGGTCGAAAAAAATATTTTATTCAAAAGCTAATTAGCAGTTGATGTAGGGGTAAGGAGAAATGCTGAATCCGTATATGAAAAAAATTTCTCGCCGGACAAATAGTTCGGCCGGAATCCGGCCAAAACTGGAAAATTTGAAAAATAAAAGTTTTATCTGAAGTTGATTAGAAGTTCGATGTAGGGGTAAAGAGACATGCTGAATCCGTATACGAAAATTATTTTCTCGCCGGAAGTATAGCTCACAACAGGTAAAACCGGAAAAGTTTTTAAAAGTAAAAGTCTTACCTGGAGTTGATTAGAAGTTTGATGTAGGGGTAAGAGGACATGTTAAATTCGTTTTGAGCTTTAGTTTCTTGCCAGACAAATAGTTCGCCAAGAATTTATTTTTATTTTTTAGTACGCTCTATAGCCTAATTAGGCTAATATATTTTTGACCCGCCGGACGGATGTAAGGGGCGGAGTAGCCTAACGAAAAAAGAAATTAAAAACATTCCAAAAACTAGGCGCAGCCAAGAAGTAGAGAATCATGTCGTGTGCTAAACGAGCCGAGTACAGTTTCAGAAGTTTAATACCATATAACACATGATTTCGCATCTTATGTTAAACGTGATGAGAATATATCTGTTATCGTACTTCGAGACTAAACTTGTGTTATTGCCCTTTTTATGTGTTATATATCGCGAAAAGAAAAGTTTAAAAGTGCCATAACAGATATATTATCATAACGTTTAACACGAGGATACGCAAACGTGTGTTATCTGTTATCAAATCTCTGACAGTCTATGTTAACAGTTTTGTAAAGGGACGAAGAAACTTTGACTAGGGTAGCACTTGCGTCTTGATAGTTGAATTTTCCAAATAGTCTCACGCGAATATATATTAGAATATGATTTTGGTAGATGCAGAAGGGGAGCAGTGGGGGTTCTGGGGACACAGGAAAACGATATTAATGTCTTCGAGGTTTTAATCTTACTGTATATTTCGCAGAAAACATGTCGTTTTCGGCCACGTCGTTTCTGGCCAAGAGGTGGTGCGACTCGTCGAGAGTCAGCCGGTTGACAGAATGAGCCGACCTCTCCAAGACTGCAAGATTATACACTGCGGCGAGCTTGTAAAGAAGTCCAAGCTCCAACAAATTGGTGAGTATGAGTTCAATCAGAAATGGGCAAGTTCGTATTCAGGTCCAAATGGTCTGCTTAAAAGTGTGAATTCAGATTTTGAGTGAATTCGTGAGTTTGAGTTCAATCAGGAATGGGCAAGTTCGTATTCCGGTCCGAATAGTCTGTTTAAAAGTGTGAATTCGGATTTTGAGTGTGAATTCGTGAGTTTGAGTTCAATCAGGAATGGGCAAGTTCGTATTCCGGTCCGAATAGTCTGCTTAAAAGTGTGAATTTGGATTTCAGAGCTGCATTCGATTCACCTACAGTCATCAAGCTTCATTGTCCTAGAAATTGTCTATGGCCGTTTCTTCACGAATAATGAATACTTTCTTTTTCGTAGAGAGAATTAAACGGTAAAAGACAGATGGCTGTCATTTCCGCTTTATAATTTAGACAGAAACTCGAAAACAGTCATCCATACACGTCACCTTGAAATTGTCTATGGTTGTTTCTTCAAGAATAATGACGTCATTGTAACAAAAAATGACCCAAAATGAAAAAAAAAATCCGTCGTGAATTAAAGAGATTATCCGTCGGTTTTGCAGAACTATACGACCACAGCGCCACGCGGTTGTTGAAATATTTATTTGTTCCAAAATAAACGACATCTATCATCAGCTGCCCGTCGACAGGTGAATGAATCGACATAATTTAGCTAAATTCAGCTCTGCTTAGGACCTGCGCTTTCGCAGTTTTCTAAATTAAAAATGTCAGAAACGTTGATTTTTTTTTAATGGAAACTTTTCTTACTTTACGTGAATAAAATGGGTCAGTTTGTTAAGTCCAGAGCTGGCCGACGACAACAATAAAATTATGAGAATAATTATTTATCTGTGATCACAGGTCCGTTTTGTATCGACTCTTCGAAATATCGCTAGTAGTACTCAGCTGACGTATTCATTTAACGCAGCAAAGTATAATTTGCAGTCAGCTTGGGCTGAAGGAATGGATTTAATTCAGTTCAAGTTTATCCAGTTCAGTTTTATTCATAAAAATTCTAAGCCCCATTAACTCTTTATGGCCCCACCATAAGGCTTAAAGTTTAACTGAAAAGCAACTTATTTGTGTGTCATTTAATTGGATACAGTGAATTATTTGGATTCTGCAAAGGAGTGTTTTGATTTTCCACTATCTGCTCTAGTTATGAGGCTCAGAATATATCCGGCCGTCCCCACAGCGTAAATTCTACTATGACACGGGAAATTTAATCTCAACACAAATGCGGCTTTTCAGTGGGCAGTGGTGAGATTGGTGAAGATTGCTTAGTGACTGAACAAAAAAAAATGATAAATCTTTCTCGTAAGGCATTCAAAAAAATACAAGCGCATAGAGGCACCACAAATCACACTGAACTTCCAGTATTTGAAAATCGATTATTCGTGAATAGCGGAACAACGAAGTAACTCATTTTCAGCGGGTCTCCAAGCCAATTTAAGTGAATAAGTGACGGGTAAATAGATTGTCCTATCCTAGCCCTTTTCGGTTAAACTTTAACATCAGGCCTGACAATGGGCGGGGCTTATTCTTTATTCGTATAGTCTTAAGGGAAACAAACCAGACAAATAAAAAAAAAGGAGAGAAAAAAGAATTAAGACACAAGACATAACAAACTGACAAGAAAAATCAACTAACGAACGATCTTCCGTCAACAAAGCGCCCTTGCCCCCCCCCCCAAAAAAAAAAAGTAAAGAAGTTAGTCCAGTTCAATTTATTTATGACCCATCTCAACAAAATTGGAGGGTGAAGTGCCCTAATTGAGTAACCAACAAAAATGCATAGAAAAGAAACACTAAAAACATAAAAATATCAACACAGGCGATTAAGAGCATGTTCCACTCTTCTAACAGTAGTAACTATTAGTTAATATTTTCGTTCCAACCTCATGAAAAGTTACTACGCTGACCGTTCCAACCTTCTCGAAATAGTAACTATTTGCTTACCACGGTCGGGAGCGTAGTAAGCGTGTTAACTACGGTCTCTGTGACGTGATTGTCCCGATCAGACCGCGGCACGATATTTTGCCGAAAATAGAAAAGTGCGTTCCAGCCTTCACGTCAAAAGGCCAGAATCCGTGACGTCATGCGCAGTAACTACGGTAAGTAGGGTGGAACAGGCTCTAAAAAATAGCGCTGCACATGGGTGAGACAACATTGACACAGAAGAACGAAAATCTTATTGCCGTTTATCACTAATTGAATTTAGAGAGATTAGGTGGAATTTGCTCATCAAATAGCTATTTCTGGTCCAAGGGGGGTAAGTGAGAAGAAATTGGGCAAAGCGAAAATATACTGTACGAACAGATAAGATTTGAAATACAGTAAAAAAACTGCAAAGATGTTTCTGGCCAAGCCTGCCGGATTGGATATACCGGCCAGGTTTCTACATGCCGAATTGGTGCATACCCGGTCACCGAGAGAAAGCAACCCTTGATCCCTCTACATTTAGGACGGTATGTCTTCCTCTCTTGTTCCCTTTTCTTTCAACTTATTTTTCTTTTTGTTTCTTGTAGTTAAAAAAAGAGGAATCAGTGAGGGAGAAACAGGAGGTTCAGGGAGCGAGTCAAGTGCTGATGATGATGAAGATTCCAAGAAAAAGCGTAAGAAGAGAAAGAAGGATAAAAAGAAAAGCAAAAAAGCCAAAAAGGAGAAGTCAGCGAAAGCAGACAAGGAAAAAAGTGATGGGGAGTTGGATGAAACGTGAGTACACTTGGTAGAAAAAACTAGTTCTGAAAGTCCGCAGTGGTTTTACATGAAAAAAGCGTAGTAAACTGACCCGTTCAAGTCAACTGAAAGATGAGTAATTTGACCAGTTGCATTTTTTTTTCCATTGCCTTGGCAAGCACTTTTGGAAATTGAGGTCCTACCGTCCGGCCTGGGAAATAAATAATAATTAATGTTAAATCTATAGAATAATAAGAATTAATTTTAAGTAGATAGCGCTTATACAAGGGACTTGTACCCGTGACTTAAATTATTAATTAATTAATTTTAAACCCATAAACCGTATAAGACAAAATTAGTTGAGAACGATTAAGAAAATAAAGAAACATGATTAGGGAGACAAAATTACCCAAGCGTTATACAGACCAGTAAGCCTATAGGCGTTTTCTCGCCGTTCCCCGATGACTCCACTTGAGGAGTCCCTGCGTTTTTGTTTGTCCCAGGGACTCACTCCCCGTATTCTCGCGAGTCCCCACGGACGGAGAATGCTCCGATTATCATCACCATCATCAAAAAGGGCTCCCTTTCAGATTCGGAGGGGAATCAATTTTTGCTGGTGTTGGTGCAATGTAAAATTAATTAAAAACAATCAGGATAAGCAAAACCAAAAATAAAGTGGATCCAGATAAATTTCGTCAGCTGCATACTTTTTGTTCGAACAAAATCCATTTTAGAAGCATTCCCCGTGTTCTCGCTGTTTTCCGTACGCGGAGTCCGCGTGGAGTGACTCCCTCTATTCTCGCCGTTCCCTTCGATTCCCCGAGGAGTCCTTGGGGAACGGCGAGAATACGCCTTATGAGAGGGTTTTGATTTATTGTATAATTCAGGTACAAAATTTCGTGGTTATCCAACCAAATTGTTTGACCTTTGTCAAGTAATATATACAACAATTGTTAAAATCGAATTCGTGTTCAAAATAAAAACAAACCATTGAAGTCAACACCCAAAAAAAAAAAATCCAACAAAATAACTAAAAAAAAACATTATTGTAAAAATCCACAGACGCGCTTACTCCGTCTCCGTCGGCTTTCTGTGGAGAACAGACAAATGAGACAGCTTCTCCGTAATATAGGCCACACACTGGCAGAGGCGTTACTATAACAAAAATTTTTTTTTTGGGGGGGGGGGCAAGGTATTTACCGACTGGCTGGTCATTTTACCGACTGTTTTTTGCAGAAAAACGACTGTTTTTAAGGGGAAAATGATTGTTTTTACGAAAAATTGACTGATTTTCAGAAAAACCGACCAATCATAAGAGAAAATCGACTGTTTCCAAGAAAAAAAAATCGACTGTTTTTACGAAAAGTCGCGGCGCTTCGTGCCGACTCGGCTATTTTTTTTTACCGACTGGTCGACAACATTGGGGGGGGGGCCTCCCTCCCCTCCCCCACCATACGGGACGCCCCTGTACACTGGGGAAGTGTTTTGGAAGGAAAGCATCCTGAGCCTCAGATTATGTACGACTATTATTAAATGGTCATTATAAATAATTGTTCTCATAATATATATTATTATTTATACTCAATCTATATGGAAAACTGCACAACCATATCGGTTTCTGCGCGGCTATTTCATGGCATAGGAGTGCACAGGAGATTATCAAATTTTTTTTCCTGTGGAATTTTAACTGCAATCCAGCAGTTGTATCCCGTGGTGGGAAGTTCGAACGGTAAATTCTTCATTGAACTTCGTTGAATATTACTTAAATAATCCGTTGTGATGGGTTTGTTTCTATTGTAAAGGAATTCGAGTCTTGTTTTTTGGTGTAGTTGTTTCTGCCGCCAAAGCAGAGGTACTCTATGGCAAAAGGGCACTTCTCTGTGTAGGTGGCGTGTGCTGATTTGTTTAGTTTTGGGTTTTGGGTCGTTTTTATGTTACAATAATCTTTTGAATGCTTTTCATTGATTTTGAATTTTAATAGTTTCAGAGATCGTGACAAACGGACACGGCAGCTGAACTTTATTAGAGCGAAATTTGAAAGAAAAAGTTTAATTAAGATAGCAGTAGGTCTAGTAAAGATACCCGGTTGTCCCGGTTTATAAAGTAAAAATGGAAAAAGGTAAAAAAAACATGTGTCATTGAAACGAGGTGGAGGGAAAAAAATTGTTTGAGTCGGCAGAAAGCTGCTTTTTTCGCTGTAGTTGTCAATTTCTGTTTCTTCGATTGCTTAGAGGAAGACATATCCGTCAACCTGAAAATTCTTTTTCAGCAAAGATGAGACAACGGAACAACCCCCTGAGGTCCTCCACCCCCTTATCACCATCAGCAACATTGACCCCAGCGAAATACCCGATGTTCCTCAGTCCCGATTTTTGGACCGCAACCCGAAACCCAAAGACGAAGCGGGCGAAAAAGAAGAGAGAAAAGGAGATAGAAGAAAAGAGAAAAGGGACGCAAGAGACGAGATAGATAGGAAGAGAATTGGACAAGGAGACAGATATGGAAGGAGAGAGAGGTTTGATAAGTCAGGGAGAAAGGTGAAAGGACGCGGTTTTTTGGTAAGTTATCTTTTGACCCTCAGCAGATCCATTGCCCTCATGCAAACTGTATTAATACAGTAATTAAAAAATTACAAGAAAGTTATTGATAATTAATTCGCATAACAAAAAAACACAGAACAAATAAACTAAAAAAGGAAAGTAAAAAGCATATATTACATATATCACTGTAAAAAAAAATCTTGCAGTATTTGCTACTGGGATTAATATTGTGTCTACTGAGATAACATTATTTCAAATTCGGATTAATCTTATCAAAATAGAGATAAGATTAATCCCAGTAGAAAATACTGCAGTTTAATCCTTACCTTGGAGAAAGTTTTTACATTGATGGCACGGGACTTTTAGCGTGACAAATAAACCAGGAGCAAATTTTTGAATTGAAATTAGAAGTCTAGTACTCCAATGTCGGAGCCTCGTAGACATACCAAGACCCACGTGGCGGGGCCTAATGGTAAAAACCACAGATAATTTTTGATGGGGAAATCTTCGTCTAAAAACCCTTTCCCAATGCCGCGAAACCCTGTCATTTAACCTTGCGACCGTGTTTCGGCAAAACGCCCTAAGTTGAGATAGGGCGGTTTGGCGTGAATGACGGATTTTGACACTAGATGGCCTCCTCTATCACTTTCTGTTGAAATCGTAGAGCTCCCACTTTAAATGACAAAAATGTCATGTGGCAGAAGCGCCCTAACTCTTCAAGGATTTTACAGTGTTCAAGGCAAAACGCCCTATCTCAACTTAGGTCACTTTACTGCGAATAATCATTCTCTGTTTGCTGCCCCAAGTTAAGATAAGGCGTTTTGCCGTGAATTTGGAGGCTGAAGGAATTAGATAGGGCGGTTTTGGAGTCATAGATAGGGCAGTTAGCCGTGAATTCTGGTACCGAGTGAACGGAAATTCAGGAAGCTGAAGTAGTCCAAAATAAAACGCTGATAACGTTCATGCTTGTATCACGAAGGCGATGAACAAAGTAGAGAGTATCTACGATCTCGACCAATATGTTCAAATCATTGAAAAGTCTCGGAAGTTCACCTCCAAAACGTCTTGACATTCAACCAGTTTTACGAGTTTTCGAAACTAGGAAAACCGTCTCTTAATAATAAGGGAATTTCTGAGATGAAGGTTTTAGAAGTGCTGAGGGATTCCATGGAAATTTTTGGGAAACAGTCTTACACCGATGCCGAATTCTAAGAATGCAACATATTCGGAAAAAAATACCCTAAAAACTCATAGGATTATCAAGAAGGGGTTTGATGCGTTCCGGTTCAAGAGTTCTCCTCGTGGAATCTCACTGGAAAAGAAGAAAGACTTGGAGACTCTACTTAAATATATGCCACAGAAGAGGACCATCCACCAATTTTACGAGTCACTAGTAGTGACCGAAAATGTTGCTGACCTTGAAATCAACCGTGAAGACGATGCATCCTCAGCGGGAGACGATGAAAGAGATTAGCAGTGGAATTGCGGCATTTTCTTTTTTTTTTTTATTCCCACCTCCACTCCTCTCAGTGACGCAACTTTCTTTATTATTACAACTCAAATTTCTTATCTTTATACGTCACCTACACTTTAGCCTACTCTTACACTAAATTAAAATTATTACTCATTTGCTGCTTAAATAATTATCATTCTTTTAATTTTATTTGGGCAGTTAAAACTATTAAACTCAAAAAGAGCCGTATCCTACAAACAAACTATAACATTCACATTAAAATAATGGCTCAACCGGTATCACAGGGTGCCCTTCCAGCATAGGGCACCCCTTCCACCGTGACCAAAATTACCAAAAATAAAATAAAAATCTTTTTTTTAACAGCTCTTCACCACTTTACTAAATTATCATTCGAACCTCCCAAACCACCCAATAAATGACCTTAAAATAAAATACTCTATTTTAACAATTGCGCAAATTGCGGCATTTACTTATCTTCTTTTTATATTATTCGTTTTGTATCCACTTGTTTAAGCTTCTTCAAAATAAAATACAACTGACATGACCTAAGTCAACTTAAGGCGGTATGACGGTTAAAAAGAAAATGTTAAGTTCAAGGTAAAACGACCTATTTTGAGATAAGGCAGAACATCCATTAATGAAGTGAATAATATCGTCATAGTAGAACGCTCTATCTGTACTTAGGGCGCATTTTGGCGAATATGTCATTTTTTCAGTGGAGCCTATCTCAAGATGACCGTGATTACCGTGAATTTTACAAAAAACAGAATGCCCTAAGTGTAGAAAACTGGTTCTAGCTAGAGGAATACTCAGAATTGATCATTTAGGACTTGACTGTGCACTAGAGGTGAATATACTGATCAGACAGAATTAATCAAAACCCCATAAATTTTCTTAGAAAAAAAGCTGCCACAGAAAAACGATTTCAAATCTTTGACGTCATTTTTCTCGAAACTACGATTTTCGAGATAGGGCGTTTTGCCTAAGACACGGTCGCTTGGAAAACAAATCCTACAAGACCCAACCCTACGCCCCATCCTGCCCCCTGGTGTCGCCGCAGCTCGAGTCAGGCCTGGCAGAGCAGCTTCGCAACCGATCCCGGTAATACAACCGGTCACATGCTCTCATGCTCGGTATCAGCGTAGCTTCGTGCCCTCATTCGTGAGCCGGCTCAATTCCAAAGCAGTTTGATTTTCTTTTGTTCTTAAAATTTTTACCTATATTGTGGTCTGAGTATCTTGTTTTGTTGTTGTTGTGTATTTATTCGTTTTACGTTGGACGCTATTTTGATGCAGTTATTTTTGTTGACAAAAGACGAAAATTCGGCTGGTCATGAATGGTTTGAAATGAAATAAATTGAATTGAAATGAATTGAAACATTTGTAAGTAGTGAACTGAAAGACAAAAACTCCTCAGCCGGGATATGAAAATTATTTTCTCGCCGGACAAGTAGATCGGTCCACGCCGAGAGGTGCCCTAGAGTATTTTATTTTTAGGTCATTTATTGGGTGGGTTGGGAGGTTGGAGTGATAATTTAATAAAGTGGCGAAGGCCGTAAAAAAAAGGATTTTATTTTATTTTTGATAATTTTGGTCACGGTGGAAAGGGTGCCCTATGCTGGAAGGGCACCCTGTGGTACCGGTTGAGCCATTATTTTAATGTGAATGTTATAGATTGTTTGTAGGATATGGCTCTTTTTGAGTTTAATAGTTTTAACTGCCCAAATAAAATTAAAAGAATTTTAATTATTTAAAGTAGGAAATAAGTAATAATTTGAATTTAGTGTAAGAGTAAAGTGTAGGTGACGTATAAAGATAAGAAATTTGAGTTCTAATAATAAAGAAAGTTGCGTCACTGAGAGGAGTATGGAGGTGGGAATAAAAAAAAGAAAAAAAGAAAAAAAAAGAGGTGCCACACCTCTTTTTTTTTTTCGCCATAGAGTACCTCTACTGTGGTGGCAAAACATTTAGAAATCTGCGTTTCCTGGGAGTTGCTGGGTGTTGCAGCAGCTTTGATCGGCGGCACTAACTCGCATAACCGGTGTTTCTGACCAATACTTCGGAATCGGTAAGCTGGAGCCTGGCACGCCTCAAAAATAGCCAAACACGAGAAATGAAAGAATCAGCGTAGTGGCGTTTGGGTGGATAATTAGTTCGAACTCTCGGACATTGGAATGGATAGAACGATTAGATACGCAGAGTAAAACAGTGATATGTGTAAGAAGGGTCATCAAAATAGCTCTTCGTAAATAAGTCGTTTGTCTCAGCTCCTCCAACTCGCTACACGTTTTCCTTTTCAATGACAAACGCCATCACCAGTTTGCGTATTTTTTTTTTCTTTTCACAGTTTTCATGCTTTTGGTCTCAAGTCAAATCAAAGAATCTCAAGCAGAGTCTTTTCACAATCAAGCCACGCTTCTTGCGTTGATTGCGATTGGCTCAGCCGGGGGGTATGGATTGGACAAACCAATCAGAGACAACGTGTCCTGACTCAAGGAAGAAGGAGAAAAAAATCCAAAAGAACGGGGATTCTGACTCACTCGGTTTTTGTTCCTGAAAAATTTGACCAAGTCCACTGTAGGAGCCGGGTTCGTAGACTGAAGTCAAAACAGGAATCCTGCCTCAGAACAGGAATCCTGACTTAAGGAAGAAACCCAAAAGAACAGGGATCCTGACCTTCTCGTTTTTCCGCGCAGCAGTCTTAGCCAAGATTGGACGTACACTGTAAAAAAAAATCTTGCAGGATTTGCTACTGGGATTAATCTTGTCTCTGTTGAGATAAGATTATCTATAATTCGGATTAATCTTATCCCAGTAAGGATAAGATTAATCCCAGTAGCAAAGTCTGCAGTTACCTTTAATCCTTACTCGGAGAAACTTTTTGCAGTGTAACAGGTAATGTGCTTTCACAGTGAGATATGAGCTGATCTCTGCAATGCACCAACCGCATGCCTGTGGCGATAAATTGGAACAATATGCTTTTCAGTTCCCATAGCAACTATTAGATTTGCAGCTGCTTTCAACACCCTGATTTCATATATATTTCCAGGGCTTCGGTCGAACTAATTCCAACTTGAACCTCTCTGGAAAAAGCAAACGCTACGAGCTTCAGTGTCTATTTTCCCCTTCAAAACTTTCTAGGAAACTAATTAGGGAGGGAATGTCTTTTTGCGAGTACGAACTCCCTGGCACAGACAAGGAAGGGGGTTGCTCTGGTGACAGACTATAAGTTTGCCATGACGCGTAGCAGCTAGACAAAAACAAAACATGAGTGTTGATGACTGAACTTGTGTAGTTAAATCTGATGACAAAGCAAGGGAGGTGCAGTGAGAACCCACACGGTAAATTTTTTTTAAGGAAGCGCGATTTCAACAGATACAAGATAACCTGCCATCTGTTGATGGTAGCCTACATAAATATTGTCGTACGCGCGCTTAAAGGCGCGTCGTACTTATGATAGTTATTCATTCTACCTCAGTATTATTTCCATCCATACTCGTTCCCGAGATTCTTCACTTCATAAATTTATCATATCTCCCCTATTAACAATACACTGATTATCACTCTTTCCACGTTGGTTATCTTCACGTGACGTGTCATACGCCCGATAATTTTTTTCCATGGAGCTTATTCGTCTGAAAACCGGCTATTCAAATTTGCCAAAAATAATATTGTCATCCATGGCAAGAGACTTGGAAAGAGGCTAAAAACAGCCGAGCCGTGTGGAATTTTCTGTAAGCATAGAAGCGAGTATAGAAGCGAAAATAAAATCAAGGTACAATTTCAGTAAATGCTTAGCATTATGTACCCCAGGGGGGGGGGGTAGGACCCCCCCGTTCCCCCCCGGATCCCCCCGGTAAAGATCCCCAGTTTTATGTCGATCTGCTTGACAAAGTCGCTCATATTTATTATTTGGACTGAACATTTGATGCTAATTTGAATTTTCCACCAAGTTTCGAGCGACAAAATAAACAAGACCAAAGGTTTTGATGGGATCCCAAAAATTCAATATTTCTTCAGACAATTTGGTCTTGTCTTCGCCAGAATCAGTCTTCAATCATCTGAGAAAACCAAGTTCAGATATACCTCTATAAACCAAATCTATTTTGACGATACTGACCGAAACTTCCTGCTTTACGTCTGCCAGATTTCTGGTTTCGGCCGAATTCCGAGCGAACTACTTGTCCAGCAAAAAAAGAAAATTCAGAAACGAATTCAGCATATTTCTTTATCCTTATAAAGAACAACTAATCAACTTCAAATAAAACTATAACTTGAAAAAAATTCCGGTTCAACCGGATTCCGGACGAATCATATGTCCGGATAAAAATGATTGTCATAATATAGATCCAGCGTCTCTTCATACCCCTAAATATGTCATCTAATCAACTTCAAATAAAACTTTTGCTTTTGACAAATTGTCCGGTTTTGGCCGGATTCCGGGCGAACTAGTTGTCCGGGTAGATAATGCTCTTCACATTAGTGTTCAGCATTTCTTCTTACCCCTAAATCGAACGTTTAATCAACTTCAAACTTTCCGGTTTTTGCCGGATTCCGGACGAACTACTTGTCCGGCGAGAAAATGGTTTCCATCGCCGTGTTCAGCATATATACCCCATAATCGACTATCACATTAACCGTTTACAAATATTTTGTTCGCCTCTTGATTAGAACCCCCACCCCTAAATGTAGGGCTACAGAGCCCATTTACGAACTCGACCTTATCCTTGACCCAAAGAATCCTGACACCAAGTTTCATAAATATATCTCATTCCCTTCGAGAGTTATCTTGTTATATGTCCGGATTCACAGCCGGACGGACAACTTTTTCGATGTCATAGGTATCCCTCCACTTACGTTTTGGGATCCAAAAAATCACCTCGACAGTTGTTTATCAGATTCGAGCCACAAAAACCTTGTTGTTCGCAAACAGAATTGTGGGCCACAGAAACGATCGCGGAAACACCCGTTTCTAGTCACAGCATCTTTGCGGAATTGCAGAAAAATGCCTAAGAAGAATGTTGCTTTGGGGATTTATGTCTGTTGGTCTATTTGTTACTTTAGTTGCGTTTTTGAAGATACCGTGCTATCTGTTACCACGGTAACTTGATATGCAATTAGTCGTTTTTGCAGTTACCGTGGTATCTGATATACGGTTGCTCTGCAAAAACGACAATTGCCGAAACTGCGCTTTTCAAAGTCATCCCAAAAGAAAAACTGATCTCCAGTCACACCAAGTGCCAAACTTCTTTCCCACCAATTTGACAAAAATTTATGAAAGTGAGATGACTTTTCAGATATCACGATCAGTTACCACGATAACTGGCCAGATACCACAATAACTGCAAAAACGCCTTTTGACCATGGTATCAGATACCACGATAACTGCAAAACGACTTTAGACCGTGGTATCAGATACTATGGTATCTGCAAAAACGCAACTTTTGTCTTTAGGCGATTTTATTAATAATTAAAAACATTTAAAATAAGTGAAGCGTCTTTTTTTATGCCACTGGCATGTCTGATGCTTTTAAGAAATATCGGGTTTCTTTATATTATTTAATTGTAAATTACCTTACCTTACCTTTCAGCGATACGTAAAGCAGTCAAGAAGCCGCTCCAGGAGCTTCACTCCCCCACACTGGAAAAGGGAACAGAAGAAAACGATTGGCATGAAAGAATTCCAGGTAAAGTGGCCAGCTTCAGGTACAGTAGATTTTTTTTAACTTCGGACTTCACCATTTAAACCTAGCCAAAACTTGCAAATACTTATGCACAATAATGAGCGCAAACTACAGTTTAAGTGGGACGAACCAGTTTAGGTTTGTCGGCTCAAGTCTATAGGTGGCCTGTTTCAGGGGCTTTACCGTATATCGTTCCAGTTAGCAACACTATACCTTTTTACGTGATGGAATTTAGCAATGGACTTACACCATAATAAACCAGAAGCAGTTCTGAATTAAATTTTGGACTCCTGTGTTGGAGCCTCGTAGACAGACCAGGGTTAAAAGGGAAGGACCCCCTTGCGATGGGTATGCTAAAAATAGTGAAAACCATCTTCACAGGAAAAACTCAGTCCCCTGACATGGGGAATTGGAGTGTTTAGACGACCTTGCCTTGAACGGCATCACTGATCCCGTAGTCTGCTGTATTTATAGTCGTTTGCGAACTATGTTTACAAGTCCCCCGATGCCTCGATGTTATTGCAGTGGTAACTCAAGCCGAAGGTCCCGTGTTCAAATCCCGCCTGAGAAGTATTTTGTCTTTCAGTCCACTATTTTTCCAGACCCATATTGGCCCCCTAAACCACGCTTACCAAGAACTAAATCAGAACAATTCCGAGCTTTAACGCCCGTACTCGCTAAAACAGAAAGAAAAAAGCTTTGTACCGGAGTTTTTATTACTTCGTGAACAAATGGTGCTTCTTTTCATTTTTGGTAGAGTTTGCTTTCCTTTTTGGGATCCCAAAACGTAAGTGGAGGGATACCTATGACATCGCAAAAGTTGTCCGTCCGTCCGTCCGTCCGTCCGTCCGTCCGTCTGTACGCACGATAACTCTCGAAGGGATTGAGATATTTTGATGAAACTTGGTGTGAGTATCCTTTGGGTCAAAGTACAAGTCAAGTTCGAAGATGGGCTATGTAGCCCTATATTTGAGGGTGGGGGAGGGGTTTCAAATTATAGGGCAAAAAAAAATATTTTTGAAATCTATTGAGATAGTCAATTTAGGGGTAAGGAGACATGCTGAATCCGAATATGAAAGTTATTCTCTCATCGGAAAAGTAGTTCACCCGGAATCCGGCGAAAACCGGATACAAAATTTGTCGACCCTCGCTACCCCTTGTCTCAGATTTTTATAGCTCTGCGCGGGATCAGTATGGCCCTGCGCGGGGCTGACGTAAGAGAGAGAGAGCTAGTGCGGTCGAAGGGGTTGGTATAATGGAAAAGAGTAGATGGTTGCCGACTGTGCGGGCTATATAACAGTTGGAAAGTTTATAGGGGTTGACAACTTCAGTAGTAGGGTACACACTAAAATCGAAAATAGGCCGATCTAAAATTGTGAGACAAGTAGGGGACTTCTAATGGTCTCATGGTCTGATAATGAATGAATGAATGAATGAATTTTATTACCCGTAAAGTGGAAATAGGCTGTTAGACCATAATCATCTTCGGCAATGAGGGATTAGCAGTTTTTTTCTACTTGGTGTACCTACAGTTTGTTTTCTGTGCTTTATGTGGTACGAACAATTTGGTACCACGTCTATCACGAGGACATGGAGTAGTAAGTAAGTGTTGCCAGAATCTTTGGTGGTGAGGGGTTGCCAACTTTTGTTAGTTGATATATCTTTTATTTTTTGCCAGTGTAGCTCATGATAAGAACGATACGGTACCATGTCTATCACAGGTAGATGGACTTGTTTTATAAGTTAAGGTTTTATTTGAAGTTGATTAGATGTTCTTTATAGGGATAAGGAGATGCGCTGAATTCGTTTCTGAACTATCTTTTCTTGGCTGGACAAGTAGTTCGTTCGGAATTCGGCGGAAGTAAAGCAGGAAGTAAAGCGGAAGTAAAGCAGGAAGTTTCGATCAGTATCGTCAAAATAGATATGGCTTATAAAGGTATATCTGAACTTGGTTTTCTCAGATGATTAGCCTGGCGAAGACTGGATCTGGTTTTAAAAGCTAATGTGATAGTCGATTTAGGGGTAGGCAGACCTGCTGAGTCCGTATATCACAATCATTTTCTACCTGGACATATCCTTCGACCGGAATCCGGCTGAAACCAGAAATTTGACAGTAGTATAGCCTAAGGCAGGAAGTTTTGATCAATTTCGTCAACGCCATTGATCTTAATCTGTTTATATGTTTTAATATTAAAAATGTTCATGTAGTCTGGCGAAGAGTGGATATCTACAAGACCCAATTGTCTGGATCAAATATTAAGTTTTTGGGATCCCATCGAAATCTTTGATCTTGTTATTTCAAGTTACAATGTCAAGCCAGTTGGGTTTCTTTAAACTTGAAGTTGTATGTAATCTGTGTCTGACGAGAGACACAAAACAAAACAGGGCCTCTCTTTCACTGTCAATCAGAAACAGAGCTCCTGTCTTAAGGAAGAAGAAGAAGAAAACTAACAGAACAGGGGTCCTGCCTTTCCTCGTTTTTCGCCTAATTTGTGCTGAGAGTTTTATTGGAAATAAATCATCATCATCATTTCTAACACTATACCTTTTAATTTTTTTTTTCTTGCAGCAACTCGAAGAGGAAAAGAAGAAACGTGAAGAGGAAAGAACGAAACGGGAAGAGGCGAGGAAGAAAAAAGAAGAAATCCGGAAGAAAGAAGAGGAACAGCAAAGAATGATCGAAGATCTTCATTCATTCGAGGATGAGCTTCAGATAAGAAGGTAAAAAGAAAATATCCTGCGTGTATTATTATGATATCCTTATTATTATTATTACTAGTAGAAAGCAGGTGGAAGCCTCTACAAAAGTCGACGAAAATGGTCAGTGCGATATGTGTTATTTCCCGCTTGGTCGTCAAGCGGCGTCGGCTGATGGGCTGGCGTTGCGATTGTGGTCACGTTTGTTTCAACACGTTTTGATTTCCAAACTTCCACTCTCCAGCGTTTTGCTTGAAGCGCTGTGAGCCAAGTTGATTTGTGTTTCCCGGTTGGCACTATGTGAATTTCGGGCTCGCAGTCATGAGGAATCCCCCCCCCCCGCGGAACCATAGCAGACACGTTGCAGGCCTACTCCCTTTTTCGCGGATTCCTGCGAAAAAAACATTGGCGAATGACGCAGTAGCTTGTTTTCACTAATTAAAACAGTCAATTTCGACTCTTTAATCTGAAGGATTGACAACAAAACTTCGATATTTCCTTCCCAGTAACTAGCGTTGAAACGATGGTATTAAAAATAATAATAATACTATCGTGGCCATTGGCCTCTAAATTGTAAATTGTGGTATTGTTGACGGGGTTCTTGATACTGGCATAACTCAGTGGTGCGCTATATTCAAGTAAGGATACTCGACCTAAAGTCTGTTTCCGGGCAATACGCAAATACTACAGCCCCAATTTATTCCCTAGGTATTAACTCCAGTTCCCAGGTGGCAAACAAGCAGCCAGAATATATTTATTTAACTTTTAATTTATTTACATCATGTTCTTTTGTAGGGTGAGTGTACGAGAAAATGAGAAGCGACATTCTCCACCACAACGTTCGGTCCGTCGCAAAGGACGAGAGCGCTCTGCAGAGGACGAGGAAATCCCCGCTGAACCGAATACAGAAAAACCGGAAAAAGCCGAAGAATCCGCGGAGCAACTGGCGCAGAAGCTTCACGCCGAAAAACTTCGCCGCGCTCTAGCGATTGACGACGCGGACCGCGACAAAAAATGGGATGAACAACAAAAACCGGACTTGGTGCGCGACGCGGAAGGGCGCATCAGGCGGAACAACCGTGATGAGACGCGCGGAAATTTCCGCGGGCGGATGGCGGCGGATGGGGAAGAATTCAAAGCCCGTGGAAACTTTGCAAGTGATCGCGTCGTTCAAAGAGGCGAGAATCGGAAACCGACAGGCGGAAATGCGGAACCGATACGAAATCAGCGCGGGGGTAGACGCCACCCGGAAAGTGAGGGAAAGGTGGATCGTGAAGTGACAAGAGGAGAAAGTCGAAGAGAAGAGACGGAGGAGAAGGGAAACTCAAGGAGAGCAAGGGATGTGGAAATGAGGGATGAAGAACCGGCCAGAAGGGTTGAAAGAGGGTAAGTGGAATATTCTCTCGCACGTTCCATTTTGTGTAGGTCCTGAATCTTTTCTTGCACCTTTGACAGATGAAGTTGACAGCTAGTTGAAAACACTCTATCTGACTTAGAACAGTCAAAGTGTATCTCCATCGAGGACGAGATAGATGTCACCGCACTCAACTTGGGCATGATTGCAGCCTACTATTATATCAACTATACAACGATTGAGCTTTTCCGCATGTCATTGAACAACAAGACGAAGATTCGAGGTAGGGCTGACCCCCCCCCCTCTCCTGGGGCTTGCGAGGGATGTTTGAAGCCTGTCTGTGCTTAGAGCTTCCATGGCTTTACTTGTTTTCGTTAGCTGTGGTGACGTCTTCAACTCGAAAGAGCTTTTGCATATTTTTTGTTGTACGTCTAACACTAGACTTGTATATAGCAGTTCATGGCCAGTTTTTTCAGTTTTTTAATGATTTTTTTCTACGTTTTTTTCTTATATGTAGCACAGTTCAGCAGCGCCTGCTTTCTGTTTTTATTCCTTCCAAGAACGAAAATTACCATGGAACTGGTTCCTTAAGCAAAAAATTTGCCGGTCTCGAAAGCAGTTTACTTCTACAAAAAAACGAGCATTGAAAGTTTAATTTCTTGAAGAAAACGGAAAAAAAACTGTAGTAAGAGGGTCCTGCATTTTCGAAGAATCGGGAACGATACGAAGAAGCCTAAAGATCAATCTGTCGTTTGATAGAGAGATTGAGATTTAATTTTAAAAAATCGACTATCTTAGTTAAACAAGACCAAAGGCTTCGATGGGATCCCAAAAATTCAATATTTGATCCAGACAATTAGGTTTTGTCATTTTTTCAACATCTTGCCTGCGTTATCATGGTAGAACGAAACGAACGAAATAATAAATAAAATTTAAAGATTTACTGAACGGGATCGATTCATTTTCCCAGAAGAGGCATACGGTAGTTGCATTTCTTTAAAGGCCGTCTGCTCTCAGACTGCAGTGCAAACATTATGGACAGTAAAGATTATAATAGCGAGTTCATAATTTCACTAGCAAGACCTTTGAGAATTGGAATTAGCCTATTCAAAGATATAAGCACCACTTAAAGCAGCGTACACACTAGAATTTACGGTTTTATTTTTTCTCAGTCCCCTACTTTGCCTCCGGTCAATTGGTGTCTATTTTCCTTGGCAAAGCATTGTCTGTCTAAATATTCCTTCTGCCCCAGCTGACTGCGAATCGTGTTTGACAGTGCGAAACGGATACATATGTCAGCTAATTTTATTAGAGCTAAATTTCGGCCTTCTTTACCTCTTTCTCCACAAGTTCGTTTTTCCAACTTGAGCGGCTTTGAGCCTGAAGAGGACCCTTGCCAAGAAGGGCCAAAAGATAGCTCTAATAAAATTCAGCTGACGTATCCGTTTTGCACTGTCAAATATGATTGTCTTTCTCATGATTTGTTCGAGATGTAGTGGCCAAGACCCAGGTTCAGCACGCGGACCAATCCCAGGGGCCCGTTTCTGCATTCGTCTTCGGGACAGGCCAGAAAAGGCTGCACTCGAGCCTGTTCTTTCAGGACGAGTTAGACCAGCTTTCTCCCTTAGCGAACTCGGGCTCAGTCTCCCGCGCCTTGTTCTCGAGTGATCACTGCCACCTAGTGAGTTACCGTAGACCTATCCTCCTGTGCCACTACAGGGATCCAGAGCGTCTACGACTAGACGCCAGTCTTCCCTCTGGGGGGCTGCTGCCAGCAGTGTTACCAAGTGTGACAAATAAATATTCCTTGAGCCCAAGCTGATTTAGAAACGTATATTATAAGAATACAAGTGTGACACTTGTGTCACCGGATGACACCGTGACACTTTTTCTCTGAAAAGTGACGCCTTTTCTTGCGAATGACAGTTTTTAGGTCAGAAAAGCACTTTTTCATTTCCTTTACGGAAGTGACGGATTACCGCCCCCTAAACACTGCCAAAACATGTATTTTACTTCGATTTAGTACACAAAAACAGTTTGAAGCCTTAAATAAAGCTCATTCCCGATTAAATTTTGTTACAAAACTATGGTACGTAACAGTTAAGAAATGTTTTGAAAAATGTTGTTACAAATTCACTTACTACCAATTATTCGCATTTTTTTGCGCGCTGTGCAGCGGAATGCATAACAACAAAAAATCTAGGTGTCAAAAAGCACGTTTTTGTCAGCAACTGTGACACTTTCGTGAGTCGACCTCTTGGCAACCCTGGCTGCCAGGACAACCTTCATTTCGTAGACTTGCATGTATGTTTGCAAGGTCTCTCTGGTAAGGGCGACGGGACAAAAAAAAAATTGTGTTCTTTTGAGGATTTCAAAGTTGGTACCACGGAATTAGTAACTTTTCCAGAAGTAGCCTATTAACTTTGATCGATCAACCTTACAGCTATTAAACGAATTTGCCTCATTATCGTTAAGCTATCTACATTTTTTTGCAACCTACCAAAAAATATAACTTTTCTACCCTCGGATTCAAGTAGTCAAATTGTTCAAGTTCGATCATCGTAAATACAAAACTCTAACTGAAGCTCTGCCTGTTTTTCAAGATGCCCTTTCGTCGTTAGAGCATCTCTCTTATACTGACAAAACTTACTTCTACAAAAAACTTACTCTTATTCTTTCACTCACCTACAAAAAAAACAATAACTAGAATTTATTTTAAAAAAAAGAGCAAGGAGCAAAACCTTCGTTTTCGTTCATGCCGTGACTTTGACTGCTCAATTAATAACTCGGGAATTGTCGAACGATCGGATAAGCCCTATAAGATTTTACGCAAATTATTTTTCTTTTTTAGGACAGAAGAAGTCACGCGAAAGCCTCGCCAATCTCCCGACCGCAAACCGCGCCGCTCACCAGACCGAAAAGTTGAGCGGGTACGAAAATCAGAAGAAAAACCGCTAGACCGCCGTCAGACCAAGAATTCACCATTACGCAGAAGCCAATCACCAACGAAGCAAAAAACCGCCGAACGCGCAGACAGAAGGAAGAAATCGCCGGAAAAACGCGAGAAGTCGCTGGAGCGCCAAGAATCTCCAGAAAAACGCGACAGATCACCAAAGCGCCAAAAGTCGCCAGGAAAGCGAGACAGGTCGCCCAAGCCCTCAGAAACACGTGACAGATCCCCTAAACGCCAAAGGTCACCAGAAAAACGCGAAAGACCATCAAAGCGCCGAGAAGTTTCACCAAAGCGCGATAGATCACCGATTCGCCAAAAGTCGCCAGAAAAGCGTGAAAGGTCACCCAAACGAGATAGTTCTCCGAAACGTCGAGAGTCGCCGAGAAGGAGACGTCTTCCGTCGCCACGAGGGAGGGGTTCGCCCGTCAGACGCGATAGGAACCGCGACGGATCGCGCGAACGAGATGTAAAACGTCGTGACAGTCCGAAGTGGAAGCCGAAGCCCGCGGGAGTTCAGTCGCCCCCTAGGAATGTCAGGAAGTCTCGATCGCCAGCGCGAAGACCGGCTGCGAGGTAAGGGATCTTTAGGTGACACTGATAGAGAATACATCCGTCAATTGTTCAAGATTTAAACGAACGCTAGAACAAAGCTCTTTCTATAGCGTTCGGTTCTTGCATTGACTGAGTTAAGAACCGGGACTTTTTGTGCTTCAGCTCGAGGTTTTGGTGAGTAGCATAGAGCTGGAAATAGGTGTTGAAAAGTGGTTGACAACGCAGACTATACAGTATACTCTTGACGCTGTTACGATGACTGTATTTATATATGGAGTTTGCACTCTCAACCTGATGTTATGGCGAGGGGTGTAGTAAGCCGGACATACGATGGTAAATGTCCAGGTATACAATCATCGGAGTGGGCTGGCCTGTAAGGCCTAGTGTATGATGGGTGGTTGATAACCTGTTGTGTGTTCGGTATGCAAACCGTAGTGTGAATCGACCAGGGGAATCCATAATGAACCCGTGAAGTTCTGCACGTGTAGTAGGCTACCAACGCCCTAGGCCATCCTGACTCCGATGATTGTATACCTGGACATTTACCATCTTATGTCCGGCCTACTACACCCCTCGCCATAACATCAGGTTGAGAGTGCAACCTTCATATACAAATACAGTCATCGTAACAACTCTTTGTCCGAAGAAGAATCGCCGTGTGCCTAGCGGAGAGCCAAAACGTCCACGACAACAACGGTTGTTGATCGCTTTACAAAGGATTTAAATGTAATTAGAGGGGTCGTTTGGGTTACGCCGCTTGTTCTTCCGCGGTTCACTGGTGTGTTTCGGACTTAGTAATATCAGGGACCCAATTAATTTCCTGTAATGACTCGCCATTCAGGGGGCTTGTCATTTCCTATGCTTCTATGTTGCCCGAACCTCTCCTAGTTTCCAACAATTCCGCTTGGGTCGAATCGGCGTTCTTGCTTGCCTCATTGGACGTGAGGCCAAAGAGACTACTCCCTCAACGCGGAAGCTCTTCTCCAGCAGCCAATCCCAAATTTTGTCTATCTGGATAGTCGGGTGTTTTATCCCCGTGGGTATTCCGGTCAAGAGCACATCAGAAATCTCTTATTGACAAGCCCCCTGAATGGCGAGTCATTACAGGAAATTTATGGGTGGCTAGTAATATAGAGTATTCCCGAACTTGTCACAAAGAGCAACACGTCAGGCTGCTAAAGTTGTGATGCGGAATTCTTTGAGAAGGAGGATGCAAGGCACTTCGCCTTCATCCATTCGATTAACAATAATAATATAACTGCATCAAAAGGCTTTCGCCTCTATAAATTTCTCTATACACTAGTACGCAATCAGTGCATCGGGCAGGGGATTTGCTTGCCATGGGGTAAGTATAGCTGTGCTGTGTAGAGTGGGGGTTAGACCAGAGATGTGCGAATCCGGATTCGAATTCAGGATTCGTCCTTTTGGCCAGATTCGAATCCGGATTCGAATCTTCTGCTTGTCAGGCTGGATTTGGATTTGGACTCGGATTCCAAACTTTCAGTTTTACGAATCCGCTCAGATTTCTAGTCTACATCCTTCCAGTTTCCGTCACCCAATCTTTACACAGTGGGCTTACACAATCCAACTTTTTGATCTCCACCACCAACCATCCTCAGTAATCTATCACGTTATCTGATGACCTTTGATATCAGTGCTTTTTGTCACCTCTGATTTTTAAACTGTAACCTTTGTAAATGATTTGATTTTTGTTAAGATAAGATAAGATAAGATTTTATTTGCGCTAAGAGCCAACGGCCATGGCAAATACATATAGAAAAAAAAAACACAAGAAACATCAACATACACACGCAAAATATTAACTCCTATAAGCACCTATCCCTGTGGGCTAGGGCTACCCTAAGGAACCTCACCAACTGTTTTATATTTCCAAAACAATTATTCCCCATTACACCACACATCCATTCTTCATCCATTCCCCTTCCATTCACTCCAAAAATTTCTAGCATAAGTTCACTCAGACTTTCGCATTCACTCAATAAATGTTTTAAATTCTCATCCATGCTACCACACATCGGACATGAGTACGGACCGGACCGACCCTTTGCCCTCCCAATATACCGTCTTGTCTCCCCCAATGGCAGGCTGTCTGCCCTACAACTAATTAAATCCCGTATTTTCTCCCTTTTCAAACCCGCTTTAAAATATACTTCCTCCCCCCACATCTCTTTAATTTAAGGTCGGATTCGGATTCGTACATAGCCCTGGATTCGAATCCTTTCATGATCGGATTCGCCCATCTCCGGGTTAACCCTTTCGGGACGGCTATTTTTTTTAGTGGAAAATATATTTTTTTTATTTTGAAAATTCATTCCATATATTATTATGATAATTTAGGCGTAACTAGTTTTCACCTAAATGCTTTATTTCATTCCACAGAGAAATGGGACCTCCAGGTCCCGTCAGTCAGTAAGACATACTGTTAGATATATGTTCACGCATATGAGAAACCAATAAAAATTACAGATAAAATTCGTAACAGACAAGAGACTGGACTACAAAGTTGTAGAAGTTTTTATCCAGTCAGGACGGAGACAGAGGACCTATCTCAGTGTTGAGAACGTCAGAGAAGGTTTAGAATGTCCAGAAATCGTCAGTCAAATTTATAGAAAAAAATAATTCAATCGTCAGTCAAATTTCTAAAATAAAATAATTCACTATGGTAAACCAGGCAAAAAATCCTTTAAGTATCTTTTCGAACCAGTGATCTGACCTGAATAACTTGCATAACTACATAACGTCTCAGACGTACCATCTCAAGTCTGTCCGGGATCCGACAACTGTGGAGGGAGTTGGAAAGGAGGAACCGTGAAATCTTGTGGCGCACTTAGATTGGAGTGATCGGGACGGGACTTGGTGGAAAGAACAAGCACAAGCCCTTTAGGTATCACTTATAGACCTGGACCGGGCCCGGACACTAGATAAAGTTGGAGGGGAACGGGGGGGGGGGGGCAAAGATCTTGTGACATGCATATGAAATTTGACATTAACTCTGGAACGAGTGGTCTGATCCAGATGGAAACTGACACGAGGCAAGATGACCCGGACCAGATCTGGTCACTCTGAAGCTGAAGGAGGGAACGGAAATCTTGTACGCCAGTCGCCAGCCAGTAAGGGTAGGCTACTTGCAGACTGGCTAGGACGAACAAACTTGACAGAAAAAAAGGCCCTACCAAATTGACTCGAATATAACCAGTTCCGGATCCGACCATTCAGGGGGGATGGGGAGTCTGGAATCATGAGGAGCGAGTTATCTGATCTGGAATAAACTTGGTAAATGACAAGAGCACCGTTCCGGTGTTCAGTTTCAGTTCCAGACTGGATCCGAAAACTATGTGGGGGAGTTCGGGGGTATAGGAGTTTTTAGCACGCTTGGAGTTGAGGAGTCGGGAAAGGGCTTGAGGGGAGAGACGAGTAGAAGCCCTAAATCTGTTCACAAGAGACCACATACACCCTTCCTACTTCAGATGTAAACTATCTGATGTATCTGGATTATCAGTTGTATCCTAAATGTTAACGATAGTTCTACCGGAGCTGAAGAAGTGGATGGTTCTTGGTCATCCGCAGTAGGCGAGCCATCCTGATCTTTCTAGCGTATATTAGTACCAGATGGCTAACAGATGATCAAAAAGCAAGAACAAATATATGTATATATATATATTTATATATATATATATATAGAAGTCGTAACCGGATATAAGTTCAATGATAAAAGTTACGGTTTACGTTAGTTCATGAGTCTTTATCTGGCAAAAATCAAAGGTTATTCATGGTTAAAAATAATTATTTTGTTTGATAGTCCATTAACAAGCCTTGTTAGACACTTATAAGTGACAGGACTTCCAAAAACTGAAAAGCAAAATGTGTAGTATTCAGCACGAATCCCACGTACTTACTGCCTGACGGGACCTGAGAGTCCCACTGCTTTCCAGTACGGCTTCTCCTACCTGACAACTTTTTTCTTAACGAAGCAATTTTTATTTGTAACAATATGTTTCAGAGAACTTCCAAAAAAAATCTCAACTCAAACACTCTTTTCGATGTCGAGATTTTTATTTTTGAATTTTGGGTTTGGTAGAGTAAAAATGACTTCTCAAACTGTATCCTTCAAATTATGGTAGCCCGTCACGTAGCGGCGAGACTAATACCTCTTTCGATGCGTTTCATTAAGGCGAACAAGATGGCAGTGAATTCGTTCTGCTGCGCGCAACCGTTTTGACGCCAGATGTAGTTTCGTCATCCGGACCTGGAGGTCCCGCCAGTCCCGAAAGGGTTAAACTGTTTAATACACAGATGTATGAAATTTAATGAATGATGCCCGAAATATTATGTTATGGCCTTATGAAGTGTTGTTTTTTCTTAAAACTTGTCCTTTAAATCGCATGTTATCAAACTTGAAAGTACAGAAGTAAAAATTGCCAACTAAGGGATCTCGCGAAGCCAAGTATCATTATTAAAATTAAGAAAACGCCATGCTCGAAAGACCCGTCTTCCCATATATCTGCTTCATGCGTCCCCATCCGTTCTGTCCATTCTCATGCCTAAGACTCCGAACTTCCTATGACAGTTTTATCCGCCCTACCGACATCACGCTGGATTTTTCATGTTTGGCTCGTTTTGAGACGGATAGGCCAGGCTCCGGCTATCCTTCCGAGGAGCTCATTGGCCAGAAATGGTTCAGCAAGTATTTCTATGTGTCTCACCAAAGCTGTTGGGATCAGCGCGCTACCCTAGTTCAAGACTAGCGCCTGTCCAGAGACCCGTAAAACAAGACTATCGTATGTCCAACGTTTCCAGGAGAAAACTTTGCATTGAATTTAGGACGTTGAATTTGCTTACGTTTGTTTGGTTCTGAACAGTTATCAACAGCTATGAGCATGATTTTCAGATAGTCTACCAATTTTCTGCGGAGTCCCTCAAGGAACACTTTTGGGGCCACTATTGTTTTTAGTAATGATCAATGAGCTTGCAACGTCTTTTCCTGATCGTTGGAAATACGTTGACGACTTGCCTGTATTGGATGTATGCCGTAAGAATGTTAAGAGTTCAGCAAAAGTTATAATTGATGAAATATGTGATGAAGCGGCAGCTGATTGTATGTTTGTGAATATGGATAAATCGGTTGTGCTAACTTTTTCTTTTTTAAAACGTCAACCTGAGTTTTTTCCACCCCTATCCCAAATCCAACTAACTGATGAAATTAAACTTCTTGGTGTTTACTTAACGACAGATCTAAAGTGGCAAAAACAAACAAATTCGATGCTGAAACGAGGGAACATGGCCATCCGCTCCCTTAAGCTACTTTCTCGTTTTGGGGTTCGAACTGAACATCTCCTTAAAATTTATTTTTCGTTTATCCGTCCTACTTTAGAGTACTGTTGCCCTGTTTGGCACTTTGGCCTTACACGCGACCAGTCCGATTCGCTTGAAAGAATCCAATACAGAGCGCTACTTGTTGTGTCTAAATCTCCTAAAGTCCCTTATATCAACCTTTTAAAAACTTTCAATCTTAGTACATTAGCGAGTCGTCGTGAAAAATTATCGGTAAATTTTGGACTAAAAACTCTTAAACACCCAATCCTCCGAAACATCCTCCCCCATGATTTTGAAACCGAACGGTCAAGACCTCCAAGACTAGTTGCAAACCCAATTCCAAAACTGCAACCTGTCCAATGCACCCACGTAAGATACAGTAATAGTTTTGTTCCGGCTTTCGTTAAACTGTTTAACGCTTCACCCTCTATACAAGAGCCCACATGATTTTATTGGTTTTTAAGTGCATATGTTTGATTTTTATGGCACTTGCAGCCTCTGGCTCAAGTGCCATATACCGATCGCAATTCCGTCTGTCGGTCGGTCGGTCGGTCGGTCGGTCTGTCTGTCCGAATTTTTTTGTCCCACATGTTCGAGTTAGGGTACTTCCAGATGTGTTAGGACGATGAAACTTGGCAGGAAAATCAGGGACCCGACCAAACTAACCTGGAAATAATCAGTTTCCCGATCCGACCATCTGGGGGGGAGTGGTGGGCCGGGGAATTCTGAGAATTAAGTAGTTTTTGTCACACTTTTTCGAGTTGGGGTACTTCCAGATGTGCTAGGACGATGAAACTTGGCACGAGCATCAGGGACCCGACCGGACTAGCCTGGAAATAATCAGTTTCCCAATCCGACCACCTGGGGGGGAGTGGAGGGCTGGGGAATCCGGAAAACTGGAGTAGTGTGTAACTTTCGAACGGATGATCGGATTTGAATGAAACTTAATAACTGAATAAATGGCATACCTCTGATGTCCCATTTGAAGTCCGGACCGGATTCAACAGCTATGGGGGAGTTGGGGGGGGAGACCGGAAATCTTGAGAAACGGTTAGAATGGAGGGATCGGAGTGAAACTTGCTGGAAGAACAAGCATCTGCTCCAGATAAGTCCTTTATACATTTGGACTGGATCCGGACACTAGGGGGGGGGGGGGTGGAGGGGAGTTTCCCGGAATTCCGGTAATGGCGGTTTTGGGGATTTTCACGATGAAACTTGGGAGGCGAATCAGGGACCCGATCAAACTGACTTATAAATAAAAATTTACATGATCCGATAGTCGTGGGGGGAGTAGCGGGAGGGGGAATCCGGAATACTGAGTCATGCGTAACTTTGGAACGGTTGATCGGATTTGAGTGAAATTGGATAATTGATCAGAGGACATGTCTCTGGTGACCTTTGTCATATCCGGACCGGATTCGACAACAATGGGGGGGGGGGGCGGAAAATACGTGACCGGCTCAGACTTGGGAGATCGGGATCGAACTTTGTGGGAATAATAAAGAGATGCTCTGGATAAATCACTTACAGAACCGGATTGGCTCCGGCGACTGTGGGGGAGTTTGAGGGGGGGGTCCGGAATTCCGGCGATCGCGATTTAAAGGAACAGAAAACTTGACTCAAGCTTGACTCGGGGAGCTAGCTAACATATCAAGAATGTACCCCGAGTCGATATTGAGAGTAAGAAAAATTCTCGTTACGACGATTGCAGTTTCCGGGCAGTTTCCGAGAATTCGACTTTGAGCAAAAGGTTTGCAAAAGCAAAAGGTTTGTGTGCCGCGACTAGGAATCGAACCCCGGCCAACTTTTCGGGGAGGTCGTTTCTCTGTGGTCTACATGTTAAAAGGCGAACTTTTACAGTACATAAGTGCATAATTACAGTGCATAAGGGGCAAGGGCCTGCCAGCTAGCTTTTGGAACACTAAGGAGGCGGTTCGAGACGGTTCGAGATAACAAAGAAAGGGGGGCCTGTCGTCAATAAGACCCTGTATATTTATCTAAGCCCCCCCCCGGGCGATTCGATGGCCGAAAGTTGCGTAGTCAAGTTTACTGTTCCTTTAAGGTACTTTCAGATGTGCTACGACGATCGAACTGGGCTGGAATATTAGAGATTCGACAAGATTGGCTCAGAAATCGCCACTTTCCAAATCCGACATTCCTTAAAGTACCAATCTTGACCGCAAATTTAGAAAAATACTTTTAAGCAAATTATACATTTTCATGATCCCCATGAGCACATTATCATTTTTGCCTCAAGGTTTTAGCTCCCTGAAAGTGCGCATCTGAACCGCAAGGTCGAAAACTAATTTTTTTCATCAAACGATACATCTCAACCCATGATCATTTGTGCCGCAAGGGTTTTGTTTAAAAATTTATTTTATCATCCTTAAAGTGCACATTTTAACCGAAAAGTGAAAAAAAATACTTTTTACCAAACGGTATATATCAAAGTGATCCCTAAGGGCCTGTGATCGTTTTGTCTCAATAGTTTTTCTTACAGATGAATTTCTAGCGCCTATAAAGTGCGTATCATTACAGCCAAGTTCTAAAACAAAATATAAAGTGCGCATCTGAACCGCAAAGGTAACCTTAAAAGTACGTTTGATCAAACACTACATCTCAACCCATGCAAGTGCCATATGAGCTTACAGCTCTTGTTTAGGTTAGTTTGTATTTATATTGACGGTGGAATCAGTTAGTCGGCACACGCCGTGTGTAAGTTTCCTAATGAATAAACGATTTGATTTGATTTGATCTAGCGGTGCTAGTTGTAATAAGATTCAAATTCTCATTTCTCGTTAAATTTGACGCTATAGGCAGTGCTGAAGTGTCGTTTTTGCAAATGTTGGACATACGATAGTCTTGATTTGGCCATTTCTGGACATCCGCTAGTCTTGAACTAGGGTAGCTAGCGAGAGTGAAAACAGCCGGAATCGGGATTCTCGAGAGACCCAGCAGAGTGTCAAGGAGTCATGTATCAGTTTTCCACAAACCCCTGACTTTCGAATACTCCATGCCAGTTTCTGGGTATCCTAATGCCCGGGCCCCACTATAGTCATGCCCGGTAAAAGCGCTGGTAATAAGATCGTTTTACGGTCGAAATTAGGAAGAAAAGACGCTGAAATGTAAGAAAGTCGAGATGGAAAAATCCATATCCGCCATTTTTAAACGCATGTTTGGAACTGAAATTATCTAGTTTTGTTTACCTATGAGTGATGATGGTGGTAATATATATCTTGAATTTCTTTGTTCCAAGTGTGACCAGGATGAAACTTAAGAGTGGGTAATAACCAAATTAACGAACCAAATTACGTACAAATGTGACTGAATGTGGCCCGGGCATAACCCAGCAAAATGTTGATGGTTTGACTGAAGCTGAGAAATCAACCAATAAGAATTCCTTTATAGTGGAGTAGGTCGAGGTTACCGTGCCTAGAGGTATCCAGCGGTTGGCATAGGGTATCAAGCGTTATGCATAGGGTATGCCATACACCCAGCGTTTGGTAAAGGGTATCAAGCGTTAGGTATAGGGTGTGCGTTTCGTAAAAGGGATACACAAAGAATGAGTTTGTGGTAGACGTCATGTCAATCAATCAATCGATCCTTTATTATACCAAATTATCCATTGGATAGCATAGGCTGACGACAAGATTATCATACACTAAACGACAAAGGAAACAATTAGAATAATTATATAAAATTGATTTGTCAAATTAACTAAAATAAACTATGCTAGACATAAGATAAAAATACTAAAATACGTTATCAAATTTCATAGAATCGTCTGTAGGCCTATCGGTTATTTCTTTCTGTTTTTAGAGCGTCGTTATAGTGTTGAATAAAATAAGGTACAAACGAGTGGAGATGATAGAATATTGGGATGTAAACTGTTTCCACAGCCACTTGTGCTCTAAGCATTTTATCCTTCTTCAGGAACTGGAACGCAAGGAAGTCGTCGCCTCCTGTTCGCCGTCGGAAGCAGTCATCTTCCAGTAGTTCCGACTCGAGTCCTGAGCCCGCGAAACGCAAGCGTCGCCCTAGTTCCAGTTCTAGCAGTTCCTCTGACTAGCAACAGAGTTTTTGTTTGTTTAAAAAAGTAGAATAGGGATTGACTTTTTTGTATTCTTTCTCTAAGAAAGAAATAAAGTGACAAGTTCTTTATTATTGTATACACACCGCCTCTCGATCAGACACGTTATTGAAAATTATGCTTTATTTTTTCGGGCTTTTATTGTATGAGGAAGCGTTTTAATAGGCTTCTAGCGACCATTTCAACAAACCAAACTCCATTTCGGTTAATCTTATGTGCCTTTTTTCATCAAACAAGCCTTAACAGTCGTTCACAACCTTTAATACGAAACGATATTTCTTCCATTATTAGGTATACCTTAAAGTTTAACCGAAAAGGCCTGGGATAGGACAATCTAGTTACCCATCACTTATTCACTTAAATTGGCTTATGCGTTATGCGTTACTTGGTTGTTCCGCTATTCAGGAATAATCGATTTTCAAATAGTGGAATTTCCGTGTGATTTCTGGTACCTCTAATTTGTTGTATGCCTTACAAAAAGATTTATGACTTATTTTTTGTTCAGGCACTAAGCAATCTTCACCAATATCGCCACTGCCCACTGAAAAGCCTTGTTTGTGTTTAGATAAACATTTCCCGCGTCATAGTAGAATTTTCGCTGTGGGGACAGCCGCAGACATTCTGAACGTCATAACTAGTGCAGATAGTGGACAACAAAAAAATGCCTTTGCAGAATCAAAATAACTCAGTGTATTCAACTAAATGACACAAAAATAAGTTGGCTTTTCAGTTAAACTTTAAAAATAGGCTGTAGGACTATACACTTTCTCGTTTTCAAGTATATTCCATCCACCAAATACGTGCAATATCCATTTTCCCTGCTTAACACGAACGCACCGGCCTGGCTGGCACCAAGAACAAATAATCTGACAGAACCCGCCTCCCCATATCTGTAATATGACTATGCGGATTCTAATATTTCCCAATACCTTGTCCGCTACGAACGAGCGGAGGCTACTATAAGCTTCGCGCCACATCACGTTTCGTTACCTCTACAAATAGCTAAATCGCTGTCAAGTTGCTGAAGAGGAAAGTAGGAGTCAAAGCTGATTGGTTCTTTTGACGCGCTCCAAAGCGGGTCAACGCGCGGAGTACGCCTCCTGCTAGCCTCCTTCACTATCTCTTGTGCGACAAGCAACGGCGAAGACGGAAGAGGAGTAAACGCGGATCGTCATCAACTCAAAGCTAGAGTTAATACCTCTAGGTCCGCTCAGTTTTGTCGGGGTTTTCATAGTCGCTGCATGCGACTAAAGACAGAAGTTCTATCTGATTATTTGTTCTAGCTGGCACGAGCTGCCAAAGATACTGAGAGCGAGGAAGATGGGCCACTCCCATAAGCCACATGAGTGACCACTGACTGGTGGTCAGCTTTTCGTTGAAATGTTGCTCTGTTGACAGTCTCTCGCGGATTCGGCACTTTCATACTGTCTGCGTACAACAATCTATTCATACCGCCTATGGGCGCATCGTCCCTAACCGCGGGCGTTACAATCGGAAACTTGGGAAATGCAGCTCTTTTTCCGCTCCTCCTGTTTTATTTCGTTCTGATGTCACGCATGTTCTGCGAAAGAATGAGTTGCAAAATATGAGAAAATGCTATTTCGTATATGCTAAGCGCCTGCATAATTTGTTAAAAGTTATGCCATAACCACATGCTAACGGAGCAGTTTCAAGTTAAAGATGCAAGCGTTAAACTTTTGAAAATTTCGTCGTCTCTCCGCTTTTGAAAATGTCATAAATAAGTTACTTCGTACTTACTTTACTTCTGTGCCAACAGTCTGTTAGCACGATAGCTCTCGAAGAGCTTGAGAACTTAAGTGTGGCAGATGGGTTCACAGATGGGCTTCGTAACTGTATATTTAGGGGTAGGGGAGGGGTTTTCAAATTAAAGGGCGAATAAATTTTGTTTGAAAGCTAATCAGACATTAGCTCCGATTTGAGGGGCAATGAGACATGGTGAATCCACACTTGAAACTGATTTTTCGCGGGGCAAATAAACACTGGTAAGAGTTAAAGTTTCCTCTGGAGATAATTAGAGATGGTAACGGTACAGTGGTAACGAGAAATGACAAATTAATTTTTGAACTTTATTTTCTTGGCGGAATTGTAATTCGTCAAGAATTCGGCCAAAATCGGAACTTTGGTTGAAATGAACAGAAGGGAATCACCTAATGGATAGTTGTTTAGGGATAATACAACATGCCAACGGAATATGGTCAAGGCTTGAAATCAACGGGAGACCAGATAGTCTGAATGACTGAGGTCAATAAATATTATCTGCGGTTTTTACACCAATCCTCCCACAATTCGCCTATTTCGCGTTTCTTGACTAGTGAGATGAAGCTAATTCTCCTTTTCTTTTTTTTTTCAAAATCGAGAACGGGGAAAGCTGCGCGATTCTGCAGAATCGGGAAGCTGCTTCGCTAGTCGCTTCTCGATTTTCCTTCTCCATAGTTCTTCCTCATTGCAACAAAGGGTCATTTTCAATATGTATTAACAGGTATTAATGTTTAGCTCAAATTGAGTATTTTTTTCTCAAAAGCGAGAAGACCAAAAGCGTTAATTTGTATGAGAATTTAGACATGGACATTTTTTTTAATTTCATCCAAAACATATAAATTAAACAAACAATTTACCATTAACAGCCACTTTTAAGACAAAAGAATCCTGACTGTGGCCGTAATTCTAACCACCATGAATCCGCTAGATCATTCCTTCATCCCCCCCCCCCCCCCCAAAAAAAAAGAAAAGAAAAAAAAGACCCCCGGGGGGGGGGGGGGTAAAAAATAAATAAAATAAAATAAATACCCTTTCCTCTTATCACACTTCTTTCCTTTTCAAAAAATGGGATTTGACCATTCTCTTGAATGGTGCCAGACTTACATCCGCTCTGGCCGATTCTCCATCCAGACCCTTTCCTAAATTCCCTTTCCTCTTGCGAAACGCGAAATGAAAAGCGAGAACAGTGAATCCAGATCAAAAACGCAACTATTCTCTTTGGTATCCAATCGACAACTACGTTCTTATTCCTAGCGTGTTCATTCGAGATAGGATCAATGGGCTTTAAGTAAAAAAACAATTTACTCATAACAACTTCTTATAAAAGGCTAGACGTCCATAAAAGGATTCAAATATTTGTACATAATTTTCAACCCAATTAATATTTCAACCGTTTCTTTCTACGAGACGACCACGTTTCCGGCTGGGTAACGGATACTGTCGGTAGAAAACTTTCGTAAGGCGCTCTAACGACGGCTAGTCGAGCAATTTGTACCACTGATGCATGTCAGTCACATGTGCTTCAATCCTGCTCTATCGTAAAGTCCGACATATCCTCTCTTCCTTTAAGCGCTAAGGAGTGTTCATTTGCTAAGTGTAAGAAACCAACGAAAGCTAAAGGCACGGAGAGGTTTTCACGCATTTGGTTTGGTACGACGGTACCCACGTTTCTGTACAACCCGGCGAAGGACTTTTGTGTCGACATCGTCTGGGGGAGCTGGCTACCATCGTCTAACCGGAGGGTTGTTTTGTCCTGCGGGATAAATCAGCGTTACAGAACAACTGAAACCTGATACTACTCCAATATTTACCTTCTCAACAACTAGTGCCCGTCTCCAGTACGTCTCATTCGATTTTCCTTTCACATCGTTTTCAGCTTTTTCACTTCAGACGGAGAGAATTTTCAAAATGAAATCTCTCCTTTTGCGTCATTTGCGATCGGTTAACTGGATGTACAAAACAATCATAGACAGGGTTTGTGGTCATCTCAGTCATACTACTATGACACTTGGATGGAATGAAAAAGTTACAGATGTCAGGAAACAGAAAGCAGAGTTTTACTTTGAAGCACAAACAGTCCTTTAAGAACCGATTTTACGGGGAAACTTGTACAATTCGAATGGCTTGACAATTTGAAAAAAAAAAACTCTTTTCTCCACTTTTAGTGCTCATCAGTCTACCTATCAACACTCGTTGAGCTGTGAACAGGAAAATCCGCCAACGGTCTTTTTCCTACCGTGCAAGCCAGTTATGAACGGGGACACCCGAGCAAACATTATCACAAACAAGTTCGCTCTAGTTCATGGGGCATCCTGCCCTCAAAGTCGTAACCGTACATCAATCCTCGTGATGTTCTCATGCGCTAAACGGGCTAGAATAAAACTCAGCTGATGTATGATCCGCAGTATTTCGCAGTCAGCTTAGAATGACGGAATATTTAGTGCTGTTATCGATGGTATAATAGTCCAAGTTCAGTATTTTTTTTTTTGTATGTCCTTTGTGCAGCGAGAGCACAGGCGTTACTAGACAAAATTTTTGGGTGGGCAAATTATTTACCGACTGGCCGACGACCTCTCGTGTGACGCCTCTGAGAGAAAGAAGCTTTAGCTAATCACTTCTCTTTTAAAAATTACAGATCAGTAAGCACATGTAGACTGGTCAGGCACACTAAAACCGAATAGTCAAGTCCCTGAAATCAACTGAAAAGTTGGCATAAATGAATGCAATCAGCTTACCTTTGCTGAATCAGTAAGGACCGCCCACATAGCCGTTTTCAGTTTCTTCATATTCATTTTCTTTGCTGTCCTAGCGTACCCGATATCCATCAAAGTGACCTGAAAACGGACGTTTTATCTTTTGTCGTTAAAACATACTTAATCGCGAACGCATAAGGGACATATCGGATTTCCGTCAGTTTGAAGTTTCGAAAACATGTATGGATTGCGGCCTTCGGGGCTAAACAATACCTTCAAATGCAATCCATTTTTTTGTATCCTTCATCCAACAAAACAACATCCATAACGCTCCCAAGAAGAGCACAACTGTGTCATGTGCGGTAATGCATAAACTTGTTCATCCAAAACCAACGATAGTAGCCTACACCTTTCTCATCTTAACCTTTCCTTCTCGTCCCCCCCCCCACCCTTAACCACCACTAATTAAATAATTATACATTATTCTCAAATAAAATACCCAGAGAGATATTCCAGATTCACCTAATTTCTCCACTTCTTTTTAAATTTTTCTCCTGATCTGGCTTCTGAAGGCCGGGTTCTAGCCGACAGACTCCGGATATGGCTCGTTGCCACTGGGTTAGACCTTTTGGTCTGCCAACCACCGCTTCGGTCAAGCGAACGCTCACCGAGGCTCACCGTAAAATCCTGCCTGATTTTCAAGAGGCACGCAGCAGTGGGCCGAGTACTCGTCGAGGAATCCTCACTTCAAGATGCCAACTTCTCTGTCCCCCGCCCCGAAAATCTTCAAAGAGATACCTATCGTCCTTCGTCCCTTACTTCGTGGGCCACTTCAATGACGAATCGATGGGAAAAACGTTAGACGTCTGAAATGTTAATTAATTGTATATAGTATAAATCGTTTTATTTTTGTAACGTATGACGTCCGCCGCTAGCCACGTGCTATTATGGAAATAAAGAGTTTATTTATTTATTTAAGAAATTGTAGCGACGAAAGCCTGTTTATTGCATTTTTTATTGTTATTTTATCTGAAATTTAAATCCCCTCGCTTTCCACATTGAAGCTAAGCGAATCAGAGTGTTTTTCTTTTACTACTTCTTAGGCTACTTACCGCGTCAAGTATGGCTGGCAACGTGATTAATTTCAGAAGTTAGTGAAGGATTTTAAAGGAAACAAGCGTTTTATTCAAGTTCTTACACAAATCAGTTAAAACAAAAATACAAATTTGGCAGACAGCCAACAAGACGAACAGTTTTGTTTGCAATCAGAGGATTCAGAGGTATGAAGTTTACTGAGATATGAAGTTTTATTATATTATACCCCCACTCCTCGGAGTATGTATTGTTTATCTTCCAGTATATTATAATGCTCAGCTTTTAACAAGTTGCCCACAGCTTCGGGTGCTTTAAGCCTTCGCCCAGCCCGGTAGACTTCTAGCAAACACAGGCACAACTTTGAACAACCGGATTTTCTGTCGGCGGAGCTTGTCGTGAACAGTTGTCGGAAGCACGAAACGCATAGAAATTAGCGAAACATGGCAAGTGTGACTGTGAACATTACCTTAATTCGCACTTTTGAGCGAACATCAGTGAAATGTCGTAAGGGGGGGGGGGAGAACACGTCGTACGGAATTCAGTTCTCCTGGTATAAAACTGATGAGGCGATTACGGAAGAAGGTTGCATTGGCATTATAGGATTTATAGGTCGACTGATACTTTAGAAGACCAGCAATCTGCAGGACCCGACTGTCTGGATCTAGATGTCCAATAAATGTTGTACACACAAACCCACTGATAAAACAAGACCAAAGGTTTCGACTGGATCACAAAATTTGAACATTTATTGGACATCTTGATCAAGACAATCTGAGTTGCATTTTATCTGAAGTTCATAGTACAACGGGAGCGGATGGCGAACTGTAAGTAGCCGTTTTATTCCAGGCGGACTACGTCAGAAGTACGCTGAACAACTCCCTGCTTCACCCAGCATACAAACTAGCGGGTCCGCTGGCACTCAGCGGGCGGCCCGCTATCAAATCAAATGACTTCGGGCATCCCTCGCCTTCCCAGCGTACGGCCCGCTGGCAAATAAAACGACAACGAACAGTTCGCTGTACTATGAACTTCAAATAAAACGCAACTCTGGACGTGCAGATTGCTAGTCTTCGCCAGACCCCGTAAGTATTTTACAAACCCACTCATAAAACAAGATGATAGGACCACTGATAAAACAACATTATAGGTTCTTTGGAATAACGCATGCTACTTCGTCCCTTACCTTATTAGGAGCGGCTACCAAAACGTCGCCAAGAAAGCTTGGCCCCTCTCCGTCTGCCATGCCGGGGGGAAGCGGGGTTTGTGAGAGGGGTTCATCGGCGAAAAATTGACTTGTATCGCCGTCGAACGGGTCTGCGTCACCGTCGTCCTGGGAAAGGTCACTGTTTAAGGGGGGGGGAGAATGTTCACTAAACATTCCTTGCAGCAAATACATACTTCTGAAAAATATAACTCGAATATGTGGAGCAAACTGGCTATGGCGAAACTCCTGCGGTACCCACAGTGTTGTACATTCTGAAGCAGAACCGAAACCTGACACTATTCCATAACTATTACGCAAAATGGAATGTTATACAAGGGGCTTTTGACGTGAAAAATAAACAAGAAAAAAAAACTGCAGTGAATTCAGAAGTCTATAGGACTTCCGCAAATTAGTTCTTACTTACTTTACTTCTGTGCTAACAGTCTGTTAGCACGATAGCTCTCGAAGAGGTCGAGAACTTAGTGTGGCAGATGGGTTCGCAGATAGGCTTCGTAGCTATATATTTAGGGGTAGGGGAGGGGTTTCGAATTAAAGGCCGAAATCCATATTGTTGAAAAGCTAATCAGACATTAGCTCCGATTTGGTGGGCAATGAGACATGCAGTAAGGAAATTCAGTGGTAGCTCATTGGTAGAGCAGTGGCCTTAAAGGCACAGAAAACTTGACTACGCACCTTTCGGCCATCAAACCGACCTGGGGGACTTAGATAAATATACAGGGACTTAGTGTTCCCAAAGATAGATGGCAGGCCCTTGCCCCTTATACACTGTAATTATGCACTTATGCACTGTAAAAGTTCGCCTTTGGCCGTGTTGACTAACACACCGGGATAGTAGTCAAGAGGTCGTGCGTTCGATTCCTACTCCCGGCACACAAAGCTTTTGCTTTTTTCTACTAACTCAAAAGTCAAAATTCTCGGAAACTGCCAAGAAACTGCAATGGTCGTAACGAGAATTTTTCTTACTCTCAATATCGACTCAGGGTACATTCTTGATATGTCAGCTAGCTCCCCGAGTCAAGTTTGAGTCAAGTTTTCTGTTCCTTTAAGCCGAAGGTCGTGGGTTCAAATTCTGCCTGAGGAGCACTTTTCTTCTCGCAGTAAAAGGTGCCAAAACCAGTCCATCTGTTATTGATTTTCTTTCACAGTTGTATTAATGCTTTTGCTCTAGAGCCAAATCTAATATTCCCATGGGCAGCCTGCTCCGCCTCTCGTGTCGTTGGTTGGGTCAGTCGGAGCTAGGGACTGTACAAACCAATCAGGGACAACGTTGTGTTGGCGAACTTTAGTGACGCGTAGAAAGACAAGTGTTCTTTCACACTGGACAAATGTTGCGAGAGTTTGTGCAAAGGTCCTAATCTTTTTTTTTCGTGCGGGGAATTCGAACTGGAATGCAGCACCCGTAGCCTATGACCGTCGTGGGTAATTATACCTCCTGGACCAACTTGCGGCTGACGGGTCCATTCTTCTTATGAAAAGGACATTTGCGTTCAAGGACAACTCCCTGTTTCCTATTATATAAGGCCCTAGCTTGCCCACTAACTGAGTACCTATGGCCACCCAACAATAATGCCCTTCTAAAACAAGGCCGTCATCACCATTGAGCAAGTTTAGAGAAGAGCAACAAAAACAGTGCCCGCTATTCGCCATCTGCCTTACCAAAAAGAGTTTGTGCAAAGTCCTAATCCTTTTTTTTTCGTGCGGGGAATTCGAACTGGAATGCAGCACCCGTAGCCTATGACCGTCGTGGGTAATTATACCTCCTGCAGCACAGGTTAGTTTAATCCTACTGTAATATCATGCATGTTAAGTGATGATATGCCTGCTTGGTTTGCTTGTGCTTATTTGATGTTAACTGCTTGCTGTTGCTATATAATGCCTTTTGTTCCAGATGCCTGGGTTTAAATAAATCATATCATTGGTAAAACGCTACATGGTGTCAGAAGATTATAACAAGTATCGATTGAGATTCAGCTTCCCTCGGAGATGAATGGAAACACTTTGAAGAACATGCCAAACTGATGTTTCTGGGACCCCTGTCTAGAAAGTCGGCAGAAAGCAAATGCGCTTACTTTCTCATCTGGGCAGGAGAAAAAGAATAGTTTCCTCGGTCAATATGGCCGTCGTGGGAAATTGTCTCTTTGTTTTGATCTTAACTAGTTTTAATTTCAGCTGCGAACGCGTACGATTGTTTACGGGTGCATCCGGTGGGAGGATAGTTCGGTGCTGGACAGATGCAAGGATTTTAATCCTACGATTATAACGAGAAGATCTTCGGTGAAATTTTAAGAGTTACACAAATATTAGTTTCCTCGGTCAATATGACACATCCTCAAATTTCCGTTATTAATGGATTACGGCCGACTTATCCGTACAATCCACAAAATAACAGTAGTGGCGTTTTTTTTTTTATCGCCGATCAAATTGACCAGTAGACAAAACGAGTTTGCCGATTCGTGCTTCATACTGTTTTCGATAGCCGATAGCCGTTGGCGTTCGCCGTTGTTTCTGGGCAAAACGGCAATCGGCTTCCGGCGAACGTCGAAAACACCAAAAAATCAGACGGCTACGCTATCGTTGAACTAATCGGCGATCAAAAACGCCACTAGTATATCCGATTAAGCCACTCAGAAACGCCACTTGGCCACTCAAAGCTACAAAAGGAACTTACATCAGCAGGAGGGCAAAAGTTGGCAGCGTCGTTTTCATTCTCGTAGTTGTAGTTTTCCAAAATCCGGTCATCGGCGGCGGCCGAATGCACAGAATCTAATTGTTTCCGGAAAAGAGTGACTTCCAGTCGCATGAATAGCCTAGAGAGAATTAAATCAATCAATTAATAATCTGATTAACCTTACAAAGGATATGGTTGGTTTTAGGGCCAAAAATCGATAATTCACCGAGCGTTCAGTTTTCTTGCATAAATAAGTTTACGCAAGTAATTAAAAAAAAGTGGTCGAGCGGAGAGGCCGGCCGAGCTGTCACGTTTCCTAACACTCGCATAAAGCCGAACGTTTCGCGATAACAGTTTCAATGACGTGTGTATACGCCCGATGCAGTATCAATTCACCCCCCCCCCCCCCCCCCCAACAAAAAAAATACATAAAACAATGCCAATACGGAGCAAAAGCAAATAAAGAAGAAACAAAATGAACACCCACAATTCCCACAAATAAACAAAGAACTGATCAAACAAGAAGAAAAAGCACATTAAAACGTGTGACGAGGGTCACTGATTTTAGGGAGACAAGAAATAAGATATCGCTTTTGTTTTTCTCGAAACTATCATGGTAAAATCCTTGTAGAGGTCGTCAGCCTAGATTATTTAGTTCTTTGCCAGACAATTTTCACGCTTCGCACTGGATTTACCTCACTGTCATGATTCCCTTCACAAGGGACACTGGTGGATCTACGGAAGAAGGCAGGGGCTAGGGAATTTTGCCTTATTGGCGCCTTAAGTTTCCATAAAGGTAAATTCTTCTTTGGAGGCAAATCATAACAAAACGAGATGTCACCCTTTATCCCCCCCCCCCCCACGCACACACACTCTCGAAGTAGACCTCTGGATCCAAAAAGAAAATCATTTTTTTTTTGCAGTCCATTTCGCTATTTCCGTGGGGTTGCCCACTCTCGATTTTAAAGCACCAGCAAGTGCCCGGTGCTGCGCCGGCCCAGCGGGCACCGTTTGCCATGTGTTAGAACATTAAATCAGCATTTTTAGAAGCGGGAATCGCCTAATTTACGGCCGGCACCGCTGGTTTTGGTCGGTGCAGGCCGGTGCCGGGGAGTGAGTAACCCCTCGAATATTTCTTAAAGTTTAACCGAAAACGGCTAGGACACCACAATCTAGTTACCCATCACTTATTCACTTAAATTGGCCTGAAGACCCGCTGAAAATGAGTTACTTCGTTGTTCCGCTATTCACGAATAATCGATTTCCAAATAGTGGAATTTCCGTGTGATTTGTGGTGCCTCTATGCGCTTGTATTTTTGTTGTTTGCCTTACGAAAGATTTATCAATCTTTTTGGTTCAGGCACTAAGCAATCGTCACCAATCTCACCACTACCCACTGAAAAGCCGCATTTGTGTTGAGGTTAAAATTTCCGGCGTCATAGTAGAATTTACGCTGTTGGGACGGCCGGAGATATTCTGAGCCTCATAACTAGAGCAGATAGTGGAAAATCAAAAAACCCCTTGGCAGGATCCAAATAATTCAGTATATCCAATTAAATGACACACAAATAAGTTGGCTTTTCAGTTAAACTTTAACATAAATGAACGCACTAAAAACCACTTACTTATAGAAGTTCGCTGTTTCATAATGGAGATCCTCTGGCGTTGTGGTTTTGTCTCGCGACCAACTTTTTAAGGTATTATTCGAAAGGCAAATCACTCGGCTCGTTGAGACAAAATGTTTCGTGAAGTCTATCTCCTCGGAAAAATCAATGACTATATTTTCTTTCCGTTTTTTTTTCTTGGCGTCAGTGCCTGGCGCTAATACCAAACCTGAAATGATTAAAGGTATTGGTGCTCGTCCGAAGTCTGCTCTCATGCATTCTTGGCGCATGCAGAGCTGACTTCACATGCCTCTGGATATCCGACTAGCCACCGGAGAACTAAATGCACCTAGGGACGGTTGGGTTAGCAGCCCTCCTCCTGAAATTCACTGCTACGAATGGAACTGGAAATACAGCCTCGGATGCCCCACTTACCTTCCCAAACGGACCCAGGCCTGCCCAAGGACGTACCCCTTTGAACATCGCTACGCCTGCTCAGCCGCAACATCAACCCAAATGAGGCCCATCCTTAGCCCTGGACAGGGTTACTTGGAGAAGACTGCCGGCGCTGTCAACCAGTTCCCCTACGCTGGCGACCCTGCTGAGCAAGAGCGTTAAGTCAAGTAAGTCAAGTCAAGATATAACTTGATTTGCTGGCTTGCAACTTTGGTTCTTTAAAAGACTCCTTGCACTTTTTATGTTCCAGTATTTTAAAATCGTTATGACTACTTTAAAACTAAGCTTTGCTTTCAACAAATTAGCCACAGCTTTGGCTGTTTTAAACTTTTTCCAGGCTCATTGACTTTTAGCAAAAACAGGGAAAGATTTACATAGCCGATTTTTCTGTTGCAATAGCTGTCCGTTAACCACGATACCGATTTGTAAAATTAACTTCCCATCTACCTATCTATCTCGTAGGTAGTGAACTGACAGAGGAAAATGAACCCAAGATCTTCGGCGTTGAACATAGTAAGTCATTATTTTGTCTGGTGAGCGAGGTTTTGCTTACCATCTTTTTGTATTAACAAACAATAACTAGGGTAGACTTTTTTTTCTGGACAGAAGTAGTTTTGGGTAGTTCAAGTAATCTGGAAAGCGGGAATCAGCCTAAAAAGAATTTCTCACCTTTCTGCGGCCGGAACCTTAAGTGTAGTGGCCCTGCCCAACCGAGGTTCTTGTTTTGTGTGAAATATGAATATTCTTGAGGTACTGAGCTCAGTTGGTCCAAAATGGAGGTGGAATGTACAGAAAACCGGTTTACGGGCGCTGGAGTTCGACTCATCAGTGGTCCTAAGGCGTCCCGTTCTTCGTCGTCGATTTCGTCAAGACCTGAAAGCCGAAATATGAAACGTCAAAAAGCGGTCATAAAAACTTCATTTTTTCACAAGAAAACGAACAGTCGCGAAAACAAGAACGACCCTGAGGCCAGCGGCTGCGACGACGTCCTCCAACTGTAGCTGTAATGGAATGAGTAAGTGACACGGTTATTGTGGGTACGGCCGACAGTATTTTGGGGTCTTCTTTTGCGACGGATGCCTCCGGGTAACCAGGAGAAAGGTGATGTGGGGATTCGGTGTGCGCAGGACAAGTTTATAACAAGTATCTGGGCAAACGTTTGAAAAAGCCGTTCTCACGCTGGAATCAACGTCGGCTCATTAAACCATCTCCGGTAATCATTTAGAATACGCTTCACCGGTTTGGCATTCTTCTCTTTCTGCAGAGATCTCTGATCGACAGGAAAATGTCCAAAAGAGAGCAGTGAGAATCATTCTGGGTGATCATAATATTTCATATGAAGAGGCACTCATTAAACTTGACGCTCCTAAATTAACTGACCGCAGAAATACTCTTTCAAAAAATTTTGGAGCATGTGTTGTCCTCAGATGGTCCGTCTATTCCCCCTACCGTCCCGTCGTCCGTGCGTCAGTCCGAGAGGAACACTGGCAATCAATTTTCTCCATATCCGGCTAATCTCTCTTCCCAATTTTTTACATAGTTTCATTCCATCATTTATTTCTGATCAAATCTTGTAAATGTATTAGTTAAATTGTTCCGTTTCTGTGTATTTTGTAAATATTTCCTATTCTAGCTTTATTTGGAGCTATTTGGAAAAAATAAATGTGACTGATTGATTGATTTGTGTATCCGGACAGGCTTGAGAGTTATGCGTCACAGCTGGGAAATGAGAGTAATTAGATTGGGGTCTGAAGTCGTCGTTTTACATTTTTGTATTTAGTGTTACGTTATTCTTCTTCACATAAAGAGCTGTGTCCTGTTAACCCTCGGGGAATAAAGAACCATATGTTTACGCATAGTAGAGTAGAGTAGAGTTTTACTCGTAAGAAGTATCTTTCACAGCGTAAACGCCGAATTTCATGATTTAATTAATAGTAACAAAACAAATTCGTTCTCTGCAAAACTCGTCTAAAACCGTAATATATACTATAGACTCTTTCGGCAAACAGTTTGCCAAAGAATTCTTAAAAATAGAATCACTTATAATAAAATGATTTAAAAAAAGGAGAAAAATTTATTTTTCGAATCGTGTCTCCAAACTTAATCTTTACGTCAAAGGTAATTTCACTAGAATACATATATAAAATAAATCAAAACGTACTTAAAAGGGTCAAAGACTAAAACTAAAAAAGATCCGAAGCCTTAAGAACGCTACCCTATTAGAGCAAAGAAGCACGGTTTGTAACAGCAGAAGAATCGTTATGAGTCCCTGGTAGCTCCATATACGCCGGCGAATGATTTCGACGACGAACGGCTGGACTGTAATATTGCGGATGTGCTCGCTGGATACTTTTTGGATCCAGCTGATGCCAAGTAGTCTCGGGAGGCACTAATTTTTCCACCTCATTTTAAATTTACTATAGTTTCCACTTTTCTACATTTACTAGAGCCACTTACTAGTTTCAAGTGTATTATAGATAATTTCTACAAAACCATAGATAACTCTGATAATTAAAACACTGATAACTATAGATAACTCTGCTCAGTTTACTTCGTTACTTCGAGCTGTAGCAAAAGCCTTTCAGATGTAGTGCGTTTGGCAGTGCCGTATCCAGGGGGGGGGGGGGGTCGAATCCCCTCCCCCCACGAAACCCAAAAAAATAATCGTTTTTATAGGCTTTAGCCTCTGATCTATGTGTTTGTTTGTACTTTTTGGTCCGACCCGCGGGCAACCCCCCCCCCGAAACAAATTCCTGGATACAGACCTGGTGTTTGGTCTGAAGGAATACTTGGAAGAACTAAGGGTTTTGCTCGGCTGGGGCAGAACGTGTGCCTTCTTTCTAAACCCATGCAAATATGTTTTATTTCCTTTCTTTTTTTTCTTTTGTATTTGACTCTAGATTATGTCGGCTATAGTGTCTGTATACTTAGTCAGCTGCTTTATAATCATGAAATTGTGTGTGATTTTTGGCGGTTTCCAGGGGGGTTAGAGAGTTTGACCCCCCCCCGAAACCCACAAAAATAATCGTTTTTATAGGCTTTGGCCTCTGATCTTTATCTTTTTTTTACTTTTTGGTCCGACCCGCGGGCAACCCACCCCCCGAAATAAATTCCTGGATACAGATCCGATGTTTGGTCTGAAGGAATACTTGGAAGAACTAAGGGTTTTGCTGGGCTGGGGCAGAACGTGTGCCTTCTTTTTAAATCTATGCAAATATATTTTATTTCTTTTCTTTCTTTTGTATTTGACTCTAGATTATGTCGGCTATAGTGTCTGTATACTTAGTCAGCTGCTTTATAATCATGGAATTGTGTGTGAGTTTGATTGTGTTGTTGTTTATACTTACTCTTCATTTCTGAAGTAATCCAATAATTAATAATAATGTCGGCTTTTACCTCCAAAGTCATCATCAAGTCCGGGTCCATCGTCCATTTCGGGTAGTGGCTCTGTAGGAGCGTTGAGATCAAATGCATGCTCGTTGTCGAAAATCTCTGATTTCCGTTTCCCTCCGATTTCAAAGTTTTCGCCATTTTCTTTGGGGTCCCAGTGGAGAAATGAGAACCCGTTGAATGTAGGGCAAATCACACGGTCTTCAAAATCTAAAAGAGAAAATAACTGAAGTTAGCTGTCACTGCCCAGGTCTTTGTTCTCGCTCCAGGTTTTTTCAATTATTTAGCCGGAATTTCTGCCAGGCTTTTCAAAGATTTCAAAAGATTTCAAAACAAACGGAATAGTAAAACTCCTTTTGGTAACGCAGCAGAGGAGAGTCTCAAACACCTCTGTGCTTCAGCAATACTCTATATGACTAAGTCCAAAACACGCCAGTGATCCTCAGGAAGAAGGAGTAGGCGCGTCCGTAACGACTCAAACTGAACGACTCACATCCTGTCTCAAGCAATCACGACGATCTTTGGGAGCAGCTGTGACACGACTTCTGCCTTTCATCCGCTAGATACCCGCAGAGGCCGGAGATTTCGCAGCGGCAAGGAGAGATAGTCATATAGTGTATTATACAAGGCCACCAACCTGGGGCTGACGGGTCCATTCTTCTTATGAAAAGGACATAAGGACAACTCCCTGTTTCCTATTTAATTAAGGCCCTAGCTCGCCCACTAATTGAGTATGGCCGCGCAACAAAATGCCCTTCTATAACAAGGACGTCATCGCCATTGAGCAAGTTTCGAGAAGAGCAACAAAAACAGTGCCGGCCATTCGCCATCTGCCTTACGAAAACCGGCTTGAAAAATTACGATTACCCAGTTTAGCTTACAGATTTCTCCGAGGTGATCTAATCGAAACTTCCAAGATTACTATGACAGCTTAAGACCTGATGATGTCCTGATCTTCAACCACAACGGTCTCATAGGACGCAGCTGGAAATGCGTTGTCACAAATTTCAAAAAGATATTGGAAAGTGCAGCTTGAGAAACCGGATAGTTAAATACTGGAAAAATCTCCCTCTATGTGTCGTGAATGCAGAAAATCAGTTTAAAGCAGGTATGGACCGTCGCCTGGCTTTTTGGGTCTTTGGTCCCATGCAGCGACTATGGATACCCCGACATAACTGAGCGGAGCTAGAGGTACTTGCTCTAGGTTTGAGTTGATACCCGTCTACTTCTGTCTTCGCAATTGCTCGTCGCAGAGCAATAAGTACAGGAGGCACGTTGACCCGCTCTGGAGCACGTCCAGATAACCAATCAGCTTTGACTTTGGAAGTTTCTTCTACGCGAAAAGTAAGCTTTTTCAGACCGAATTCTCAAAATTCTCTATTATCTGTTGTGAAGGGGTTCAAGCTTAAACGGACAGGTAAAACAAAAGGTATTCTAGGTAGATAATAACAATAAAATGATAAATAATAAATCATTTTCAGAGCCTGTTTCTGTACATCAATGAATTTATTTCCCCAAAAAGCCCAAGGGACCATGGCGGAAAAACAAAATCCACGCAATGACCCGCCAAATGAAAAACACCATCCGCTTGTAAACCTAACATATAGCAAAAGTAGTAAAGTGTATTTGACAGTGCAAAAACGGATACATTAAATTTTATCTATAACCCGTCTAGTTTGACGATGCAAAACGGATACGTCAGCTGCATTTTACTCTTGACCCTGAAGAGGACCCTTGCCAAGATGGGACTTCTTTTTGGTGGATAGTCTAATAGCATTAAGTCTTTCCGCCTCCTTCCATATCCTCAACCAGAATTTGGCATCTTGACACGCATCTCTTAGTGATTTATTTTTTGTATGTGCAGAGTGGGAATAGCAGACTTCTCACCAACGCGCATGGCATGTGTGATTTCGGAGCAGTATGTATTCAGCCTTATGCGTGCCTTTGAAGAAGGCTTGCTCACGTTCCTTTGGAGAAGATCAAACGGAACTTTTAACCTTTCCAAGAAGTTCATCACAGGCGGCCTGGTACACTACCATGTCTATCATCTTCCAGTCTTTCAAGGTGTACCTTCCATTCGACGTTGCTCTTTCCTTTGCGACCTTTGCAAAGATCGGAAGTTCTGCACTCAAAGGTAATTGGTCTGATATTAATTCGTCTGACAGAACTTTGACACAGAGAGTTGGAATAGGGAAGGGCACGATGATGTGATCCAGGTCTGAGACAGAACCGCTATTATGTATGTAAGTAGGTACAGTCCTTTTTTGCAACTGATTATCTTTCAGCGAGGATATCAAAGAGCATAGAAGATCTTGGCGATACGTCATCTGAAATTTTATTAGAGCTACATTCCGGCCCCTCTTGGCAAAGGTCCCCTTCATGCTGAAGCCACTTAAGCTGGAAAATGAACTTGTGGAAAAAACAGTAGTAAGGTAAACCAGTAGAAGGTAAGTAAAGTAAAGATATGTGACAGCAAATCAGTATCCTCTTTTGAGACTGTGACGCCACAATCGGACAAGCAAATTCTATTAGACTTTTATGTATCGTAACTAATGGGCGGCTCATTGGAAAACTGAACAAAAAACTAAACAAAATGAAACAGATGAACTTGTGGAACAAGACCAAAGGTTTCGATGGGATCCCAAAAATTTAATATTTGACACAACTACGTCTTCTCTACGCCAGACCCAGTCTTCGCCAGGCTAATCATCTGAGAAAATTAAGTTCAGATATACAGATATACCTGTATAAGCCATATTTATTTTGACGATACTGATCGAAACTTCCTGCTTTACTTCTGCCGAATTTCCGTTTTCGGCCGAATTCCGAGCGAACTACTTGTCCAGCCAAAAAAAGATAGTTCAGAAACGAATTCAGCGCATCTCCTTATCCCTATAAGGAACCTCTAATCAACTTCAAATAAAAATTTAACTTATAAAAAAAAAATCCGGTTTCAACCGGATGGACGAACTATATGTCCGGGTAAACAAGTTCAGATATACCTCAGATATGCCTCAGATATACCAGTCTTCGCCATCTCCTTATCCCTATAAAGAACACCTAATCAACTTCAAATAAAACTTTAACTTGTAAAAAAAAATCAGGTTTCAACCGGATTCCGGACGAACTATATGTCCGAGTAAAAAATGATTGTCATATACAGATTCAGCGTCTCTTCTTACCCATAAATCTGTCATCTAATCAACTTCAAATACAAATTTTACTTTTAACAAATTTTCCGGTTTCGGCCGGATTCTGGGCGAACTACTTATCCGGCGAGAAAATGGTTTTCACCATCGCGTTCAGCATGTCTTCTTACCCCTAAATCGAACATCTAATCAACTTCAAGTAAAATATTTGCTTTTAACAAATTTTCCGATTTCGGCCGGATTCCGGGCTAACTACTTGTCTGGCGAGGAAATGGTTTTCACCATCGTGTTCAGCATGTCTTCTTACCCCTAAATCGAACATCTAATCAACTTCAAATACAAATTTTGCTTTTAACAAATTTTCCGGATTTCGCCGGATTCCGGGCGAACTACTTGTCCGGCGAGAAAATAACTTTCATATTCGGATTCAGCGTGTCTCCTTACCCCAAAATCAACTATCTAAAAAGCTTTCAAAAAATATTTTTTTTGCCCCTTAATTTGAAACCCCTCCCCCACCCTCAAATATAGGGCTACAGAGCCCATCTTCGAACTTGACCTGTACTTTGACCCAACCAATCCTCCCGCCAAGTTTCATCAAAATATCTCAATACCTTCGAGAGTTATCGTGCTTACAGACAGACGGACAGACGGACAGACGGACAGACGGACAGACGGACAGACGGACAGACGGACAACTTTTGCGATGTCATAGGTATCCGTCACTAACGTTTTGGGATCCCAAAAACAAGTAGTAAGGTAAGTAAAGTAAGGATAGGTTACAGCTTATCAGTCAGTATTCTCTTTTGACAATGTGATACCACAGCGCACATGCAAATTCAAGTATCCTACTAATGGTTTTTCAGTAAAAAAAAAAAACTTTGAGTAGGTAAGTACAGTAGGGGTATACAACCTCGTTTTTACACTACCTCGAGTTTTGCCGAATGTTAAAAATGAAATGTACAAGCTGTCCTGACAGTCAAGAGGCAAAATATGACTTTTTTCAAAGTCATGTGTCCAAAAATATTCAAATTCTGTGCCTTTTTCTCCATTTGGAGCTATTTTGAAATCCTGTTTTCTGGCTATTGACATTGCTAACTCTTCCTTTTTCATTATTTTTAAGTCAATCGAGCTAGGGTTAGAATAAAGTAATCTTGTTTGAAAAGAAAAATAAGTTTAACTAGAAATACTGAAGCAATAATTATTAATCCAATATGTAAACCATTCAAATAGCTTCAATCTAGTATTTTTGTCATATTTGTTGGTTCCTTTTTAAGCCAGATGGATTATTCTGAAGGAAAGACTTCTCTGCAAATTTGAAATCTTGTCTGAGGTTGGATACCCCTCCTGTATACTTAAGTTCAGTAAGTACCATTTGGCACTACGGCCTGACGCAGGAGCAGTCGGATGCGATTGAGAGAGTTCAATTTCGGGCAATGTTGGTAATCTCAAAAGCGCCAAAAGTCCCGTAGATTCAGATTCAGATATTTTTTACTTCACCAAAAAAAGACAACTACATTATAGAAAAAAACTCAACAACCACATAAAAGACCAAAGTCCTGTGAGTGGCTGTATCTTCTTATAACCACCTTTTAACCTAAAATTATTCAATAAATACTAACCGAAAACTAATCTAATTGTATTTTTAGTATTGTAATTGACTAAATTAGTCAGTCGTCGTGTACCTGAGGTTAATTAGACGATTACTTTTATTTTAATTCACAAGTGTTGACTATAAACTGTATATATTATATATATTTATTGACGACTAAACGAATATTTGGCTTGTCCGCTTCCCGTTTGGGAAATAAACTGAATCGAACCGCGCGGCACATTAGGAAACTATACCACTTACCAGGCAGTTTGGGTATTACGACCATAGACTCGACTATCGGGGCCGATTGAAGCTCGCTCGCTAAGCTGATAGTGTAGTCACTGTCCAGAAGCAGCTGACAACCTGGAAATAAAAATTCGTTTTAGCAAATTTTTAAAAAACTTCTTTTTATTTTGTATTTGTAATTTATTATGTTATCTTGAATGGTTAGATCCGTAAGCACTGGGATCTGAACATTAAAAAATAAGGAACAAATATGATGGTGATCGATTTGTATTTTTCTTTGATATGTCATTTTTCTGTTCATAACAAGACCAAAGGTTTCGATGGGATCCCAAAAATTTAATGTCTGACCCAGACAACTAGGTCTTGTCTTCGAAGGATCCAGTCTTCGCCAGGCTAGTCATCTGAGAAAATCAAGTTCAGATATACCTGTATAAACCATATCTATTTTGACAATACTTATCGAAACTTCCTGCTTTACTTCTGCCAACTTTCGGCCGAAATCCGAGCGAACTTCTTGTCCAGCCAAAAAAAGATAGTTCAGAAACGACTTCAGCGTATCTCCTTATCCCTATAAAGAACATCTAATCAACTTCAAATAAAACTTTAACTTATACAAAAAATCCGGTTTCAACCGGATTCCGGACGAACTATATGTCCGGGTAAACAATGATTGTCATATACAGATTCAGCGTCTCTTCTTACCGTTAAATCTGCCATCTAATCAACTTCAAATAAAAATTTTGCTTTTAACAAATTTTCTGGTTTCGGCCGGATTCCGGGCGAACTACTTGTCCGGCGAGAAAATGGTTTTCAACATCGTGTTCAGCATGTCTTCTCACCCCTAAACCGAATATCTAATCAACTTCAAATTAAACTTTTGCTTTTAACAAATTTTCCGGTTTTGGCCGGATTCCGGGTTAACTACTTGTCCGGCGGGAAAATGGTTTTCACCATCGTGTTCAGCATGTCTTCTTACCCCTAAATCGAACATCTATTCAACTTCAAATCAAACTTTTACTTTTAACAAACTTTCCGGTTCTGGCCGGATTCCGGGCGAACTACTTGTCCGGCGACAAAATGGTTTTCACCATCGTGTTCGGCATGTCTTCTTACCCCACAGTCGACTATCGCATTGGCTGTTTCAAAATATTTTGTTTGCCCCTTAATTTAAACCCCCTCCCCCACCCCTAAACTTAGGGCTACAGAGCCCATCTACGAACTCGACCTTACTCTTGACCCAAAGAATCCTCACACCAAGTTTCATCAAAATATTTCATTCCCTTCGAGAGTTATCGTGCTGACAGACGGACAGACGGACGGACGGACAGACGGACAACTTTTGCGATGTCATAGGTATCCGTCACTAACGTTTTGGGATCCCAAAAAAAAGACAGCATCTTTCGGCTAATTCAAAAGGGAAGTGATTTTATAGGTGATTTATTTTACTTACTGTCATCCTTCATGGTCAACGCTGTCACAAAGGCACCTCCTCCGGCTCTCCCTTCGTCAAACATCGCCGAGGATTTTTTGAATAAAGGGTCAACTTCGAACTCCAAGTCGAACTTGTTAATGTTGATGTTCTTCAAGTTAGTCTCGATCGTCTTGCTTTTTCGGGCCTACAAAAATACAAATTTTTAAGACAGGAAGGACAAAACCAACCATATTTGAACTTGGATTAAAGTAAATATTCACAATTAAAACAAATGGACTAGACTCCGTGGTACTGAAAACGGGCTGCAACCGAAAGCTGAAAATAGACCAGAAAACCTTGCAATAGATAATATTACACTTTACAAACGTTTACAGGCTGTTCAAAAATCACTCACTTCTACAAATGTGTAAATATCACATCTTACCTCAGGTACAACGACATCCCTTTCTTGTAATAGATTTCTAGTTTATATAAATAAAAGACCTTCCAGATTTTTCTCCCGGATCACTTGGCCACATCCGATCTTCCCATGGAGAGAATTTTCACAATTAAGCACCGCCTCTCTCGAGTCGTCTGTGATTGGTTCAGCAAAAAAAAAATCAGAGATAACGATTGTTTGCGAGGTTGGTCAAGATTGCGCGTAACAGTGTGCTTTCACAGTGGAGAGACACTGGGGGGTGGGGGGGTGGGAGCTAATCGTTTTTTTTTTTAATTGGGAAACTTGAAGTGGAATGCAGCATGCCTGTGGTGGGAAATTGGAACAATAGCTTCAGTGAACCTTCTAAACCAACTCTAATTCCTCAATTCTTTTTGAACCGTGGTTGCATCTGAAAAGAAAGACCTTCTCTCTCTCCGAAAAAGTGATTTTCATTATTGTAAATTCCTTCTTTACGTCTTCCCTTGGCATCGGAATACAATAATTGTTTGTAAGTTCAATGTTCCAGATGTTTCGGAGAAGTTACTTATGCTACACAGGAAACTGTCGGGATCAGCCTATTCTCGGTTTTCACCACACCACCCCCTTACCCACCTGTTTATTGCTAGTATTTTTGAATGTCGTTATTTTAGTATTTTCTTCCTTTCTTTTTCTTTATTTAAAGTACTAAATAAATTATTATTATTTTTCAATGTAGCCTACCTTTCGCTTTTTCGCCTCCGGTGCATTGTCTCCCCCTTCTTGTTCCCCGCATTCGTCTTTATCTCTATTGTCTTCCTCTGATGTTTGCTTCGACCTTCCCAGGCCTCCGGCCATCTTCAAGGTATCACTATGCACACAGTCGACTCTATAGGCATAGATTTTGGCGCTGGCATCTAGCGTACAACTGGCAACCTAGAAAGAAGACAATTTTTGGAAGAAAATAGAGGGCCTTTAGGAGGAGCGGGGGGGGGTCGGCCTTATCCGGTATATTCGCACAATGGATGAAAACGGAAACGTCAGCTAAATATGCTTTGGCAGCGATATTTCGGCCCTTCTTGGCAAGGGTCCTCGTTAGGCTCCAGAACGTCAGGGATAACGTTGGGGAGCGGAAAAAAGAACCTGAAAGAACATTTGCAGGTTCGATTTTATTATTTACTGCTTTTGAATATAAAAGAATTTCAATTTTGCAAAAAACTAACTTTCCTTTCATTTTTTTTTATATTTGACACTGCAAAACGGATGTCAGCTGAAATTTATTAGAGCTATAATTCGGCCCTTCTTGGCAAGGGTCCTCTTCAGGCTCAAAGTGGCTCAAGATGGAGAAAACGAAACTTGTGAAAAGTTTCGAAAAAGAAAGGACCCTTGCCAAGAAGGGCCGAAATATAGCTCTAATAAATTTCAGCTGACTTATCCGTTTTACACTGTCAAATATGATTCGCTGTCAGCTTGGGCTGAAGGAATGTTTTTTTTTTTTTTTATTCAACTAACTAAGTTAAGAAAATAGACAAGCACACTTAGAAATGAAATGGATAATTAGCCTACCACCTATACTTTTTCAAACATTACCGTTTTTTACATTTACCACTTCGGCCGCTGGCCGGGACCCCTTCCGAGGTTGAAGGCATCGGAGATCAGAACCGCCAGTGTCGCCTGTTAAGGCTAATGCTGCTGAAACCACAACTATTAGGCTCACGATCATCATTTACTATCATATAATTAGTGGTAAAATAATTACGTTTTTTACCCCTCAGGTGAACGAACCATTAGGATAATCTAACCAATTAACGAACCAATCTGTTTTAAGCTAATGTAGCCTACACCCGGAAAAGTAAGTCGAAGTTATATGAGCTGACGTCAATACAAAGACAAACAATAAAATTAGTCCATACAGTTCATGAAACGCCCCGAAAAAATTACAAATTTGAAACTGCCTAAAAACTGACTGGAACGGTTTGCAGAATATGCCAATGACGCACAGACAAAGTGTAAAACGATAGTCGTGACGTTCTTCCGTGATACGACCAACGGAAGAGATCTGTGAGTGAATTTATGTCGTAAAATCCTGCTGCATTTCACAAGCAAACATGAAAATACCACAGACTCTGGGTAATAATCTGTGGGTAAATTTTTAGTTTAAACAAAACAAGAGTTACGAGCTCACATGGCATTTGTTACGAGTAGGTGGTGCAAGAAAGTAGATGAGAATGTCACAAAACACCCCCTTCAACCCCCCTAGGTTCGGACCTAGAAATAGGATATCTAGTTTCACTTGAGTACTTCCGGCATTGCCTCAGATCATCTAGGGCATATTACTTTTCTACCTTCCAAGCAACAGAAAAGGCTTTCGCCTCTAAATACTCTGAGTATTATTTGGGAAATTCTGGTCCCCCCCACCCCCTCCCCGATTGTGCTATGATCCGTTCCGGACCCTATAATATGTCATGTAGGACATACGATCTCTCTACTTTCCAAGTTTTATCCAAATCGCTCCGCTCGCTTGACCCCGATGCGAGCCACGGAATTTCCAGGACTCCCCCTCCAACTCCCCCACTGTGGCCGAATACGACTCGGATACATAAATTTCGCATCTCTGATGTCTCCTCTTCCCGTCCGTCAAGTTTGACTCAAATCGGAGAATATCTGCAAATTTCCGGTTCCCGGTTACCGCTTCATCCTCCTCCTTATACCGTGGTCGGATTCGGACTGGACGCCAAATAACAAATCTACCAACAAATCATCCATTAATGTCTAGAGAAATTTGTAGAGGCGAAAGCCTTTTTGTTGCAATTATATTATTATTATTATTATTATTATTAAGTTTCACTCAAATCGGACCTCCCGTTCGCAGCCTACGGAAGTCAGTTATTTCCGGATTCCCCTTCCTTTATCCCTCATTGTGTCGGGTCCTTAAGTCTATTTGGTCGTGTCACTAATATGCCTGCCAAGTCCTTGGCACATCTGGATGTGTCCTAACTCGCGATCACCGCAATTCCGGGAAACCCCCTCCAACTCCCCCCAAACAAGCCCCGATACGGTCTGGTTCTGTCAAGAACGTGTATAGGGCTTATGCTTGTTCTTCCCAGCAAAGTCCACCCCGATTCCGGATCCTTCAAGTCTTAAGAGTTTCACGAGATTCCCGGTGCCCTAGTCTAACTCCCCCCACAACAACCGGATCCGGTCCGTACTTGACGTGGAACATCTAAGACGATAGCTCTTTCCATTTGCTTCGAATCCGATCACGCGTTCAAAAGTTATGCATGCCACTAGATTCCGGATTCCCCATCTCTCCACTCCCCCACGATGGTCGGATCGGGGAGACGACTATTCTCAAGGCGGTCTGTTCGGGTCCCTGATATGCCTACCAAGTTTCATCGTCCTACCGAATCACCTACCGAACTCGCGAGATCACCGAAATCCGGACCCCCCCCCCCCTCCAACTCCCCTCACAGTGCCGAATCCGGTCCGGTTATGTTAACAATGTATCTAGGATATCCCTCCACTCTAAGCGTTTCCGAAGATTTCTGGTTACCCCTCTAACTCCTCCCAAAGTCACCGGATCCAGTTCGGATTTGAAGTGGGTCTTTCGATACACAAGATCTTTCCAAATATTCAGTTTCATAACATTCTATCACCCGTTCGAAAGTTAAACATATCTCAATTTTCTAGATTCCCACTACCTCCACTCCCCCCCCCCCCCCCCCCCCCCAGATGGTCGGATCGGGGAAGTGACTGTTTCCAAGTTAATGTGGTCGGGTCTCTGATACGCCTGCCAAGTTTCATCGTCCTATAAGCTGACCGTGCTAGTGACCGAACCAGCAAAACCCGGACCGACACCGACGGACGGACAAAAACTGCGGTTGCCCTTCAGCCAAGTGCCATAATAAAATACTAACCTGGAAATTGCTCATTTCTGAATCCTTCTTCCGTAGCATGTCGGTCATATAATCGATCAAGTGAAGCTGGAATGCATTCTTAACGTTGATTTTCTACAAAATAAAATAATCAATATACCTTTATTAAAGCCGCAAAACAGATCTGTCAATATTGTAAGAATTTGTTTAGAAAGAATTAGCCTGAAACCAAAATAATGACAAAAAAAAGATACTCTGTTCCTGTATAGGCTACAGGCAGGGGCGTCATGTATGGGGGGGTGAGGGGGGACGCCCCCCAAATGTTTTGGCCAGTCGGTAAAATATAAACGGTTTTTCGTATAAAAACAGTTGATTTTTTCATTAAAACAGTCGAGTTTTTCTGATTTTGATCAAAATAATAGGTTTCATCTTAAAGTCTGAAAATCGGTCGATTTTTCGTAAATTTTTCTTGAAAACAGTAGTTTTTTCTGCAAAAACAATCGGTAACAATAACCAGCCAGTCGGTAAATACCTTGTCCCCCCCCCCAAGCATTTTGGCTAGTAACGCCTCTGGCTACAGGAAGTGTCATACAGATAGGGCATTGGCAACGACCCCTCGCGCCAACACCAAAAAGACCAAAGTTTTCGATGGGATCCCAAAAATTTTATATTTGATCGAGACAACTAGGTCTTGTCTTCGCCAGATCCAGTCTTCGCCAGGCTAATCATCTGAAAAAACCACGTTCAGTCAGATATACCTCTATAAGCCATATCTATTTTGACGATACTGATCGAAACTTCCTGCTTTACTTCTGCCAAATTTCCTGTTTCGGCCGAATTCCGAGCGAACTATTTGCCCAGCAAAAAAAAGATAGTTCAGAAACAAATTCAGCGTATCTCCTTATCCCTATATAGAACATCTAATCAACTTCAAATAAAACATTAACTTCTAAAAAAAAATCCGGTTTCAACCGGATCCCGGACGAACTATATGTCCGGGTAAAAAATGATTGTCATATACAGATTCAGCGGCTTTTCTTACCCTTAAATCTATCATCTAATCAACCTCAAATAAAAATTTTGCTTTTAACAAATTTTCCGGACGAACTACTTGTCCGGCGAGAAAATGGTTTTCACCATCGTGTTCAGCATGTTTTCTTACCCCTGAATCGTTCATCTAATCAATTTCAAATAAAAATTTAGCTTCTAACAAATTTTCCGATTTTCACCGGATTCCGGGCGAACTACTTGTTCGGCAAGAAAATATTTTTTACCGTCGTGTTCAGCATGGCTTCTTACCCCTAAATCAAACATCTAATCAACTTCAAATAAAACTTTTACTTTTAACAAACTTTCCGGTTTGTATGACGAGAAAATGGTTTTCATATTCGTGTTCAGCGTGTCTTCTTACCCCATAATCGACTATCACATTAGCTGTTTAAAAAAAAATTGCTTGCCCCTTAATTTAAACCCCCTCCCCCACCCCTAAATGTAAAGCTACAGGGCCCATCTACGAACTCGACCTTACTCTTGACCCAAAGAATCCCCACACCAAGTTTCATCAAATTATCTTTCTGCCTTCGAGAGTTATCGTGCTTACAGACAGACGGACAGACAGACGGACGGACGGACAGACGGACAACTTTTGCGATGTCATAGGTATCCCTCCACTTACGTTTTGGGATCCCAAAAACAACTGAGAACGCATAAATCGAGATGGAGATAATCATAATTCCTGTCAGTGGCAGCATTTGACCTAACCTATTATGACAGGAAGTTAAGAAAAGTCAATCCTAAGAAGGTCTCTCGCCAAACTTTGATCTTTTCAAGCCGAGCTATGACCCAGAACGACCCCCCCCCCCGGTTTTCGTGAAAAAATCCGCCCGTGCACTGATGACTGATTCTAACCCTTTTTCGTATTCACAAGTGCGGACTAACCAGAACCTGGTCGTGCGACAGGTTCTAGTAAGAAGTCACCGGGAGATGGTGGGACCAAAAAACTCCTTAAAGAGGAAACTCCAGAAACTAGTAAGCAAAAAACAGAGACTAAAAAAGGCGGTTTTTGCCATCCCATAAAGAGTTTGAGGCCAAGTGTTGCCCGAAATTAGTGTTTCCGCGGCCATTCGAGTAGCCCACAGGTATGTTTTCGCGACCAACAAGCTTTTTGTGGCTCGAAATTGACACACAGAGCGTGTTCCATCCTACTTACCGTAGTTACTACGCTAGTCACCGTAGTTACTACGCTAAGCTGGAACGCTTTTTTCTTTTTTCGGTCAAATAACAGGCCGCGGGCTGATCGGACCAATCACGTTGCAGAGATGCGTAGTTACTACGCCTACTACGCTCCCGAGCGTGGTAAGCAAATAGTTACTATTAGTTACTATTTTGAGAAGGTTGGAACGGTCAGCGTAGTAACTTTTCGTGAGGCTGGAACGGAAATAGGAACTAATAGTTACTATTGGTAAAGGGGTGGAACACGCTCACAACAACTATCGAGGTGATTATCGATTTGTGCTTCAAGTTTGACGGGAAATCAAAATTTAGCGGCACATTAAAGACCACAGAAAAAAATCAACTACTTTATCAAGCAGATAGACATAAGAACGGAGGATCGGTCTAAGGCGTATTCTCGCCGATCCCCGAGGACTCCTCGGAGAATCGACGGGAACGACGAGAATAGAAGGAGTCACTCCACGCGGACTCCGCGTGCGGAAAACAGCGAGAACATGGGGAATGCTTCCTTGACCAAATTAGTCTGGATCCACTTGACTTTTGGTTTTGTTTATTCTGATTCTTTTTAATCAATTTTACACTGCACCAACACCAGCAAAAATTGATTCCCCTCCGAATCTGAAAGGGAGTCCTTTTTGATGATGGTGATGATAATCGGAGCATTCCCCGTCCGTGGGGAGTCGCGAGAATACGGGGAGTGAGTCCCCGGGACAAACAAAAACGCGGGGACTCCTCAAGTGGAGTCCTCGAGGAACGGCGAGAATACGCCTATAGACATAAGAACGGAGACCCTACTAGTAGGCTACAGAATGGTGAGGACGTTAGCATTAAGTTCAATTTGTTGAGATTTTATCAGGATTTTAGTTTTATTTTCAGGCATTCAAAATTACCGCCAAAAACAAAGACAAAACAGCGTGTCCACGAGTTTTAGCTTGTTGGTCGAGTGTGTGGCATATATATGACACATAGGCTATATAGCCTACTTCTGTTTCCGTGACTTAAACTAAAAAATGTGTGGCACAAATGCCGCGAAAAAGCGCCTTAGGATTTTGACGAACGCACCCAACGTTAATCTAGTGTTTTATTTCTAACAGTTACGTCGAATGGCCCTAGTACTGAATGAAAATAAAAACAATAAAACAACAACTAAAGGGCAAAAAGAGAAAGGTGAGACGTACATTTTCTGCTGACAGTTTGATACAGTTCGAGTAGTGTTCCGTAACCGCCGCATTACTGACAGCAGTCTGCTTGCTGCCCAAGGATTTTCGTTTTTCCCCCGGGGTCCCAGGGGATTCGAGGCTTTTCTGCTGGATTTCAGCAAGCCGGTTCCTCTGTCTTGCTCGGAGTTCAGCTTCATCGTCGTTCTGAAATAAAATGATCAACGTCAGTATCACAAGCAACGAACACTCAAATGCCTACGACCAAAAACAAATAATCAGATAGAACTTATGTCTTTTGTCGCCTGCAGCGACTACGAAATCCACGACAAAATTTAGCGGACCTGGAGGTATTTACTCTAGCTTTGAGCTGATGTCGATACCCGTTTACTCCTCTTCCGTTTTCACCGTTGGTTCTCGCACAAGAAATGTTGAGGGAGGCTACCAGGAGGCGTACTCAGAGCTGACCCGTTCTGGAGCGCGTCCATAGAACCAATCAGATTTGACTGCCAGATTTCCTCTTCAGAAACTTAACAGCGATAGTTATTTGTAGAGGTAACGAGACGTGATGTGGCGCGAAGCTAGTAACTTCCGCTCATTTGCGTCGGGAGTCGGCCGTATTTCACTCGACTCTGCATGTTTGTATGACCGAGATAGCGAGACAGCAGTTCTGTCGCGTTATTTGTTCTTGCTATGACTCAAAATGTCAACTTCTCACAAAGCCCAGGGTTCAAACCGCCCACGGTACGGTTGAAAATGCACCGGTGGGCATTGTGGGAGCCACCCCGAGAAACAGCGTGTCATGGTATCGTGTGACAAGGTGCTGAACACGTTTGAAGTTTAACTGAAAAGCCAACTTATTTTTGTATCATTTAAGTGTAGCCTATATACTGCATTATATGGATTCTGCTAAGGGATTTTATTATTTTCCAATATCTGTTCTGCAAACTGCAGGCGAACTGCGAACTCGGAAAGGTGATCAAAATGATAAATAAGAGGAACCGAGATCAGAAACGGCGATGAAAAACGCAACTAGTGCGACATGTATATCGAGGCGTGGACGAAGGTGAGATTGCATTCCACCGAGTTATTAGCCGCGTCTGTTTTCGCCCTTCGTCGTTGTCGGTACGGAAAACGTCGTTTTATGTTTTTTCACATTAGGGTTTTCTTTGGCACGCTGTATAAACGTGATTTCACGAACGAACTAGATACGAAAACGTTAGAAGTCGAACTAACTTAATATTTGCAACAGTAGCCACAGCAAAGTGCGGACATGGATTTTAACAGAACAGGCCCACTGTTTTAAAACTTGGTTTACAAGTTCAGCTTTTTCGCAAATTTTGAAAATTCGCGGCTAATTACCGAACCGAGATGTTGGAACTGACTTTCCGTCTCCGTTCATCGTTTCAGGAACGACGAATGAAAGGCAACGCCTTATTATCGGCAGTTCAACGCCGTTCACGAACGGCGTTATAAAAACAACGCTTAGAGTAAAATGACGGTTGGAACGGCGAACCGAACGACGAAAACGAACGCACCTATTATCAGTTGAACGTTACGGTTCTGCTATTATTTTCGTTCCACAGCCTTGTGCTCCACTATATCACACCTTGTAATAAGACTGTTTTACGGTCGAAAATGCGAAGAAAATACGCTGAAAACGTAAAATAGTCAAATCCATCTCCGCCATTTTGAAACGTAACTTTGGACCAATCACAGACCACAGTCATTGACTTTTGCTTTCCCGCACGAGTGATGATGGTGGTAATATATCTTGTATTTCTTTTTTCCAAGTGTGACCAGGATGAAACGTAAATAGTACAGATCTGAATTACGTACAGATGTGACTGAATGTGGCCGGGGCATTACGCAAAAAAAAAATATCGTTTCTTACCATTTTCGTTCCATAAGAGTTAGGATCGTTACAATTAACTTATGATGGCTCGGAGCGTGATAACAACCAGCTGTTCGCAGGAATTTCCGTCAGAATGGCGACGTCTGTCCGCGCGATTACTATTTTCTTTCCAGAGAGGATCGTAACTACCACTTTTCATGCCGAAACATCGAAGGACTTAAACTTACTATGAATTATTCACTACTTATTCACTATGAATAAAGCTTACTGAATTGACAGGCAGAATACAGGTGGCCAAGCCAATGAATCATTTTTTCATTCATTATAACCCATATGAACAGTGAACTGAAAGCAGGGGCGTTACTAGCCAAAATGTTTAGGGGGGAGGCAAGGTATTTACCGACTGGCTGGTCATTTTTACCGACTGTTTGACTGTTTTGACGAAAGATCAAATGATTTTCAGAAAAAAAAAATGTTATTTTTGAGAAAAATCGGCTATTTCTCTTTTCGTTTCTGTTTTTACGAATATTTTCCGGCACTAGCCCCCCGCACTGGCCAGTGGCTGAAGCCACTTATGCCAGTCGCAAATTAGACTATTTTATCTATCAAAGCTTTTAAACATGCTGATTTTAATATTCTAACACGCAGCAACCGGCGGCCCCGGGCTATGTACACGTAGGACATGTGCCTCATAATCGAGAGTTAGGAATCCCTCATATGGCCCGGGATCGTCTAAGAGGCTCCAACATTATAGTCCTGTTACAGATCATTATCTTCAGGTTTATTTGTCATGGTTGAAGTCTTTGTATAAATTCTTTCCACGTACAAAGCATTATTTCCACTACAGTAGAGGTATGCTTATTTGAACAGCTAGCCTACTTAGATTTGAACAGCGCAGTTTTGGGCTAACTAGTAGAATGGAGATCCAAAATACTCATTCAGGTGTTTTCAGGGACTTTTGGCTGCCTGTTTGTTGACTTTAATCACAGCAATTCCATCACGATAGCACTGTCCAAAGTGAACAAACGTTCAAATAAACATACCTCTACTATATCTGATTATGACAAAACGACTATAAATTCACGTTTGCAACCGACGGCATGGTTCTAGGTAGGATACAGTTAAGTAACCTCGATGTTCGACGTTCATAACCTAGATGTCCTACCGCTTAGGAAATAGTCTCTTACCTGAGGAATATCCCCCTCCATCAACGCTGAATTATTAGCTGCAACTCCTCCAAGACTTTTTCTTGACCTATATCCAGGACTTAGCACATGACGCTTCCCTCTATCCGAGGCTCGAGGGGGTGTAACATCAGATAATGGAGGTTCCGGCATTAGTCTGGAATCAAACAAAAATCAGCCCAGTCCCATCATTTAAAGAAAACCTTGCACTTTAAGAAATATATTCTGAAAAACAAAACAAAAATTTAAAGAAAAAAATGAAATATTTTGTAAAAAAAATTGTTTGTCACTTGCAGCGGGAAATCCCATCCACTATAGTGGTCTGGTTCTGGGAAGATAATGGTTATTATTTTATTTTAGTGTGGCATTAATTGCCTTTTTGCAGATGCCATGGTAACTGAATCTGCGTTTTGTCGATTTTGCTGTTACCCAGTACTATCGATACTACGGTTGCTTTGCAAAAACGAGAACTTCAGAATTTGTGCTTGTAGAAGTCACCCAAAAAGAAATACTAATCCATTCACATCATAAGTGCAAAACTTCTTCCGACCAATTTGACAATCCGACCCAGGCTATTGAGTTGGTGATGATTGAAGAGAGATGATTTTTTTTTCAGACATCACGGTCAGTTACTACAGTCGGGACTGTGGTGTCTGAACAATCTAAGTATCAGATACCACCGTCAGATACCCAATTAACTCAGTATGCTAACTGCCAAAATGACTTTAGACCCTAGTGCAGATACCATGATCTCTGCAAAAATGCAACTAGGCTATTATTTTAAGTGCGGAATTTCAAATGATCTGACATATAGGCTACTTAAGTGGGATTAAGTAGCCTATGACGTAAAAGTCAAATTAGCAGGAAAAGCAAATGTTCGAACATAATGTTCAAATCCTTTCTTCTGAATTTCAAAAAATTGGTCTTGCCATTACCTTTCCGAAAAGTGAATATCTATGTTTTAATTCTTCTGGTGCGCCGGTGAGGCAGTCCATGGGCCTGCTTTAAATTCCAGCGACTGATTCGTTAAAGTGGCTTGGCCTAAATTTTAAAAATACACTCTCAAAGACTTGCTTGGACAGGGTTGCCACCGGTCGTACAATTGTACTCTTTGTGAGCTAGTTAAGTAAATCTTTGACAGTGAAAAATGGATGCGTCAGCTACATATTATTATAGCTATATTTCGACCCTTCTCGGCAACTCGCCCCGCAAGGGTCCTGGTGTCATAAATACTTGAAAATGCTAGCGCTTTTCTCCAAACTGCGTCTTCGGGTCTTAGAACTTCTTTTGTCAAAAACCATATTTCTACAGATTTTACCTAACCGGAATTTGTTCAACTAGGAAAATCCCTAGTTTTGACGAAGGTTCGATTCAGGCCATATTTATAGGGTCGTGCTAAAGTGATTCACAGTAGCGGCAGTGGAAGACAAAGCGCAACACGCGGAATTTTAAAAAATGGGCAAAATAGTCTACAGTCCGATTTGTTGTAACAGTATACAGGAGGGCTACCCAACCTCAGACAAGATTTCAAATTTCCAGAGAAGTCTTTCCTTCAGAATAATCCATCCCGCTTGAAAAGGAACCAATAAATATGAAAAAAATTGTACTGAAGCTAATGGAATGGTTTACATATTGGATAAATAAATATTGCTTCAATATTTCTAATTAGATATATTTCTCTTTTCAAACAAGATTACTTCATTCTAACCTTACCTCCATTTAGTTTAAAATGATGAAAAAGGAAGAGTTAACAAAGTCAATAGCCAGAAAACGGCTTTTCAAAACAGCTACAAAATGGAGAAGAGGCACAGAATTTGAATATTTTTGGCCACACAACTCTGAAAAAAGTCACATTTTGCCTCTTGACTGTCAGGACAGCTTGTACATTTCATTAAGATTTTCGCGGCAAAAAACGAGGTAGTGTAAAAATGAGGTCTGGTAGTGTAAAAGTCTTGTACAGTGATGCAAAAAAAAAATTATGCAAGTGGACCAAGTTATCCCAAATAATTTTTTCATCTAGATAGCACTCCAAACCACCTAAAAAAACTCAAGGTTTGTGAGTACATGACATACGACTCTAGCGACTCTAGCTAAGCATCCTATTTTTTGGCTTCGTTTTCATCTTTTGTAATTTTTCAGCAAATATTTGCAATTTTTACAAGATAAAATATAAGTTTTGAAATTTTACGTCTGCAATAAGCATACAGGACGTGCACCAAATTCCGCCCACCATGACCGCAAATATGTACTAAATCGCCTCTCATTTAATTTCAGTGCTTTAAACTTATCTAAACTTACTTTCCAATATCTTGAAAGAAAGCTCTGCTTCTGTTCATCCGGACACTATTTTTTCTATCTGGCTAATGCGTCTCAGCATTGCAAGATAAGCGTTTCAGCAGAAGGACCAATTTTTTTGGGCAGAATTGAATTCCGCCTCTGAAACGAATTTCCGCCCACTTTGCGATCGAATTCCGCCTAAAAATCCAAGATGCTGAATAAAACATAATGATTATAGGCAAGTGATGCTAGATGCCTTCAGTCGCTTGCTACTCCAAATAAGTCCATGAAATTTCTGATCTGAGCGTTTTCTTCACTGTGTCCAAAATCCGCCCACCAGAGGTCTCATTTCCGCTGTTCGCACCATCAAAGAAGAAAGAAAGAGATTCTCTTTGAAAGGATTTGAAGGGAGATTTTTACATCAGTAGATATGTGGAGTTATGGTCATTCAGAAACCAGCTAACATATTCAGTATCTGTCAAATTTAACTAGGGGGCGGAAATCAGACGGGGGCCGAATTTTGGTCACACTCACATTTTATAAAGTTTACCAAATGCTACATGAGAGAACAGTGACTTTGAACATCTCTTTATTTTAAACCTCAGTACGCATCTGACTAGCCCAGGGAGAAGGCTTCCAGATCAGCACTGTCCTGTCATTCTGAATGAAAAAAAAAAAAACACGCAAACAAACAAACCTTTCACAGCATGTGCATCCGATTCGTTCCAGAAATTTAGGACACTTTTCCAGATTTACGGTTGGTTCTACCTGTAACTGGCAATGTTTTATTCTGTTCCTTCAAATCAAATCATTCAAAATAAGAAAACCACTTTTCCAGACAAATTCAAATTTGGCGGGATCACTATTCCTTTCTTTCAAGAAACCACGGCGATTGCGTCTGAACTACATAGATGTATGTATAGCAGGCGCAGTGAAAGCTGGAAGCAGCAAGCTGCTGAAACAAAAACGGTATATAATTTAGAAATAATTTAGACAAGCGTCCCACCCTATTACGTCAGATGCAGTCAAACCAAAAATCAGCACTTTACCACCGTGGACCACCGTCAAGCCTACAGTGTTCCTCCGTTTTGCCGACACGAAGAAGTCCGAGCTCTCGCCCCACTTTGTTGAAGTCAGGTTTGCCCAGTTACGGCAGACCACCCACAAAAACCATTTCCCGATCTTCGTTGACGGATCCAAACAGACTCTTCAACAGGCTGCAGCGCATTTCTTGCTGACCCAAACATCGTCGCTCTGGAAAAACTCCCTCCCCACTTCTGCATCATGTCAGCAGAAATAAGTGCAATAAACTTGGCACTTGAGACCCTATTACGACTCCCAACAACTCCCATGAAGGCGATCATCTACTCTGACTCGCTGTCATCTCTTCAGTCATTGGCTTCCCCCACATGCGAAAATGAAGACATCGACCTGCACATGACAATCCAACTGATCAGCAAGCTCTCAAGAAAAGAATGCTCCATATCCCTCCAGTACATCCCCAGCCACATGGGGATACGGGGGAATGATATTGCCGACAAAGCGGCTAAGGAAGCGACGACCTCCCGCCAAACAATCAACAGACCTACCCCACTTCGAGATATTTCCCGCATCCGCTCCCAGAGCCTTATGACTGCAGAACTCCACCCTAAGTTTTCCCCATTCCGGGGAAAAGTCGAAAGCAGAGTGTATCACCGGATACGAGCAGGGGCAACCGAGGGGGCAACAGGGTTGAATCACCCAGCACACTCTTTCAAGATCCCTACACCTGATGGCCAACCCCCCGCCTCCCCTCTCTGCCGATTCTGCAGATCCCTGAATGAGACCCTGGACCACATCCTATTCCAGTGCACCCATCGCCAAATCATCATGAACAAACAAAGAACCCAGGTGGTATCTTTGTTCAAAAAACACCATCTCAACCTCTCGACTGGATCCCTCGTGCAGCCTGCTCTTCCCCCTGCTGCCGAAGCCTCCATCATGAAAACCATCATTCAATTTCTGAGGACAACTGAACTGCTTGAGACAGTTTAAGTAACACAGGCAACGCTGCCCAGCCGCGAAGAGGCGAAATGGACGACTTTGATCCGAAGCCGTACCAGAACTAAAGAGAGAGAGAGCTTGAGGCGTATGCGTATTCTCGCCGTTCCCCGAGGACTCCCCTCGAGGAGTCCCCACTCAAGAAGCTACAATGTAAAAAGTTGCATAAGTAGCCTATGTACACAATCAAGTCCAAAGAGAAAATTTGGCGCGTTTTCACGCTCATCCACTCCTGTTTTTCAGGGCCGTCTGTATGCCGTCACTAGCCTTTTAATTTTGGGGACGTCCAGTTTGCGAACATGACTAGAAAATGTGCCGACAAAAACGCCGTTGCTACAAAGCGAAAACGTCGCTAATGGCTGTAGCCGCAGGACAAATTAAAGCGCCGCCGGCAACATTTTTTTTAATCCGGCTTTTTTCTGGCAAATTTTAATTGCTTTCCATGCAAGCCCTCAAAAATTTCAAGCCTCAAATGCCAACTATATGACGCACCCTTCTTCTAGATAGCGAATACAGCGAAATACCCCGCTGTCGAAATTTGTTGGAAACACCAGGGGAACACTGATGATCAAAGTGCCTTTTTGCGATCCTAAGAATACCTATTAATTAAACCCCAAAGCTTTCTGGCGAAAAAAGGGGTCCATCCAGGGCAAAGTAGATACAAAGTGCATTTATTCCGAACTTACAGCAAACAAAAGTAGGTTAGTTTTAACGTCAAGAGACGTGCTTGTTCCTGCAGTACTGCAGTCACTGGAAGTAAAAGTTAAAGCAAAATGGGCACTAACTTTGCTTTAATTTTCATAACATGCTTCACACCCTTCACACGTATACATTTCTGACTTCCACTAGATAGCGCTTCAAAATAAGCCGTTTTCTTGTTACCGCTTGTCATTGACTCTTCGGCGTATCGGCGGAGATGATTTCAGAGCACGGTATTGCAATGCGCGGAAATTCAAAAACTCTCGGCCATGTGCGAAAATCAATCGTTTTGTAGAGCTGAGTGACGAGAGTGCCACGGCTGTTAAAATACCGTCTATGTAGCTGCCAGATTGCTCTAGCGTTATCTGATGAAACTTCTGTTGTTCGTAGTACCGAAGAAAAGTTTTTTTTTCTGGATGTAATGTTACAACACTGCGAAAAATTTACAGATATAAGCGACCTACCTGCAGCTGAATTCAGAGCTTACAGGGAATTCTCAGGCAAGACCGTTAATATGAATATTTGTCAACAGTACAAATAATCCGGAATATACAATAACAACGAATGGATAAGAAACAAGACCAAAAATTTAATATTTGACCCAGAAAATTGCGTCTTGTGGTCCGGTCTTCGCCAGACTCCTTGAATATTTTTACTATTAAAATTTGACCAATGACTAGTCTTCGAGAAAACAAAGTTCAGGTATGGATTCAGCATATGTGTTTACCCTATAAGTCATATCTACTTTGACGAAGTTGGTCAAAACTTCCTGCCTTGCTTCTGCCAAATATCCGGTTTCGGTCGTATACCCGGTGAACTACTTGTCCAGCAAAAACTAAAGATCAAAATGAATTAAGCACATCCCCTTACCCCTATATCGAACCTCTCATCAACTTCAGATAAACTTTAACTTTTAAAAGAATTTCTGATTTTGTCTGGATTCCGGGCGAACTATTTGCCCGGCAAGAAAATAATTTTCATGTACGTATTCAGCATGTCTCCTTCCTTACCACTACATCGAATTCCCTCTCTTACACCTGTGACTGATCCCCTTTAGCCAACAGCCAAGTTGTGTGTTAATTGTTCAGCTCATCTACCAAGATCAAATAAAAATATAACAGACACGTCTGGAATCAGGGTAAACAAGACCAAAGGTTCCGATGGGATCCCAAAAATCTTCGCCAGGCCAAACAGCTAATCATTAAGAAATCCAAGCTCAGATATGGATTCAGCATGTGCGTTTACCTCTATAAGCCGATCAAAATGATCCTGGCTTACTTCTTTGAATTTTGCGGTTTTGGTGAACTTCAAGAACTACTTGTCCGGCGAAAAACTAAAGCTCAAAAACGGATTCAGCGTATCTCCTTACCCCTATATCCAACATCTAATCAACTTCTAACAAATTTTCCGGTTTCAGCCGGATTCCGGACGAACTATATGTCCGGCTAGAGAGTGATTGTCATATACGGATTCTGCATCTCTTCTTACCCCAAAATCTATCATCTAATCAACTTAAAATAAAACTTTTACTTCTAACAAATTTCCGGTTTTGGCCGGATTCCGGGCGAACTACTTGTCCGGCGATAAAATGGTTTTCGTATTCTTGTTCAGCATGTCTTCTTACCCCTACACCAAACGTCTAATCAACTTCAGACAAAACTTTAACTTCTAACAAACTTTCCGGTTTTGGCCGGATTCCGGGCGAACTACTTGTCCGGCGAGAAAATGGTTTTCATATTCGCGTTCAGCGTGGCTTCTTACCCCTAAATCAAACATCTAGTCAACTTCAAATAAAACTTTTACTTTTAACAAACTTTCCGGTTTCGGCCGGATTCCGGGCGAACTACTTGTCCGGCGCGAAAATGGTTTTCATATTCTTGTTCAGCATGTCTTCTTACCCCATAATCGACTATCACATTAGCTGTTTCAAAATATTTTGCTTGTCCCTTAACTTGAACCCCCTCCCCCACCCCTAAATGTAGGGGTACAGGGCCCATCTACGAACTCGACCTTACTCTTGACCCAAAGAATGCTCACACCAAGTTTCATCAAAATATCTCATTCCCTTCGAGAGTTATCGTGCTCACAGACAGACGGACGGACGGACGGACGGACGGACAACTTTTGCGATGTCATAGGTATCCGTCACTAACGTTTTGGGATCCCAAAAAACGCTGCTTTCGTTTACCGGGGGTGGGGCTTAGCCGTTGCATGACCCGACTACAGATCATATCTGGATCGTATCGATACTGATTCCTCGAATCGCCGTCATTCGCGTCAAGAAAGAGAGTGGTATTCAAACTAAAAGTGAAAGAGGTGAGCGCAATTCTAAATGTTTATACTTCCAGTTTTAGAGATCAGTTGGAAGGTCCAAGTTTTCCGTTATCTATTCTTGTTTCTGCTCGAGAATATTTTCTTTATTTCCTTTTACAAATAGCCGAGTAGCATGGTAATTCGTTCTTTGTATTTTTCCGTTGGGGGATACTTTTATTTATCTCCTTTCGCTGGACAGATAAGCTAAGCGTGTGCGTTAGAGCTAGTCAGAGGTTCAGAGAAGAGCTGGTGTGGGATTTTCTTCGGCTACAAATGTACCCTCGCATTAGCTACATTAAAACGATAACTTACCCACAACACAAAAGTTGTCCTACTTTCTGGCAAAGCCAAAACAAAACCTTGTCTTGGAAAGTCTGTTTCGGTTCCCAGGCTCCCGAACAAACTTTTAAGTCAGTGCATGATAAGAACATTTATGTATGCACTTTGAATTTAGGATGAGACACGCTATGTTAGCAGCTCAATTAGGCCACAGTCTCAATCATAGCTCCAGTAGGCTAATGGTGGGAGATATGACATACGTTGAAAGCCAGCTTCATCAAGATTTTACTGATAGCTGTGTGGCAGTTTCAAGCCAGCGCCACAATCGAGGGAGGCACGAGAAAACGACAATTTCCGGATTTGCGGTCTTAGAAATCATCCAGAAAAGAATACTAGTTGTGTTTTTGCAGACACCGTGGTATCTGCAATGCAGTTGTCGTGGTATCTGGCTAGTTACCGTGGTAACAGATATTCAGATATCACGGTCCGACCGTGGTATCTGGTCGTAGTATCTGAAAAGTCATCTCACTTTCATCAAATTTTGTCAAATTGGTGAGAAAGAAGTTTGGAACTTGGTGGTGTAACTGGATATCAGTTTTTGGGATCCCAAAACGTTGGTGACGGGTACCTATGACATCGCAAAAGTTGTCCGTCTGTCCGTCCGTCCGTCTGTCTGTGAGCACGATAACTCCACAAGGGAATGAGATATTTTATGAAACTTGGTGTGAGTATTGTTTGGGTCAAGAGTAAGGTCGAGTTCGTAGATGGGCTCTGTAGCCCTAGATTTAGGGGTGGGGGAGGGGGTTTAAATTAACGGGCAAACAAAATATTTTGAAACAGCTAATGTGATAGTTGATTATGGGGTAAGAAGACATGCTGAACACGGTGGTGAAAATCATTTTCTCGCTGGACTAGTATATTGCCCGGAATCCGGTTAAAGTAAAAGTTTTATTTGAAGTTGATTAGATGTTCGATTTTGAGGTAAGAAGACATGCTGAACACGATGGTGAAAACCATTTTCTCGCCGGACAAGTAGTTAGCCCGGAATCCGGCAAAACCGGAAAATTTGTTAAAAGCAAAAGTTTTATTTATGTTCGAATTAGGGGTAAGAAGACATACTGAACACGATGGTGAAAACCATTTTCTCGCCGGACAAGTAGTTAGCCCGGAATCTGGCCGAAACTGGAAAGTTTGTTAAAAGAAAAATTTGTATTTGAAGTTGATTAGATGACAGATTTAATGGTAAGAAGAGACGCTGAATCTGTATATGACAATCATTTTTTACCCGGACATATACTTCGTCCAGAATCCGATTGAACCCGGATTTTTGTATAAGTTAAAGTTTTATTTGAAGTTGATTAGATGTTAGATTTAGGGGTAAAGTCGGGTCTTCACCTTACGGAATCTGGGTTCCCAGATTTTCAGCGATTTTTTCTGAATTTTTTCCAGAAATCTGGAAGTTCAAAAGCCCATTTTTTTCCGAATTATTTTGATGTACTTTCGGACCGGTTCATATTCCAGATGCAATTTACAGAAGAAGTCAAAGAATAATCTGGAAGCCCAGATTCCGGAAGTTCCGGGAGGTGAAGACCACACTTAAGAAGACATGCTGACCACGATGGTGAAAACCATTTTCTACCCGGACAAGTAGTGAGCCCGGAAACTGGCCGAAACCGGAAAGTTTTTTTTAAAGTAAAATTTGTATTTGAAGTTGATTAGATGACAGATTTAAGGGCAAAAAGAGACACTAAATTTGTATATGACAATAATTTTTTACCCGGACATATAGTTCGTCGGGAATCCGGTTGAAACTGGATTTTTTGTATAAGTTAAGTTTTATTTGAAGTTGATTAGATATTCTTTATAGGGATAAGGAGATACGCTGAATCGTTTCTGAACTATCTTTTTTTGGCTGGACAAGTAGTTCGCTCGGAATTGGCCGAAACCGGAAATTTGGCCAAAGTAAAGCAGGAAGTTTCGATCAATATCGTCAAAATAGATATGGTTTACACAGGTATATCTGAACTTGGTTTTCTCAGATGATTAGCCTGGCGAAGACTGAATCTGGCGAAGATAAGACCTAGTTGTCTCGGTCAAATTGTTTTGGGATCCCATCGAAACCTTTGGTCTTGTTCTTTTGGGATTACTTCGAAAGGTACTATTTCGGCAATAGTCGTTTTTGCAGTGGACCGTATATCAGATACCATGGTAACTGCAAAAACGACTAATTGCAGATCCGGTTACCGTGTTAACAGATACCATGGTATCCGCAAAAACGCAACTATTGATATCACCTGACATCTAGAGTGACATAACTTTTTTCCCACCAATTTGACAAAAAACTAGACTCTTGTGTTAGTGATGATGAAATGAGATGAATTTTTCAGATACCACGATCAGTTACCACGGTCGAACCATCGTAATTAAATATTAGATAGATGCCACTTTTCTTTGCCAGATATAACGGTAACTGCAGAAACGACTTTAGACCGAGGTATCAGATACCATGGTATCTGCAAAAACGCAACTATTGCTTTATACTCATAACGAACAAGTCTCCGAAATTTGCCTACAATGCTAACTCGGTCACTGAAACAAGGCTCCGAAATACCCGATGAAAAATTTCTGGGGCCTGTAGTAGCATGATACTACTACCCCCGTAGTAGTATGTAGTAGTAATGCAACTTTTTCGTAGACTTCTATGCTACTATACTACTTCATAGTATTTGGATACTACTGAGTCCGAAGGTAGTATTTCATGCTCCTGCATACTACTAGCATGAAGCGCCACGGTACTATGCGATGCTACTACATGGTGCGTGGGAAATCTATTCCGACCTCGCTGCGTCTGTACTCCATACCACTGCATACGATTCCATGCTATCGCTGTGTCTCTACTCCATACCACTGCATGCGATTCCATGCTATCGCTGCGTCTGTACTCCATACCACTTCACTGCATACGATTCCATGCTATTGTTCTCATTACAATTTCGACCAACTACTTAAAGTAGCTAAATATAGTAGTCGTTAATAAAAAATAATTAACCGGTTACCGGGCGGATTTTTGCCGGCAGGGCAATAATGCCATTCATAGTTCAAAATCGGATCAGGTCAGTTCTGTGCGAATTGGAGAGGGCAGTCCTGTCCTGGAACTGTCTGGAAGCTTGATTTACTGTTTTACTACCTTCACCTTCTGTTCCAATACTTCCAAATCTTCCAATTTCCTAACCATGTTAAGTTGTATAACTGACTTTAGATTAGTATTGCATTATATTATTCTTAATACAAAAACTTGACTAGTTCTTAAAATATTGATCGGTTAAGGGCAGGCACTCTCAAGATTTGCGTGGTAATGCTTTAGTGTTAGATAAGAGAGTTTAATTGCGCAAACGGTTTAGGAAATATTTCGAACTTTACAGAAAAAAAGGCATATGCTAAACAGTGGAAGGCAATGATAAATTTCTAGCATCTCCAGGGTTGTTACGATTACTGACTGAGACGCAGGTGCATATATTTTTAGGAAGTACATGCAGTACCACGGAATATCACTCATACTGCTATAGCTCCGAAAAACATAGTGGTATGTAGTAGTAAAGAATCGTATATGCAACTCCGCAGCAACTTTATCAAGAGTATGAAAGACTATCAGTGCTACTCTAAGCAACTGCTTCAACAAGCTCAGTAGTATGTAGTAGTATAACTACTTTCATACAATTGCATTTAGCGTCGGATAATCTTAAGCAGTAGCATGCTGTAACACGGTAGTCTTGACCTAGAAGCATGTAGTAGCATGCTGTAACACGGTAGTCTTGACCTAGAAGTATGTAGTAGCATGCAGTAACGCGGTAGTCTTGGCATAGGAGCATGTAGTAGCATCAGTCGATACTGCATGCTACTTTTTGGTACTACTACATACTACTATTTTGAGAGAATTTTTCATCGGGTATTCGTATAATTTTTTTTTTTCAAGAACCCGGTTCCTGCCGTCAAAGGTGACGGAGAATTCCTCGCTCAGGTTTTTGGAGTTTGAAAAGTTTTCGGAAGTTTTCTAACTTTCTAACTTGGTCAATGAACAAGGCTCCTTTCGGTCGGCCACCTTCCGTCCCGATCACTCCACTCGTTCCACCGGCTTTTCACGACCCCTCCCCCCACACTGGCCGGATCTCATCCAGACCCAGCAATTAAACATTTAGGACATGTATAGTTCCGAGTACCAATGGGTCACTGTCACTACCCCCACCCGTCGATTCACCCACCCGTCAATACGCCCAATCAAAAATCCGTCGATTCACCCACCCGTCGATTCGCCCACCGTCGATTCGCCCACCCGCTGATTCGCCCACCCGTCGATTCACCCACCCGTCGATTCGCCCACCCGTCAATTCGCCCACCCGTCCATTCACCCAACGTTCTGTTGCTTGAGCGTCGATTCACCCAATTCTATGACCCGTCGATTCGCCCACCCGTCACAAGACACAAAAAATCCGTCACAACCCCCACTTTTTACGCCAGCTCGCTTACCCGTCACAAGACCCAAAAAATCCGTCACAATCCCCACTTTTTACGCCGCCCACCCGTCATAATACCCAAAAAACCCGTCACAACCCCCACTTTTTACGCCAGCTCGCTCAACCGTCACAAGACCCAAAAAATCCGTCACAACCCCCACTTTTTACGCCAGCTCGCTTACCCGTCACAAGACCCAACAAATCCGTCACAACCCCCACTTTTTACGACAGCTCGCTTACCCGTCACAAGAACTGCAAAATGATTCATACTATCTAGAGCTCGGAAATGAATTTTTTTTTACTGTATCTCTCAAACAGTCAAACTGAGGAGTGCAAATACGTAAATGAAATCATACCACACTCACTGTGTAGGCTACATTTATTAAACCTGTCAAAACAGACAGAACAAAAAAATACACAAGATGTAAATTATCACTAGTACGGTAATATCTAATTGGCCTGTACGGAAAGTCGAGGTGTCTGCGTGGGAGGCCTAATTGAACTATACTCATTCAGCCTGTCACTTTCTGTGTTATGTCACACATAAAAAGATAGACAGCATCATTGTTACAGTGCACAGAAGAAAGGGCGATAGATAAATGGACGTGATGAAGATCCGGAACAGAAGTGGTCGCAGCAAATAGTGATGACAGATAATCCTTAAGATGGTATAATATATACAATAAATTTGATCGTGAATTAACTGATAACATTTAAGTGAACTGCGAATCGTGTTTGTTGTTGCTAAACAGATTACTCAGCTGAATTATTTATTTGGCGGTATTTCGGCCCTTCTTGGCAAGGGCCCTCTTCGGGTCATAACTACGTCCCACTAGGCCCTAATTTCCATTGCCCTGCTGAGATTAGATGAACTGCACTAATTAATTTTTATTTTTAGGGAGCTATGGTCCGTCACCATCGGCCACGATTCATGTTCTTCTTCGGATAAAATTTGAACCCAAAGCTGTTTCTTTCAATAAATTTAAACCTGATCCTATTACTTCCTTACGCGTTGCTAAAGTCATGGCAGAAAACAGACGCTTGTAACTGAAGCGGTTTTGAGAATATACCTTCCCACCCGGTGACCAAGGGTCTGTGGAAGCACCAGCCGCCCAGCAGCCGCCCCTCTAGTTGAAGATGCAATCCTAGCACTACACCACCAAATACAGTAATCCCTTCACCCCACTGACCACTAGCTTTGTTCATTTACAACGTCTTGGAAAACGATTTGTTTTCCTGTCAAGCTGCCCCTGCCCATTTTCGGCTTAAGGGACCAGTCTTACCAACATTACGTTCCATCAATTTTCATTCCCGAGATTTCGAGTACATTTGTTTATCAACCCTAAAAGCACTTTTTTGTTTCGGCATTTTTGTTTCGAGTTTGGCTCTTTTCGAGGAGGATGCTTTTGATCAGCTCATTGGTCAGAAGTACCAGTTATGCCAGTTTCTCCGTGGAATCAAAGCAAAGTGGACCAAGTGAGGCTGATAAAGCTGTGTCTACTGCAACTTGTGTTTTAGGTTTCTGTGACCAAAACTCTATTATTTTTCTATCTAGCGGTTATCCTATTTTAAAGTAAATGGATATTGAAGCTATGGGGTTTTCTTTCTTTTTTGTTAATTTTTGTTAGTATTCAATGCTATATATTACGGAGAAGTTGTCTGTTCTCCACAGAAAACCGTTCGCCTGTCGCCCACTCATGCGCTTCGTCGTCTGAATGACGCTCGAGTAATGTCTTGGTACGTGTTATGACTCCCTGATCATGTTTCTTTATTTTCTTTTGTACTCCACTATTTTCGTCTTGTGCGATTTGTGGGATTATAATCAATTGTTCTTTTTTTTTATCATTTACTAATTAATACCTGTGTGTTAAGCTTTTAGACTGTCGACATTTGATATTAAAGATTCAGTAATTCATCTAGTACCCGTAGTTCCAAGATATTTTAATCCTCTTGCCTACGTCTTCTTTGCCTCAGAGCTGCCAATCCACCAAGACTTCCAGCTGACATCGCCAGAACCATGCCGAAGAGGAAAATATAAAACGCCCCTTGCAGATCTTCCAGTGAGAATTGACCACTGCTTGGTCCCGAACCTTCGTCGGCCTTCTTCACTCCAGTCACGAGTTTAACGGTGGAAATAGACCTGATCTTCCAGTAGTGGACAAGACCCGCTTGCTTGATTCGAACTGAGGCAGTATCAAATAGGCTCTTCAGTGGTGAATTCCTAGGAACGTAGGCGACGATGTTGAAGGTTTTAAAATACTCGCGCATGATGTGTAGACGAGGTTCCCCGTAGCGATTCGTGAACTGGGTCGCCGCGATGAGCTGGATGGAAAAATATGTCAGCAAACCAGACAAAAGGTCATCCCTATTTCTACGGCTATTTCGTTAAAGCACTTTTTCGGCTTCCTTCCACTTACCACTGACCTTCAGATTCCTCGCCAAGAGCAATTTCCTAGAAACATCTATACTCCAAGTAACGTTCAACAGAACCAGTCCGGCAAAAAACTCTGCTGGCGTTTTGAAATCTCCTTACGAAAAACTCAGAACTAGCCAGGGACGAAGCTCAAGCTCATCGGACAAATTAGATATCCATGAACGGGACATGATTTGAGCAGGGCTTGAGAAGTGTTCATCTGATAACCGTTTGGGAAGAATGTAAACTGTGCTACTAGAGTTCGCAAAGTGTGCCCAAAGAGCAAACTGCTGATACCGAACCTGCCTCAACAGCCATCTATCAAGAATTCATGTGTGTTCTGGGCACAGCGTCGAACGCTTCCGATCAATCCCCCAGTTTCCCACGGTAGTTATCCTGGTGGTAATAGTTATCCGAGTGCACATTTGCCGAGGTAGTTATCCGAGTGCACATTTGCCCTCAGGCAGTGGGTTATCAATAATTCAACCGTTGATTCAGAACCGCTTCACCGATTCCACCATGCTCCATACTGACATTATAAACCCAGCAGTACGGGGTAAAATATGAAATAAAACACTTAGACCTTGAAGGCTTGGCATCAGGTCTATGCTTCCAGTTCTCCCTGCTTCCAGGAAGAACTGGAAGCAGCCGGAGTGAGGTGCAGCAGGAAGTGAGGTATAATCGTCTTTGATACTTACCAAAAGGCCTTCCTTTGTCTCCATGTAAGTTGCCCTTCCAGCAGCGACTTCTCCAACGATCCAGTCATCGTGTTTTGTGGACTTGTAGGTTTTCGCCAACGTCTTCATGTATGGGTTTGGTGATTCCATCAGATCAGCTCGAAATGACTCACCAGTACTGCTCAGCCCTAGGCCAGCTTCTATAATCTCCTTGAAGGAATCAACAGGCGGCTCAAAGACAGGGGCGGAGATGTGGGCAACCAGGCTTGCTCTGTAGGACACTGTGATGAAGAAATAAGTAGCCCAGACTGACACAACGTATACCCGCAGAGGCCATTTGCTGTCATCGTCTTCACCGGCTATCCCTGTCAGAGCCTGCACATTGTACAAAGCTGCGTAAGAGGGGCTGTCAAGGGTCCCCACTGGTCGAAGGAATAGCCTCTTGTAGGTCTTAGCTCCAGATACAAGTAAGAGGAAGGATGCCAGAAGTAAGGCGAAGGTGGCCGACCACATTTCGATGCTGAAGGGGTTGATGATTGCCATCCACTTTGGGAGCTCCGCGGCGGGTGGAGCAAGAACTGCGAAATTTTCCGTATCGTGGGGGTAAATGTGGTCCGCTAGTTTCGCATATAACTCCATCCATAAGTAGTTTGCAACGGCAATGTCAACCTCCCCTCGTATTACCATCCCTGTATTACCGGTGAAGATTCTCGAATCGTTAGTGGGAGACCCCCACATCAGATGGTCTGGTGACTCGACAGTCTCTACCTTAACTCCAATGGTTGTCGCGAATAATCTCACTATCTCCACGTCCATCCCCGTGACGCTGTTGGTTTCATTGAGGAAGATAATGCTCGGTGGGAAGTGAAACGTACCAAGCTTGATTGTCGACCCGGCAAGATTGGCCATGGTGTCTTTGAAGAGGTCAGTCAGATCATTGGTGGCGGCTGCTAGCTTCAGCTCAACGTCCCCACTGAGATTTCGCAATTCCTGTTTCCATGCTGAAAAAATCTGCTGCTTCATTTGACTAACTGCAACTATCTTCACGAATTTCTGCAGGATCGACTTTGGAATTTCTTGTGGCTTTTTTGTGATGAAAACAACCTGGTCATTAGCCAAGACGATCTTTGTCTTGTAAAAGTGGGTCATAACGCGGTCCATCTTGGCCAAGTCGTTCGTCTGGACTATGATATTTCTGCAATAGCGCTGAGTGATCACGGTTGCCACTTTGTCCAGGGACACCCGGTAGGCTGGGGTACTCAGCTTGAGACCAGGCTTGTGATTGTCACTTAGCAGAAGAGCACATCCTCGCATGCTGAAAGATTTATCTATTTTGTTTTTAGTAAAGTCGAAGATGCTTTTGCTATTTGCCGACTGAGGAAAGAAGAAGAGGAAGAAGGCCAGAACAGCTGCCAAAGCAGCAATACATGAAGCCATGGAGAGAACGACAGGTCAAGTCAGCAACCTAACAAGAAGCAAATGTGTAAGTTTATAACTCTGAAACACTATAATCCGGCTGAAAAACAAGAATTGGTGTTTGGGTGCTTTAATTTTCATTTGACAGATAATTTACTAAACAAATGGCTATTAGTTAAGTGACGATGAAAAAGGAGTGACTCAGTTCTCCTCGTTTCTTTCCAGCATCCAAAACTTCACGTTGCGTTTATTCTATTCCGCTCTTTTCTGTTTTCCTCCGTCCTTTGTCGTCGACCTTAGGCGGGTCGCAAATAGGCAATAATAATGATAATAGTGTTTTTCTTCCTAGTTTTTTCTTTTCTACAATTTATTACACTTTTTCTTACAATACGAGCTTGTCTCCCCGTTGCAATCCGCTATAAAACGTTTTATTCTTGTTTTATTTGGTCGGGTCCCACATGCCTGCCAAGTTTCGTCGACAATCGCGATCACCGGACTGACCGACCGACCGACCGACGGAAAAGTGATCCGTATATGACACTTGGCCGGAAGGCAAGTACCACAAAAAACAGAGTTTTTTTACCTTCTTGAACTAGATCCAGCGGTCATCTCTTTAATACTGACACAACTATCAGTAAATCTATGACATGGGATTTTCAACATAAGGACTTTCTCCCACAATTGCTGGAGTAGCTTTGCTGAAAGTTTTATGTGGAAATTGGGCTTTCAAGATAATGTATCTCATCGGAAATTCTAAGTGCTGGCCTAAATGCTCATATCATGAACTTATCAAACGTTCTTTTGCACATGCCTTGAAACTGATTTTCGTCGGTGGATTATTATTAATTAACCAGATCCACCAGGAAATCAGTTTCTGTCTGTTTCCGGGTTTTGCTTTTATGTTACAGCGTGTGTTCATGCCCTTATTTCGACACACAAATCGAATTTAAACGAAGATTTTACTTCAACAAATTTCGTTTTTTTGCTGAATTCTGTACGAACGACTTGTTCAAAGTGAAATGAACTTTAGAAAGGCTATGGATCCAGCATGTATTTCATCTCTATTTCAAATCTCTAATCAACTCTAATCGAAATTAAATATTTACGACATTTCCGGCCAAATCAAGTTCAAAATCGGACTCAGCAAGCCTCCTTTATTCCCAATATCTCAACAACTTTAGATGAAACGTTAACTAGTAGACGAGGATATTTGATGGTAAGATACCCAGCTATTTAGTTATGGGAGAAAAACATGGGGATTTGAAAAGGGGGCTAGGCTACAGATGGATGGATTCGAATTCGAATCCATGGCTAGGTATGAATCCAAATCCACCATTTCATGCTAAGGATTCGAATCCGGAATCGAATCCGAGCTTAACAAAATCAAATCATGTACATAGTTTACAGTTTCAAAATCAGAGGTGATAAAAAAGCAATGAGGCCTAAGGCAAATGAGACGATTATTTGGACGGTACGAACCATATTTCTAGGTTTTCATGTTTGGTTATTGAAGCTTGGGTTTTAGAAATTAGAAATTGGAGCCGATTCGAAAGATATAGGGTTTGGAATCCGAGTCAGAATCCGAATCCAGTCTGACAAGCGGAAGATTAGAATCCGGCCAAAAGTACGAATCCTGGGCTCGAATCCGAATCCGGATTCAGATTTGCCCATCTCTGGGCTAAGCTAGAAAGGATCCAGTTAAGTTTTTTAAGAAATTGTTGTGTCTTAGTGGTCAGTTAGAAAGTGGTTTAGAAAGCTGTCGATCGGGAGGTGGTGGCAAAAACCTTACATTTCTTTTGTTGATAAGTTACATTTATTTGAAAGAGTCAGAAGATAGGGAAATGGAACTGTGAGATATTCTCGTCCCCTTGTCTGTATATGTATGCCCCGATTAAGAAGGGGTGGTGGGAGGAAAATTATTTTTAAGCCAAGCTTAATAGGGAATAGTTAAAGTAGGTAAGGAGTAAGGAGAATTTCTTACCACTTAGAGAGAAGGGGAGGTATTTAGGAAGGGCGAGATCGAATGTTGGTTCCTATTTTTGTCCGATTTGATAAGCGTAAGTTGAAACTGGAGGTAGATAGTTTGAAATCTCGAGTTGTTCAGGTTGAGTCAAGGGAAGTGTCTAGCTATATATTCCAGACACACGGTAGTGGGGCTGCCAAGTCCCGTCCCCCATCTGCAGCTACTCGGGTGTTGCATGCAGCGGCATCTATTGTCGCTCCCGCTACGATGACAACGTCGCCATCTATGCTGCTGGTCAATCAACAGCCGGCTGCACTACTGACGCTGCCTAGCGGCGTAAATGCTGTTGCCGTTGGGGCGGTTGAAACTCCTGATAGTTGGCAGCACGTGCGTGGTAATTGTAACAAAAGAAAGGACAAGCAAAATTCAAACCGTCCGCAGAAACGCAAAGCACAAGGCATTCTAGTAAAGGGGAACGCCAGTGTGATCAACTCAGTACCTCATAAACTGCAATTCTTTGCCACGAGATTTACTCCGACGGTTACCAAGACCGACGTCACTGATTCTCTTCGCTCGAAAATGTGTATGCAGAAATCACACAAGTGGTGACTAAACCTGCTACGTACGCCTCCTTCAAAGTTGTGACAGATGTTAGCGTAAAACAGCCAAATCGGTATACCTGTCAGACGTATCTGGTCTAATCGCAAGCCAGCGGCAGTAGCTCTTGCCAACCAATGATGACCCTACGGACAACCACCGACTATTGTAAGAACATTAATACTTTTTCACCTGCCTTGAGAAGTTTGTGCAATAACTCTGATGTTATACTTCTCCAAGAAACATGGCTGTTAAAGTCGGACCTAGTCTTTCTGTCGTCGGTTCTTAGCGAGTTTTATGCCGCAGGCACTTATGCTTTCGATGCCTCTGACTCGATTCTTGTGGGGCGCCCTCATGGCGAACTGCTATTTTATGGAGAAAGAAGTTTGGCGTTAAATGCACGATATTTGTCTTTGATGATAGCCGAGTTCAAGCACTTGCATTTGACGCCGGAGAACACAAATACCTCATAACTAACATTTACACGCCAGGATGCAACGCTGATATTTTGAGGAGTTCTCTGCCACTTTGGGACTAATATGGGAACGCTGTGAAACTTTCGAAAGCAGCTACGGTCTCACCCTTGGTGACTTCAATTCCTCTCAGACAAACAGTTTTGGAAGTGAGCTGTTGGAATTCTGCCGTGATACTGGTCTAAAACTTTATGACATGGGACTTGCTACCGAGCGACAGCTACACCTATTTTAGTTCAGTTCATAGTATGTCGTGGGTAGATCACTGTCTAATGACTTCAGCTGCGGCGTTAAAAACTCGTAGTATTCGAGTTCGCTATGACGTGCTAGCCTCTGACCACCATCCCGTTGAGCTCGTACTAAACGTTACTGGAGGAGTTACGAGCACGGTGCAAGCTTGTGTTAGCCCTCAAGTGGACTGATAGTCTGTGAGGCAGGCCTATCACTCTCTATCAGATAGGTTACTATCTGATATCAGTATTCCTCAGGATGCAGTTGAGTGTCAGGAAGTTCACTGCAGCATTGCAAGTTATCGTGCCCAGGTAAATGGCCTGTATGCTCAAATTGTGTCGTCACTCTCTATTGCTGCAGAAGACTCTTGCAGTTCTGTGGCGTAAGAGAGTTTACCAAACTGTCCCGGGATGGACTTCTGAAGTCCTGAATACCGTACCGCTTACCTTACGTGGTCGTCGGACAAAACACCGGACGCGGTAGCACCGGTACTCGTAAGTTTTCTTGTCTTCATCATCATAAAATTTGAGAGCAGTATCTGAGAAGAAAGGATGCTCAGCCAGATTCAGCCACCGAGGCTGGATGGGACTTAAGTCAAGTAATACAAGTTACCTTATATAGCGAGCAGCTGGAAAATCTAGCGGCCGTGAAATCTACTACAGATCTTCTAAAACGACTCCGCTAGGGGTCGTGAAAAACGTAAACAAACAAAACCACGTGTTGACAAGAAATTCCAGAAAAATTCCAGACAAAGAAAGTGTTCGGTGCTGAATAACTAGCTTTTGGAAAGCAAGGGATAGTAGTATGTTGTTTCAGTTGACAAGCTGTATTTTCAGTGAAACTCTGATTGTGACAAGGTATGACCTAGGGCATAGGTTAAAGTCTAAGAGAGTAAGATGTTCTGTCATTTTTTCAGTGCTTAATAACTAGCTTTTGGAAAGCAAGGGATAGTAGGATGTTGTTTTAGTTGACAAGCTGTATTTTCAGTGGAAATCTGATTGTGAAAAGGTATGACCTAGGGCATAGGCTGGTTGTCTAAGAGAGTAAGATGTTCTGTCATTTTTTATACAATTAATAATTATTTTTTATGTTTTTTTGCTGAAAGTATTGTTTTTTAATTAATTTTTTAGAGGTCAGCTTCTACTTTTCAATATTTGAGGAAAAGTGCTCTATAAATTCAGTATTTGAGGAAAAGTGCTCGATTAACTTCTGCGGAGGCTGATACGGCTTCGTATCATCCTCTGTGGAGGCTGATACGATATCGTATCATCCTCCCAAAAATTTATTGTCATGATATAACTACCTATTACATATCTGTTCGAGAAAAGTTATATATTTATATCTGTCCACTTACAAAAATGGAAAAAAAGCGGAGTATATGCTGGTTAAACGCAAAAATTCGATATGCTTTGCAACAATGCAAATCTTCGCGGACAAGAGGGCTGAAGCTTACCTTGGTGACCGTAAGAATCTATGGTCGACCTTTTCAACCGTCAATAATCTTCCGAATGCGCTAGCGTCCACGTTATATGGACAAAGTGGTAAGATGGCGTTCCCATTTCAGTGATTTGCTCATTTCAGTCCCCAGTGATTCGCACTCGCCTATTGTGCTAGGGTTCGTTCCAGCTCTTCTTCGTAGTTACTTCGGAGTAACTACGTGTGACGTCACAAATGAACTACTACCTGGAACGGTCGAAGTTACTACGGGACGAGATAATGCGCGTTGTCTCTCATTGCTGCCCCGAGTTCCCTTCTCAAGAAGACGGCTCTTGGAAAGTGAAAGTTAGCTAAGATGGTCGGGTACTGGGTTCGTTCCAGCTCTTCTTCGTAGTTACTTCGGAGTAACTACGTGTGACGTCACAAATTACTACTACCTGGAACGGTCGAAGTTACTACGGGACGAGATAATGCGCGTTGTCTCTCATTGCTGCCCCGAGTTCCCTTCTCAAGAAGACGGCTCTCGGAAAGTGAAAGTTAGCTAAGATGGTCGGGTACTATCTTTACAAAAAGTTACTTCGAAGTGACGGTCTTCCTTGTGCTCCCCGTAACTTTGTGACAAGCTGGAACGGTGAAAGTGACTGAAAAGTAACTATTTAGTAACTTTCGGGCAGAGCTGGAACGAACCCACTATCTTTACAAAAAGTTACTTCGAAGTGACGGTCTTCCTTGTGCTCCCCGTAACTTTGTGACAAGCTGGAACGGTGAAAGTGACTGAAAAGTAACTATTTAGTAACTTTCGGGCCGAGCTGGAACGAACCCTTAGTTTTTACCAGTGTTGAAACTGATGAAGTGATTGCGAAGGAACTGAAAGCGAATAAAGCACCTGGCGATGACGGTCTGTATGCCGGGCATGTGAAGTATAGTAACCGGCAGCGCCTGTGCGCTTTACTTTCAGCTTACTTTACTTGCACATTCCCTCGCAGTTGTTTTTCGCCAAACCTGATGAAGGTTACAATCATACCTCTGTCAAAGAACAAGTGCGGGGATCTCACAAGTATTGATATCTAGGTATCGACTTAAAGCAGGAAAGGAAAGGTAAGGCATGGTGCAAGAGAAAACCAGGACAGCATACTAAAACCAAAAAAGGCAAATTAAACGAGGAAAGATGTACCAGAAATGGACGGTTCGAAAAACGGCAAAAAAGGCACGGTGCAGCTTGCCAGTTTCAAATCCTCGATTTCTGGTAATTATTTCCCCGTTTTAGTTTGCCTTCCTGGTTTTAGTACATTTACCTGCTTTTCTCTTGCACCATGCCCTTCCTTTCCTTTCCTGCTTTTAGTCGATCCCTTTTCTTTTGGGATGACTTTGAAAAGGGCAATTTTGGCAATAGTTATTTTTGCAAAGCAACCTGTATCAGATACCACAGTAACTGCAAAAACGACTATTTGCAGTTCTAGTTACCGTGGTAACAGATACCATGGTATCTGCAAAAACGCAACTACTATCTCAGTGCAAGTCAAGCAAGCGGGTCTTGTCGCCTACCGAAAAGTCAAGTCCATTTCGACGATTAAACTCCTCTCTGGGACTGAAGAAGGTCGACGAAGGATCGGGACCAACTCAGTAGGCAGTTTTCGCTAGAAGACCTGCAAGGAGCATTCTATATTTTCCTCCATAGACACCGTTCTAACGATGGTCGCTGGAATTATTGGCGTACTACTTACTCCGAGGCACATAAAACATAGGAGATAGACTTTCGGTGTGTGAACTAATTAATTTCCATTACACGGTGAAACCAAAATGTGCAGTAATAGAAAAAAAAATCCCATTCCAATAACATGTCAGATTCACATGGTCACCAAAACAAAAGTAAAAAAAAAAGGCAAAATAATTTAAATGAGGCACAAAACTGCGAAAAGAAGAAAAAGGCGATCTTAACTATTCTTTCCTAAAATTGAAAACTGCTTTCAAATAAGAAATACCAGTAACAATGAAGACGAGACAATCAAGTTACTCTGTGTTACCAGACCCTGCATTACCCCAGTGACACCACGACCATCCGTCCAAACCCACCCCGAATGCAAATATATAAGAAGTAAGAAAATCTTATTAGAAACTGCAGTTTTAACGCGAGCGTCTCTAGACAAAACCCGCGACGGCGGCTTGCTGGCCACTCGCCTCTATGTAATACTTTTCATAATAATCTATTTTTATTTCAAAAATCTTTTGGCACGTCTACACATGTCCATGGAGTTTGGTACTGAGGGCGGGGGGCTCGCCGTGGCGTTTCGGTTGCGGGATTTTAGCTGGGACCCTATGTATCTATATAATGTTTCACATCGTCCACAGCATACAGACGCGATAACTAAATTACTGGATAAGGAAAACAAAAAAGCAAAATAAGTTTTGTTGGCTACTTTATAAAACCGTACCATACTAACCGAACATGTTTATCTTGTTCTTTTTCGCCATTCTTCCATTTTCGTTTCTAGGCTTACCAAAAAAAATAATGTTTGATCGGTGCGTGATGCAGACTTGTATGGCCCACTTAGAATTTACGATGTGACACATTAGGTTGACAGCCCAGTTATGAATTAAAACTTTAATCGTAGCTGCTCAAGAAACTGTGGGAGAAAAGCCACGAGGTTAAAGAAACATTGTAAAGATTTACTGTCTGGTGTGCGTCACTTCTAGAGAGACATCCGATGGATTCAGTAAATTAAGGTAATAGAAAGCTGTATTTATGATCAATTTAAAGATCTTCAAATAGTAGTAGTAGTCGTAGCAGAAAGATTTTGACGTAACCGAATTTGACCTTAATTATTATTTTATTTTTCACCCATCAAAAAGCACAAGGCGTAGACGGAGTAGGAAAAAAAGAAAGAAAACATCAAACATAATCAATACAAATGAAATCAACTGGATCGTGATTTTCACTGACTTCCCTAACAGACTTTCCGCCGGTAAAACAACAAGAGCTACGGCTCATATGGCACTTGTTACGAGTAGATGATGTGAGAAAGTAGATGAGAACGTGACAAAATACCCCAAACCCCTCTAGGAACAAACCTAGAAATAGGATATCTAGTATCATTCGATTCTGAGCTCGAGAGACGTTACAGTTGGTCCAGCTTGAGAAGGTGGACCAGCAATCATCGACCTGTCAGTGGAACCGAGGTTAAGTCGACTACCATTCGATGTTTAGAAAAATACGTTTGTTTCTTAGGTCCCACACTTGACCAGTTGCTCTCCCTATGGCTTCACGTCTTACTACAATGACAGCTGTTCTGATAGTCTTTGTCTTCTTCCTTTTGCAACAAACGAATAGCAAAAACATCGCCGACTTCATTCCAACCAAAATAGAGAAATCTTTCAAAATGCAAGGATGCGCTCTTCTACTAAGCGAGAATCAGAAGCCTGGTCTGAAGCTTAGCCTTCCAGTTTACCGAATGTCGCTAGATAACGTGGCAACCCTGGTCAATCATCGCTATTGCAGGAATTTCATTGTCCACACCAACGACTTAGTCAAGATGGAACGCGCGATGACACACCTTCACAAGACAAAGGCCGTCTTGGCTTATGACCAGGTCGTTATTATCACAAGAAAGCCAAAGGAAATTCCAAAGTCCATTCTAAAGAAATTCGTTAAAATAGTTGCAGTTAGTCGAATGAAGCCGCAGCTTTTTTCAGCGTGGAGACAAGAAGTGCGAAACCTCGGTGGGGACGTTGAGCTGAAGCTTGCAGTCGGCACCAACGATTTGACTTTCCTCTTCGACTGCACCATGTCTACTCTTGCCGGATCGACAATCAAACTCGGTACGTTCCACTTCCCGCCGAGCGTTATTTTCCGCAACAAAACAGACGATGTCACCGGTATAGACATGGAGATAGTCAAACTGTTCGCAGAAAAAATTGGAGTTAAAGTCGAGATTGTCGGGCAATCTGACAATCTAATGTGGGGGTTTCCCACTAACGATTCGAGAATCTTCAATGGCAATACAGGGATGATCATACGAGGAGAAGTGGACATTGGCATTGGAAACTACTTATGTATGGAATTATATACAAAACTTATGGATAACATTTACCCCCACGACACGGAAAATTTTGCAATTCTTGCTCCACCTGCAGCGATGCTCCCAAAGTGGATGGCAATTGTCATCCCCTTAAGCAGCGAGATGTGGATAGCCACCTTCACCTTACTCATAGCATCCTTCGTATTGATTGTATCTGGAGCTAAGACGTATAAAACACTATTCCTTCGCCGTGTCGGGACCCTTGACAACCCCTCATACGCAGCTGTTTACAACGTACAGGCCTTTACAGGAATAGCAGGCGAAGACGACGACAGTAAATGGCCTCTGCGAGTACTAGTTGTGTCGGTTTGGGCCACTTATTTCTTCATCACAACATCCTACAGAGCAAGCCTGGTTGCCCACATATCTGCGCCTGTCTTTGAACCACCTATTGACTCGTTCAAGGAAATAATAGATGGTGGTTTAAGGCTGATCACTACAGGAGAATCGTTTCGACAGGATCTGGTAGAGTCACCAAACCCATATCTGAAGACATTGGCAAAGAGTTTTAAGGCCACGCTGGACCATGACTGGGCCATTGGGGAGGTTGCTGCTGGAAGAGCAACTTACATGGAGACAACGGAGGCCCTTCTAGTAAGTAGTACGGAAAATTCTACTTAATGCACATCAGTTCCCTCTACTAATTCTACGTCTGCGCACAGTGCGTACCTCTTCAGCCCGAGCCGGATGCGATCATATGTGACGGCACTAACAGACAAGTCAGACATAAGTCTAGGTTTTTAATTTCAAAACTATTCTGTTTTCAAAAAATTGGCGTCGAATGGTCCACTGCTCGGGTCAAAAATGAATTATCTATAAAGAAATCTTGCATAGATAAATTATCCGGTAAATAGCTGCAATTAGAAACTCAAATTTTGTGTCATGTGATTTAGCAGCTATGCTTGACCTTTTATCATTTGTAGTGTAGGCCTATCTATAGTTTGTTGACCCATGTGAACCAGCAGTTGCGCTGGAACTTATATTATTTGCAGTGTATCTGTGATATTTTGATGTAAAATCAGTAAGTCGGATCCCGCCATGTTCAAAGTTTAGGCTATAATGAATGAATGAAACGAAATCTCTTTAAAAAAAAATACGGGCAAATCTATGTGGCATCACCACGTATCTCGTGGAGATACTGTAGTTAACGCCTAGTGAGCACTATACTTTAAGCAGAGTTAATTGAAAGACAAAACTGCTCCAAAAGCTCTACATGGTTGGGGTTCTAAACCTCTGAAGTTCATTCAAATTTATTTCTGGTCTGTTTGTCAAGCTAAAAGTCTTCCTGTGTAACGAAATATTTAAAAATGATATTCCTTGGGTTTTCTTGAGGAGGGTTTTCGCGAAATCTCGGAATCACTTTCCGGCGAGCGAAGCGCATCGTGAAAACTGTGGGAAAGCGATTCCTGGAATCACTTTCCACTTTCCCGCTGGGCTGATCGCGAAAACGCATGGAAAGCTGACGTCGCCGGTAAAATATTGAATTACAAGCTCTTTCGAATAAATATGGTTCACTTTAGTACTTCTTTGGATCTCATACAATTCACCGAAGTCATCCTGACAACGCTTGCAATTTTTCTTTATTTATTAGTGATACTTCCACTGTTTTTTTCCATACTTTTGGAATTCCCGCCGAAAAAATCAACTTTCCGCGGAGCTTTCCACTAACTTCGTGGAATCACTTTCCAGGAAAGCTGCTTCGGTTTCCAAAGCGCGAAAATCGGGTGGGAAAGCTCGGCAACTTTCCGACGTAGCGCGAATACCACTGGAAAGTGATTCCGACTTTGCTTTCCAACTCGCGAAAACCCTCCTTTGGTCAGCTAATTATCTCTATAAAATGTTAAGCAAGGGATTAAGATAACCTCGGGTATTAAGGTTGCAATCCCGGCAACCGTCCTCAGCGAAGAACAAACTAAATCATGAATTCTAAAGAATACCAACTACGAAGCGTTGCGGACTCGACAAAACAAAGGACATGTAATCAAAACTGGAAGAACCATGTGGATTCGACAAGCAAACAAAAATAAAATAACAAATATAAAAATGTGCGTGTTTATGAAAATCTGTGTATATGTACAAATCAGTGAATTTTTAAAAGTATTTTCCGGGAAAGTGCAGAAGCTTCCACTCGGAAATTGGCCAGTTTTTTTTAGCTCCCATCATTCAAACATACTGACTTCCAACAAAGTCTTACACACAACTCTCCCTAACATTCCATTTCGGTTCAGCATATTGCAGTAAGGATTCATCGGCCCATCTTGGCAAGGGTTCTCGCCTGGCTAGAAAAAACGAACCCTTAATGATTGTGGGTTTCACATATATATAGCGATGATGACCCCTTCAGCGCCGTACAAATTTGTCGCGTTACCTTTTGTTAATTTATATCGGAAGCATTTTAACGTTAGATCACCCCTATCCGAATCACCAGTTCCGACCAGGACTCAGTACGATCGTCGGATCATCTAGTATACAGTGTATACAGCCGTTAGATCATCTAGTACTGCAGCTAGAAAGCACCCATATGTACAAGCTCAAAACAGACGAAAGCAAGATGTTCAGTAAAAAATTAAAGATTTAATTGGTGTATAAATCTTAAGAAAGAAAGGGTACAGTTTTGCTGCCAATAATCATCCTTATTAATTTATGACTCGTTTTCCAATATTTTTTGTCATATTATCAAATCACAACTGGTCTGAGAACTGATCCTTTTTTTTCCATCCAGCTCATCGCGGCTACCGAGTTCACTGATCGCTATGGCGAACCTCGTCTGCACATCATGCGCGAATATCTAAAAGCTTTCAACATCGTCGCCTACGTTCCAAGGAACTCACCTTTGAAAAGCAAATTTGATACTGTCTCAGTGCAAATCAAGCAAGCGGGTCTTGTCAACTACTGGAAAGTACGGTCCATTTCCACTATTAAACTCCTGTCTGGGGTGAAGAAGGTCGATGAAGGATCGGGACCAAGCAGTGGTCAGTTTTCGCTAGAAGACCTGCAAGGAGCGTTTTTTATTTACCTAATAGGCACCGTTCTAACGATAGTAGCTGGGTGTCTTGGCGTACTGTTAGGCCTGAGCCAAAGAAAATATAGGCAACAGGGTTGACAGATGTTAGATGTGTGAACCAATTAATTTGCACTGCGCACAGAAGCGACAAATTTGCTGTAAGCTGAATGTTCAGGAAAAAAACTCCAATGAATACACAAATTTAATAACACATAAAGCACTTACATGATACTATGGACGAATTCTTGAAGGGGGAGTGAGTTGAACGGGATCGACTTAAAACCGGAAAGAACGGAAGATCACGCTGCAGAAGGTCTCGTACTAAAAACAGGAACGACATATTCAAATCGGGAACGCTGCACCAGAAGGAACATTAGGACACAGGGGAATGATTCATCGGCGTTCCTTTCTTTTAGTAGCCTGTTTGGATATGAATCCAAATCATACTCGTCCACGATTCCTGTTCTGGTAGTCATATTCCTTCTTTTAGTCAAATTAACACACGTTAATTTTCTGTCGTTCCCTTTTTTAGTACTTGTTCCTCCTGGAACAGGGAAGTATTACAAAACTGTCGCTCCGGTTTTAGGACTCATTCCTCCTGCTTCAGCTATCCCAGTTTCAACAAACCTAGCCCATTGTCGTGCGTGTGTAGATTCGATTCAAAGAAGCGACACGACTAGTAGAAGAGGGATCGTGCACGGGAATGATTTGGAACTCGCGCTCAAACAAGCTATTAAAAGAAAAAACGACGGTGCATCGTTCATCCTTTCAGTAGTGTGCCTCCTGGTGCAGCGTTTCCGTTTTTAATACGCTCGCCTGCTGCACCGGACCGTTCTGTTTCCGTTTTTAGCCGGTTTCGTTCAACTCACCCTCCTTCAAGAATTCGTTTTTGTATGCATTTGAGGTTTTTTCCTAAACTTACCTAAAACTGGAAAGCCAACTACTAACTTGTTTACACTAGACATTCTAAAGTCTGGCAAAGAAAGTCATGAGCAATACGCCTGCACAATCATAGAAAATAAGTCCGACGTCTCGCTGGCTACAAAAAATGAATCAACGTATTCATTTTGATCTGAAACATCACATATTTAAAAGTTCACTATTCTTTAGCAAATATTCACAATTACTTTCGCACTGTAAACAGAGACGTCAGTTCGCTGAAACCAAGAGGGGGCAGTGGCGCCGTCCCGGGTCCCCGAAAATTTGTGTGAGTGCCACCTATCACAAATCAGCAAATTTTTGTTTGTTTACGATACATTTCAAACAGTGTGAGACATATAAATGGAAACTGGTACATGATAGTGCCTCAATGTGATGGTTCTTATACTTTTGTTAATCATCTTTTTTCACTTCTGTTAATCACGTTTGCATGAAAGATCGACAGTTTCCGAACAAAATAACCGTCCGAAACAAAATTGAAACAGAGTAGCTTTTGCTGCAACCCATGTTATTCATAAGCTTAAAACTTTTCTTACCCTTAACAAAATAAACAAGATGAGGTGAAGTGGAAACACATTTGCTGACCCTCTTCCCTTCCTACACTTTTAATTCGTGCTCATTCGGGATGGTCCCCCAGTTGAATTTAAGCGAAAAGTTGCAAGCTAAGTTACACCTGCCATCTAGAAAGTGAAAAATCACTACATCATGACGAATTTAGGATCAGTAAACGTATTGTAAGATGCGTACGGACATATGGGCATAGATGGTGTGGAAGTAGTTTTAGAACAGAAACAAGGTGTAGGGAGGATGTTGTGTTGGGATTGCATCTTCGAATTTGGGGTGCGACCTCAGTTGCGCTTCGGAGGCGGAACTTCGGAGGAAACTTCGGAGGCGGTAAATTCTTTCCCTTCAAACCAGGATTATCCGATCCCCTAGCCCACTTCTTAGGATCCTTTGTGGGCCTCAGATGCGGCTTTCTCTGCCTGTATGGCTTGCGTGGACTCGTGAGTTGTACGCGGGGCTTTCGACGGGAGTCACGTCAGTGACCTGGTACTTACATTTGTTTGTTTGTTGAGTGTTATTTGTTATGTTGGCCTTGTTTGAAATAAATAATAATAATAATGCGACCGGTGCTAGCAGTTCCTTCGTGACCGTGTTAGAGGGGTCAGGGATGTGCTGAAGCTACTCCTATCACAAGCGACGAGCTTTTGGGAGGGGGGCAGGATTAGGTTGTGTAACAGGTTTAATTGCTATTTTATATATAAAACTTTGTTCCTGGGACTTTAAGACTGCAGTTACAAAAAAGAGGGGACGGAACTATTCCGGTGTAACCCGAACAGGTGAAGGGGCAGCTTGGTCATTAGTTTCGTACAAGCTCTTTGCAGACGAACTCACATCTGTCTCATCACACTTCAAACTTTAATTCTCTAAACTCTACATCAAAGTATATTTTCTTCGATAACGCTTTGTATCCTAGTGTACGTAGACACTATCCTTTAAATCAAAAGTGTCACAAGCATATCCTCTTTTTATCTGATAAAGACTCCGCCAGCTCCTCGAAACCTTGAATGAACTTTTTGGCGCATTTCACCACTAGCTCGGTTCTTAGCAGATGAAGGAAATTGGCCAGCCAGGCTGTAGCTATGCTCGGAATCAGACCCGCCGTAGACGCTGCCGAATAATCTGCTGCCTGAATAATCCCGACCCACTTTCTATTTTACATGTTTCTTTATTTTCGTACATTCAATTATAGCCACTCTGACAATGACACTATCCAGTTTGTTATATGTGACATGATGCGACATGACATAGGGAGTATATATATAAGGGCTGGATCGGTATAGGTCAATTAAGATTCCAACGCAGGCATCTCGAATCTCTATACAGGCCTACTGGACATTGGAAGGGATAGGTTTAAGTATTGATTGATGTCGCAGTGCTTTAAATGTTTTGATCTATTGTTTAGTATTTTTTTTCGTCGCACTTATAGTGTTGCTAAATATATAAACTTTGTGAGAGATTGTTTATCGTTCATTTCTACACTTTACAAATATAAACAGATGTATTATTGAAGACAATGCATGTTAATAATAACCCAATAGCATACGGTCGAAAACTAGTCGTATGACGTTGCAAGCTTAGCAGCATGCGGCAGTAACTGATTTCACTAATTGCTACTATAGAAAAGACTGGAAGCTACTCTAAACTACCGCTAAAGCTTACCCCAGTCTGAAGCACACAGTTAAAGCTTAACTGAAAGGCCAACTTACTTTTGAAGACAAAGAATTCTTTTGACTCATCTAAGGGATTTTTATTTGTATATCATCTTGGGCTCTGGTAGTGACGTTCACATTATGCGCATTTATCCAAATACGAATTAGAATGTAAGGAAAAGCGTGGATTTCAATGGTCCAGAGCGAAACTTATAAAATGTTCGATTCCAGTCACGTCCGAAGAAAGCCATCTGTTCCGAGGACTGAAAAGCTGCCATATTTAGTTTACTTTTCGGAAATGTTTACCGTTGAAACTGCTGAATACTTCGATCATAGAGGTACAAGCACGTAGAGGTACGACAGATCCGAAAGAATAAGTTTATTCGAAAAAATCAGTTATTCGGAAAGAGCGAAGTAACGAAGTAACGCATTTTATCGGGTCTTCAAGCTTAAGTGAATAGGTGATGAATAACTAGACTGTTGTATCCAGTCAAGCACAAATCCTCAATTTTTGGTCATGGTGCCCCAACGTCAGGGCATGCCCCAAGGTATGGGCATGGTGCCCATACGTTGGGGCACCATGCCCTGGAGCATGGGCATGGTACTAGCATGGCACCCCCATGATATTTCGTTGAACTGAGATTGATTGCATACCTAAATACTGCCTAAATAGGGCCTTCTTCCTCTCCTAGACCACAACATACTTGATCTTATGTTCTATCTAACCTCTTTTTCCAATTTTAAAAATACTAGAGAACTTCCAAGAAATTTAGCATTTAATGAAGACCACATTTTCTTATTGGTTTACCTATCTATTTCCAGGGAAAAAGGGGAAATTCATTCATGGCTAAATTTCTTGGAAGTTCTCCAATATTTTTAAAATTGGAAAAAGAGGTTAGATAGAACATAAGATCAAGTATCTTGTGGTCTAGGAGAGGAAGAAGGCCCTATTTAGGTATGTAATCAATCTCAGTTCAAGCAAACATCATGGGGGTGCCATGCTAGTTCCATGCCCATGCTCCAGGGCATGGTGCCCCAACGTATGGGCACCATGCCCATACCTTGGGGCATGCCCTGACGTTGGGGCACCATGCCCAAAAATTGAGGATTTGTGCATGACTGGTTGTATCTCAGCAATATCGATAGTTCTTCATCTACAAGGACTCCTGTCAAGTTCTATGAGAATTTAATTAGTCGCCAGAATTATGCATGTGGCCACATTTCCGACCCCTCCCCCCCCACAGCGTCCGGATCTGGCCCGGTTCTATAAATGGTGTCTCTAGGGCATGTGCGTGTTCTTCCCACTAAATCCCGTCCTGATCCCACAGCCTTAAGCGTGCCCAGCTCGCTCCCCCCTCCCCCCAAAAAATTTGTATCCGGTCCGGACTTGAAGAACATCTGAGAAACGTGCTCTTGCCAATTTTCACATTTCATTCAGATCGGATCACTCGTACAAAAGTTTATCATGCCTTAACATTCGGTCAACATCCCTCAACAGTAACAATTTATTTTATAATCAAACTTAACTAATTCTTACTAAAATTTTCATTCTCTATGCAGACTCTAGATCCCCATTACTTAAAGCCCAAGTGAGACATGGCAGTGTCTATCGTTCCCGGACCTGGAATTGCTACCACAAATGCTAAGTACTCGACCGGTCGAGTAATCTACCACGCAGGAGCTAAAAGTACTCGAACAGTCGAGGAATCGAACCTTTAGCCACTATCAACACTAGACTGGTCGAGTACTCGTTTCTTGGGAAGCTAAAAGAACTTGACCCTATGGAACGTGGAGCCAGAGAGTAATAGGTCGAGTTCTTTCTACCGTAGGAGCTATCTGTCCTCGAAATTAACAAATGAAATCCGTAAAGTCCGTTGGCACCAACAGTTGCAGCACTAAATCAGCTGCTGGATATTTGCGATGAGTATGCTTTTGCTCATGACATCGTATTCAATACCCGAAAGATGGTATGTATGGAATTTATTCCTCCTGGTTCGCGTCTGAACTTTCCTCCAGTTCGCCTGTCGGGACAGCTGCTGACGTTTGTTGATTTGTTTAAGTATCTCGGTTTCATCTTTACTCCAAAACTGAGTGATGAAGCTTTATTGCCTATCCCTTGTTAACAGGCTTACCCTGAAGCATGATCAGAGTGCTTTCAGGGGCCTTTACAACAATTCTCTAATGCATTGTTCAAAAAGGTGTAATAAGGTGTAATACGGCATATAAGGTTTATTACAGATTCCTCTTTTCATCGGGGCGCGCTGTAATCAGGCGAATAAGGAAAATAGAGCTCTGCTCTATTCTCCCTTATGAAGAGCCAATCAGATCACTTGGTTGGTTCCGCCAGCGGGCCGAAGAGAGGAGCAGCGTCGTCAGAGTTGCAAAGGGAAGCAATGAAGTTCTACTTTGTTGAAAGCTACAGAAACAACTTTTCTTCAAAAGAACACGTTTTTGTTCTGTTACGACTGCTGGGGAACCCGTCAGTTCGCCCAAAAATTCCGTCAGTTCGCCCACTTATTCCGACGGTTCGCCCACCCGTCAGTTGGCCCACCAAATCCCGTCAGTTCGCCCACCCGTCACTTCTCCTACCCGTCAGTTCGCCCACCCGTCACTACGCCCACCCGTCAGTTCGCCCACCTGTCACTACGCCCACCCTTCAGTTCGCCCACCCGTCAGTTCAGCCACCCGTCAGTTCGCCCACCGTCAGTTCGCCTACCGTCATCGCCCACCCGTCAGTTCGCCCACCCGTCAGTTCGCCCACCCCTAAAATCCGTCAGTTGGCCCACTCTCGAAATCCGTCAGTTGGCCCACTCCTGAAATCCGTCAGTTCGCCCACTCCTGAAATCCGTCAGTTGGCCCACTCCTGAAATCCGTCAGTTGGCCCACTCTTGAAATCCGTCAGTTGACCCACCCTTGAAATCCGTCAGTTGGCCCACTCCTGAAATACGTCAGTTGGCCCACTTTTGAAATCCGTCAGTTGACCCACCTTTGAAATCCGTCAGTTCGCCCACTCCTGAAATCCGTCAGTTGGCCCACTCTTGAAATCCGTCAGTTGGCCCACCTTTGAAATCCGTCAGTTCGCCCACTCCTGAAATCCGTCAGTTGGCCCACTCTTGAAATCCGTCAGTTGGCCCGCTCTTGAAATCCGTCAGTTGTCCCACCCTTGAAATCCGTCAGTTGGCCCACTCCTGAAATCCGTCACTTCGCCTAATTTAAAAATCTGACAGTTGACCCAACTTTGCCGAATCATTAAATCCATCAAAAAGGGCCGCGACCCCAGGGGAATTGTCAGATCAATTCGACCCTGTCATTAAAATCCGTGAAAGAAAGGCACTCCATCCCAGGAGATTACTCAGACGGAGACGACCTTTCTCGTTTAATTAGGGTCAAGACGAGATGCCTATGGGTGCAACTTTTATGTTTACGTAAAGAATGATATGAAGATGGGTAGAAGAAGAGTATTAAATGAAAAAGCGCCGCGACCCCAGGGGGTTTAATCAGAAGAAGCTGACAATTACGTAAACATTTAGACAGACATATCAAGATCTTGTTGCGAGATTCTGCGGCAAATTCAGTCGGAAAAGCTAAAAGATGAAAACAAAAGTAACAAGACCGAAGTTTTCGATGGGATCCCAAAAATGTAATATCTCATCCAGACAATAGGGTCATGTCTTCGCCAGATCCAGTCTTCGCCAGGCTAATCATCTGAGAAAACCAAGTTCAGATCGTAGCAGTGCTTTAGCGCCACCGTGATTTTTCGCCACTGGGTATTTTTCGCCACTCTGGGTTTCGACCCATATCCTAATGACCGCCTGAACCTTGTGTAGTTACCTGAAGGCTTAGTGGGATTAGTGACCTAGGATTTTTCGCCACTCTCATAACTCATTAAATAATCCAATTAGCCTAGCCATTCAACAAGTAAAATCGTATGACTTTGTTAGGGCCTTGCCAGAAAACCTCTTGAAGATAAGCATTTATAGTTTATGTTTACAGAAAATACAATACAGTAAAAACACGAAAACTGGCAAAACATCGTTAAAACTTGCAAAGTCTCTAGTCCAAGTGTACTAGATGAGACACTGCCCTTAGAAAGGTTGCTCTAGTCGTTGACCCACTTTGGTACGTCGATTTGTCGATGCGCTTTTAACAAATTTTCTGGTTTCGGCCGGATTCCAGGCGAACTACTTGTCCGGCGAGAAAATGGTTTTCACCATCGTGTTCAGCATGTCTTCTTGCCTCACAATCGACTATCACATTAGCTGTTTCAAAACCTTTTGTTTGCCCCTTAATTTAAACCCCCTCCCCCACCCCTAAATATAGGGCTACAAAGCCCATCTACGAATTCGACCTTACTCTTGACCCAAAGAATCCTCACACCAAGTTTCATCAAAATATCTCATTCCCTTCGAGAGTTACCGTGCTTACAGACGGACGGACAATTTTTGCGATGTCATAGGTATTTGTCACTAAAGTTTTGGGATCCCAAAAAGCAAATATGTAGCCTTCAATGAGATTCGATTACAGGTCTAAATTAAGCGATCTCCATCATTGGCCGTAGCGAGAAGAACCTAAAATTCAGAGACAAAAATGTATTATCGAGCAGTGCAATACGTGCACGTACCTACCTGTATCAATAACTTTCTGTGATTTTCTCGAAATATGGTTGCTACTGCCGTTGTTACTTCTTCGCGAACGCGTTTCCGAATCGCCACTTTTGCTTGAAGAACTTCTGTTTTTGCACAATCAGGACCATGTCCCTCATGTGGCTTGGTGACCACGAATTCCCCCGTAGCTCGCAAAACCCCTCTTGTCACACAGAGAACCTTGGGGCAGACATAGTACTTATTGTCTCCATTCTGGGACTTGTAGCGAAACAAAAATCCGTCAGCGATATAAATCGTATTGTCTTGGCAGGTCGTAGTTTTACTAATTTCCATCTTTATCGGTTAGAACAGAAGACAGAGTGAGATGGTATCAACTCAGCAGTTTTTGGGATCCCAAAACGTTAGTGACGGATACCTATGACATTGCAAAAGTTGTCTGTCTGTCCGTCCGTCCGTCTGTCCGTCTGTGAGCACGATAACTCTCGAAGGGAATGAGATATTTTGATGAAACTTGGTGTGAGGATTCTTTGGGTCAAGAGTAAGGTCGAATTCGTAGATGGGCTTTGTAGCCCTATATTTAAGGGTGGGGGAGGGGGTTTAAATTAAGGGGCAAACAAAATGTTTTGAAACAGCTAATGTGATAGTCGATTATGAGTTAAGAAGACATGCTGAACACGATGGTGAAAACCATTTTCTCGCCGGACAAGTAGTTCGCCTGGAATCCGGCCGAAACCAGAAAATTTGTTAAAAGCATCGACAAATCGACGTACCAAAGTGGGTCAACGACTAGAGCAACCTTTCTAAGGGCAGTGTCTCATCTAGTACACTTGGACTAGACACTTTGCAAGTTTTAACGATGTTTTGCCAGTTTTCGTGTTTTTACTGTATTGTATTTTCTGTGAACATAAACTATAAATGCTTATCTTCAAGAGGTTTTCTGGCAAGGCCCTAACAAAGTCATACGATTTTACTTGTTGAATGGCTAGGCTAATTGGATTATTTAATGAGTTATGAGAGTGGCGAAAAATCCTAGGTCACTAATCCCACTAAGCCTTCAGGTAACTACACAAGGTTCAGACCGTCATTAGGATATGGGTCGAAACCCAGAGTGGCGAAAAATACCCAGTGGCGAAAAGTCACGGTGGCACAAAAGCACGTATCTCGTTCAGATATACCTCTATAAGCCATCATCAAAAAGGGCGCCACGACCCCAGGGGAATTGTCAGCTCAATTCGACCCTGTCATTAAAGTCCGTGAAAGAAAGGCCCTCAATCTCAGGAGATTACTTCAGACGGAGAAGACCTTTCTCGTTTAATTAGGGTCAAGACGAGATGCCTATGGGTGCAACTTTTATGTTTACGTAAAGAAGGATATGAAGATGGGTAGAAGAAGGGTATTGTATGAAAAAGCGCCGCAACCCCAGCCAGAGGTTTAATGAGAAGGAGCCGACAATTACGTAAACATTTGGTCAGACATATCGGGAGCTTGTTGCGAGATTCTGCGGCAAATTCAACTAGAAAAGCTAAAAGATGAAAACAGAAGTAACAAGAGCTGGAAGCTCATATGGCACTTGCAAGGCTGGGTTTGAGGATGAAAGTAGGAATTCGCCAATTCGTGGGTTTGTTGTGATCATTTGTAAGCAAAACCCTTGAGATAAGAATGATCACGGATCCTTGGAAATCATGAGACTGTATCGTTTGGTAATGTATTTGGCTGTGCGCACTTTAAGGGCGCTAGAAATTCATATGTAATCAAAACTCTTGAAGCAAAAATGATGATGAGCTCACCAGGAGCACGAAAACGTATATTTTACTCAAAAGTATTGTTTTTACTTTAAGCAAAAATCATGAGGCAAAAAGGATCATGGCCTCATCTACGGATCACGAAAATGCAGACCTGTTTAAAGCACAACTCTTATTAGAAATGATCTTTTCCCTATGAAATGGATCAGAATTTTTTTTTTCGGAAAATACCATTACTTTTCACCTGAAATTAGCGATTTTCTTGTTAGCGCTTGTCAAATATTTCCAGCCTTCCTGCTCTCCGACGCGGCGGCTGGGCACAAAACATTTGAAAACTGAACGCGCCATGGTTAACAAGAGCTGGAAGCTCATATGGCACTTGCAAGGCTAGGTCAGAGGATGAAAGTAGGAATTCGTCAATTCGTGGGTTTCTTCTGATCATTTGTAAGCAAAACCCTTGAGATAAGAATGATCATGGGTCCTTGGAAATCACGAGATTGTATCGTTTGGCAATGCATTTGGCTGTGCGCACTTTAAGGGCGCTAGAAAATCATCTGTAATCAAAACTCTTGAAGCAAAAAAGATGATCACCAGTAGCACGAAAATGTATATTTTACTCAGAAGTATTGTTTGTACTTTAAGGAATTCAGTTGTAAGCAAAACCCTTGAGGCAAAAATGATCATGGGCTCATGGGGATAACGAAAATGTATCTATTGCTTAAAAGTATTTTTTGTACTTTGCGGTTAGCATTAGTACTTTAAGGGATGGCCGGATCTGGGAACTAACTATTTCTTAGCCAATCATGTCAAGTCTCTAATTTTCAAGCCAAGTTTCATCGTCCTAGCATGTCTGGAAGTACCTTAACTCGCGATCACCGGAATTCCGGACCCCCCCTAACTCCCCCACAATACCCGAATCCGGTCCGGTTCTGTCATTGATCTACATAGGGCTTGTGCTTGTTCTTCCCACCAAGTTTCATTCCGATCGCTCCACTCCAAGCATGTCACAAGGTTTCCGGACCCCCCTCCGACCCCCCCAGCTTCATCGGATCTGATCCGGACTTCAAATGGGACATCCGAGACATGTGGTCTTTCTACATACCAAGTTTCATTATGATCCGATCACCCGTTCGGAAGTTATACATGCCTCAAGAGTCCGGATTCCCCCTCCCTCCTCTCCCCCCACGATGGTCGGATCGGGAAGCTGACTGTTTCCAGGTTAATCTGGTCATGTCCCTGATTTGCCTGCAAAGTTTCATCGTCCTAGCCCACCTGGAAGTATCTTTATTCCGTATGACCGGAATTCCGGAACCTCCCTCCACCCCCCCCCCAGTGCACGAATCCGGTCCGGTTCTGTCAATGATGTACCTAGGGGATGTGCTTGTTCCTCCCACCAAGTTTCATCCCGATCGCTCCATTCTAAGCGTTTAACATGATTTCCGGTTCCCCCCTCCAACCCCCCCCCCCCACATTCATCGGATTCGGTCCGGACTTGAGTTGGGACATGTGAGACATGGTGTCTTTCCAAATATCAAGTTTCATTAAGATCCGATTACCCGTTCGAAAGTTATGCATGTCACTAAATTCCGGATTCCGGCTCCCCTCCCTCCCCCCACGATGGTCGGATCGGGCAAGTGACGATTTCCAAGTTAGTTTGGTCGGGCCCCTAATATGCCTGCCAAGTTTCACCGTCCTAGCACATCTGGAAGTACCCTAACTCGCGATCACCGGACTGACCGACCGACCGACAGACCGACCGACGGAAAAGTGATCGGTATATGGCACTTGGCCGGAAGGCAAGTGCCATAAAAACTGGGAAAATTAAGCAAATATAACAAGTAATAACCAGAAGCTTCTCAGATCCTTATGTGTGAAAGAGTTGTCAGCGGACGTTGAAGATCCCGGCAAACGTTTCGTTGTGTGACGGGCAAAACTCGGCAAGGCCAAAAAAGCGCTAAAATTTCGTAGGCACAAAAAGAAGCAATGGAGAAAGGTGGGGATTTTAGAAGCAAGAGGGGTGCTTTAAAAGTATTTTTTGTACTTCGCGGTTAGGATTAGGACTTGAAGGGATGGTCGGATCTGAGAACAGACAATTTCTAAGCCAATCTTGTCAAGTGTCTAATTTCAAAGCCAAGTTTCATCGCCCTAGCACATCTGGAAGTGCCTTGATTCGCGATCACCGAAATTCCGGACCCCCCTGCAACTCCCCCCACAGTGCCCGAACCCGGTCCGGTTCTGTCACTGATATATCTAGCAGGGCTTGTGCTTGTTCTTCCAACCAAGTTTCATCCCAATCGCTCCACTCTAAGTGTGTCACAAGATTTCCGGTCCCCCCCCCCAACATTCATCGAAGAACATCCGGACTTTAAACAGGAAAGTTTAGACATGAGGTCTTTCCAAATATCAAGTTTCATTAAGATCCGATCACCCGTTCAAAAGCTATACATACCTCAAGATTTCGGATTCCCTCTTCCTCCACTCCCCCCATGATGGTCGGATCGGAAAGTTGACTATTTGCAGGTTAATCTGGTCGGGTCCATGATTTGTCTGCAAAGTTTCATTGTCCTAGCCCACCTGGAAGTAACTTAACTCCGTATCACCGGAATTCCGGAACTCGTCTCCAACTCCCCCCACAGTGCCCAGATCCGGTCCGTTTCTGTCACTGATGTACATAGGCCTTGTGCTTGTTCTACCCACCAGGTTTCATTCTGATCGCTCCACTCCAAGCGTTGTGTCACAGGGTTTCCGGTTCCCCCTCCGACCCCCCCACCCTTATCAGATCCAGTCCGGACTTAAAACGGGACATCCGAGACATGAGGTGTTTCGCCATATCAAGTTTCATTATGATCCGATCACCCGTTCGGAAGTTATATATACCTCAAGATTTCGGATTCCCCCTTCCTCCACTCCCCCCACGATGGTCGGATCAGAAAGTTAATTATTTGCAGGTTACTCTGGTCGGGTCCTTGATTTGCCTGCAAAGTTTCATTGTCCTAGCCCACCTGGAAGTAACTTAACTCCGTAATACCGGAAGTTCCGGAACCTCACTCAAACTTTCCCCCCCCCCGTAGTGCACGAATCCGGTCCGGTTCTGTCAATGATGAACCTAGTGATTGTTTTTGTTCCTCCCACCAAGTTTCATCTCGATCGCTCCGCTGTAAGCGTATCACATGATTTCTGGCTCCCCCCTCCGACCCCCCCCCCCCCCCCACATTCATCAGATTCGATCCGGACTCGAAACGGGACATCTGAGACATGAAGTCTTTCCAAATATCAAGTTTTATTAAGATCCGATCACCCGTTCGAAAGTTGTGCATGCCACTAAATTCCGGATTCTGGCTCCCCTCCCTCCCCCCACAATGGTCGGATCGGGCAAGTGACTATTTCCAAGTTAGTTTGGTCGGGCCCCTAATACGCCTGCCAAGTTTCGTCGTCCTAGCACATCTGGAAGTACCATAACTAGCAAACACCGGACTGACCGACCAACCGACCGACAGACCAACGGAAAAGTGATCGGTATATGGCACTTGGCCGGAAGGCAAGTGCCATAAAAAGGAAAAATAGAGTAACGAGCAGTGAAGGTTTTTATGGCACTTGCAGCCTCTGGCTCAAGTGCCATATACCGATCGCAATTCCGTCGGTCGGTCGGTCGGTCGGTCTGTCCGAATTTTTTTGTCCCACATGTTCGAGTTAGGGTACTTCCAGATGTGTTAGGACGATGAAACTTGGCAGGAAAATCAGGGACCCGACCAAACTAACCTGGAAATAATCAGTTTCCCGATCCGATCATCTGGGGGGGGGGGGGAGTGGTGGGCCGGGGAATTCTGAGAATTAAGTAGTTTTTGTCACACTTTTTCGAGTTGGGGTACTTCCAGATGTGCTAGGACGATGAAACTTGGCAGGAGCATCAGGGACCCGACCTGACTAACCAGGAAATAATCAGTTTCCCAATCCGACCACCTGGGGGGGAGTGGAGGACTGGGGAATCCGGAAAACTGGAGTAGTGTGTAACTTTTAAACGGATGATCGGATTGGAATGAAACTTAATAACTGAATAAACGACATACCTCTGATGTCCCATCTGAAGTCCGGACCGGATTCGACAGCTATGGGGGAGTTGGGGGGGGGGGGAGACTGGAAATCTCGAGAAACGGTTAGAATAGAGGGATCGGAGTGAAACTTGCTGGGAAGAACAAGCATCTGCTCCAGATAAATCGTTTATACATTTGGACTGGATCCGGACACTAGGCGGGGGGGGGCTGGAGGGGAGTTTCCCGGAATTCCGGTAATGGCGGTTTTGGGGATTTTCACGACGAAACTTGGGAGGCGAATCAGGGACCCGATCAAACTGACTTATAAATAAAAATTTACATGATCCGATAGTTGTGGGGGGAGTAGCGGGAGGGGGAATCCGGAATACCGAGTCATGCGTAACTTTGGAACGGTTGATCGGATTTGAGTGAAATTTGATAATTGAGCAGAGGACATGTCTCTGGTGACCTTTGTCATGTCCGGACCGGATTCGACAACAATGGGGGGGGGGGAAATACGTGACCGGCTCAGACTGGGGAGATCGGGATCGAACTTTGTGGGAATAATAAAGAGATGCTCCGGATAAATCACTTACAGAACCGGATTGGCTCCGGCGACTGTGGGGGAGTTTGAGGGGGGGGGGCGGAATTCCGGTGATCGCGATTTAAGGTACTTCTAGATGTGCTAGGACGATCGAACTGGGCTGGAATATTAGAGATTCGACAAGATTGGCTCAGAAATCGCCACTTTCCAAATCCGACATTCCTTTAAGTAGGCTACCAATCTTGACCGCAAATTTAGAAAAATACTTTTAAGCAAATTATAAATTTTCATGATCCTCATGAGCCCATTATCATTTTTGCCTCAAGGGTTTTGCTTACAAATGAAGTTCTAGCTCCCTGAAAGTGCGCATTTGAACCGCAAGGTCGAAAACTACTTTTTTTCAACAAACGATACATCTCAACCCGTGATCATTTGTGCCACAAAGGTTTTGCTTAAAAATTTATTTTATCACCCTTAAAGTGCACATTTTAACCGAAAAGTGAAAAAAAAATACTTTTTACCAAACGGTATATATCAATGATCCCTAAGGGCCTGTAATCGTTTTGTCTCAATAGTTTTTCTTACACATGAATTTCTAGCGCCTATAAAGTGCGTATCATTACAGCCAAGTTTTAAAACAAAATACTTTTTCTCTAGCTCCCTTAAAGTGCGCATCTGAACCGCAAAGGTAGCCTTAAAAGTACGTTTGATCAAACACTACATCTCAACCCATGCAAGTGCCATATGAGCTTACAGCTCTTGTTGATTTTTTTAAACTGAGGTAGGTGTTCCGCCGCCCTAATGCTCACTGGTAGGTCATTCCATACAGATGGACCCAGGTGTCTCATTGAAAATGAAGACCGGGTACCATGACGTAAATCCACAACTATATCATCACTATGCCTTGTTCCGTAATTATGCAGGTCACTATTTGTTTGGTAAAAACTCTTAAAGACATCGGGGGCTAAGCCATTCATCCACTGATACACAAATACTGCAGCCTGATAATCTCTTATCTGACCGACATTAAGGAGCTTCAGGGACGTGAAACAAGCACAGGTGTCATGCACATCCTGAACATATCTACCGATTGTTCTAACAGCTTTATTTTGTAGAACTTGTACTCTTCTATAGTTGCATAAGAAGTTGCTGCTCCATAAGAGGCAGCCGTAAGAGATATATGGATAAACCAACGAGTAATATATAGTTAGAAGTATCCTCTGTGGGAGAAAGTGCTGCAGACGTCGAAGTATGCCAACCCCACGGGCGATTTTTGATGATATAGCGTCACTGTGACATCTCCATGACAGGTGGCAATCAAGATAAAAACCAAGGTAGCGGAGATGATCCACTTGTTGAACTGGTTTACCACACAAAGTTACTAGGCCAGACACATCCAGCAAACCAGACACATCCAGCATGCGCCAACTGTTCCTTATTCGACCTAGTGACGATGTGACGATATCTATACACAGGTAAGACAAGTCTTTCTTCATCAAGCACAAAAAGGTAACTGCCCTAAATAAACCTCGCGGCTTGCGAGGTTAATTAATTCATTCTACACTGTTGGAGTAATAACACTAGCAGTGGCGGGAATACAGTATTTTCGTCACATTGCTTTTTTGTTTGACTCCGCGAGATCGCCAGAATCGCCCTCAAATCACATCCAAATAACACCTTTCGGTTTTGAAAACCGAATTTGAATTAGTTCTTCGTTTTACTTTTTGACTTGGTGTACCCTTTGTACCCTTTACCGCTTGTACCCATGAAAGTTGAATTCTTCTGAACTCCGGTGTAAGCCGGTTTTAGGCTAAAGGACGACTCAGACGGCGTTCGTAAAGTTCGTAAAGTTTTTCACAAAGTATGCTCCGTAAAGTTTGTCGCCGCTCAGACGGGAATTTGACTTTGATAATATTACGAGAATTTTTTGTGCCGATTTGTTCTAGAAAGAAAAATATACTAGTTATTAGAGATTATTATTATTATATATGAACCATAGATCGATATTTATTAACTCTAAAATCCATTATTGGCCATGGTTAATATCCAGATACAAAAAAAGAACCTCCAATAAATAAATTAGAATAATTATATAACAAAAATAATATAAATAAATAAGTCAGTTCTAAACAGTTTAATTCAATAAGTAATTCTTTCTTCCTTATCTCACCTGACAAAAAACAACAGAAAAAAAATTAATTCCTAAAAAAAATTGTTCCTAATTATTCTTGCAAAAAAAAGTTTCAAGTTATTCGACCTTATTATTATTATCATCATATAAACCACACTAATCATTATCTCATCAATTTTCAGTTTCCTAATCCCTATTTTACAAATTTATTTTCATATCTTGTTTTCCATCTCTTCTCCTATTGGTCAACCTTCCGAACTTTACGAAAAAAGTTAACTAAAGTTTAACTTCTTGCATGCTTCCGTAAAGTACTTTAGGCGGGTTAGCGGAGCAACTTTACGAACTTTGCGAACGACTTTACGCACTTTACGAACGCCGTCTGAGCCGTCCTTAAGCTGGTACCGTCACGCAGGTCAGTGTCCATTGGGAATGGCAATAACCCAAGTGGTAACTGGCGTCAGGATAATCTTCAGAACTGGCTGGGGCCAAGTTTTAGCTAAAAACCGTCGTGAATGGGCCTTTAGCAGCCTGCAGCAATAACTTCTTTCAATATACGCTACTATTCTCAAGACAGAATGCTAATCGATACCACCGCTTAAGATGATCCAAGAGTAGTTAAATAAAAGGGTTTCGTAACAACTACATATCAGTACTAGCAACTTCATCTACACAGGCTACTGTCAAGTTCTATGAGAATCCCATAAGATCCCTGGCGAAACGTCCCCGTGGCAAAACGTATCGGTGACAAAATTTCCCCGTGACAAAACGTCCCCGTGCCAAAACATCCCCGTGTCAAAACATCCCCGTGACAAAACGTCCCCATGACAAAACGTCCCCACGGCAAAACGTCCCCAAGCATAGATTTTTAAGTTCGCCTCGATCTTCAGGTGCTTTATCGAGGGAAAACAAGTTCAGAATGGGCATTACAGATGTGGGAACATTCCTTATAAGCAGGAAAGATCGGACATAGGACCGGTTGCTTCATACATGTATTGTTTGCAGTTAAATTTATAGTATGTATGTATGTATGTATTCTTTGTAACCCGTTACATTCAAATTGAACAAGAACGGAGTAAAAGGAAGAAAAGAACAAAAGAGAAAAGACAATTAATCAATGACAAATATGTACAGCACTACAAATGAAGAAAAACACAAAAGGCGAGTTAATTAGTTGTCATCCATTGGGCACAGAGTATTTGGTAACCATGGGCGTGCGGCCGTTCGAAGAACTTTTTGAACTAGCTTATAGTGTAATATACCTTGCAATTGACTCGTAACTGATCAGTTCTAAGTCGTTTGAAGCAACATGCACAATCTGAGGAGCACCAATATGCTCCTCAGAGAAAAGGGAAGCCCGCTGTGGCTCAAAGAGAGTCAAACAAGGAGACTGCAAAAATAAGCGTAGTGCCGATATGCTAGATGAAAATGACACGGGAAGCGACGAAGCGAAAGCGGATGGAACGATTAGTTAGGTAGAGAGACATGGTAAATCTAGGCTAGACGGGTTTGATCCTTTAATAAAATCCTTTAATAACAAATATCACAAAATTAAATATCGGACTAAAGCGAGATCAATGAGTGATATAGCAGCGTAAACTAACTCACAAATAAACCAATTAAATAAAAGAAAAAACAAAAATTTACAAACTACTAAATCTTTGCGCTTTCTTTAAGAAATGGCTATATAGACGGGATCAACACTTTGGTTTGTTTCTTGATTATCGGTTAAATGGCCAAGCAGTCAACCCATCGTGGTTTTCAAAACTTTGTGTTCCAAGAACATTTTTCTCTGAACTGATGACGTAATCAGTAATCTCATAGGCCTAGTTATCCCTCAGCGATGAAAAAAATATACTGTAGCCGGGGACGTTTCGTCATGGGGACGTTTCACCACGGGGACGTTTTGTCACGGGGACGTTCGCCGGGAACGTTTCGCCAGGGGACGTTTCAAATGGGGACGTTATGTCGACAACCTGATCAGACGAAGTTCAGCACGCCTTAATATTCCAAAGCCCCTATCCTGCGAAAATAAAATTTTGTTGTTGTAAAGAAACTGAAATAATTCTTACTAAACTTATCATTTTTGTCTACTTAGACTCTAAATCTCTGTTACTTAAAGCCCAATTGAGACGATAAATCACTAATTATATTTGATCAGGTGTTGAAATCCTTTAGAACTAAACTGTAAAAATAACTCTCCACTTTCAGATAACTTTATCTTCAGTATTTTGTATTCTAGCGTTTAAATCCTTCATCGGATTTTAATTCTACGAATTCGCATTTTAACTCTCCAAATTCAGAATAAAAATCTCCAAATTCGGTGATGCAGAACTACTTAAGTCCGATACAGGAAAGACTTTTTACAGTGTTCGGACGAACTCGAGCAATGCCATAAACTCATTACTTCTAACCTCAGCTCGGTTCTAGTTATGACCTGAACAGGCCTCTTGCCAAGAAGAGGTGAAATGGTAAAAATGTAAGAAAAAGCTTTAGCACTTCATAGACGTAACTGGCGTGCTGATTTCCAATCTTTTGCCCCCATCCAGGAAGTGCAATGGGCAGTTGGGGCAAGCCATCCTGGTTCTTTCGCACGTCTTCCTGTCACCTTCCCAGGTGTATCCGTGTACCCATTGAAGCTGGGTGGTCTTTTGCTTGTCCAACGTGATTACGCCACTAACTCCCGCCTCAAATAAAATGGTCGGCACCTCTGAGACTCGAGCCAGCGTACCGGGGCCTGGGGGTCCAGCGTGCTACAGCCACTCAGCTTGGACAGATTACCGCCGACGCCCCACCGAATAAGAGTTCCAGGTTACTAATATCTTGCTCCATCAATGGATTCAAGGACTTCTGTTGACCTACCACCATTTGCTGGTCCACTTCTGTTCGTATCGTTGAATTATTTATTAGTTCTTTCATTTATTTATCTCCCTTTCCGTGGGCTGTGATAGAAAATTGTCTTTTTCTTTGTACATGGCGTGACACAGAAAACGATGGATATCACGACCGAATCGGTATAGGTGAATTCAGCATCTCACTCAGATATCTAACCTTATTCAAGATCACAAGTAACAATTTTCTAACTATATATTGGTTTGTTAAAGGATCGACAGGTTTGATAAATGTATACAGTCAGCTCACTTTTTATTTACACATTTATGCAAGGGGTCCTGGCACCCAGCGTTCTGGTACCAAGGTTTCTAGAGCAAATTGGTTGAAAAAAAATCTACCCAATACCGGGAAGATTTGGATGGTCTGCTATCTAAATTGTAATACTCGAGGTTTCCCGTCACATTTCTCCAGATAGGATTGCTTTAAATATTGTGACTCTTTATTATGAAAAGACGATAATGCATGGATGACCTCCAAACCAACACCTATAGTCTCTACAGATTTTAGCGATAGGGGAAAAGGAGGCAGGTTCAGACATCGGCTTTGCAAACCTCGCCACTAAAATTTAAATATCGCGAAATTGTTTTTTCGGAGCTGATGCACATATACGCTTCTTCTGTCAAAAATTCTCGCAGTTGCACTCTTGCAGTCGTATCAAACGGAAGTTAGGGTCACTTTCTTGCACGAAAGTAAGTTCTACGTCATGTGGTTGGCATCTCACAACCACTCTCATCGTCGGTGAATTTTTCTTAGAAAGTTAAACATTGGCCATGTCGAGAAAGAATTTCTGATATTGATACAAATAGATTGAGGGTCACAAATTTTGGTATGTGTACAAGTACGAGGGACAAAAACACGCAGGTTTGGACTTGCGAAGAAAGAGAAGCTGAAGGAAAAAGAAACGAGAAAGAGTGCGAAAGACCAGAAAACGACCAGGGAAGGAAAAAATCAGCAAAAAAGCTCAGAAAGCTTTTAGCCTACGACCCATTCCGAAATAAAATGAGTCAGGTTCAGACCCAGCGGTAACAGTCTATCAGAACGATAATAGGGCGGATGTTGATAAAGAGACAGATACATTTAAAGACTTACAAAAGTGAGGCAAACGAACGAACATGTATTTTATTCAATTCAATTTATTTATAACCCGTCAAAAACAAGAGGGCTTGTAGCCCTAGTGACGGAGTACAAGGAAGAAAAAAGAAAAACAACAACAAAGAAAAAAGACAACGCACATATCAATATTTTACATTATACACGACACAAACACAACGATAAATTACACGAAATTAAGATTAGTCACAACTTTCTTAAACATCCTACCTGGGTTCATCAATCATCAATCATCGTATTTATTCCTGAATATCTGTTGTACAACATGATAACATAGGACCGTCGACTTAAACTAAAAGAAGAAAAATTCTGGTTCTGTCCTAGCCATATCCGAGCTTACTCCCAGTCTGGGAGCAGGTCCGGACAAAAGTAGCTAATAAGAAAATGGTATTTGCAAAGAAAATATTGCAGGTAATATGATTATACAAACGTAAAGAACCTGCCCCCTCCTCAGTTCACAAGTCAGTAAGAATTAGGTTTTAATCAGTGAGGTTGACAAGACCAGGATAATAAGACCAAGATTTTCACGTCGGCCTCCAGACAAAGAGCAAGACTGTAGCATCTAGTGGCCTAGGCCAAGAAAGCAAGACCTCGAAACCAAGGATGAAGACTAACACTATATCTCTGGTTTTAGTTCGACATTACTTAGGCTGTAAATAGTTTTACGATTAAATTCACTTAACACACTGAGATAAGACCATGTAAAAGCTAGTCCAGTGGTTACAAACTTGTCTAGTAATAAGTATAAGGGTATAGATAGCCGATAGGAAATCACTAACTATAAAGTTGTCTAGAAAACTAACTTGAGTACAGCGGAGATGTGCTCTTGAACCTTGATCACGGTCTCGAAGCCAATGTCAAGGCCCATGCCAAGAATCTTGGTCTCGGTCTGGATGACAATTGACAGCAGCAAATCCTTTCTCTTGGTCTTTCGGTATTCGATACCTCGCCTGGCAGGTGAGGTTTAATTATGGATTGTTGCATCGAGACCAGATCGGGAGCAGATTAAAATTTAAAAAAGTAAAGGCTTGACACAGTAAAGTTTAGTTACAAGACTATGGATACCAAGGAAACTGCTGTTGTGATGTATGTGTTTTCGAATTTTTAGATTTATATATATTATATATTTAATTTATAATCCAGCAAATGCACGTGGCGACAGTGGAGTAAAAGCAAACAAGGAAAAACAAACGACAATCAACATTTATGACGACATTTCGGACTAATTTCTATTATGATACTCATAAATTTCTATTTATGAGTATACTCGGATGTGGTTCCGTCGTTGTTTGTTGCGTCTGCAACGAAAAGGGCAATGAAACAAGAAGTGTTTCTTCTACATTTGCCAAACGACAACATAGAGCAGGAATGTCACCGAACTACTAACAGCACTGATGCATCTAAAATGCAACAGGAATGTTGGCCAGCAGGCTATATTTTCGATGAAAGAAAGGAATTAGCTTATTTACGTTAACGTGCCATAGGCAGACTGTTCCCGCAATCCCACAATCTCGGCTGAAATATGGTTTGATGAAACGAAAGCTTGGCTGCACAACTTCAGATAGTCGTCTCTGACATAGGCTATACAACTCCACTTCACTTCGCACACCGTCGGCTCTGGCTCGAGGAGAAGCAAAAACCATCATTTTTGGCCCCAGGCGAGAGTTCTACGAAGCTTTCCAAAATATACTGTCATGTCCATCAATCCGGCCTACAGGTCCACAATTTCCGTAAAAACCACACATGTTAGAACCTTACCATTTTCCAGTAATAAGCTGAAATCGGCGGCATAGAAATAAAAAAGGACAAAACCAAAGTGTTGCTCTCGCAACACAATTCTCGAAATCTTGCTCTTGATCTGATGAGTCTGTGCGCAGATCTTGGTCTTGGCCTTGGTCTCGAAGTTTTGGTCTTGTCGACATCACTGGAGTAGAATTTAAATATGCCCATTTGAATTAAAGTCTTCGAAACGTTTCACTACCTTGGTTTTTGTTTTTTGCTTACAAGACAGTCAAGTGGTACGGAAAAATAATAAACTTGATATCAGCTAACTTTATCTTTCTTCTGGCTCAAAACGTAAGCTGTAGTTTTGTAAAAAACAATATTTTTACTTTCAAATGTGTTTCTTCTACCATTGAGGAATTCTATTTAGTCTGAATATTTGCAGTTGTGCAAATAATGCAAAATTGGAAAGAAGAAACAGAAGAAAATTAAGAGGATTAGGCCTACCTTTCAAATTCAGCTGGCTCACGGTAAACTGGATTTGAAATAAAAACTTTCGGCAAGTTTTGCCAAACTACGTTCCGGAGACTACTCTGTTGGGTACAGAAGCTGCTACCTGGGCTTCGCTCACTCGAGCGAATGCTGAAATGGAGGGCATGCTTGATTCCTGATATTACAAGTAAATTTTTGCCTAATCTTATAAAACCAGTATTATTATTTCTTGAAACTCGTCCAGTTTTCGTCTGTGGTCTTCGTTGCAGAAATATAATTGCTTCTTATAGGTTCCGCACTTGACCAACTTTTCACTAAGTGGCTTCACGTCTTGCTGCGATGGCACCTGTTCTGTGGTTCTTCATCTTCATCGTTTTGCAACCAACGAATAGCAAAACAATCACCGACTTCACTAAACACAAGATAGAGAGATCTTTCAATATGCGAGGATGTGCTCTCCTAGTAACCGAGAATCAGAAGCCTGGTCTAAAGCTTAGCTTCCCAGTCTACAGGGTGTCGCTGGATAACGTGGCAAACCTGGTTACACAGCGCTATTGTCGAAATATCATAGTGCACACGAACGACTTAATCAAGATGGAAAGTGTGATGACTCACCTTCACAAGACAAAAACTGTCTTGGCTTCTGACCAGCTCGTTGTTATCACAAAGAAGCCGAAGCAAATTCCACAGCCTATTCTTCAGAAATTCGTTAAAATAGTCGCTATGAGTCAACTGAAGCCGCAGATTTTCTCAGCGTGGAGACAGGAACTGCGAAACCTCAACGGTGACGTAGAGATGAAGCTAGCAGCAGACGCCAAAGATTTGTCTGTCCTCTTCGAAGGCACCATGGATTCTATTACCGGATCAACAATCAAACTCGGTGCTTTCCACTTCCCACCGAGCATTATTTTTCTCAACAAAACCAACGATCTCACCGGCATAGATGTGGAGATAGTCAAATTATTCGCAGAAACCATCGGCGTTAAGATTGAGATTGTCGAGCCACCTGATGGTCTGATGTGGGGGTCTCCCACTAACGATTCGAAAGTTTTCAATGGTAACACAGGGATGGTAATACGAGGAGAGGTGGACATTGGCATTGGAAACTACCTATTGATGGAATTTTATACAAAACATGTTGACAACGTTTACCCCCACGACACGGAAAATTTCGCAGTTCTTGCTCCACCCGCAGCGATGCTCCCAAAGTGGATGGCAATTGTCACCCCTTTAAGCAGAGAGATGTGGATGGCCACAGTCACCTTACTTATATCATCCTTCGTCTTGATTGTATGTTGGGCTAAGGCGTATAAAAAACTCTACCTTCGACCTGTCGGGGTACTTGACAACCCCTCTTATGCAGCTATTTACAACGTACAGGCCTTTACAGGCATAGCAGGCGAAGACGACGACAGTAAATGGCCTTTGCGGGTATTAGTAGTGGCAGTTTGGGCCACTTATTTCTTCATCACAACATCCTACAGAGCAAGCCTGGTTGCCCATATCTCTGCCCCTGTCTTTGAACCGCCAATAGACACGTTCAAGGGAATAACAGATGGTAGTTTAATGCTGATCTGCGCAGGAGAATCATTTCGAAAAGATCTGGTAGAGTCACCAAACCCCTACCTGAAGACGTTGGCAAAGACTTTAAAGGTCACGCTGGACCATAACTGGGCCATTGGGGAAGTCGCTGCTCGAAGGGCAACTTACATGGAGACAACGGAAGCCCTTCTGGTATGTAGTACGGTTTGATAAAGTTTATTTGCTGTAAATATCTGTACAGATAGATGGACAGCTTCACTTATAATTAAAATAAACATATAATTTGTTACATAGTCATATTCAGTGGCTATTGCACTGCGATTAGTCATTCTATATTCAGGCCTACATGTTCATGTAGTGTACAAAATATTGCCTGAACGAGCGCCTGTATCGGGAAGACGCTGACGCTTTGCAAGGCACAAACTTGTTTTGTTGCCTTGTTGCATATCTTGGCTGTGGCGCCTCGGGTGGGAGAAGGTCTCGGTGCTTCCCCGACATGAATCCTTTTTTTTTTTTTTTTTAACAAAACTCATGGTGAGATCGTGGCGTCTGCAAGACTTTCTTTGGAGTTGGAACTCTCGAGATTAAATAATCGGACTGTTCCTGACCTAATATAATTTTTACGGCACGTTTTTGTACGCTCTCCGACTCTTCAGACTGCTCTTTGGTCAACGGTTAGTTCTATCTTACTTCCTAATTAACATCACCACCCACCAAGTACACCTTGAGCTATTTTATGCTACAACGCTACTTATGCACTTCTTGGCCAACATACGAGCCTGCAACGATGCAGGTTTTACATGATAGCAACGATGGTCCCTGTAGCGCCCTCAACAAATTTTGCTTAACCTTCTGTTGAGGTTAAAAAGAACTAACACATTTTTTTCCGTCTAGCTCATTGCGGCGACCGAGTTCACTGATCGCTACGGAAAACCTCGTCTACACATCATGCGCGAATATCTAAAGGCTTTTAACATCGTCACCTACGTTCCAAGGAACTCACCTTTGAAGAGCAAATTTGATACTGTCTCAGTGCAAATCAAGCAAGCAGGTCTTGTCAACTACTGGAAAGTAAGGTCCATTTCCACCATTAAACTCCTGTCTGGGGTGAAGAAGGTCGATGAAGGATCGGGACCAAGCAGTGGTCAGTTTTCGCTAGAAGACCTGCAAGGAGCGTTTTTTATTTACCTAATAGGCACCGTTCTAACGATAGTAGCTGGAGTTCTTGGCGTGCTCTTAGGCCTGAGCCAAAGAAAATATAGGCGACAGGGTTGACAGATGTTGGATGTGTTAACCAATTAATTTGCACTACGCACAGAAGCTATAAATGTGATGTAAGCCGATTATTCAGGAAAAACCTCAAATGAATACACAAACTGAATAACACATAAAGCACTTACATGATACTTACATGATACGGGAACGACGTAGAAAAATCGGGAACACTGCACCAGGAGGAACATTAGTCAAAGGGAACGACTCACCGGCGTTCCTTCTTTTTGTAGCCTATTCGAATATGAACTCCAAATCATATTCGTCCATGATTCCTGTTCTGGTAACCGCGTTCCTTCTCTTAGTCTACTTAACACACGCATGACGAAGGTCGTCGGTCGTTCCCAGTTTTATTACTTGTTTCTCCTGGAGCAGGAAAGTATTAAAAAACCTGTCGCTCCCGTCTTAGGACTAATTCCTAGTGCAACAGGGATCCTAGTTTCAACGAACACTGCCCTTGTCGTGCCTGTGCAGATTCGACTAAAAGAAGCAACACGACTAATAGATGAGGGATCGTGCAGGGGAATGATCTAGAACTCGCGCCCAAACAAGCTACTAAACGAAGGAACGACGGTACATCGTTCACCTTTTTAATAGGGTTCCTCCTGGTGCAGCGTTTCCGTTTTTAATACGCGTTTCTCTTGGCGCAGAGTTCCAATTTTTAATACGCGCTCCTCCTGCACCGTGTCTTTCTGTTCAGTTCCCGTTCTTAGTCGATCTCGTTCTACTCACTCCCCCTCCAAGAATTCGTCCATAGTAGCATGTAGTAATGAATTTGTTATTCAGTTTTTTGTACGCATTTAACGTTTTTTCTTGAAATTACCTAAAGTTGGGAACCTAAAGTCCGGCATAGAAATGAATGAGCAATACACCTACACAATCATTAAAAGTAAGTCCGGCGTCTCGCTGGCTACAACAAATCATTCAATATATTTATTTTGATCTGACACATGACATATTTAAAAGTTCACCATTCTTTAGCAAATAGTTACGGTTACTTTCACACTGTAAAGAATTTCAGACCCCGCATCGTGGGTCAATTAAGCGAAAAGTCGCAAGCTAAGTTGCACCTGCCATCTAGAAAGTTAGAATCCCTACATCATGACGAGTTCAGAATATCTATTGTAAGATGCGTACGAACTTATGACCATAGATGGTATAGAAGTAGTTTTACAACAGAAATAAGATGTACGGAGGATGTTGTGTTGGGACTGCATCTTCGAACTTGAAGTGCGACCGCTCTTGCGCCATGATGCGACCGCCACTAGCAATTCCTTCGTGACCGCGACAGAGGGGGCAGGGATATGCTGAAGGTACTCCTATCAGAGCGACTATCTTCGTTTTTGGGGGGAGGGGCAGGATTACGTTGAGTAACAGGTTGAAGTGCAATTTTATAGATGAAACTTTGTTCATGAAATAGGACTTTAAGACTACAGTTATAAACTAAAAAAAAAAAAAATGGGAACGAAACTATTCCGGTGTCACCGGACAGGTAAAGGGACAGCTCGGTCATCAGCTTCGTATGAGCTCTTTGCAGACGAACTCGTCCGCACACCTGTCTCACCGCACTTCAATTTTAAGGCTCGAAACTCTACATCAAAGTATATTTCTTCCAATAAGGCTTTGTACGTAGACACGCAGACATAATCCTTTAAAGCAAAGTGTCACAAGAATACCCCCTTTTTATCTGATCAGGGCTCCGTCAGCTCTTTGAAACCTCGTATGAACTTATTGGCGCATTTCAACACTAGCTCGGTTCTTAGCAGGTAAATGAAATTAGCCTAGCAAGCCGTAGCTACGCTCGGAATCAGACCCGCCGGAAGACGCTGCCGAATAATCCCTCCGACCCACATTCTGTGTTATTTCTTTTATCATTCTCGTCCAATTATTTCCTACACACACTGTCTATCTTGTTATATGTGACATGATACGACATGACATAGAAAGTGACAGATGTCAGGGCTGGATCGGCTAAAATGCTCGGGGCGCCGTAAGAGTGGGGTCCTTACGGTTAAATATATTCCCAAGAAACATCCAAAATTATGAAGGCAACTAAAATAGCGAGAAATATTGGTTACGGCATACCCGGCATAGGCGATGCGACAAGAATGGCGAACTTGTCGAAAAGTGGGCTAGCCAATGGCCACGGCATACCCGGCACAGGCGATGCGACAAGAATGGCGAACTTGTCGAAAAGTGGGCTAGCCAATGTCATATCAAGAAGAAGACAAGGCCTGAATATCGGCTGTTGGAATTTGTGTTCTTTGAAGTGCCCTATAACGCAAGCCTTTGTTGCTGAAGAATTTTACCGATATGAACTTGATATCCTATGCGTCTCAGAAACTAGACTCAATGATCGTGTCACGACCACCATAAACACTCCCGATGGAAAAAGAGCAGTACTCTACAACTCCGGTCCAACTGACGGCTCAGGGAGAGCAGGGGTCGGCTTTTTATTGTCCCCTAAGCTAGCAGACTCCATTCTTGAGTACGAAGCAATATCCGAACGAATATCTCGCATCCGACTGAAATGCCAGCTCAACCACATTACTGTGCTATCCGTCTATGCACCCACCAGAAACTCCCCAGACCATGTGATAGACAGCTTCTACGAGGATCTCCAGTCCATTGTTGATAAAATCCCGAGAAAGGATATACTGATGATAGGAGGCGACTTAAACGCACACATTGGAAAGAAGTCAAGTGAGGCCGAGCACTCCATCGGGCCCCATGGAAGGGGTGACAGATGTGCCAGTGGCACAAGACTTATTCTGTTTGCCATGCGTAATAACCTCTTCATAGCTAACACCGCTTTTAAGCACAAACCTTGTCATACCTATACGTGGCGGTCTCGGGACGGGAAGAATCGCGCACAAATTGACTTCCTGCTGATTTCAAGGAGATGGAAATCCATGGCCCAGGACTCAAGAGTTCACAGAGGCGCTTGCACAGGTTCAAAAAGTGGATCTGACCATTTCCTACTCAAGACGAAGCTGCAAATGCGCCTCAGCTCCAGAAGGAAGATAGAGCCCCCCAAACGATTTGACGTAGCGAAACTTCGCCTACCTGAAGTGCGGACAAAATTCCAGTTAGAGCTGAGCAATCGTTTTTCTGCCCTCCAAACTGAGACAGACCCGGAACCAACCCGGCAGCCCCAGGAAAAGATCGAGGAAAAGTGGACCAACTTCAAGTCTAAAGTCCACTCTGTAGCAGGCAAGGTAGTTGGCTTTGTAAAACGCCGCCCTAAGAAGTGGATATCAGATGAAACTATGAGGCTATCGAACCTAAAGAAAGCAGCCACCGATAGAAACTCCACCCGTTTCAAAAGACTCCAGAAGAAATGCCATAAGTCTGCAGAGGCCGACAGAAAAAGGTTCTGGAGTGAAATAGCTCAAGGCATGGAGAAAGCGGCAAGACGAAACGATACGCGAAAGCTGTATCAGATGCTGGGGGAGGCCACTGGAAAGAAGTTTTCGAAGCAGCCACAAATTGTCCGAACTGCAGATGGCCGAGCATTAACAAGCAAGGAAGAGAGGGTCGCGAGATGGCGAGAACATTTTGCTCTGCTAGTCAACCCAACCAGTGATCAGGACCCCGTCCCAGATCACATCCAACCCCCCACCTCCACCCCCAATGATGAGGCTTATAGCCACATTAACATTAATGCTCCCAGCCAGGAAGAGGTCGTCGGCGCTTTCAAACTCCTTAAAAATCACAAAAGCCCGGGATGCGACGATATAGCAGCTGAAACCCTAAAAGCACTGCCCGAGGAAGCTGTTGACGAGCTTTATGCAATAATCCACGATATCTGGCAGAATGAATACTTCCCCCAGGAATGGCGCAGCTCTATAATCGTCCCTGTGTTCAAGAAAGGCGACCCGCAGGACTGTAAAAACTATCGTGGCATCTCCCTAATTCCAATCGTTGCCAAGGTCTTTGCCATCATCCTCCTGAATCGTTTCCGGGATGTAAGAAACAGCAGGACGAGACCCAACCAAGCAGGGTTCAGACAAGGCATGGGATCATGGGATGTTGCGACCAGATTTTTAGCCTACGGCAGATTCTTGAACACCGCTTTAAGAACCAACAAGAAACAATCCAGATTTTCCTTGATTTTATAACCGCTTTTGACTCTGCCAGAAGAGGAGCTATCTGGGCAGCCATGCGTGAGGACGGAGCACCTGATAAGATAATCCGACTGCTACAAGCCTACTATACAAACACCCTTGCCCAAGTGCGAGTAGATGGAGAGCTGTCTCCGCTCTTCGAGATCCAAGAGGGTGTACGACAAGGATGCATTCTGTCGCCAACTTTGTTCAATTTCGTCATTGACTGGATCCTTAAAGTCCTGGACAAGTACAAAGGCGTGGAGATTGATCCTGAATTCTCAGTCACCGATCTGGACTATGCTGACATCCTCGCCGTCTCTCCCGCTGAGGCCCAGTCGATGCTCAACGATGTAGCTGCCAGAGCCCTGGAGGCGGAGCTCAGAGTAAGCCACCCAAAGACAAAGGTGATGAGGACGCAAGGAATGGATATAACTCCCATCACGCTCAATGGCAACCCTTTGGAGGATGTTCAGAAGTTTAAGTACCTCGGTTCCATCTTGACCCCGTACGGCGAAGTCGACGATGAGATTAACCAGCGAATCACATCCGCCTGGGCACTGTTCCTTCAGCTGCGGCGCTCGCTTTGGAACGGCAGTGAAATCTCCCTGAAGACCAAGATGAGAATCTTTGATGCCATGGTACTTTCTGTCCTCCTATATGGGTCCGAAACGTGGCCCCTCAGCTGAGGAGAGGCAGATTGATGTCTTCCTACACATATGCCTGCGGTATATCCTTAAAGTCCGCCTACGTGACCGAATACCGAACCTAGAACTCAGAAAGAAATGTGGCGACCGTCCGCTACTCTCGACGGTTGTTAAACAGCGGTGACTGAGGTGGTTTGGTCACATACTGAGACGCCCCGACAGCCAGATCTCCAAGCAATGTCTGAAATGTCGCCCGTTGTCTTCCTGGAAGAAGAAAGCTGGCGGACAGAAAAAGACGTGGCCTGCAAAAATCAAAGAGGATTTGGAACCAATCAGCGGCTTCCGAAAATATGGACGCCGCTGGGAAAGAGAATGGCTAACGATCATGGAGCCGCTAGCAACTGACCACCTCGCTTGGAAAGATGCGTGCCGACAAATTTTGGATGCCACGATGAGCCCTCCGTCGGCTTGAAGTGCAACAAGTACAAGTAAGTAAGTAAGTCTCACCGCACTTCAATTTTAAGGCTCGAAACTCTACATCAAAGTATATTTCTTCCAATAAGGCTTTTTACGTAGACACGCAGACATAATCCTTTAAAGCAAAGTGTCACAAGAATACCCCCTTTTTATCTGATCAGGGCTCCGTCAGCTCTTTGAAACCTCGTATGAACTTATTGGCGCATTTCAACACTAGCTCGGTTCTTAGCAGGTAAATGAAATTAGCCTAGCAAGCCGTAGCTACGCTCGGAATCAGACCCGCCGGAAGACGCTGCCGAATAATCCCTCCGACCCACATTCTGTGTTATTTCTTTCATCATTTTCGTCCAATTATTTCCTACACACACTGTCTATCTTGTTATATGTGACATGATACGACATGACATAGAAAGTGACAGATGTCAGGGCTGGATCGGCTAAAATGCTCGGGGCGCCGTAAGAGAGGGGTCCTTACGGTTAAATATATTCCCAAGAAACATCCAAAATTATGAAGGCAACTAAAATAGCGAGAAATATTGGTTACGGCATACCCGGCATAGGCGATGCGACAAGAATGGCGAACTTGTCGAAAAGTGGGCTAGCCAATGGCCACGGCATACCCGGCACAGGCGATGCGACAAGAATGGCGAACTTGTCGAAAAGTGGGCTAGCCAATGTCATATCAAGAAGAAGACGAGGCCTGAATATCGGCTGCTGGAATTTGTGTTCTTTGAAGTGCCCTATAACGCAAGCCTTTGTTGCTGAAGAATTTTACCGATATGAACTTGATATCCTATGCCTCTCAGAAACTAGACTCAATGATCGTGTCACGACCACCATAAACACTCCCGATGGAAAAAGAGCAGTACTCTACAACTCCGGTCCAACTGACGGCTCAGGGAGAGCAGGGGTCGGCTTTATATTGTCCCCTAAGCTAGCAGACTCCATTCTTGAGTACGAAGCCATATCCGAACGAATATCTCGCATCCGACTGAAATGCCAGCTCAACCACATTACTGTGCTATCCGTCTATGCACCCACCAGAAACTCCCCAGACCATGTGATAGACAGCTTCTACGAGGATCTCCAGTCCATTGTTGATAAAATCCCGAGAAAGGATATACTGATGATAGGAGGCGACTTAAACGCACACATTGGAAAGAAACACCGCTTTTAAGCACAAACCTTGTCATACCTATACATGGCGGTCTCGGGACGGGAAGAATCGCGCACAAATTGACTTCCTGCTGATTTCAAGGAGATGGAAATCCATGGTCCAGGACTCAAGAGTTCACAGAGGCGCTTGCACAGGTTCAAAAAGTGGATCTGACCATTTCCTACTCAAGACGAAGCTGCAAATGCGCCTCAGCTCCAGAAGGAAGATAGAGCCCCCCAAACGATTTGACGTAGCGAAACTTCGCCTACCTGAAGTGCGGACAAAATTCCAGTTAGAGCTGAGCAATCGTTTTTCTGCCCTCCAAACTGAGACAGACCCGGAACCAACCCGGCAGCCCCAGGAAAAGATCGAGGAAAAGTGGACCAACTTCAAGTCTAAAGTCCACTCTGTAGCAGGCAAGGTAGTTGGCTTTGTAAAACGCCGCCCTAAGAAGTGGATATCAGATGAAACTATGAGGCTATCGAACCTAAAGAAAGCAGCCACCGATAGAAACTCCACCCGTTTCAAAAGACTCCAGAAGAAATGCCATAAGTCTGCAAAGGCCGACAGAAAAAGGTTCTGGAGTGAAATAGCTCAAGGCATGGAGAAAGCGGCAAGACGAAACGATACGCGAAAGCTGTATCAGATGCTGGGGGAGGCCACTGGAAAGAAGTTTTCGAAGCAGCCACAAATTGTCCGAACTGCAGATGGCCGAGCATTAACAAGCAAGGAAGAGAGGGTCGCGAGATGGCGAGAACATTTTGCTCTGCTACTCAACCCAACCAGTGATCCGGACCCCGTCCCAGATAACATCCAACCCCCCACCTCCACCCCCAATGATGAGGCTTATAGCCACATTAACATTAATGCTCCCAGCCAGGAAGAGGTCGTCGGCGCTTTCAAACTCCTTAAAAATCACAAAAGCCCGGGATGCGACGATATAGCAGCTGAAACCCTAAAAGCACTGCCCGAGGAAGCTGTTGACGAGCTTTATGCAATAATCCACGATATCTGGCAGAATGAATACTTCCCCCAGGAATGGCGCAGCTCTATAATCGTCCCTGTGTTCAAGAAAGGCGACCCGCAGGACTGTAAAAACTATCGTGGCATCTCCCTAATTCCAATTGTTGCCAAGGTCTTTGCCATCATCCTCCTGAATCGTTTCCGGGATGTAAGAAACAGCAGGACGAGACCCAACCAAGCAGGGTTCAGACAAGGCATGGGATGTTGCGACCAGATTTTTAGCCTACGGCAGATACTTGAACACCGCTTTAAGAACCAACAAGAAACAATCCAGATTTTCCTTGATTTTATAACCGCTTTTGACTCTGCCAAAAGAGGAGCTATCTGGGCAGCCATGCGTGAGGACGGAGCACCTGATAAGATATTCCGACTGCTACAAGCCTACTATACAAACACCCTTGCCCAAGTGCGAGTAGATGGAGAGCTGTCTCCGCTCTTCGAGATCCAAGAGGGTGTACGACAAGGATGCATTCTGTCGCCAACTTTGTTCAATTTCGTCATTGACTGGATCCTTAAAGTCCTGGACAAGTACAAAGGCGTGGAGATTGATCCTGAATTCTCAGTCACCGATCTGGACTATGCTGACATCCTCGCCGTCTCTCCCGCTGAGGCCCAGTCGATGCTCAACGATGTAGCTGCCAGAGCCCTGGAGGCGGGGCTCAGAGTAAGCCACCCAAAGACAAAGGTGATGAGGACGCAAGGAATGGATATAACTCCCCATCACGCTCAATGGCAACCCTTTGGAGGATGTTCAGAAGTTTAAGTACCTCGGTTCCATCTTGACCCCGTACGGCGAAGTCGACGATGAGATTAACCAGCGAATCACATCCGCCTGGGCAGTGTTCCTTCAGCTGCGGCGCTCGCTTTGGAACCGCAGTGAAATCTCCCTGAAGACCAAGATGAGAATCTTTGATGCCATGGTACTTTCTGTCCTCCTATATGGGTCCGAAACGTGGCCCCTCAAATCAGCTGAGGAGAGGCAGATTGATGTCTTTCTACACAAATGCCTGCGGTATATCCTTAAAGTCCGCCTACATGACCGAATACCGAACCTAGAACTCAGAAAGAAATGTGGCGACCGTCCGCTACTCTCGACGGTTGTTAAACAGCGGCGACTGAGGTGGTTTGGTCACATACTGAGACGCCCCGACAGCCAGATCTCCAAGCAATGTCTGAAATGTCGCCCGTTGTCTTCCTGGAAGAAGAAAGCTGGCGGACAGAAAAAGACGTGGCTTGCAAAAATCAAAGAGGATTTGGAACCAATCGGCGGCTTCCGAAAATATGGACGCCGCTGGGACAGAGAATGGCTAACGATCATGGAGCCGCTAGCAACTGACCGCCTCGCTTGGAAAGATGCGTGCCGACAAATTTTGGATGCCACGATGAGCCCTCCGTCGGCTTGAAGTGCAACAAGTACAAGTAAGTAAGTAAGTCTCACCGCACTTCAATTTTAAGGCTCGAAACTCTACATCAAAGTATATTTCTTCCAATAAGGCTTTGTACGTAGACACGCAGACGTAATCCTTTAAAGCAAAGTGTCACAAGAATACCCCCTTTTTATCTGATCAGGGCTCCGTCAGCTCTTTGAAACCTCGTATGAACTTATTGGCGCATTTCAACACTAGCTCGGTTCTTAGCAGGTAAATGAAATTAGCCTAGCAAGCCGTAGCTACGCTCGGAATCAGACCCGCCGGAAGACGCTGCCGAATAATCCCTCCGATCCACATTCTGTGTTATTTCTTTCATCATTTTCGTCCAATTATTTCCTACACACACTGTCTATCTTGTTATATGTGACATGATACGACATGACATAGAAAGTGACAGATGTCAGTGCTGGATCGGTATAGGTCAATTAAGATTCCAACGCAGGCACCTCGAATCTCTATACAGGCCTCCTGGACATTGGAGGGGATAGGCTGAAGCATTGATTGGTGTCGCAGTGCTTTAAATGTTTGGATATATTGTTTATTAATTATTTTTTTCGTTGCACTTATAGTGTTGCTAAATATATAAATTTTGTGAGAAATTGTTTATCGTTCATTTATACACTTTACAAATATAAATAGATGTATTACTGAAGACAATGCCTGTTAATTACCCAATGGCAAGTTGTCGAAAACTAGTCGTATGACGATGTAAGCTTAGGAGCATGCAGCAGTAACTGATGTAACTACTTGCTACTATATAAAAGACTGGAAGCTGCTTGATACTACCGCTCAAGATTATCCCAGTCTGAAGCACAGTTAAAGTTTAAACGAAAACCCAACTTATTTTCATATCTTGCACTTGAATACACTGAATTATTTTGACTCTTCTAAAGGATTTTTATTCTGTTGTATCCGTTCACACGAATACCACAGCTAACCAACAAATCCGTTTTTTTCGGAAACAAGTTAGAGAGAGTAGCCATAACTTAACGGAACGGATGACAGTGATAAATAACTGATGATAGTGATAAAGGCACAAGCACACGACGACCTCCGCTAGGTAGCAGACTGAGATACTAATTTGCGCCACTAGGAAACGTTATGGTCACATACACAACACCTTCCCGACGTAAATAAACACTGGGAATCATTACACGACTAATTACCGTATCGAACTAGCGGCCTGCACACTCTAGTCGGATTACGACTCACGTTACTTGTGGGCTCGCAAGCAACGGTTTCAGGTTGTTACTGCTCTACCACATTCGGACAATCATTCGACACATTCATTCCAGTTATCCAATCATCATGATCCTCATAAATATTCCTTCAGCCCAAGCTGACTGCGAATCATATTTGACAGTGCAAAAACGGATACGTCAGCTAAATTTTATTCGAGCTATATTTCGGCCCTTCTTGGCAAGGGTCCTCTTCAGGCTCAAAACCGCTCAAACTGGAGACGTATCCGTTTTTGCACTGTCAAACCATGATCCTCTTCATTCAACTCATCTTCACTTCTACGCATTTGGTTGACATGCCGTTTCCACCGGTGATTTACTACCTGCACCATGTACACAACACTTGATTTACAATTAAACACCGTTCCACACACCCAAGCATTTTTTCGATAATCCCGAACTACCACCTTGCCCCTTAGCACACACATCGTCTTTTCTGCTGTGGTCTTACCCATTCTGACTACCTCAACTCATTTTGAATACTAGTCAACCAACAACAGATATAATTCTCCATGAAATGGACCGGCAAAACCCACATGAACTCTGGACCAAGGTTGCTCAGCGTTCGGCCAACTTACATACGTTCCAGGTGGACTTGTAGCAGCAATGATACAATCTTTACATGAAAAATATAGTGATTCCATTTCCGAATCGATATTAACACCCGAGTACGTGCGAGCACTTTCATCTTAACCACCCCGATGTGTCCTACGTGTAACTCGTTTAAGTACATTTTCCTCAACTTTTCTGGCAAAATAACTCGAATTCCACGCAAAACGCATTCATTTTCGATCTTTAACTCGAACCAAACTCGATAAAACAGAAACAGTGCATTCGGTAGATCCTTCGAACTTTTAGGCAACCCTCAACAATATACCCTGACACTTTCTGAAGGATTTCTGACCTCTCAGTTTCAACCTTTACGCTAGCAAAATCAACAGACAAATAAATCAACTGATTCACATTGACTAATTTCGACTCAAAGATCATAGGCTCTTCTGTGTCATTTTCGTCAACTAAACGTGAGAATGCATCCACATTTTGTTTGACCTTGGCCGGCTTGAACTTAACGACGTATTGGTAACACGCTAGCTGTACTGTCCAACGCTGAATCCGTTAAGTAGACAGTACCAGCAGACCACTCTTTTCCCCCAAAATCAGAGATAATGGGCTGTTATCCGTACACAACTCAAACTTTCGTGAGTACAAATAGAATTGAAATTTCTTCAGCCTATACATTACCCCTAAGCCTTCCCTTTAAACTCGGGAATAATTCTGCTCCGCTGGAGACAGACGGCGCCATACATATGCAATGGGCCTGTCGGAACCGTCCGGCATGATGTGGGATACAACTGCTGCAACAGCAACTGCTGAAGCATCACAAGTTAAAACTATAGGCAACTCAGACCTGAATTGTACTAACACAGAGTCTGATGCCAAAATATCATTGAAAGACCAGAACGCTTTCTGACAATCCCCATTTTATTCAAATGCGCAACTTTTTCAAAACAACTGAGTAGTCGGGTACATCAAATCCGCGGCATTTGGAACAAACTTTCTGTAGTAGTTTACCATACCGAGAAACATGGATACATCAGACTTACTCTTAGAACCAGGCACATTTACAATATTTGACGATGCAAAACGGATGGGTCAGCTACATTTTATAAGAGCTATATTTTGGCCCCTCTTGGCAACGGTCCTCCTCAGGCTCAAGCCGCTCAAGCTGGAAAATTAACTTCAATGAACTGAAGTTAACTTTCAATACAAACGCGGCTTTTCAGTGGCCAATGATCAGCTCGCGGAAGGTAGCTCACTGCACGAACACTTATTTTTCGTAAATCGTTTTCGTCAAGCATACAACACAGGTACAAGCGCATAGAGGTATCACAAATCTGACAGGTAATTCGCCTATATGAAAATCAATTATTCGTAAATAGCGGAGCAGCGAAGTAACACATTTTCATCGGGTCTCCAAGCTCTTTAAGTGAATAAGTGACGGGTAACTAGATTGTCCTATCTCAGCCCTTTTCGGTTGAACTTTAAAGGATCGACAGGTTTGATAAACGTATACAATCAGTGAGAGTTGGTAAACTCGCCGTCCTTTGGAAGTAGGCTACTTTTAAAAGATCATTTGATATTCCTAGGAGTGACTGGGCTTGATGTGTGGAGGGATCCTTGAGATCACAGTTAAAGTCAGGTGGTTCCCAAAATAACCACGATCTTTTTGCCAGCTCTCACAATGCCCACGCTCAGAATGCCCACGATCAAAATGCCCACTGTTCAAAATGCCCACGATTAAAATGCCCACGACTCAAAATGCCCACAATTCAGGTCGAACACCCGAAGCCGAAATCGTCTAAAATGCCGGCGGCTTAAAATGCCGACAGTTCAAAATGGTCACAGGGGAGGGTAATAACGTCTTGGTCCAAAATGCCGGCGGCTGAAACTGTCCACAGGGATGCCAAAATCATCCTGGGATAACTGGGACCCTGGGATATACGAGATTATAAGGGATAGGATTAACCATTTTTGAAATGAATTATTTTATTGTTTCTTGAGCAGTTCAGAACTGTTTGCCTGAAAGTACAGAAGCATTGTCGTATAAATTGTGCCAACACAGAAAGCAAAACCAAGCGATCCAAATCCTCCAGTTAAATTGCATCACGATGGTAAGAGTTATTCTTTAGTTAAAAATTCCAAGGGGGTTCCTTATCAGTCAGAGGCTTCCTCAAGAAAACAAAGCACTTTTGCAGCATCTAATCACGAGGCATGTTTCTTGTAAAATATTTTTACCAGGATTGTATTATATTGAGACTATACCAGCTCAACATGCGACCATCGTGATTTTGATAACTTGATCTACACCTCCCGTTGCTCACTTACCCATAATTAAAGTTTACTACGGACTGAACCCCTCAAATAATCCAATCGTGGGCATTCTGAACGGTGGGAATTTTTAACCGTGGGCATTTTGAGCCGTGGGCATTTTGAGTCGTGGGCATTGTGGGGGTCCAAGTTGTCTTTGATGAGGCTTCCGATGTTGAGGAGTTTAACTTTTATCATGCAGGAGGTGAGGGATTCGATGCTCAGGTTGAACTTCTGGTCAGACTTTCGTTATTGTCGTTCGTTGGGAAATATACGCAGATCACGGCTAGTCTGCCAATACGGATGGCCAACAAGTTGTCCGGCTGCATTATCAGCACGTGTCGAAGAGGTAAGCGCGACAGCACTGCTAGGCCGCCTGAGGGCCGCCTCCAGCGAAGCTTACTTTTGCAGGGAAATTTCATTCACATTACTGGTCAGAGAAGGACAATAGACTAAAGGTTATCACTCGTGAGGACGTGTTCCTGCACACAAACGATGTCAGCAATGCTGCACAAGTGTTCGATAATCGGTGTTTTGTTTCATATTCCATTCACATTCCATAATATGACTTTCATTTGAGGACCCCTCTTGTTTACTCTGCGTTTTAGTTTATCCCTAGCTCTCTTATGGAACTATCAGCTTCTGAGATCCCGTTACTTCGTTTTTGGGATCCCAAAACGTAAGTGGCGACAAAAGTTTTTAGATAGTTGATTTAGGGGTAAGGAAACACGCTGAATCCGAATATGAAAGTTATTTTCTCGCCGGACAAGTAGTTCGTCCGGAATCCAGCAAAAACCGGAAAGTTTGTTAAAAGTAAAAGTTTTATTTGAAGTTGATTAGATGTTTGATTTAGGGGTAAGAAGATATGCTGAACACGATGGTGAAAACCATTTTCTTGCCGGACAAGTAAACCGGAAAATTTGATAAAAACAAATTTTTTATTTGAAGTTGATTAGATGTTCGATTTAGGGGTAATAAAACATGCCGAACACGACGGTGAAAACCATTTTCTCGTCGGACAAATAGTCCGTCCGGAATCCGGCCAAAACCGGAAAATTTGTTAAAAGCAAAATTTGTATTTTAAGTTGATTAGATGATAGATTTAAGGGTAAGAAAAGACGCTGAACCTTTATATGACACTCATTATTGGGATCCCAAAACGTTAGTGACGGATACCTATGACATCGCAAAAGTTGTCCGTCTGTCCGTCTGTGCGCACGATAACTCTCGAAGGCATTGAGATATTTTGATGAAACTTGGTGGGAGGATCCTTCGGGTCAAAGTACAAGTCAAGTTCGAAGCTGGGCTCTGTAGCCCTATATTTGAGGGTGGGGGAGGGGTTTCAAATTAAGGGGCAAAAAAAAATATTTTTTGAAAGCTATTTAGATAGTTGATTTAAGGGTAAGGAGACACGCTGAATCCGAATATGAAAGTTATTTTCTCGCCGGACAAGTAGTTCGCCCGGAATCCGGTTAAAACCGGAAAAATTGTTAAAATTAAAAGTTTTATTTGAAGTTGATTAGATGATTGATTTAGGGGTAAGAAGACATGCTGAACACGATGGTGAAAACTATTTTCTTGCCGGGCAAGTAGTTCGCCCGGACGGCGAAAACCGGAAAATTTGATAAAAGCTAAATTTGTATTTGAAGTTGATTAGATGTTCGGTTTAGGGGTAAGAAAACATGCTGAACACGATGGTGAAAACCATTTTCTCGCCGGACAAATAGTTCGTCCAGAATCCGGCCAAAACCAGAAAATTTGTTAAAAGCAAAATTTTTATTTGAAGTTGATTAGATGACGGATTTAAAGGTAAGCAAAGAGGCTGAATCTGTATATGACAATCGTTTTTTAACCGGACATATAGTTCGTCCGGAATCCGGTTGAAACCTGATTTTTTGGGATCCCAAAACGTTAGTGACGGATACCTATGACATCGCAAAAGTTGTCCGTCTGTCTGTCCGTCTGTCCGTCTGTCCGTCTGTGCGCACGATAACTCTCGAAGGGATTGAGATATTTTGATGAAACTTGGTGGGAGGATCCTTCGGGTCAAAGTACAAGTCAAGTTCGAAGATGGGCTCTGTAGCTCTATATTTGAGGGTGGGGGAGGAGTTTCAAATTAAGGGGCAACAAAATATTTTTTGAAAGCTGTTTAGATAGTGGATTTAGGGGTAAGGAGACACGCTGAATCCGAATATGAAAGTTATTTTCTCGCCGGACAAGTAGTTCGCCCGGAATCCGGCCAAAACCGGAAAGTTTGTTAAAAGTAAAAGTTGTATTTTAAGTTGATTAGATGTTTGATTTAGGGGTAAGAAGACATGCTGAATACGATGGTGAAAACCATTTTCTTCCCTGACAAGTAGTTCGCCCGGAATCCGGCGAAAACCGGAAAATTTGATAAAAGCAAAATTTGTATTTGAAGTTGATTAGATATTCGATTTAGGGGTAAGTAAACGTGCTGAACACGATGGTGAAAACCATTTTCTTGCCGGACAAATAGTTCGTCCGGAATCCGGCCAAAACCGGAAAATTTGTTAAAAGCAAAATTTGTATTTGAAGTTGATTAGATGATAGATTTAAGGGTAAGAAAAAACGCTGAACCTATATATGACAATCATTTTTTAACCGGGCATATAGTTCGTCCGGAATCCGGTTGAAACCGGATTTTTTTTTTTAGAAGTTAAAGTTTTATTTGAAGTTGATTAGATGTTCTTTATAGGGATAAGGAGATACGCTGAACTCGTTTCTGAACTATTTTTTGTTTTTGCTGGGCAAGTAGTTTGCTCGGAATTCGGCCGAAACCGGAAATTTGGCAGAAGTACACCAGGAAGTTTCGATCAGTATCGTCAAAATAGATATGGCTTATACAGGTATATCTGAAATTGGTTTTCTCAGATGATTAGCCTGGCGAAGACTGGATTTGGCGAAGACAAGACGTAGTTAATATTACATTTTTGGGATCCCATCGAAAACTTTGGTCTTGTTTTTTTAGAAGTTAAAGTTTTATTTGAAGTTGATTAGATGTTTTTTATAGGGATAAGGAGATACGCTGAGTTCGTTTCTGAACTATCTTTTGTTTTTGCTGGGCAAGTAGTTTGCTCGGAATTCGGCCGAAACCGGAAATTTGGCAGAAGTAAACCAGGAAGTTTCGATCAGTATCGTCAAAATAGATATGGCTTATACGGGTATATCTGAACTTGGTTTTCTCAGATGATTAGCCTGGCGAAGACAAGACCTAGTTGTCTGGTCAAATGTTAAATTTTTGGGATCCCATCGAAAACTTTGGTCTTGTTTACCTACGATTTTTTCGCGCTTTTTCCGCCTAGCCGAATTTTGCTAGGCCCCATCGGAACCTTTGGTCTTGTTCAATGTTACGATCATGCATTTTTAATCTGATATAATAAGCTTACCTAAATACTTGAGTACTGAAGAATTTTTAAACTGTACTTTTTGGGATCCCAAAACGTTAGTGACGGATACCTATGACATCGCAAAAATGTCCGTCTGTCCGTCTGTCTGTAAGCACGATAACTCTCGAAGGGATTGAGATATTTTGATGAAACTTGGCGGGAGGATTGTTTGGGTCAAAGTACAGGTCAAGTTCGAAGATGGGCTCTGTAGCCCTATATTTGAGGGTGGGGGAGGGGTTTCTAATTAATGGGTAAAAAAAAAATATTTTTTTAAATCTATTGAGATAGTTGATTTAGGGGTAAGGAGACATGCTGAATCCGAATATGAAAGTTATTTTCTCACCGGACAAGTAGTTCACCCGGAATCCGGCGAAAACCGGACACAAAATTTGTGACCTCCGCTACCCCTTTTCTCAGTAAAGCTCTGCGCGGGATTTTTATAGCCTAGCTCTGCGCAGAGCTTACGTAAGAGAGAGAGAGCTAGTGCGATCAGGGTCGAAGGGGTTGGTATAATGGAAAAGAGTAGGTGGTTGCGGGCTATATAACAGTTGGAAAGTTTAGAGGGGTTGACAACTTCAATAGTAGGGTACACACTGAAACCAAAAATAGGCCGATCTCAATTGTGAGACAAGTGGGGGACTTCTAATAGTCTCATGGTCTGATAATAGGCTGTTAGACCATAATCATCTTCGGCAGTGAGGGGTTAACAGTTTCGTCTACTTGGTGTACCGACAATTTGTTTTCTGTGCTTTATATGGTACGAAGAATTTGGTACCACTTCTATCACGAGGACATGGAGTCGTAAGTAAGAATCGGTTGCTAGAATCTTTGGTGATGAGGGGTTGCCAACTTTTGCTAGTTGGTATACCTTTTATTTTTTGCCAGTGTACTTCATTGTAAGAACGATACTGGGCCATGTCTATCACGGGGAGATGGACTTGTAAGTAAGAATCGGTTGCTACACTGTTAAAAGTTTTACGACATTTCCCTAGAATACGTCGCTATCGCAACACTTCAAAGAAAATCTGTTGAAAATCTCGCTCTTTTCCGTAAAAAGTGTCTGCATAGCGACATTTTTCTTGAAAGTGTTGTGATAGCGACATTTTCTAGGGAAATATCGTAAAGCTTTTAATGGTGTAGAAGGGCTTCGCGAGGGGCTTGAAACTTTAAACTTCGATCTGTTTCTAAATATTACAAGTAAAGATTATTGATCTATCAACATCATATAGTAGATTTTTGGGATCCCATCGATACCTTTGGTCTTGTTCCTTACGTAGAATTTTGGGATAATACTTATACTTAGGTAAACATTTCTTGGAGTACTTAGTAGGTTAGGCTACTTGTACTTGAGTAAAAAGAAACAGAAGTACCAAGCACAAGACTGGCTGGGTGGACTTTATATGCCACTATAACCCCTGTCCCGCGACTGGGGGTCGAGCGTGCTAGCCAAGCTTGGGTTGAAGGACCTATGATGACCTGTCACCATTTACTAATCAATTTCTGTTCCGTGTCTTTGATTTGTTCATATATTCTTTCATTTATTTATCTCCCTCTCTGTTAACTGTGACATTGATGATGTCTTCCTCTTTACATGGCGTGACAAAGAAAACGACAGGTATCACGACTGAATCGTTATAGGTCAATTTCGGTATCCCACGCAGAAACCTTGGCTTATTAGAGATCACAAGTGATCGCTGATTAGAGATCACTGCATAAGTGTATCCTATCTCCTCTATTGACAATACACTGATTATCACGCTTGCCACGTTTGTTCTTTTTACGTTGACGTATCATGCGCCCGAACATTGTTTCTGATAAGCTTATTCGTTCGGAGAGCGGATATGCAAATTTTGCCGAGATTGTCGTCCAAAGCAAGGGACACGGACAGAGGCTAAAAACAGCCGAAGCCGTGTGAAATCTTCTATAAGTACAGCTTATTTGTAAAGTGGCCAACTGCCTCAGAACATCTGAGCACCATGTATGTAGCACGAGGTTTCCTTTGAAGGATGGACAAGGGAGGGGGACTAGCAATTCATTCGTAAGTAGGCCTACAACTCTTGAGCAATAAGTTATTTCGGGCCCTTGAGGAACATGAAAATGTAACATGATCCATTCTGGACCTGAAACAGGACATCCGGCATTTATGTTCTTGTCAATTATCAAGTGTCATCCAGATTTGAAAACATACCGGATTCCCTCTGTCCATGCCCCCCCCCCCTTACCGTGGCATGTTAAGCGAGTCACAAGATTTTCAGTGGCCCCCTTCACCCGCGATTATCGGATCCGATCCGGAGTGGAAAGGGAGGGGGACTAGCAATTCATTTGTAAGTAGGCCTACAACTCTTGAGCAATACATTATTTCGGGCCCTTGAGGAACATGAAAATGTAGCATGATCCATTCTGGACCTGAAATTGGACATCCGGCATTTATATTCTTGTCAATCATCAAGTGTCATCCAGATTGGAAAACATACCGGATTCCCTCTGTCCAAGCCCCCCCCTCACCGTGGCATGTTAAGCGAGTCACAAGATTTCCGGTGGCCCCCTTCACCCGCGACTATCGGATTCGATCCGGAGTGGAAACGAACATCAGAGAAAAGCGTCTTGCCAATTATCATTCATATCTGAACACCTGTTGGAAAGTTATACATCAATCAAGTTTCCGGAGACCCCCTCACTCCGCTCCCCAGGGTGTTCAGATCCTAGAAGTGACACTTTCTGTCAATTTGGTCGTGACCGAACACGCCTGTTTGTCGCAAGTTTTGTCGTCCTAGTATATGGAGAACACAGCTTATCGTGAAGTAACTTAACATGCGATCCCCCGAATTCCGGAGACACCTTCACTCCAACTCCCTCACAGTGCCCAGATCCGGTAGTGTCCAGTAAATGACGTATCTGGGAATCTTCTTCCCACGAAGTCATTTCCCAATCCATCCACTCTCAGAGTTCCAAAAGATATCCCCCCCCACTCCACCTCCCCCACACATTGCAGATCCGGGAATAAAATGGAACATCCAAAACACGCCATCTTGCCTATTATCAAGTTTCATTCAAATCGAATCATCATTCGAAAGTTACCCGTATGGAAATAATTCAAGTCGTAAACGATCGTAAACGATCGTTTTTTTACAATTGTATTATGGGACATTCCGATCGTAAACGATCGTTTTTTTACGATCGGAAACAGTTGTTTACGATTGGAAACAGTTGTTTACGATTGGAAACAGTCGTTTACGATTGAAAACAGTTGTTTACGATCGTATTTTTACGATCGGAAACGATCGTAAACGATCGTTTTTTTCCAATTGTATTATGGGACATTCCGATCGTAAACGATCGTTTTTTTACGATTGGAAACAGTTGTTAACGATTGTATTTTTACGATCGGAAACGGTTGTTTCCAATCGTAATTTAAGGGCCGGGAATTGTTGTTTCCATCGAATTTTCACGATCGGGAACGGGTGTTTCCCGACTGGGTGTTTCAACTTACCCTGCACCCCCACCCCTAGCCTAGACCCAGGCCCTGAACTGCAACGACTTCTATTCTATCCAAGTATTCCAACCCCAACGAACCTTTCATTTTCTGTGATAGTATCGATGGATATTTGCGTTGTTGCATATACAGGCAAATATTTTTGTTTCCCAAATTATCGATTAAACGGCAACACTCTTAAAAAATCACCAGAGGAAGGTTTAGCACCATAGAGGGGGCTTCGACTACGAAAGATGCTTTTGAAATATTTTGCGCTTCAAAAAAAAGTGAAAGTAGCAAAAACACGGATGACAGTTCTCAACTTCAAGCATTTCCACGGCTTTTATTTATTTATTATAAATAAACAACTGAAAACGATCGTAAACAGTTGTTTACGATCAGGATTTCAGATTCTCCATTTTTGTTAAACTTTTCGATCGTTTGCACATTAAAAAAAGAATTAACTTCCCTTCTATCGTTGTTGAGATTCAGGTCTTGTTTCAGGTCTTGAAAACCGAACCAAATTTTCCAGATTGAAAACGACTGTTTCCGATCGGAAACAACTGAAAACGATCGTAAACAGTTGTTTTATGACACTTGAAAAAACAATTATGCAAAACTAAAAACTAATCAACTTTCTTATTGCCGTAGTTAGAAATCAGGTCTGTATTTATCCTCTTGAAAATAAAAACAATTGTTTCCGATCGAAAACAGTTGAAAACGATCGGAAACAATTGAAAACGATTGTTAAATTACGATCGTAAAAAAACGATCGTAAAAAAACAATCGTAAAATTACGATCGTAAAAAAACAATCGTAAAATTACGATCGTAAACAACCCTTTCCAATCGTTAACAATTGTTTACGATCGAAAACAACTAAAAACGATCGTAAACAGTTATTTAATTACACCTGAAAAAAACGATCGTAAACAATTGTAAAATTATGATTGAAAACAGTTGTTTCCGATCGTTTACGATTGGGATTTTAGTTTCAGCTTTTTGTTAAACTATTTTGATTATGCAAAACTAAACACTAATCAACTTTCTTATTGCCGTAGTTAGAAATCAGGTCTGTATTTATCGTCTTGAAAATAAAAATAATTGTTTCCGATCGAAAACAGTTGAAAACGATCGGAAACAATTGAAAACGATTGTTAAATTACGATCGTAAAAAAACGATCGTAAAATTACGATCGTAAAAAAACGATCGTAAAAAAACAATCGTAAAATTACGATCGTAAAAAAACAATCGTAAAATTACGATCGTAAACAACCGTTTCCAATCGTTAACAATTGTTTACGATCGAAAACAACTAAAAACGATCGTAAACAGTTATTTAATGACACCTGAAAAAAACGATCGTAAACAATTGTAAAATTATGATTGAAAACAGTTGTTTCCGATCGTTTACGATTGGGATTTTAGTTTCAGCTTTTTGTTAAACTATTTTGATTATGCAAAACTAAACACTAATCAACTTTCTTATTGCCGTAGTTAGAAATCAGGTCTGTATTTATCGTCTTGAAAATAAAAACAATTGTTTCCGATCGAAAACAGTTGAAAACGATCGGAAACAATTGAAAACGATCGTTAATTACGATCGTAAAAAAACGATCGTAAAATTACGATCGTAAACAACCGTTTCCAATCGTTAACAATTGTTTACGATCGTTAACAACTGTAAACAATTGTTAACAATTGTAAACGATCGTTAACAACTGTTTACGACTTAATTATTTCCATACGGGTAAGCATGCCACAAGATTCGGGATTCCGCCTCCCTCCATCCGGCATCCCCCCCCCAGGATGGTCGAATCTCAGAACTGAGAATTTCCAAGTCAATCTGGTTGGATCGTAAATATGGTTGCCAACTTTCATCCTCCTGGCACATCTCGAAGTACCATAACTCGCGATCTCCGGACCGACTAACTTCTCAGCCGGGCTCTGGACATTTTGTTATTTAATTTATTATTGAAAAGAACCTGAACCTGAACCGACAGACAAACGGAAGAGCGGTCGGCTTGATCAGTGCGTGACGCGAACTTTTAACCTGAACTTAGAATGTATGATAAGACGTATCACATAAAACCGATACATAAAACTTTAATCCTAGCTACTCGTCAATTTTTATTGTGGCAGAAAAACGTTGAGGTGAAAGATAGATACGTAAAGGTTTACTGGCAGGTCTGTGTTAGTTTTAGAGAGAACGTCGCTGGATCTAGTTCAATAAGGTAACATAACACTGTATATGAGATTAGGCAAAGGTTCTTCGAATCCAGTAGAAGTACGCTAACACTGAACGGTCGCAGAAGAAAACATTACAGCCTATACCAGGCAACTTCAGGGCAAAGAAGACTGTATACGACTTTACTTAAACAGTGTCACTGAACTGTGTTTAAACCTTGTCGTAAGCCTCACCTAAGGAATGGTTCGCAAATTCATCGAGCATAATCTTTTGGGTCCCGTGTTCAGTCGACGAAAGAAGTTGAAGTTCGTGCAGCTTCTCAGTCCACCTGCGTGTGGAACGGAGGTTAAATCAACTCTTTCGAATTTGAGGCATTCCAAAAATGTATGGGTTTGCTTCTTAGGTTTCACACTTGACCAACTGGTCTCAACATGGCTTCACGTCTTGATGCGATGGCAGCTATTATAGCAATCTTCTTATTCTTCGTTTTGCAACCAACGAACAGCAAAATCATCGCAGACTTCATTGAACGAAAAATAGAGAAATCTTTCAATACGCGAGGATGCGCTCTTCTACTAAGCGAGAATGAGAAGCCTGGTCTAAAGCTTAGCCTCCCAGTCTACAGGGTGTCGCTTGATAACGTGGCAACCCTGGTTACTCAACGATATTGCAGAAATATCATAGTCTACACGAATGACTTAGCAAAGATGGAACGCGCGATGACCCACCTTCACAAGGTGAAAGCTGTCTTGGCTAACGACCGAGTTTTCATCATCACAAGAAAGCCAAAGGAAATTCCGAAGTCTATTCTTCAGAAGTTCGTAAAAACCGTCGCTCTTAGTCGAATGAAGCGGCAGATCTTTTCATTGTGGAGACAGGAATTCCGAAACCTCGACGGTGCCGTTGAGATGAAGCTAGCAGCCGACGCCGAAGATTTGACTGTCCTCTTTGAAGGCACCTTGGCTACTATCGCCGGATCGACAATCAAACTTGGTACTTTCCACTTTCAACCGAGCGTTATTTTCCTCAACAAAACCAACGATGTCACCGGCATTGACGTGGAGATAGTCAAACTGTTCGCAGAAACCATTGGAGTTAAGGTCGAAACTGTCGAGCCATCTGACGGTCTTATGTGGGGGGCTTCCACCAACGATTCGAGAATCTTCACCGGGAACACAGGGATGATAATACATGGCGAGGTTCACATTGGTGTTGCAAACTACATACTGATGGAAATATACACGAAAGTTGTAGACAACATTTACCCCCACGATACGGAAAATTTCGCAGTTCTTGCTCCACCCGCTGCGATGCTCCCAAAGTGGATGGCAATCGTGGTCCCATTAAGCAGAGATATGTGGATGGCAACATTCACCTTATTTATTGCATCTTTCGTCTTGATTGTGTCTGGAGCTAAGGTATATAAAAAACTATTCCATCAACCTGTCGGGACCCTTGACAGCCCCTCTTATGCAGCTATATACAACATACAGGCATTGACGGGGATAGCCGGAGAAGAAGACGACAGTAAATGGCCTCTGCGAGTATTCGTTGTCTCAGTTTGTGCTACTTATTTCTTCATCACAGTGTCCTACAGAGCAAGCCTGGTTGCAAACATATCTGCACCTATCTTTGAACCACCAATAGACTCGTTCAAGGGAATAATGGATGGTGGTTTAAGGCTGATCAGTACAGGAGAATCATTTCGACTGGATCTGGTAGAGTCACCAAACCCATACCTTAAGACACTGGCAAAGACTTTTAAGGCCACGCTGGACCATGACTGGGCCATTGGGGAAGTCGCTGCTCGAAGGGGAACTTACATGGAAACAACGGAAGCCCTTCTTGTAAGTAGTGCGGTCAATTTTATAATATTTTAATTAGGCTGAAAAACAAAATTTGGAATCAACGACACACGAAATTGCCAGCATCACCAACTTGCTAGGTTGCTAGTTCGAAACGTGAACGAACTTTAAACTGTGTGGAACTATGAATCTGGTCTTGTTGGGTCGCCGTCCATTTTGGTCATGCATTTTAGTTGCATTTTATACAAAAAGAATGTGAAGGAAATAAGGATTTTCGCTTCACCTTTTGTTATGGTTAACTGACATTAGAACTGACAAGTTTTTCCCATCCAGCTCATCGCGGCGACCGAGTTTACTGATCGCTACGGAGAACCTCGTTTGCGCATCATGCGGGAGTACCTAAAAGCTTTCAACATCGTCGCCTACGTTCCTAGGAACTCACCTTTGAAGAGCCGGTTCGATGCTACTTCAGTCCGAATCAAGCAAGCGGGTCTTCATCCCACCAATAGGGTCTGGTCGATATCAGGTCTTCGCTAGATCCTCTAATACGTATTTATGCCCTGGTCAGATTACCTCGGTTGTGGCCAGGTTACGATCGGATGTTATTCGGAAACCCATAGAATATTTTGATGATCCAACTTTATTTTCATTTTTATTCTTTATTTTTACAAACAACACCTCATAAATCTGATCAAAGGATTTTAACGTTCGTACCCGATTCTGACTAAACCTTTAGTCAGTTGTAAGGAAAATGCACGGATAGACGGATTCAGAATTACTATCGTTCTACCGGCAGTAACTGGCAAAGAATATTAGAACTGATGTTCGCGGGTTACGGCCAAACGACTGATCCGCTGAGATAAACAGGAACAGATATTGATTTTAGCATGCATTCTTCTCCATGTTTAAGCTCTGATCGAGCTGTAAGGCAAAGTGCGGATAGACGGATTCAGAACTACTATCGTTCTACCGACAGGAACAGGCACAGAGTATTAGAACTGATGTAAAAAGAGTGAAAGTGTTGGTTTTCTGCGGGTTACGGCCAAACGTTTGATCCGCTGAGATAAATAGGAACAGATAATGATTTAGCATGCATTCTTCTCCATGTTTAAGCTCTGATCGACATCTGAAGAATTTCCGGTTTTGCCGGATTTCGGATGAATTCCTTGTCCAGTGCAAAATTGAAGTTCGGATGGGTATTCGGAATGTATTTCACCCCTATTCCGAATCACTTGTCGACTTGTGAAAACAACTCTTAATGTTGACCAATTTTTAGTTTTTGGCCGGATTCTGGGCGAACTACTCGTCCGGCAAGATGTTAAAGTTAAAAAATGGATTCAACATATATAATCGACTTCAGTACAACTTTTTACTTCTAACACAATTTCCGGTTTTGGCCGGATGTCGGGAGAGCCACTTGTCAGGCAAGAAAGTCTTTACATCTATATAAGTGATAAGTCTTTACATTTACATAAGTGATAAGTGAGTAGTGGAAAAACCTTGCTAAAATTGAGTAAATATTTTGGTTCTATTTAACCTTCGGGTTTCCTACTCAAAATATTTTTTATCATATTTGGAAGTTTGGTTTAGTCTCAAAACAAAAGTTGCACCGGGTCTTTTGCATTCTTGTACCTTACGTGTACCTATTGACTACCGGACTTACCATCTTCTTTACCACAGTTAACTGACAAATTCTACAAACACTTACCACATTCCTATGCCGGGGTACCGGGACTGTCTAGGTCTCAGGCCTGTCGTGTAGGAATCTTCTTGACTATTCGACCTTCTACTTATTTGTTTACCTTACCCAAGTCAACTGACGTAGATCTTACCAAACCCTACCACATTCTTATGCCGGAGTACCGGGACTGTTTAGGTCTCAGGCGTGCCGTGTAGGAATCTTCTTGACAATTTGACGTCATACTTAATTGTTTACCTCACTAAATTCAAATGACAAAAACTTAGAAGCCTTACCTTATTCTTATGCCGGGGTACCGGGACTGCAAAAGTCTCAGGCCTGCCGTGTAGCAGTATTCTTGACTTTTTGACTTTACATTTCTTGTTTTTTCTCACCGTAGCTAACTGACAATCTTACAAACTTACACATTCTTATGCCGGGGACTTTCTAGGTCTCAGGCCTTCCGTGTAGGAATATTTTTCCAACGACTTTATTTTCTTTTACATTTTGACATTTTCACCAAGATTAACTTAACCCTACACAACCTTACTTGTACCTACCGTGTTCTTATGCCGAGGTTCCGGGACTTTCAAGGTCTCAGGCCTTCCGCGTAGGGATATCCGTATTCACCGCTTCATTTCGAGTTTTCAACCAAGGAAGAAGAGGATCAAGGACGAAGGAAGGAATTTAAAGATAAAGATTTTGAGTTTTGCATAAAGTTTCGTGCTAAATAAACTTCTACGAATTTCAACCAAAAAGTGGTGTTTGTTTCCGTTTTAGCGGGTCTTGCCTGTCACGTTGGCGGGTGCGCATAGGCCGCTCGTTACGCTATCTCGAGAGCTGAGCTGAGTTGCGTTTTATTTGAAGTTCATAGTACAGCGGGAGCGGACGGCGGACTGTAAGTAGCCGTTTTATTCCCGGCGGACTACGTCAGAAGGTACGCTGAACAACTCCCTGCCTCACCCAGCGTACAAACTAGCGGGTCCGCTGGCACTCAGCGGGTGACCCGCTAGCAAATAAAACGACTTCGGGCATCCCGCGCCTTCCCAGCGTACGGCCCGCTCGCGAATAAAACGGCAACGGACAGTCCGCTGTACGATGAACTTCAAATAAAACGCAACTCTGATTGTGGCTTTAGCCCCGCTACAATTTGTAAGCAAAACTCTTAAGATAAGAATGATCATAGACCCCTGGGAATCACTAAACTGTATAGTTTGGAAAATATTTATTTTTGAACTTTTCTGTAACGATGCGCACTTTAAAGGCGCTAGAAATTCATCTGTAAGCAATACTAATAGTTCCTTGGGGATCATTAACATGTCGTTTGATGAAAAGCAATTTTTTCACTTTTCGGTTAAGATGCGCACTTTAAGGGTGCTAGAGATACAAATTATAAGCAAAACCCTTGTGGCACAAATGATCATCGACTAAAATGCATCGTTTGATCCAAAGTACTTTTTGACTTTGAAGTTAAGATGTGCACTTTAAGGGAGTAGAAATTCGTTTGTAAGCAAAACCCTTGAGGCAAAAATGATCGTGGCCTCACGGGGATCATGAAAATGTGTAGTTTGCTTAAAAGTATTTTTTTTTTGCTTTGCGGTTAAGAGTAGAGCTTTAGGGAATGTCGGATTTCAAAAGTGACGCCTTCTAAGCCAATCTTGTCGAATCTCTAAATTTCCAGCCAAGTTTCATCGTCCTAGCACATCTGGAAGTACCTTAACTTGCGATTTGAGCATTTTGTTTGCGAGTTTGTTTGTTATTCACACCAAGATCCGTCTCGATTTCTCCAGTCTAGGCGGGTCACGTATTTTCCGGCCTCCCCCCCCCCAAACAGTTGTCGGATCTGATCCGGACATGACAAAGAACATCAGAGACATGTCTTCTGTTCAATTATTAAATTTCACTGGAATCCGATCACCCGTTCCAAAGTTGCGCATGACTCAATATTCCGGATTCCCCCTCCCTCCACTTCCCCCACAATGATCGGATCGAGAAATTTTGTATCTCCAAGTCAGTCAGTTGTCAGTTGTAAAATCCCCCAACCGCCATCACCGGAATTCCGGAAAACCCCTTTCTGCCCCCCCCCCCAAAGGGTCCGGATCCAGTCTTATTGTGTAAACGATTGATCTAGAGCAGATGCGTGTTCTTCCCAGCAAGTTTTACTCCGATCCCTCCATTCTAACCGTTTCCAGTCTACTCCCCCCAACTCCCCCAAAGCTGTCGAATCCGGTCCGGACTTCAAATGGAACATCAGAGATATGTCATCTATTCAGTTCTCAAGTTTCATTCTAATCCGATAACCCGTTCGAAAGTTACGCACTACTAAACTTTCCGGATTCCCCCTCCCTCCACTCCCCCCCAGATGGTCGGATCGGGGAACTGATTATTTCCAAGTTAGTTTGGTCGGGTCCCTGGCCTGATGTGCCTGCCAAGTTTCATCGTCCTAGCGCATCTGCAAGTACTCTAACTCTCGATCACCGGACTGACCGACCGAACGACCGAACGACCGACCGACGGAAAAGTGATCGGTATATAATAATAATAATAATAACGCTTGTTTATTTAGGCAAAAGGCCATACAAGTTTTACACATTTCACTTTACAAATAAACTATTACACCTCTATATCTACTATGCTAAACTTTCATTCCTTGGCACTTGGCCGGAAGGCAAGTGCCATACACATAGCACTATCGCTACTCAGGTTTCAGTATCGGAGGGGGGGGGGAGGGGGTCGCCGGAGGGGTTGGAACCGGGGGGTCCCCGAGGGGGGGCGCCAGGGGAATTCTTGCCTATACCCATGGACGAGTATTCCTCTTCTGTCAAAGGGTCTCATAGAGAGAAACAGAGTCATCTCTATCATGTTTAGATCCAAGTTTTCCTCAAGTCGGTCGAACCGCTTCTCGACCTGTCATTACATGTTTCCAACTAAATAGTCACTTTTAGCCTACTCCTATTTATCAAAGGATGGGGGGGAAGGGTAAAGAGGAGGGAATGACATTCCACCCCTGTAACATAATCCTATTTTGCCAGCAGTGGCGTATATTTACAGAAGGTTCAACTTCAGTTACATGAAGGAATTCAAATTAAAACAAAATCCCTAAGTTCTCGATAAACCATTTAATCCAAAACAGTTATAACAACAAGACCAAAGGTTCCGATGGGATCCCAAAAATTTAATATTTGATCCAGACAATCGGGTCGTGTCTTCGCCAGATCCAGTCTTCGCCAGGCTAATCATCTGAGAAAACCAAGTTCAGATATCACAACCTCGCTGAGGCTGTAGCTGATGGTTAAGTTATTATGCATACGTTTTATTTTTTAATTTTTGTTTGATATTTGTCTGTTGATTTGTTTTATGCGTAGTTGTCGTTTCATATTTTTGGCCAGTCATGTGTGCGTTTACTATATCTTTTACTCTCTGATTTCTGGAGGAATTAAATGAATTGAATTGAATACCTCTATAAGCCATATCTATTTTGACGATACTGATCTAAACTTCCTGCTTTACTTCTGCCAAATTTCCGGTTTCGGCCGAATTCCGATTGTCCAGCAACCGGGTTCCGGACTATATGTCCGGGTAAAAAAAGATTGTCATATACAGATTCGGCGTCTCTTCTTACCGCTAAATCTGTCATCTAATCAACTCCAAATAAAACTTTTGCAATTTTAACAAATTTTCCGGTTTTGGCCGGATTCCGGGCGAACAAGTTGTCCGGGTAGAAAATGCTTTTCACACAAGTGTTCAGGATGTCTTCTTACCCCTAAATCGAACATCTAATCAACTTCAAATAAAACTTTTACTTTTAGCAAACTTTCCGGTTTTGGCCGGCCGGGCGAACTACTTGTCCGGCGAGAAATGGTTTTCACCATCGTGTTCAGCATTTCTTCTTACCCCTAAATCAAACATCTAATCAGCTTCAAATAAAACTTACTTTTAACAAACTTTCTAGTTTTGGCCGGATATTGGGCGAACTACTTGTCCGGCGAGAAAATGGTTTTCACCATCGTGTTCAGCATGTCTTCTTATCCCATAATCGACTATCAAATTAGCTGTTTACACATAACCCTACACCCTCCCCCACCCCTAAATGTAGGGCTACAGAGCCCATCTACGAACTCGACCTTACTCAGACCCAAAGAATCCTCACACCAAGTTTCATCAAAATATCTCATTCCCTTCGAGAGTTATCGTGCTTACAGACGGACAACTTTTGCGATGTCATAGGTATCCCCCCGCTTACGTTTTGGGATCCCAATAATAAAAATAATAAATATAATCACACCAAGCTAGGCTAGGACATAGATAAATAAGAAATTAACTCATCCGAACACAACAAGGGCTTAAAGTTTGACCGAAAAGGCTGGGATAGGACAATCTAGTTACCCATCACTTATTCACTTAAATTGGCTTGAAGACCCGCTGAAAATCCGTTACTTCGTTGTTCCGCTATTCACGAATAAACGATTTTCAAATAGTGGAACTTCCGTGCGATTTGTGTTACCTGTATGCACTTGTATTTTTGTTGTATGCCTTAGGAGAAAGATTTATGATCTTTTTATGGCACTTGCCTTCCGGCCGAGTGCCATGTACCGATCACTTTTCCGTCGGTCGGTCGGTCAGTCCGGTGATCGCGGGTTAGGGTACTTCCAGATGTGCTAGGACGATGAAACTTGGCAGGCATATCAGGGACCCGACCAAACTAATTTAAAAATAGTCACTTCCCCGATCCGACAATCGTGGGGGGGAGGGAGGGGAGCCAGAATCCGGAATTTAGGGGCATGCATAACTTTCAAACGGGTGATCGGATCTTCATGAAACTTGATATTTGGAAAGACGTCATTTCTCAGATGTCCTGATTCAAGTCCGGATCGAATCTGATTAATGTGGGGGGGGGGGTCGGAGGGGGGAACCGGAAATCATGTGACACGCTTAGACTGGAGCGATCGGGATGAAACTTGGTGGGAGGAACAAGCACATACCCTAGTACGTCATTGACAGACCCGGACCGGATTCGTGCACTGTGGGGTAGTTGGAGGGGGTTTCCGGAATTCCGGTGATACGGAGTTAAGTTACTTCCAGGTGTGCTAAGGACAATGAAATTTGGCAGGCAAATCAGGGACTCGACCAGATTAACCTGAAAATAGTCAAATTCCCGATCCGACCATCGTGGGGGGAGTGACGGGAGGGGGAATCCGGAATCTTGAGGTATGTATAACTTCCGAACGGGTGATCGGATCATAATGAAACTTGATACGTAGAAAGATCACATATCTCGGAAGCCCAGTTTCAAGTACGGACCAGATCCGATGAAGGTGGGGGGGGGTCGGAGGGTGGAACCGGAAAACTTTTGACACGCTTGGAGTGGAGCGATCGGAATGAAACTTGGTGGAAAGAACAAGCACAAGCCCTATGTACATAAGTGACAAATAGTGGGCACTGTGGGGGAGTTAGAGGGAGGGGGGTCCGGAATTCCGATGATCGCAAGTTAAGGTACTTCCAGACGTGCTAGGACGATAAAACTTGGCTTGAAAATTAGAGACTTGACATGATTGGCTTAGAAATAGTCAGTTCCTTGATCCGACCATCGTGGGGGGAGTGGAGGGAGGGAGAATCCTGAATCTTGAGGTATGTATAACTTTTGAACGGGTCATCGGATCTTAATGAAACTTGATATTTGGAAAGACCTCATGTCTCAAATGTCCTGTTTAAAGTCCGGATGTAATCCGATGAATGTTGGGGGGGGGGAGGTGGAGGGGAGAACCCGAAATATTGTGACAAGCTTAGAGTGGAGCTATTGGGACGAAACTTGGTTGGAAGAACCAGCAGAAGCTCTAGATACATCAGTGACAGAACCGGACCGGGTTCGGGCACTGTGGGGGGAGTTGGAGGGGGGGTCCGGAATTCCGGTGATCGCGAATCAAGGTACTTCCAGATGTGTTAGGACGATGAAACTTGGCTTGGAAATCAGACACTTGACAATATTGGCTTAGAAATTCTCAGTTCCCAGATCCGACCATCCCTTAAAGTACTAATCGCAACCACAACGTACAAAAAATACTTTAGCAAAATACACATTTTCGTGATCCCTATGAGCCCATGATCATTTTTGCCTTAAGGAATTTACTCACAAGTGATTTCCTTAAAGTACAAACAATACTTCTGAGTAAAATATACATTTTCGTGCTCCCGATGAGTTCATCATGTTTTTTACTCCAAGAGTTTTGATTACAAATGATCACAACAAACCCACAAATTGACGAATTCCTACTTTCATCCTCTAACCCAGCCTTGCAAGTGCTTCCAGCTCTTGTTTTGTTCAGGCACTAAGCAATCTTCACCAATCTCACCGCTGCCAACTGGAAAGCCGCGTTTGTGTTGAGATTAGAATTTCCCGCGTCATAGTAGAATTTACGCTGTGGGGACGGCCGCAGATATTCTGAACGTCATAACTAGAGCAGATAGTGGAAAATAAAAAAAATCCCTTTGCAAAATCCAAATAATTCCGTATATTCTATTAAATGAAACAAAAATAAGTTGGCTTTTCAGTTAAACTTTAAAGAACACCTCGCACTACATGGTGTTTCTGCTCAGATGTCGTGAAATAGTTGACCACTGTAAAACTACGATATGCTTACAGAAAATTACACACGGCTTCGGCTATTTTTAGCATTTTCCAATCTTGGCAAAATTTGCATAGCCGGTCTCAGGACGAATAAGCTCATGAGAAACAACGATTAGGCGTATGATACGTAAATACAGAGATCAAACGTGGCAAGGGTGATACTCAGTGTAGGCTATTGCTAACAGAGGAGATAGGATATACTTGTGAAGTGCAGAATTTCGGGAACGAGAATGGATGGAAACACTAGTGAAGTAGAATGAATTATTGTCATAAGTAGCCTACGACGCGTCCTTTAAGGGATCAGGATCTCCGCCCCAAAAATCCCAGTCAGGAATACAGAATCAAGCGAGATGCATGGTGGTATGCGAGATGATGTGTGGTATTGATGGGGAGGATGCGGTACATTTGATATGTCATTGCGAGGAGTTGAAAGGATTAAGAAAGGAAGTGTTTGGTCGGGAGGTTTGGGAGGAAAGGGATTTGGTTTCAAGTATCGGAAGTAAGTGTTTGGTGACCTCCAAAGGCTGGGTAGATTCCTGAAGTTAGCTATGACCCACGTGAACTATTTTTATAGAAGTTGATTTTTGGTTTGTTTTCGGAGTGTATGATATTTTGTTTTTTGTTATTGTGTTATGTTTCCTGCCATGGCCCTTGGGCTTTATTGGGAATAAATTCATTCATTCAAATTCATTCATAATTGTTTCAAATTCATAAGTAGGCAGTTATGCAGGAATATTGAATTGTTCGCTAAGCCAGAGGGTCTCGAAGACTTAAGTGGTGCCCTAAAGGAAAGGAAATCCGACGTATAGCTATGCATATCATGTGGGAGATGGGGGGGGCACAGTTCTAGGGCTCCAACAGACATCAGTATGGATTATGGCAAGATTATCAAGCGACCTAAAGAGCAATGAGATACTCGATACTCGTCCCAGAAAACATGCTTAATTTCCCCTTCGAGATTGTGCCCTAGGCAGCCGACTAATTTGACTAGGCACGCTGTCAATGAAGTCGATAATTCCCGCCAGCGTACAGTAAGATTCATATCGCAAGTCAGCCAAGTCAAGTCTTTATCCAAAAAATACACAAAACAGGTTGTGTATCTTCTAATGGAAGGTAGGCCACTTGTGGCGTTTTTTGTTTCTTTGTCAGTTTATTATTCTTGCAGATTTCTATCCTTTTCTTTCTTTCTTCTCTTCTTTTTACTAGTTTATTTGATTTACTTTTTATGAAATGAAGGTTAAGCCCTATATATTATCAGGCGGCTTTATTGTGGGACTGGACAAAGGCGTATTTTCGCCGTTCAAAGGAACAGAAAACTTGACTCGGGGAGCTAGCTAACATATCAAGAATGTACCCCGAGTCGATACTGAGAGTAAGAAAAATTCTCGTTACGACCATTGCAGTTTCCGAGAATTCGACTTTTGAGCAAAAGATTTGCAAAAGCAAAAGGTGTGTGTGCCGCGACTGACTAGGAATCGAACCCCGGCCGTCTTGTCGGGGAGGTCGTTAGTCTGTAGTCTACATGTAACAAGACCAAAGGTTTCGATGGGATCCCAAAAATCTAATATTTGACCCAGACAACTAGGTCTTGTCTTCGCCAGATTCAGTCTTCGCCAGGCTAATCATCTGAGAAAATCAAATTCAGATATACCTGTATAAGCCAATCGAAACTTCCTGCTTTAGTTCTGCCAAATTTCCGGTTTCGGCCGAATTCTGAGCGAACTACTTGTCCAGCCAAAAAAAGATAGTTCAGAAACGAATTCAACGTATCTCCTTATCCCTATAAAGAACATCTAATCAACTTCAAATACAACTTACTTATAAAAAAAAAATCCGGTTTCAACCGGATTTTGGACGAACTATATGTCCGGTTGAAAAATGAAAAATGATCAGCGCCCCTTCTTACCCTTAGATCTGTCATCTAATCAACTTCAAATAAAAATTTTACTTTTAACAAATTTTCCGGTTTCGGACGGATTCCGGACGAACTACTTGTCCGGCGAGAAAATAGTTTTCACCATCGTGTTCAGCATGTCTTCTTACCCCTAAATCGAACATATAATCAACTTCAAATAAAACTTTTACTTTTAACAAACTTTCCGGTTTTGGCCGGATTCCGGGCTAACTACTTATCCGGCGAGAAAATGGTTTTCACCATCGTGTTCAGCATGTCTTCTTACCCCTAAATCGAACATCTAATCAACTTCAAATAAAACTTTTACTTTTCACGAACTTTCCGGTTTCGGCCGGATTCCGGGCGAATTACTTGTCCGGCGAGAAAATGGTTTTTACCATCGTGTTCAGCATGTCTTCTTACCCCATAATCGACTATCACATTAGCTGTTTCAAAATATTTTGTTTGCCCCTTAATTTGAAACCCCTCCCCCACCCTCAAATATAGAGCTACAGAGCCCATCTTCGAACTTGACTTGTACTTTGACCCAAAGGATCCTCCCACCAAGTTTCATCAAAATATCTCAATCCCTTCGAGAGTTATCGTGCGTACAGACGGACGGACGGACGGACGGACAACTTTTGCGATGTCATAGGTATCCGTCACTAACGTTTTGGGATCCCAAAAAGGCGAACTTTTACAGTACATAAGTGCATAATTACAGTGCATAAGGGGCAAGGGCCTGCCAGCTAGCTCTGGGAACACTAAGGAGGGGGTTCGAGACGGTTCGAGATAACAAAGAAGGGGGGGCCTGTCGACAATAAGACCCTGTATATTTATCTAAGCCCCCCGGGCGATTCGATGGCCGAAAGTTGCGTAGTCAAGTTTACTGTTTCTTTCAAGAGGAACGGCGGAATCAAGGGGGACGGCGAGAATAGAGGAATCACTCCACGCGGACTCGCGTACGGAAAACAGCGAGAACACGGGGAATGCTTCCAAAATGGATTTTGTTCGAAAAAAAAATATGTAGTTGACGTAATTAGTCTGGATCCACTTTATTTTTGGTTTTGTTTATTCTGATTGTTTTTAATTAATTTTACATTGCACAACACCAGCAAAAATTGATTCCCCTCCGAATCTGAAAGGGAGTCTTTTTTGATGATGGTGATGCTAATCGGAGCATTCCCTGTCCGTGGCGACTCGCGAGAATACGGGGAGCGAGTCCCCGGGACAAACAAAAACACGGGGACTCCTCAAGTGGAGTCCTCGGGGAACGGGCGAGAATACGCCTTAAGTAAGTTTTTGCACTTTTTCTTCTGTGATTAAACTAAACTAAAGGCGTTTTTCTGGGGTCGGTTGTGGCTCGAAAAAGTGTTTCCGGGGTCGTTCGTATGGCCCAAAACTGTGTTTTCAGGACCATCAAGGTTTTTGTGTCTCGCTTTGTGGCTCGAATCTGACAACTGTCGAAGTGATTTTCGATTTTGTAGCTCGAATTTAGCGGCAAACCAAAGTCTAAATTTAGCGGCAAATCAAAGCCGTGTCGTGCTCGTTAGTAAATACCTTACCGTGTGATGCGGGAAAACATGTACCTTTCCGTGCGGGTGCACGATACTAAAATCACGACGAGTCTGTGATTCGTGAAACATTGAAACAAACAGAAGAGAGATACAGCCAATATATGCACATCGGTGGGTAGACGAGGTTTCGACCCGTCGAATGACACCAAAAACTGTGCTGTAGGTTATACACAGGATAAGTTAGAAGAAGAAGAAGAATTCGTGACATATTCTGCACGATACTAGGTTTTTTACTTTAGCTACACTGTAAAAAGTTTCTCCGAGTAAGGATTAAAGTTAACTGCAGTAGTTGCTACTGGGATTAATCTTATCTCTACTTGGATAAGACTAATCCGAATCACAGATAATCTTATCTCAGTAGAGACAAGCTTAATCCCAGCAGCAAATACTGCGATATTTTTTTATACAGTGTATCAATACAGTGTCATCAAGGAGATGTACACAAAACCGCGGATCGTAAACCAGTTCGTAGAGGGGCTCTGTAGCCCTACATTTAGGGGTGGGAAAGGGGGTTTAAATTAAGGGGCAAACAAAATATTTTGAAACAGCTAATGTGATAGTCGATTATGGTGGTGAAAACCATTTTCTCGCCGGACAAGTAGTTCGCCGGCCAAAACCGGAAAGTTTGTTAAAAGTAAAAGTTTTATTTGAAGTTGATTAGATGTTCGATTTAGGGGTAAGAAGACATGCTGAACACGATGGTGAAAACCATTTTCTCGCCAGACAAGTAGTTCGCCCAGAATCCGGCCGAAACCGGAAAATTTGTTAAAAGTAAAATTTTGTATTTGAAGTTGATTAGATGATAGACTTAAGTGTAAGAAGAGACGCTGAATCTGTACATGCCAATCATTTTTTACCCGGACATATAGTTCATCCGGAATCCGGTTGAAACCGGATTTTTTTTTTTATAAGTTGAAGTTTTATTTGAAGTTGATTAGATGTTCTTTATGGGGATAAGGAGATGGGCTGAATTCGTTTCTGAACTATCTTTTTTGGCTGGACAAGTAGTTCACTCGGAATTCGGCCGAAACCGGAAATTTGGCAGAAGTAAAGCAAAAAGTTTCGATCAGTATCGTCAAAATAGATATGACTTATACAGGTATATCGGAACTTTATTTTCTCAGATGATTAGCCTGGCGAAGACAGGATCTGGCGTAGACAAGACCTAGTTGTCTGGGCCAAATATTAAATTTTTGGGATCCCATCGAAACCTTTGGTCTTGTTTTAATAGCGTTTACAAACTGCTATCTTTGGACCGTCAACATAAACTAACACTGGTTAACATAACATAGCAATACTGGAATTCGAGAAACATCAGACGCAAACGAAGATAGATACCTTCCGTTTGAGTTTTTTGGGGGGTCGAACAGGTAGTAGTTTTTCAAGGGTAGTGTGTTTTTATGGCACTTGCCTTCCGGCCAAGTGCCATATACCGATCACTTTTCCGTCGGTCGGTCGGTCGGTCGGTCTGTCGGTCTGTCGGTCGGTCAGTCCGGTGATCGCGAGTTAGGGTACTTCCAGATGTGCTAGGACGATGAAACTTGGCAGGCATATCAGGGACCCGACCAAACTAATTTAGAAATAGTCACTTCCCCGATCCGACCATCATGGGGGGAGGGAGGGGAGCCGGAATCCGGAATTTAGGGGCATGCATAACTTTCAAACGGGTGATCTGATCTTAATGAAACTTGATATTTGGAATGACGTCATTTCTCAGATGTCCCAATTCAGGTCCGGATCGAATCCGATTAATGTGGGGGGGGGGGAAGTCGGAGGGGGGAACCGGAAATCATGTGACACGCTTAGACTGGAGCGATCGGGATGAAACTTGGTGGGAGGAACAAGCACATACCCTAGGTACGTCATTGACAGACCCAGACCGGATTCGTGCACTGTGGGGGGAGTTGGAGGGGGGTTCCGGAATTCCGGTGATAAGGAGTTAAGTTACTTCCAGGTGTGCTAGGACAATGAAATTTGGCAGGCAAATCAGGGACTCGACCAGATTAACCTGGAAATAGTCAACTTCCCGATCCGACCATCGTGGGGGGAGTGACGGGAGGGGGAATCCGGAATCTTGAGGTATGTATAACTTCCGAACGGGTGATCGGATCATAATGAAAATTGATACGTAGAAAGATCACATGTCTCGGATGCCCAGTTTCAAGTCCGGACCAGATCCGATGAAGGTGGGGGGGGTCGGAGGGGGGAACCGGAAAACTTGTGACACGCTTGGAGTGAAGCGATCGGAATGAAACTTGGTGGAAAGAACAAGCACAAGTCCTATGTACGTAAGTGACAAAACCGGACAAGATTCGGGCACTGTGGGGGAGTTAGAGGGAGGGGGTCCGGAATTCCGATGATCGCAAGTTAAGGTACTTCCAGACGTGCTCTGACGATAAAACTTGGCTTGAAAATTAGAGACTTGACATGATTGGCTTAGAAATAGTCAGTTCCCTGATCCGACCATCCCTTAAAGTACTAATGCTAACCGCAAAGTACAAAAAAATATTTTAAAGCAAAATATACATTTTCGTGATCCCTATGAGCCCATGATCATTTTTGCCCCAAGGGTTTTGCTTACAACTGAATTCCTTAATAATTCCTTATAAAGTACTAATCGCAACCACAACGTACAAAAAATACTTTTTAGCAAAATACACATTTTCGTGATCCCTATGATCCCTCACAAGTGATTTCCTTAAAGTACAAACAATACTTTTGAGCAAAGTATACATTTTCGTGCTCCCGATGAGTTCGTCATGTTTTTTACTTCAAGAGTTTTGATTACAAATGATCACAACAAACCCATAAATTGACGAATTCCTACTTTCATCCTCTGACCCAGCCTTGCAAGTGCCATATGAGCTTACAGCTCTTGTTTCTGGTGTTTGGGGTTTCAGAGTCTAGAGAAAGCTGTTCTATGGCACTGGCGCCATTCCGGTAAGCCTTTAAGGGGGGGGGTAGCATAGATCAATTCTGGGCCCCAGTCCCAGATCTATTGCACGGACCCGAAATTTAATTACTCTTTTTGGGGTTTAAAGTAGTTTTCGAATATACCTTGACGCCATTGCTTTGCACTTAGCCTTTTGAAACCTAATTAGAGGCCCGAAAATCGGAAGTTTTGAAATCTGATGGGGGAAGCCGTCCCTCAAGCTCCCTCCGTTCTATGGTGGTAAGAAGTTACTTACTTTATCGCTTACCTTCTAACTGCAATTTCCAATCCTCGGCAGACGTCCGGTTTTCAAGCCCTTAACGGGTTTCAGCTTCAACAACCACCGGAAGTTCCAATCGAAGAAACGAGCTTTAGAGCAGGCCGGGACAAGTGCAATTTGACTCAATTATAGCATATTGCCCCTGTTCCAACCTGACCAGAGAGCTCTCTTCAGTCATGGCTCCAATGATGTCTAACAAGTGGCAGTGGAACTCGGTGATCGGAGGATGATTTTTCCAAAGACATTGGTAGATGGTCTTTCCAAAACAGAGTGGTGGACTGCTGGAACGCCCTTCAGTCCAGAGCAAAATAACACTGGAGAGTAGCACCAAGACCTATGCTTTCCATGCAACGGAAACGGGCCTGACTCATAGCACCTACGCTCAGGACATTCAAAGCGAGACAAACTTGCGGGCTTAGAAAATTTCTAGTACAGTTAAGATGCGGTCTGCACACATCGAGGAAACATGGGAAGTTGTATCTTTTTTGTGGTGTGTTCGGAATATGGAATAATCGGAGATAGCGGTGGTGCACACTGATTGAGTTTTAGTAGGGACATTCCCTACCGCTAGTGGTGCTTGTGTCGCTGCTATTCGAGTGTGTATCAGTCTTTTCCGCCCTGGCGCTACTCCCTACTATCATTTTGCTCTGCTTCCGTCTGCAGTAGTTTTGAACGACACTATCAACGCCTTAAACATTCTCTGCATAACATGTACGATGAAAAAATGTACGACGAAAAGTCTTTTGGACGTACAAAGTAGAGGTCAATGGCCTATTTTTTTTTTTTTTTTTCATCATATAGCCTACGATAGCAACAGCGTACTTTCGCAGTATTCCGGGGACAAGTTGGGAAGTCGAGGAGAAATTGAGATTTAAGGGTTTCTTTTCTTTGGTGGAGTTAGCGTCTTCCTGACATCTGAACATCGACTTCGGCTCAGTTAAAATGCAAACTTTGCAGATATGCTGATGCAGGATGTAAAATTCGAGCAAACCTTAGTCGGAATATCTATATGTTGTTTGTTTTGGCAGAATAGTTTGTATAAACACATTTTTGGCAGTTTCTTGTGTTTTTTTTTATATGGCCCTCGGGCTTTGAAAAATACAATCATTATTAGAATTATTATTTTACGATTGTATCTATTACCCGTCAAAGTAAGCCCAAGGGGTCAAAACGGAGCAAATATGAGGAAAAAAGAAAAAAAGAAAGAGAAAAGCGCGAATACAAAAGAAGAGCATCCAGAATAAAACTTTATTACGTCGAAGGATTTTCCGTTCGTGATCAATACTTTGGTTATTTGTTTCAATTTGTCTCTCCATTGCTGTTGAGTTCGAGATTTTTCTTTTGTGTTTATCATATTCCGCAACTAATCAAGTTCAACCAATCAATCGATTATCCCAGTATCTAAAGAAAACAAACAACTTACAGCTCCAGCTGAGAAAATTTGAGCAAGACGACACCGAGGAGTTACCAGCTTGTTGGGCACCACTGTACAAGCCTCCGTGGGCACCGGCCACTTAATGTACATCCATTTTGGGAGTGAATAACCCCTCGGGCAACACTCCCATTGGAAAAGGCACAACTGGGTCTACTTGTCCGGCGAAAATAAAAGGTTGATATACCGTCAGCATGACTCTTTACGCACAAATTGACAGTCTTCTAAATCGAAAACAAAATAAAATATTCCGAGAGCCCTAATTTTTAACCCCATCTCTAAATAGGGCTACGGAGCCCACCTTTCAATGAGACCTTTTACCTTTACCTTTACCTTTTACCTTTACCTGAGACCTTAGACCTTTTACCGTATGGACCTTCCCACCAAGTTTGACCAAAATGGCTCAACATCAAGATTTATCGTGTTACCAAGCGGACAGACAAGCTTTCGATCCGTTAAACATATCCGGAAAAAGATTTCTGCGGCGTATGGTTCCATTGTGGCAACAAGTTGCGTTTCAACCGCCTTGTTCTCGCCACGATTTTAAACCCTTTTATGTATCGCACTTTTCTGGTGAGCACTGACCAAAAAATGTTCTATATGTGTTCGTTTCTGTAAATACCGCCTCCCTTCCTGGACTCGCAAAAGGAAATTTAAACAGTTTAAAAAAGGATTCAGAAAGGTTTTGGATTCCTGTAAATAATAGAATAGTACAAAAATTTAGCTTGTTCAGAAATAGTTAAGTGGTAAAATGAATTACAAAATTTAACGTCACCGAGAGGAGGAGACGTAAACCAAAAAGTAATTAAACATTATAATAAAAAATGATGCTATGGTTTAATAAATACATAATGATTTCTTATCCATTTTTTTTCACTCCGTCAATGAATGAATGAATGAATTTTATTTATAGCCCGCCAAACAACAAAAGAAGAATGGGCGGAGTAAAGAAACAACGAGAGAGAAAAAAAAACTAACAAGAAACTTCATATTAACGTATATACAAAACACGAAAAATCGAACATTCAGCAAACGGCACAGTAGATCAAATATGTACATACACATTCAGAAAGACCGCTTAGAGCTTTTAAGCGAGCATGATCTTCAAGCTCGGGCAGCTGAGTTAAAATATTGCATAATTTATACTCGTTCTCCAGGTATGTATTTCTGGTGTAAAGAGGGAGTCGGAGGAGGAACTTCAGGTACTTGAAGAAAGCTGCATTTTGATGGGCAACAAATAAAATGGCTATTATTCACCACACACGTACATCCGTCACTTATGTTTTGGGATCGAAAATGTTCGGGCAATGGAAACGACCATCCATAACGGCTTGACAGTCAACACCTGAATTGCCCAGTCATTCCCAATACACGAAGATTAATACCTTTCATTACTAGACATGTCTTATAATGGATTTCAGTTTCGCTTTGCGGAGAAACAATTACACCCGAAAATTTGCCAATTAGTCAAATGATAGATGGCAGAACTTATCAGCTATTTCTTGGATCAAAGTAATTATTTCCGCTGGAGATCCCAGTAGTAGTTATCTATCAAGGAGATAATCAAACGTTGACGTTCACTGATTATCCTGTCAAAGCCCATCAGGCTTCAAAGCAACTTGGAACAACTACAACAAACGGACACTAGTCGTGCGTGTTTTTGCATTCTGAATGTCTGTCGGTCGGTTTGTACGATGTTTGTAGTTTACTACACTACTTCCAGACAATCTAGAACGATGAAATATGGCGGATGAATGAATTTCCGGATCCAACCGTCCGTAGGGGTGGGGAAGTAGAAATGGAGAAGTCTGGAGCTTATCAACACATAATTATTTTGAACGCCTTGTATTAAACCTCTACATTTGAAAGAAAACAGAAGTCAAATAGCCTACAGTTTCAGGAAAATATCTCACTGTAGCATTTATTGACGAAAATACCCACTGCCTAATTCTTGTGTATAATTTCAGTTTGAAACTGAACCAGATTTTTTTAAAGATTGTATGATGGTGACTGTGCAATTATAAATTACCAAAGATTTCAAATTATGGTTTTGTAAAATAACAAAAATGGACTAATGAAAGAATCGTAAATGCAATTACTATTCCCAATAATTTCGTGAAACGAACTTTCCGCCTGAATGCCCGAACCATAATTGATTTTTTCTATTTAAACTGAAATCAAGCCAGAACTCACGCTCCTAATATGGTTCTGTTTTTAATGTTGTTGATATATCAGCCTCGTTATGAAGTACAATATATGTATGTTTCCTTTTACGTGCATAACACATGCTCCGCCCAAGTTATAAGCCGAATGGCTTACTTGAAATTCGCGCAAAAAGTTGTCCAACCAGCAATTTATCATCATTTTATTTCGAACTGGGACTCAAAATGAGGCAAATGATCTGGTATTTTGTCTAGACCGTTTTTTACACGAATTTGTCCACAGCACGTGACTTATTTACCTATTTTGCAACAAAAGGTAAACGTATTTGAGCTGATTTGTTCCAGGTTAGGTATGTTCGGAATATCTCTCCCGTTATTATGGTTAAGATTTATATGTTATTATTATTATTATTGGTTGGGGCTTGGGGGGAGAAAAGAAAAAGAAAATGAGAAGGGAAAGGTTAGGGTGATAAACGAGTGTTATCATTGGTTTTAAGTGAATACAAATTATGTATTCCAGCACAGGACACGGTTGTACCCTTCATGGGAGCGTTATGCATGTTATGCATGCGTTATGCAATAATAAAGATAAAATGAACTGAATTTAAATTTGAATTGAAATGTATTCGCCTAGGATTTCCAAATTCAAGCATTGTCAGTGTTTCTGGACTGAGTCATAGATCGTCAAACAAATCTAAACTGATTAAAACACAAGGGATACGATTCCAAGCCGTATAGGACACGAAAAACATGCCCGAACCAGAACTGATTAATTCTATTCCAATTGAAATCAAAGCAAGAACTCACGCTCCTCATATGGTCCTGTTTGTAATGTTGCTGATATATCAGCCTTGTTACGACGTAAGATATTCTTCCTTGTATGTACATAACATATGTTCCGTCGATGTTATAAACTGAATTGCTTACTTGAAATCCGCACAAAAAGTTGTAGTTCAGAAGATACGGTAGCAATCCAGCAATTTATCATCATTTTATTTCATGACTCCAAACTAGGACTCGACATGACGCACATGTTCTGGTATTTTGTCTAGACTGTTTTTTTTTTTTTTTTATACCAACTTGTCCACAGCACGTAGCCTTATTTGTTTACCTATTTTGTAACAAATATTGTACAAATATTGTACCCATAATAATTCTATTTTTATATTTCGCAAAGGCTCATGGCCTACTTGTTGCATTACACATATATATGTAAAACGGAAATCTGAGAATAAGTAACAAAAGTTGCTGCATGGGTTTAATCAACGAAAACACAACCGATTCGACCAAGACATAGAGGATGGGCCATGGTCTAGATACACCAGATTCGCGGAAAAAACTGAAACTGGTTCTACCGGCTACAATTATCGACACAACAGTGGATGGTTTTAAACCTTACACGAGTTAACTTGACCACTTGTTCCTGCGATCAGGTAGATTTTTTGTTTTTTATTTCATTACACGATTTGTTTTATGTCCTTTCTTCTTTTGACGTACTCTGTTATGAAGGGAATGCGCGCTCTCTTGTTTTATGACAGGTTATAAAGAGAATGAACGGTGTTGAACTGAATTATAAATAAAGTGTAGGACTTCTCGCTCTAGTCAACAAATATTTTAGTTCTATTTTACTGGATCCTCTGCGGGGTCCAGAATCATCCGGCCGTAAAGAAGATGTATGCAGAACACCTTTATTTCTCGAAGGAGACCAATTAAAGATTCGCAACCACCATCGAAGAGTCTGGGCAGGTTTATGGAGGGATAGTATGAAGGGAAAACCAATGGCAGGAGTGACGTAATGAAGGGATAGTACAAAGGGACACCCAATGGAAGGAGTGACGTGATAATTTACAGAGACAGGCCGGGACGAGTGCAATATTACTTATAATAAAAAACATTGAACTCGGCACGGATTGTCTACATAAAGTTCAACATCCGAAGAACACCCCCCCCCCTCCTTACCTTCGACATTAGTTCCTCCTGGGCCGCCGGAGGCGTCCATGGCATCCAGAAAAAGCCGCCAGTCGTCCCCCATCTGTCTGCTGCCCAGACGTCTTCCCACCGGGGTTGGACCGTCGTACTTATGTGCTTCAGGTCCTGCTGGTAGGTGCGACGAAGCATATTTTTTGGCCTCTTCTTCGAGATCCCTCCTTCTTACAATCAGAACAGTTTTGGGGAGTCTATCTTTCGCCACACGGATAATATGCCACAGCGCCATCTTCGTTGGCGGATGGCATGTTACCAGGAGCTGGCTAGATGAGGCGAACTCTCTGGTTAATTACGTGGTCTCTCCGGTTAATGTTCAGAATCCTGGTCGGCTCACACAAAGAAACACCAAAGCGTAGTCATGGGAACATACCGAAATTCAATGGAAGCTCTGGTTCAACAATATCAGTTTAGAACTATTCTATAGATGTCTCAGCTTGCCTTCATATGGTGCTGGAAGAAAAAATAAAAATCAGCTTTACATAATCTTGAACTAATTACCGATAATTCATAGGTTATCTTTCGACGCCAACCGTCACCTGACGAGTTGGACTGACATAAACAAAGGCTATTCTGTTGCAGCTACTCGGAATAAAAAAAAATAAGGGCCCTTAACTTGATTAGATTGTAGGGCAGACAGTCTGCCAGAAGCAGACTCTGCTTCTGGGGAGAGATGGCGGTATTGAGAGGGCCAAGGGGGGATGATGTCCCTACGTCGACACGACAGTACGAAGACACGACACTACATCGAAACGAAAAAACCGTCAGTACATCGACACGTCACTACATGGACAGTCACTACGTAGACACGACGCTACATGGACAGTCACTACATAGACACGACGCTACATGGACAGTCACTACAGAGACACGACGCTAAATCGAAATTCTTTGATTTTCGACGTAGTGGCGGATTTTGTCCTCTGAGTGACGTGTCGACGTAGTGTCGTTCGACGTACCGTCGTGTCTCCGTAGTGTCGTTCGATGTACCGTCGTGTCTACGTAGCGTCGTTCGATGTACCGTCGTGTCCTCGTAGTGTCGGCTTTTGCTTGTCGACGTAGTGTCGGGAAATTTGTCTATGTAGCGTCGGATTTTGTCTACTCTGTGACGTGTCGACGTAGCGTCGTGTCGATGTAGGGGCGCGTTCCCGCCAAGGGTCGGTCCGGTCTTTACTCATGTCCGATGTAGTGTTGTAAAATTACCGTAAAATAAAAAGTCGGTAAGTAAAATTGGTAAAATAGGTAAAATTGGTAAAATAAGTATTTCACGGAGAATATATGGTGAGATTGGTATTTCAGAGTGGCTAAAAGAATTTGACACATTTTCCAAATTTATTTGAAGCTGGTGCTATTGATCTGTAGAGATTTTAAGGGAAAAGCACGCGGAAAGTCACTTTTCCTGCACTTCTGAAATAAGTAACTACTAAGTGCCATGGAGTCGGGAATCCCTTCGACCAGTTGCTCATATAATTCATTGGGTCCATGGCTTCGGTAATAGCACGACGAAAGTAGCATAAGGTGTATTTTGCAAAATTTTCCCGCATAATTTTCTTATCGCTGGATAAGTTAAAACACACAACCGGGCTTTACAGCCATGCCTGCATAGGCATAGTAGCACTAACTCACAGCTGAAATAATCAACAATATAGCACTTGTCGATAAAACCTATCACGGCAGACCCACCCAAATTAGCAATATATTCGCTTTCCGTATCATTCACCTCTCATTCCTTTGAAAATCTGAAGACGTTTTCAAACTTTCCTGGTGCCTCCCTGGTCCCTTGATTCCCTGGTTTATTCTGTGTGGCAAGAAGTATTACGTTGTCATTAAAATATGAGTAAATTAGGTAAAATGTTTCTGAAATTTTTTTGAACCTGCTTCTGAGAGTGTAAACTACCAGTAAAATACGAATAAAATACGTAAAATACTGGTAGAATACGTAAACTAGGTAAAGTGGTAAAATACCAATTTTACGGGGGTCCGTAAAATTACGGTAAAATACGTAAAATACCGAATTTTACCGTGACCAATTTTACCGTTTACAACACTAGTCCGATGTGTGGACGAGAACTTAAAACAGTTGTTTTCTGAATGTGAAAATTTGAGTGAACTTGGTCCAACAATTTTAGGAGTGAATGAAAGGGGAGCGAATGAAGAATGGATGTGTGGCGTCATGGGAATAGTTATTTTGAAAATATTCAACAGTTGGGGACGTTCCTCGAGGTAATCCATAGATATTTGACGAAACAAAAAAATGTAGCTGACACCGTTTTGTTTCGTCAAATATGATTCACAGCCAGCTTGGGCTGAAGGACTATCTGTAACCCATAGAGTTCGATGCTTATGTGGGGTATTTCTTGTTTGTGTTTAGTTTTAACATTTTGGCCATGGCTTTTGGCTGTTAGCGTAGAGAAAATCTTATATTATCTTATAACCGGCTACAAGCAATATTGTGCTATATTTGATCAATCGTAAATAAAATCTTATATTATCTTATAACCGGCCACAAGCAATACTGTGCTATATCTGATCAAGTGATTTATACGGCCCCATGACCGGTGCAGACGCGAGGTCATTGTATCTTGACTTAAATGCCAAGAGTCGATACCCATCTTCAAATTGGTGAATCGATCAAAAACCAAGAAGGCTATTCACAATAACTGTCAAGTTTCGACAGGGGTCAGACAGATGGATAACCAATGCCCCACCATCGACGCAGCTGCTTTTTTAACCATAACGGCTAATACCATCAGACTTTCACAATTACAAAGGCAAAACTTGGATGATACGAGTATGATATTTCTCGCTAATGTAGCCAGAGGCGTCACGACTAGGGGGGAGGGGGGCGAGTATGATATTTCTCGCTAATGTAGCCAGAGGCGTCACGACTAGGGGGGAGGGGGGATGCCCCCCCCCAAATGTTGTCGGCCAGTCGGTAAAAAAAGAGCCGAGTCGGCGCGAAGCGTCGCGATTTTTAGTAAAAACAGCCGATTTTTTTCTTACAAATAGTCGTTTTTTCTTAAAAACAATCGATTTTTTCTTAAAAACAGTGGTTTTTCTTAAAAACAGTGGTTTTTCTTAAAAACAGTCGTTTTTCTTAAAAACAGTCGTTTTCTTAAAAACAGTCGTTTTTCTTTAAAACAGTCGTTTTTCTTAAAAACAGTCGTTTTTCTTAAAAACAGTCGTTTTTCTTAAAAACAGTCGTTTTTCTTAAAAACAGTCGTTTTTCTTTAATCAGCCGATTTTTCGTCAACACAGTCGTTTTTTTCTCAATAATAGTCGTTTTTATCCGCAAAAACACACCTTGCCCCCCCCCCCAAACATTTTGGCTAGTAATGCCTCTGAAGGTAGCCACCCTTTGTGGGGAGGCTTAGACGCACCCTAGGACTTCTCAATGGTCCTGGTAAAATAATTATGGTGTTTGGACGTTTCTAAGAGTAGCCTACACCACTTAAGTTTCGATGACCCTGTCAAGCTCGTAAGTGAAGATATGTCTGAACTCAAGACTTTACGAGGCACTAAAAAGGTTGTAAAATCATAGAAAATCACTTTTAAGAATGTCTGAGTCAGCACTTGCGCTTGTCAAGACTGAAGACGGGACCACCCAAACGTGCATATCGTCCCTATAGTAAAAGCAGGTACGCAGCCGTTTCCACTATTCCAGGTCCTGACAGAGAGGGCGCTGATTATTTGGTACGGTCGAGGTATGTTACTTGGAACGCTTATGTCAGTTCAGACGACCAGTCTTGTCCAAATGACAAAATAAAAACGTCCAAGTACATGCTGATGTTCATGTTCTTAGGAGACAATGAGGAACTATTTTTACTCATCAGTAGCCAAAGCCACATCCAGAGGGATGGGGGGGTAGGGGTTTCCCCCGGAAACATACAACAATAACAGTTTTTTAGGCTTTAACCTCTGATCTCTGTTTTTGTCCTAGTGGTTGATATGAATTAGGTCCAACCCGCGACTAGAACAGCCCCCCCCCCCGGAATAAATTCCTAAAAAATAAAAAGCCAGCTACCAGCTGACTTTTACCACAGTAAAAGCCGGGATCCACTTTCGACGTTTGTCTTCCAAATTCCAGATATCCACGTCCAGGTGGACACGGAAGATAGAGCCAGACTAAAAACGTCTCGAAGTCCAGGGCGTTGGACGGATTCCGGATTCTGGTAGGATGACGTACAGGCAACAAGGGAGACTGATTGAGCGTTCTTACTGGGAGCAGGGACCCATAAATTTCCTGTAATGACTCGCCATTCAGGGGGCTTGTCAATAAGAGATTTCTGATGCGCTCTTGACCGAGCGTCAGATAGTTCGAGAAATACCCACGGGGATAAAATATTGCCTTGACGGAGGAGTCTCTTTGGTCTCACGTCCAAGGAGGCCCGGGATTGGCTCTATCTGATTAAGAACGCCAATTCGACCCAAGTGGAATTTCCGGAAACTAAGTGAGGCTCGGGCAACATAGCAACATGGAAGCATCGGAAATGACAAGCCCCCTGAATGGCGAGTCATTACAGGAAATGGGTGGGTCCCTGCAGGGAGGCAAGAGATGTATGAATCTTCGAATAATGGCAAAACTAGCTCCAATAAAGTTATTTGGTATAATTGTAGGCTATAGTGTGGGCTAATAATATATTTACTGGTTGTAGTTCGATTTTAAACAGTCTCTTCTTGTTCAGGTGGAAGTTGCCAATTTAAAAGGAGAAATGAATGTTTTTAACTAACGAATATTTTTTGTCGAGTGGAAGAAGAATAAAATCAATCAATCAACTAGCTATCATCGAGATCATGGTATCCGGAAGGAAGGGTTGGCTTAACGAGGCAAGTCCCAGAGCTGGTAATCTGGAAGGTTAGGCCTGGCTTTGTGGATGAAATGGCACCGTTTAAAGCAGACATCCGTCACTCTGGGATATAACTATGGGGTTCAACGTTGGGCTCCCTTTAACCTTGCCCTAGTTGCAGTGCATAACAAGGACTTCTCATGGCGGTCGTTCCCGAGTTCTCTAGGATGTCAGATCCGTTAGTAATCAGACAGTTCACGTTATCTGCATGTTTAGGTTCAGGTTCATTTATTCTTTTCACTAATACACACATAAATTATCAGATACTCAAGGCGGGAGTGCTAAATGAAAAATAATTACCATCTTCAAAAGACAAGATGCAAGGCCCTGCTCAAAACCTGGCCGAGCCAGCACCCTCCGAAGTACATCCAAAAACAATACTTCCCTTAGTTTACCCCTGCCGTGGCTTATTAGATGACAAAACATCCTATTTCGATTTTTAACAACTTGATTCGAATTTCCGCACGAGGCAATACCCTTCCTGAATGACAAACACCCTTCTGCAATATGCTACCACCTGGCGACGGGCTTTATCTTCAGCTCCTTTGATAAAAGGCTGCGAATGCCTTTCAGTGGGAAGCCTCCAGATGTTTGTGCCATTGACGTCCATTGTCAAGGGGTTGTTACAGACAGATGTCCCTTCCTTGGCTGGTTCGTCAAAGCATCGCAAGACATCTGCCTTGGAATAATTTTACTCAAACTAATCGAGCTTTATACTGTCGTGTGGATTTTTTGTAGACCTGTTAGTAAACCCCGCCCAGTCCTGGACCACTCGCACTGTTTACTCTTCGAGTTCCAGATTTCAAAATAGTCTAATGCTCAAAAACTAGACTCTCTTTCAACGAATTTCTCACGGCTTTGGCAGTTCTAAGCCCTTTTCATGACCGTGGACTAACACAAGCTCTCCCCACGCTGGCCGAATCCGGTCCGGATCTGAAAATGGAACATCCTAGCCAATCTGGACGCAGCGCACCAACTGACCAGCAGTGCGTATTCTGAATATCACTAACAGAGTCCAAGATGAAAAAATAAAAAATCCCTCAGCAGAGACAAAATCATTCAGTGTACTCAAATCGACGATGAACAGATAAGCTGGCTTTTCAGTTCGACTTTAAATAAATGTTCTGCAAGGGACCGCCGCAATAAGTGGATAACTACGACATCGTTTATCGGTTTCTATAGCGCCGCAAGATCGAATCAAGGAAGCAGCTGGTTATTACTACAAATGAATTGATATGACCTAAAATCGCCGAAAAGTCAGATTCATTTACCGCCTTAGCTCCGAATACCATCTGTGATTCGGACAAGCAGTAAATCTCGTATCCAAGGGTCATGGCAATAAATGCCAGATTAGCTAAAAAGGACAGGTAGCCCACGGTCCAAGGAAAGACGAAAGGCTAAGAACCAGAGGCAACTAAGATCAATCGATCAGCTCTGCATATCTAACTGAGGGTTCGCACCAATGCGCATATTCGCAAAATCGCTCTTTTTCCGTTCGCCACAAAAGCTACAAATTCACCACGATTTTTTATCTTCAGCTCTCATAGAGATTTCCCTTCGTCACATTGGCACGGTTATAAAGTTGGTCTCCCCGGGTTCTTATCGCTCTTGCTAATGAGCAGAGGTAAAGAAGAGGATAGTCAAAGGGATTACGGTGTTATGGTTTTCGAGTTAGTTTCAAGATACCCTGCTCCACAACTGCTCTCCTGCGCTCCCAAATAGTGGTGGTAAGTAAGTAGTAAGTGGCTTCTTAACAGCCATGACAGCAAATCGACCAAGTGACTTTGCCACTCATTCCTCAAAAGAGCCGGCGACAGATTAGTGGGTCTTAATACATTCCCAAAATCTGCCCAGGACTGTCACAGAGTGAAATGCTAATGCCCTCTCGCCAGACACTAACTTTTGTTTTTTCTTGAAAACTCACTACAAAGGCTTTGCCAAACTTGGATTTCTCTCGGATTCCTATGCTTTCGCCGCTCAGTAGCCAGCATTCAACCACGGTGCGCATTGGTTTTAAATTGTTCGCGACAACGAAACAAGTATTTTTGCGCGAGGCTCGGCCATAATCGGCAGGCGCTATTAACAGAATCCCTAATACTCTATACTCTATTTGACCAAGTTCAAAACAGGCCAGCACACCTCAGGAAGAACAAGAAGCATCAGCCAGACGAATCCTCAAAACTTGTTCAAATCCTGTGTAAACCAAACAACAACGTTCGTTGTCGTGACGTTTCTGGCTCTTCGCTGGGCATACGGCGATGCTTCATCGGCACGAATAGTTAGCCATCAAGAGTATTTCACGAGGCAAATATGAGTTTTTCTGAAAAGCGATGTTTCCGGTAGTCGCGAAAAATCCATTTTAGTATGACCTGTGCTTTAAAAGTACGCGTGTCCGGTTGATGAACCTAGGGCTAGGGGTGGAGTTGTAATTAAAACAGGCATGCTTTCATGACTGGAATTGACGGATTTTGATACTGCCTAGACTGCCGTTATAATAAGAATGCCACGAGCTGTTAATGTCACAACGCTACGTTTTCCATGATTGACGTGTCTCTGACAGTAAAATTACCTGGCATTTGATTCTTTGTTTTACGATTGTTGGGATTATTTTTAAAGCACGTAGCATCTTTTCTTCTTTGTCATTCCTTGTTACTTTTGGGGCTACGACTCGCGTCTGTCTCTGACTCACGACTGTTTTGTTTTGTTTTGTGTTAACGAACTCGTTTTTTTTAGCAACTACATCTCAGCCTTGCTAATTTCTACAACTTTAAACCATTTCTGTTCTTTCGCTTCTTCAAACTAAAACACATATTTTAATTCAATTTCAATAAAACTTCATTACTTCATCTTATATGATTTTTCCCGCATCCACTCCACGTCACATTTTTCACATCCTCCATTTAGGTGAGATGGTAATAGGTACGATACTAGAGGTTCGTAGCCCAGCCTTTGTTAGCACACATAAATATATTCCGTACAACCACCAGCCCATCAGGAAGTCCGCTATTTAGATGGAACATAAACTTTTACAGCCCATCATACTTGACCCACGTGTTACACGACATCAGAAACAGCCCATAAATATAAGGGGTGATAAAATGTTATTTGGGTCGTTAAAGCGATTGTTCCCATATTACTCACAATGGGAGAAACGTTTACTGTTTATGTTCCAATATTGTAAAATAGTTGAATACTTAAAACCATGCTCTGCGTAGAACACACAACAACTGAAGGTACTGCAAATACGAGAGATCAATACTTATTTCTTAACGGGGGTCAGGTTAACAAACCAAGTCCAGGTTATAAGGCTACCAATGCTGAAAAATTTGGTGGTATAAACGGTCATCGGCATCGGCGGCAGACATAAAGTTGTTCACAATAAGAAAAGCTTATAAAATTAAAAGGAGTTGGTAATGAAGTTAAAATTGTCCGCAGAGGACTCAATGCCGGACAGGTTTTTTCGGGAGCACAGCGGAAAGAGCATCCCTCCCCCCTCTAATTTGTATTTTATAATCTATCCGCAAAGCCGGAAGGTCGCTAAAATGAAGACGGAAGCAAATTATTGACGTGTCATTTGGGGTGGAATGAAAAACAGCAGACGCGTCTCATTTGACGTGCAGATGTTTCTGGTACAAGAGAATACAAACAAAAAAGTATAAAAGATCAGCAATCGCCGAGTCTGCCGGCTGGCAAGAAACAGTAAAACCAGAAAAATCAGTCGAAGTAGCAGATCCCCGAAAGATCAAAAATAAACGGTACACACTTTCCATCCCAATATTCTAACACACCTGATTCCTCTCAAACACTGCTGGGTTTCTCAAAGATTAAAAAACCATCCCGCTGTATCAACCCTCGCTTGGCCCTTTGGTTTTGATGAGAAACACGTAAAAACTCGCATAGCCGATGAAGAATAAACGGGAGCCTGATCTGCCTCGAAAAATCCAAAGACGATGACGTTAGAGTGGATAAAACTTGACACAGGGACAGATAGTGAAGAAGTAATATAGGTATGACTCAAGGCCGTATCCAGGGGGGGGTAGGGGGTTCAAACGCCCCCCGAAACCCACAAAAGTAATAGTTTTTTGCAGGTTTTAACCTCTGATCTATGTATTTTTTGTACTTTTTGGTCCGACCCGTGGACAACCCCCCCCCCCCGAAATAAATTCCTGGATACGGCCCTGGTATGACTATAAATGATATCTCTTTAAATCTGTACAGGCTACTTCTATAGAGAAAACCAAGCAATCCGATTCATCCATCCTGAGCGTTTTCTTTTTTATAACTCGAATATGGGGTGGTTACCCAATGGAGAGATAGTGGAGAAAAAGGAATAGAAAAATTAGTAAATAATACCGTCTTGGTAACCCTTCGATGACGGCTCACGTATGGGGGAATGAGGTAACGTCCCCCCCCCCCCCAATGTTGCCGGCCACTCGGTAAAAAATAAGAAATAAGTAGCTAAAACCGAAGCGCTTTCGCGATTTTCGTTTTTGATTTTCAGGAAAACAGTCGGTAAAAAGACCAGCCAGTCGATAAAATACCTTGATCCCCCCCCCCAGCATTTTGGCTAGTAAAAACTCTGCCTACACAATTTCCGCTCAATAGCTCTAATGCCTATTAAAGTCCACACTATGAATCCCCGCGAATAATGATTTATGGGAAGCCACATTACTCAAAATATAAATTACATTTAATTGCCATTTGAAAAGTAGGCAATAAACAATTTGTCACCGAATTCGTCATGCCATGCCGATCTTTTGTCCACTATGGCAAAAAGATAAACTGCTTCATTTATATTAGAGGAGATTTTCCGCTGCATTGTTCGCCACGGAAGCAGAGGTGTGTATGGCGAGATCTTGACAGGAGTTTTTTGCTCATTAAAGGAGTGAACTGAAATGGCGCAAAATAGGGGAGAAACTATTATCAGTCCACACGGCAGAGGTGCTGCGAGTCCAGCAGTTACTAGTCCGAGGCCGAGTCTGGGACTCGAAAACAAGACGAGTCCCCATACTAGCAGTACAGGGACTCGTCTCGTTTTCCGAGTCCGAGACCGGTCTCGGACTCGTAACTGCTGGACTCGCAGCATCTCTGCCACACGGATGATTACTGTTTACACTAGGCTACTATGTACCTTTTCTTTTTCAAAAATTTTAACACTGTGCAACATTATTCCCACTAACACAAAAACCGTTAACCCTTTTCGACAATGATTCCGTCAATTTTGCCCGCTCGTGAATAATTCAGTGGGTCAGACTGTACACGATACCTTAGCTGAATCTTCTTCAAGATTGGCTGACTGTTAGGCAGAAATTACATAAAAACATTAAAGAATTCCTGAAAGATATAAATATTTATTTTCTTTGTTTTTTTCCTTTCGATTGATTGTCCATGTCTCCAGAAATTTATTTCGGGGGCGGATCTCCCCGAGGGCTTGCCCACTCTCAATTTTAATGTACAGCAAGTGCCCGGTGCCCGGTTGGTGCCAGGACCGACTGACATCAGTTGGAACCAGTTGCCACATATTATAACATTAAAATCAGCATATTTAGAAGCGGAAATTGCCTAATTTATGGCCGCCACCAGTGCCGGCACCGCCGGTTCCGGTCGGTGCCGGGAAAGAGTGTACAACAGGTGCCCGGGAGGGGGTATCCCAGGGGTCGGACCTAACCCATACCTTCCTTAATACAAAAAACTTTTGTTTGTAAATATTCCTTCAGCCCAAGCTGAATGCGAATCATATTTGACAGTGCAAAACGCATACGTCAGCTGAAATTTATTAGAACTATATTTCGGCCCTTCTTGGGAGCCAAGAAGGCCCTTGCCAAGAAGGGCCGAAATATAGCTCTAATAAATTTCAGCTGACGTAACTGTTTTGCACTGAAAAATACTATTATTTGTGTATTTTTTTTTTTGGGGGGGGGGTGAGAAGATTTCCTTTAATTATATCGCACTCCGCTTTCTTAATCATGATTTGTTTCAAGCAGGTAGCTTACCATGAATCTTTTCCGCTTTTCTGCACACACATCCTGACGATTACATCTTCCAAACCCAGATATTCATGTTTAGACTCAATGGTAACGGTGTCGCGACCCATAAACGGTAGTTGACAATAGACCTCCTGTCTATTGGCACTCGCATTAGTACTGCTTTGAATTTGCTGCCAAAACCATAGCCGCAACACGTGGCGGTGACTTCAAAGTAGATGTAGGAGGACTCAAAAAATCTAAAAAGAAACAATATCGTACCTGCAGGTTCTCTGAAGGAGCTGGAGGGGGGGGGGGTAGGCTGAATGCACCGGCACACCCAAGGTACCAATTTACCCCAGTGAAGTGAAAATCAGAAATGAAAATCCTCGAATTTGTGTTCTCCGTTCGGAAAGTTACATGTCCATGATTCCATCAATTTGACTGTAAATTAGTGAATACCCTTTCTGGAAAATATTTTTGAGTGTTTTGTGATTAATCTACTTTTCTTTGTATTTTTCTACTGCACTTATGCCTTTGGGCAGTGCGTTATAAATCATTCATTCATTCATTTGCTTTTCAAACAGACTTTTATGGGGATACTGTGCCCGTGCTCCAGGGCTTGGTGCCCCACGGTATGAGCACCATGCGCATGCGTTGGGGCATGCCCCAACGTTTGAGCATCATGCCCAAAAACTGAGGATTTGAGTCGGACTAGGCAAACCGAACTATTCCGGTCGTTTGAAAGCAGTCACTTAGGTTACGCAGGCTATCTAGAACGAATACATCCAGAGATGTGTTCAGGATTTCGATTTGGAGGTGTGGGGCAAAACGACCCAACACAGCCGGTTGAAAGCAGCCACTGACCATCCACGGCTTTGGCTGTTTTTAGCCTTTTCCCAGACTTTCCCAGACCAGACAAATTCAGAAAACCGGTTTTACGCGTCAATACCATAATACTCGAACACTCATCGGGAGCATAATGCGCACGGAAACTAGTGAATCGTGGCTAATGCAAAGATTAGTGAACTGTCGTTAGCGGGTTCGGAATGTAACACACGAAAGTTGGGTCTCCGGGTTTCAGAATTAATGAATGTAGTTACGGAAGTATGTTGCCTTGGCAATGTAGGTACGACGGGTCCTTTAAGTATTCTTTTCTGGAACGAACGCGAGCAGACGGCGTATCAGTTTCTACCATTTAGTGAGGTATTTCGGATTTCACTTCGGACACGGGAGGGGGGGGGGGCAAACCAACCTGATACGGAAGGTTGAAAGCAGCCACTGGCTTACGCAGTCTTATCTGGGATGAACACAAGAAGACGGCGTAACGGTTTCCGACATGCAGTATTGTATTTAGGACTTCGATTCCGACGCGGGAGGGGGGGGGGGCTGATTGTACTAGCGCCTCCAAGGTCCGGGCAGCTCGAGATACCAAAAAAGACCTGGGGATCTTTCACATCAACCGACTCCGACTAAGTGGACATATAGATTTTATGGAGGCGAAAGCCTTATTATTGCAATTATATTATTATTATTATTATTATATTATATGGATCCCACAGAGCCAACAACGCAAGCAGACAGCGTATCAGTTTCTTACATCCAGAGATGCATTCAGTATTTGAGTCGAGGGATAACCCGCTCCCCGGCAACTGCTGTACACCCTTTTCCGGCACCTACCGAAATCAGTGGTGCCGGTAATAAATTAGGCAATGCATCTTTCAAACGCTTCTAAACATGCTTAGTTTGCTGTTCTAACACGTGGCAACCGGTGCCGGCATCGGGAACTTCGTGTACACTAAAATCGACAGTGGGCAACCCCTCGACTTCAGTTCGGACGGGGAGGGGAACCGACCTATTATTCTTGGTTGACCGAACGTATCAAATTCGACTGCTTGAATTTTAAGCGTACAAGTGTTATATTTATTGGTTTTAGCCTATTAGGTTTTTCACAAATATGAGTAGGTTAATGGTAATGAAGAAAATTTATTTAACAGTTGTAAATGTTGGTAGGTTAAAGTTAATATTGTTAGAAAATATTTATTTTTTTAAATTCTATTACTGTAGATGACATTATAAGGAATTATTAGGGTATGTTAGGGATCAATGTTATCGAGGAAGAAGGAGAAGTAGCAACAAGCTGCTGTCAATTCTATAGTTTGAAAAGTGTGAAATACAGTCGGTTCATAAGACAACAAATTCGAACACCCGAGTTTTCTCTTGGTTCGTTAAGATGACTTTACCACTTAGTTGTTACCTTTATTGTTATATCTTAATTTTAACTGTAACAGTAGGCTACTGTATTTGGATGATTTTGTAGGCTATGTACAGGTTAATTTAAAGTGAAGAGTTTTTGGCTGCCCCCACAAGCCCACTCGGGCTTTCCTGCAGTCAGAGGTACCGACTAGGCTACGTGTGAAGAATAATAAGAGTATTTTAAAAGGTTTGTTTATGTACAGTAGAGGTATGCTTATGTGAACAGTTACTTTAATGTGAACACTGCAGTTTTGGGCTAAACGTTGGACTGAAAATCCGAAATACCTGTACAGGGGTTATCAGCTGCCCTTCTTACCTACTCCGGCTAACTGGTAGTTAGCTTTCGACACAGCAAGTGCACGAAAATGGCGAAGTCCGACCGAAGTCAACAAATGTTCACATAAGCATACCTCTACTGTAGATTAGTTTATAAAAGTTGGTTTATATACAGTAGAGGTATGCTTATGTGAACAGTTACTTTAATGTGAACACTGCAGTTTTGGGCTAAATGGTAGACTGAAGATCGAAAATACCTGTACAGGTGTTTTCAGCTGCCCTTCTTGCCTACTTTGGCTAACTGGTAGTTAGCTAGCTTTAGACACAGCAAGTGCATGAAAATGGCAAAGTCTGAAGTCAACAAACGTTCACATAAGCATACCTCTACTGTAATACAAAGTATTATCACCCCAAAGTTGTAACAATAGTCGTGACAGTAGAGTCTGAAGCCCCTTTGTTGGGAGTTGTGCTGTACCATTATTCTCTTTAAAGTGAGTCAAACGAAAAAGCCATGCATAAGGCCGGAAACTGGAAAAAGATAATTCCGATACTGCGATGCGCATAATTCGAAAGTGACGGGAAACTCGCGTGTTGCCTTCTGTCAAACGCAAACACATGGTGACGGACGAGATGAGCGAAAAGATGTAAACTAAAAATACAAATGAAAGTTAGTTGAACGTCCTCATATACATACACCAGGGGTTCCTCCGCGACTTGTATGTGTATACCGCTGTCCGCTTGGACTGCCCGAGCAGTTGATATATTAAAAGATAAAGTAAAAAATTTGAAGAAAAGTTAAAGGGTTATAAGATGGGAAGAATAATGAGGGAATTTTAAAATTAAGGAAATGTAATGGAACAGAGAAAGTGTTAAAATATAACGTAAACACTAAAAGCAGAGATAGAGGATAGGTGACGCGAGAGGTGACGCCAATTAGATGGGTCGGTCATGATAGTTATACATTAAAAAACAAAAACAAAAAATCAGAATTCAAGATCGGTGGCTCCAACGAGGGTAAGTGGAGGCGTAGTCACCTGGCCAAATCATAGTTTGGACGGGAACCAAGGAAAAGATAAGCGCGCGGCCCAAAAAAAAAACGAAAAAAGCTCGTGATTGATGACATTCTTGCAAACTACTCTGACTCACCTATGAGCTTTTTATCACAGCAGTGGGGATGAAAATGAAACCGTCCACAGTTAAATAGTGTTCGAAGAACCATTAACACACTTAAATCTACTTATCCATACGCATACTACTCTCGATACTACTTTGAACTGAAGAATAAGACATTCCCACACAAACGAAACCGTCATTTGGAGATCTCTCCTGGCGGGGATAAGACATAATGACGCGTTTGTCAAAACGACAAAAGCTCGTGATTGAATAACCATTAGTCTGAGAGCTGGGACTAACGGGCCGCTTTCTTGCATATAAATGGTAGTTCTTTGTCCAGTCAAACCCCTTCACCGGGCTTCATCGGGCAGCGACAATAATTCACAAATTGGAATCTGATCCAATTACAATCCATGTGTTTGCGAGGGGACGCAGCCTTGTCGATTGGGTGTACGTGCCATGTCCTGTTTTTTATGTTCGGAGATTAGGCTGTAAATAAGAGGCACATGCCTGCTGCGAAAGGGACGAATTCGCTGTTCCTGGGACTACGTAGATTGTTTATTTGTTTTTGATTGTTTATTTTTGTTTATGTGCTTCGTTCATTGTATAATTTTCTCTTTATGTTGTCATTTTTCTTTCTTCTACTGTTTTGTTGGATGAGTTTTGCGATGTGGGGTTTAGTCTAAAGGGAGCAAATCTAAAGGGATTGTGTGCCATTGGATTAAATAAATGGGAAAACATAGGTTACAGCATTTTTCATTATTGACTGGGTGTATAATGCCTTTTGGGATTCCAAAACGTTTGTGACGGAAAACCTATCACTTCGAAAAGTTTGTCCACCCGTCTTTCTGTCTGTCTGTGTGTTAGCAAAAAATTTCGAACGGGTTGATATATTTGGTTCAAGTTTGGAGTCAGGATCGTTCGGTCAAAGTACAGGTTTGTTCGTAGATGGGTTCTGTTTCTAGGGGTGGGAAGGGGGGTTCAGGTTAAGGAATGAAACAAATATTTACTCAAGGTAACGTGATAGTCGATTTAGGGGTAAGAATACATGCTGGATCCAGATCTGAACTTCGTTTTAATAGTTCGCTCGAGTTCGCCCTGAATCCGGAAAAATCCATGAACTTGGTAGAAGCGAGTTCAGAGTAAGTTTATTCTGATGTCAAAAAAGTTGAGATGGGCCTATGAGAACGGACCAGGAATAGCCCCCCCCCCCTCGAGCAAAAAAAAACGCTCCTGGTGTACACAGCGAGGGCAAGTCACAAATCCTTAGTTTATCCCCCTGAATGTTCATCCCAAGAAGTAATTCCACATTCTTAAATCATGGGAACACGCGGGGTCGAAAAGGACCCCAAAAAAAACTGGTTCACATGGGAAAATTTAAATAACAAAACACCGCGCAGGTGGGCTCGGAACAAAGGTGTAAAAAAGAAAGTATCCGGATGGGATCGAGGGGTTGAATAGATGCAACTTTTTCGTAAGGGGTAGACTTAATAACAGCAATCGGGCGCGAAATTGGTCGATAGGTCTATTGACTAATCGGCAAATCGCATGGGAGGGGTCAAATTTTTCGTAGATCTGGCGGGATAAACATACCCCGTCACAGAAGGGGTAGGCGTGAAATTAGGGTTTCCGAAGTAATGCGGTTTGTCAGAACATGCGCACAGGATACCCTTTAGCCCTTTACTCTTAACAGATCGGACGATCATTCCATACTGTTGAGCTGCGGAGCTTGGCCTACACCGATCCAAGATCGAACCTATATCCGGGGGCGAGATTTTCGATTCCCTGTTACTCTCTGCGGATACGGTTTGGGATCGAGAAGATGAGAACCTGATCGACTCCTGAAAGCTAGACTACAAGACCTTTATGAATTAGCTCAATTCTGGATCAGATAATTATAGGCTACTAATTACATCAAGCCTGTGCACACACAGACTGCTTACTTCTGACAGATTTTCCATCACAAAAGAGACTTTTCAGTCTTTCTACCTATCGCAAAAAAATCGTCGTTTCGGACTATTAACATCCAAACTCAAACCTATCCAAAAGTGGATTCGTGGACCCATATGTCCCAGCCCCCCCCCCCCCAACCTACCACAAAAAAATAATCGTGGTGTCGGATTCTTTAGATCCGAGCCCGAACTTGGTTGGTAATTGGATGCTAGTCCGAATTCCCCGCTACTCTGAACTGTCAAAGGATGGAACTTTACTGGGAATGATCCGAAAAAACTGACAGGTTCTTTCATAGAAATGAGGTAACATGAAACTCCTCAAAAGCGTTGCGGAGGGGGCAGTAAACATTTGTTAATGGGTGGGTACGCCGCAGGCTTCGTACTGAGGAGAAAACACCCGTACCTCTCATCGCCCGGCCCACAAATGGAGATCGGTGCTCAGTAAAAGGCAATGAGTTGCTATCAAATGATAAAAGAAAATTCTAAAAAAGGAGGCACGAGATCTCAACGGGTGCTGTATATTAGAGATTATAAATCAATGCATGGTAATTTAATTTTTGTTTCTTGTTCTCACATTCACTCGGTTTTTGCCATTTCTCTCTTTTGCACGCGTAACATAAACATTCATTCATTCTAAACCGGTACGTCAGCTAAGTTTTATTCAAGCGATATTTTGGCACATCAACAGGTCTACCACAGGTTTGGTTTTTCTAGCATAAGCCTGAAGAAGAACCAGGGCCGTATCCAGGGGGTAGGGGGTTCAACCCCCCCCCCCCACCCCCGCAACATGCAACAATTTTTTTTTAGGGGCTTTAACGTCCGATCTTCGTCTTTTCTGTCCGACCCCCGGGCACCCCTTCCCCCGCCCCCCGAAATAAATTCCTGGATACGGACCTGTGAAGATCTTTGCCAAGAAGGGCCGAAACATCACTAGAATAAAAGTTCGCAGTCAATATGATCCGCAGTCGGCTTCGGTTGAAGCGAATATTTATTCACTCATTCATTCCGATTCGAAAAGGTCGGATCTTATTTTTATTTTTAACTAAAGCAAAGATAAAGGAAGGATTCACCTTGGTTAGTCGTCTTAGTCGCGCCTCAATCAGTAAAATTAAATTATCACTCGGCTGATTTGTTGGCAATTAGCCACAATTTCATCACTGCCAAATAAGGAATTCTGTTCAGTCGGCTGAACTGTCCCCCATTAAAAGATAGGTTCTCACTTGATCAGTTTGTTCCAGCCGACAAAATTTTCCACAGAATCGCAGGAATTTTGATGATATTCTTCAAATAAGGAAATATTTGTCCATTCTGGTGGGCTGTTTGAACACGTCGACGTCCACGTAGTGTTGGGCGATATTCGATATTGATAACAATATATCGATATATCGGAGCTTATATCGATATCGAAACGTCAATATCGATATTGAAAACGATATAAATTCATTCATAATTACTGTAAATAATCCAACATAAATCCAAACTTTAAGAAATATGTTCTTCGTAATTCATTTTTTTATTATTCGAAGTTTGAGTTCATGCAAGATACTTTCTTAGCGAGTTTCTTAGGACAATTTTGCTCTTAAATTTTGGCGAAACGAGACGGATGCTATTGTCGAAACATGGTAGGCTACCGTACTGAAATATCGATATCGATATATCGAATATCGAAAATGAAAATATCGATATCGAAAAATCCGAATATCGCCCAACACTACGTCCACGGCCAGCACTAGCTGTTGATCGTATTGACTGGAGGAGGCTGAGAGGCCTGAGAGAGATCATTCGCTACGCTGAGCGACGCCTCGAGCGACGCCCGGCAGGAGGCCTAAGCCACAGTAAGTAAGTAAACATACAAAATCTAAAACATATTTAAATAACTTACCAGGTTCTTTCGCATATCCAAACTCCGGAATCCAGCATCATCTCTCTCAACATTCCTTTCAGTGGCATAACCAATACGGCGCCAAGCAAAGCTCGACCCAACCTGGAAGAGATTGGCACTGTTTGAGCAGAGTTCCGGGACCCAATGAAACGTAACCCGATACCAGACGCCAGGTTGAGCTGAGATCATGGGACGTTTTAGCGGACGGCTCCAGCGCATCAAATCGGAAGCACTTCTAAGCCGGAAGGGGAGACACCAAGGGGGGCACCCACGCGCAAGGGGTGGCTCACTAGCCTACCTAGGTTGTACGGACGCTATGTCCATTTTTCACTAATTATCCTGCACTCTCGCTGTTACAAACGAGAGCCCATCTCAAATGCCATAACGACCATCAGAAGGATAGCATCTCAATTTCCAAGAAAATATCAAGAAAAAATCAAGAACAAATAAACCAATAAAGCCTCCGTCTTGGGCCCCATGCAGCGACTATGGATACCCCGAGTCCCGACAAAACTGAGCTGAGCTAGATAGAGGTATCTGCTGAGCTTTGAGTTGCTGCCCGTCTACTTTCCTCTTGGCCGCTGTGCATATCAGAGGAGTTAGTGCAGGAGGCGTGACCCGCTCTGCAGCGCGTCCAGAAAACCAATCGGCTTTTGCTTCGGAAATTTCTTCTACGGGGCTTTACTGCGATACAACTGTTTGGGTAACGAATTGCGATGTTTTAAAAAACAGCGCATAAACAATTACATAAAAACGTAAAAAATGATTGAAAGAGATAGATGTTGTCACATATTTAGCTGTTTTTTTTTTCAGGTTCGAAGTCGCGACTTGGTTGGGGATGATCTAGCCATTGCAAATTCTAGAGTGCTTCCGGTTTAGCCTAACTCCTTTGCGAAACTGTCCAAATACAGCTTCGAGCAAAGCTTTCGCTGAATAACCTGTTCTATTGTGTGATTTTTGTCTTTTATCTGCAATACAGAAGAGGTGAAACAGGCTTGAGTTCCCACATTACGGGCTAAAGTGGAATGTTAAGTTATGATACTGTTTTACTGTACTATTAAACAGACTATTAAAAAAAGGTTCAAGGTTGTACACTAATGTTAAAAAAAGTTCCAGGTTTTATTTCAATTAGAAAACTGTCGCATATGGTGAGACACGAACTTCGTATACAGTGCTTGCCTAACAATACTACGACAAATTTTAGCATTGATTTATATAGCCTACAATTAAAACGTGATACCCCAATATCAAATATCCACCCGCCAAATTGAATTTATACAACATGGTCAAGACAGGAAGAGAGGAAACAAACACAAACAACCGGCTGAATGGCACAAAACCAATCAATCGCATTCTCATCCACATTACTGTCGCTCCGGACCGTATCCAGACTCCAGAGCACCCCCCAACATACAAAAATCATCGTTTTCTATAGGCTTTAACCCCTGATCTATGTTACTGTATTAATGTTTGGTGTATAGATTAGGTTCGACCCGCGGGTAGACCGTAGACCCCCCCCCCCATAAAATCCTGGACCCGTGCCAGCTGTCACTTATTCCGTTTTTGGGATCCCAAAACGTAAGTGGAGGGTACCTATGACATCGCAAAATTTGTCCGTCTGTCCATCCGTCCGTCTGTAAGCACGATAACTCTCGAAGGGAATGCGATATTTTGATGAAACTTGGTGTGAGGATTCTTTGGGTCAAGAGTAAGGTCAGTTCGTAGATGGGCTATGTAGCCCTAGATTTAGGGGTGAGGGAGGGGGTTTAAATTAAGGGGCAAACAAAATATTTTTTTAACAGCCAATGTGATAGTCGATTATGGGATAAGAAGACATGATGAACACGATGGTGAAAACCATTTTCTCGCCGGACAAGTAGTTCGCCCGGAATCCGGCCAAAACCAGGAAGTTTGTTAAAAGTAAAAGTTGTATTTGAAGTTGATTAGATGTTCGATTTAGGGGTAAAAAGACATGCTGAGCACTTGTGTGAAAAACATTTTCTACCCGGACAACCTGTTCGCCCGGAATCCGGCCAAAACCGGAAAATTTGTTAAAAGCAAAAGTTTTATTTGAAGTTGATTACATGACAGACATATGGGTAAGAATAGACGCTGAATCTGTATATGACAATCATTTTTTACCCGGACGTACAGTTCGTCCGGAATCCGGTTGAAACCGGATTATTTTATAAGTTAAAGTTTTATTTCAAGTTGATTAGATGTTCTTTATAGGGATAAGGAGATACGCTGAATTCGTTTCTGAACTTTCTTTTTGGGATCCCAAAACGTTAGTGACGGATACCTATGACATCGCAAAAGTTGTCCGTCTGTCCGTCCGTCCGTCTGTCCGTCTGTCAGCACGATAACTCTCGAAGGGAATGAGATATTTTGATGAAACTTGGTGTGAGGATTCTTTGGGTCAAGAGTAAGGTCGAGTTCGTAGATGGGCTCTGTAGCCCTACGTTTAGGGGTGAGGGAGGGGGTTTAAATTAAGGGGCAAACAAAATATTTTTAAACAGCCAATGTGATAGTCGATTATGGGGTAAGAAGACATGCTGAACACGATGGTGAAAACCATTTTGTCGCCGGACAAGTAGTTCGCCCGGAATCCGGCCAAAACCGGAAAGTTTGTTAAAAGTAAAATTTTGATTTGAAGTTTAAGGTTTAAGGTTACATGTTAGATTCCGAGGAAAGAAGACATGCTGAACACTATGGTGAAAACTATTTTCTCGCCGGACAAGTAGTTAGCCCGGAATCCGGCCAAAACCGGAAAATTTGTTAAAAGCAGAAGTTTAATTTTAAGTTTATTAGATATTCGGTTTAGGGGTAAGAAGACATGGTGAACACGATGGTGAAAACCATTTTCTCGCCGGACAAGTAGTTCGCCCGGAATCCGGCCGAAACCGGAAAATTTGTTAAAAGCAAAATTTTTATTTGAAGTTGATTAGATGGCAGATTTAACGGTAAGAAGAGACGCTGAATCTGTATGTGACAATCATTGTTTATCCGGACATATAGTTCGTCCGGAATCCGGTTGAAACCGGATTTTTTGTATAAGTTAAAGTTTTATTTGAAGTTGATTAGATGTTCTTTATAGGGATAAGGAGATACGCTGAAGTCGTTTCTGAACTATCTTTTTTTTGGCTGGACAAGTAGTTCGCTCGGATTTCGGCCGAAACCGGAAATTTGGCAGAAGTAAAGCAGGAAGTTTCGATCAGTGTCGTCAAAATAGATATGGTTTATACAGGTATATCTGAACTTGATTTTCTCAGATGACTAGCCTGGCGTTTCTGAACTATCTTTTTTTTGGCTGGACAAGTAGTTCGCTCGGATTTCGGCCGAAACCGGAAATTTGGCAGAAGTAAAGCAGGAAGTTTCGATCAGTGTCGTCAAAATAGATATGGTTTATACAGGTATATCTGAACTTGATTTTCTCAGATGACTAGCCTGGCGAAGACTGGATCCTTCGAAGACAAGACCTAGTTGTCTGGGTCAGATATTAAATTTTTGGGATCCCATCGAAACCTTTGGTCTTGTTTTGCTGGACAAGTAGTTCGCTCGGAATTCGGCCGAAACCGGAAATTTGGCAGAAGTATAAGGCAGGAAGTTTTGATCAGTGTCGTCAAAATAGATATGGCTTATACAGGTATACCTGAACTTGGTTTCTCAGATGATTAGCCTGGCGAAGACAAGACCCAATTGTCTGGATCAAATATTAAACTTTTGGGACCCCATTGAAACCTTTGGTCTTGTTCAGATAAGAAAGAATACACAGACGAAACAAAACAAATAAAAAATACGCAAGAAACGGAGAACTTAGGATAACGGGATAGGTGCCCTTTCACCTAGCAGAGGAGATTTATCAGCTCAGCTTTAAGCCTACAAGCTCTCATTAGATCGTCAATTTCTTAAAGTTACAAACACTATAGCTAAAAAATTTAGTTCTGTTTAGAAAAAAAAAAAACAAAAAAAAACTCGAAAGTCCTGACCCACTCTCAGCCCCTGACTCAGCCAAGGACCAGGCGTCCAGGTGCGGTACACGCCAGCCCAAGCGAGTAGCCCCCTGGAAAAAGGACCACGGGTGACGAGCAGATGTATGAATATTTGTAGACATAAAAAATACAGTTGTGTCAGCATTGAAAAATAATGGGGAGAAGTTTGCAGCAACACACAATGCGGATTTTTGACAGATGCAACTGAGCGTGTGCCCCATCCGCATTTTGTTTATTTTATGGTCCAATTGGGATAGAGGGGAGTCATTCTTACCCTACTGGGACTGCATAGGCAAGAGGTCAGATATCACAGTGCCTGGCAAACAAAGAGCTAAAGACGGAGGATTGGGTGACTTAAATTTTTCGCAGATCATCGAAGTTCGTTTGTCACTGGAGATTCGGAGGAAATATTAGCGAATTAATAGGGGCGTACTGGTCGCTACTTCTGCTCGATGTGTGGAAGCGAGAGCCAAAGTTTGTTGCATCTGATGTGTAGGCTATGACTAAATTATTATAGTATTATATTCCTACTAGGTGGTGTGTCTGGTGAGAATGCCGAAATACCTCGCGAAATACAAGGCTGGAGCGAGCGTCAAAAAAAAATCAAGACTCTGGCTCCATCCCAGCACCAATTGATTCCAATGTTCAGTAGAAAGGGTGTCATATTCCCAAGCATGCTTACGTCATCAAGATAAGAGACCAGATGGTATGTGATGCAAGTCCGCGGGTTGCAAATCGAAAGTGTCAAAGTATCCTGCGAAATGATGTTGTTTGTTGTTTGCCAGCCAGCTAAGGCCTATTCCATACAAATCCCTGGTATGCAACGGTAATGATCCCGTCTTTGGTCTCAGAACAAAACGTATCCCTTTGTATTCTTTCACCCATACAGAAACACAATATGGCTGATCTGAATGCAACCACCGAGATGGTATCGGAAAAGCATGCCGACAGACATGCGCCGATGAAATCTGGTATCTTAATTTTCGGAAGGGTATACTATTCGTTCAGAAGTAAAGGTTCTAACCGAGGGGTCACTCACTCCCAAAATGGCCGTACAGTAAGTGCCCAGGTGCCAACGGAGGGTCCATAGTGGTGCCACTGCCCACTAAGTTAGTAACCCCTCGGTTCCAAAGCCACACAACTTTTGAAAAAAGTTGATTGATACGACGGGAATAGGAGACAAACCACGTTCAGCCCAATCAGTACGAGTCAGGGCCGTATCCAAGGGGGGTTAGAGGGTTGACCCCCCCCCCGAAACATAGAAAAATAATCATCTTTTATATTATCTTATATACCCCCCCCCCCCCCCACCGAAATAAATTCCTGGATACGGATCTGGTAAGAGTGGTCGTTACGAATACAACTTTACCTTTTCTTTCTGCATAATCCTAGCACCAGTCAACATTATTCACAAAAGCAAAAAATCAAATTTGCACTTTACAGCAACCGGTCAAACTATTAATCATTCAGTAGGTAAATGTTGACTATCTATGGCGAAACACCTTTCCTTCTAGAAAAGTTGGTGATTTTTAAGAAGAACCGACAAAAACACATCAAAACAAATTACTGAAATAAATAAATAATACCAACTATTCAGCTGTATTTTTTGGTTACATCCATATAGGCCTAGGAGGGACAAGAGATCCAGGAATGGGCGGGGAAAATGGAAAGGTCTGAAAAACTTAGGGTTTACAAGGTAGCACAGGTAAGGTTTGGCGAAGAAGTTTATTTTAAATTTAATTTATCTTCAAGATTGTTGCGTTCATGGATTCAGCTGCGAGCAAACTGTCTTCCAGTTTTGGGAAATATTTGGGATATTAAAAGGGCAGGGACAAGGGCTAAGCCGAGTTGTCAGTTTTATAAAATTGATGTAGGGGATCTGGACCATTTGCCTTACAAGTGCCAGGAGCTGTCTATCCTGCGTGAGAAGCTTTTTAATGGCATATTTATGCCAGTTAAGGATCTACTTAACAGTACAAACCCAAGAATTATATGTAGGATTGGTGTATTTCTGGATCATTTAAACAAGAAAATTAGAAGTATGTGAGGTTATATTGAGGTTTGAGAAAAGTAGTTTATATTAGTTAATTCAAGTTCGCCCGTACATTGAATTTGAAGGCTGTATACTGTAGGCCTACTGCTTTTGTTTTGTTTTTGTTCATGGCCCAGGGGCTTTATTAAACATCTATCTATCTATAGGCCTACCAGCGAATGTTTTTTATTTTTTCTGATTCTCTTGATAAGATCTCTTTTGAACTTGTCCGTGTGGGTGCATCTGGATGGAACTACTGGATGATCTCACGGTTCTACCGTCTCCTGGTTTTAACCGGGGACTTGGATGAGGGTGATCTCGACGGGGAAATGCTATAATGCTTCCGATTTAACTCCTTCAGTAGCCTAAACTGTAAATAGTTTTGAGGATTTGTTCTTAACCTTATTACTTGCCTCTACCCAGCCTCCCACATTATTCAAAGCCTGTTGATAAAACTTCAAAAATCCTAAAATAAAATGTGTTCTTAACCTAGCCTACTCTGTCCTGTCTCTGCCTTTCCAGTAGTATCCAACAGAAGACGGGCCCAAACAAACAGCTTTAACAAATTTCAGATATGAAACTACCCGTAATCCCCCCCCCCAAAAAACGCATTTGCCCAAGTGTTGAAAGTCTCTTGATATGACTGCGGAAACCCTATTCAAATTTGTTCTTAACCTTATTACTTGCCTCTACCCAGCCTCCCATATTATTCAAAAGACGCTTCCCGCTAGCAAGCAGCTTGACAAAATTTTAGATATGAAACTAATAGTCACCCGGGATCCGCCCCTAAAAACCGAACAGGCGCCAATGCCTTTGTCTACAGACTTCATCCATTATTTGAAGTGACCCCTCACCAGTTCTCTGACCCTTAAAGTCTCTTCGGAACAGTATCCCACACAGCGATTCATTACATCATTCAACATCGTGACTGCATCCAAAAAGCATCTCAAGATGAGTTCTGGTCAGGAAAAACGAGACTAATTTAAATACTATAGTGGCTAATTATAATGGTTGCCAGTGATTATGAAAGCCTCAAATTGTATTATTCAACCACCTATGGCAGATGTGGGTTTGCTGCAGCGCATAATTGATGCTGGGTATAGTTATCAAAGTTCGCTTATATAACATTTAGTGTACATTCTATGTCACTGTCAGCGTAATGATGCTATGATACGAGATTAAAATCGTGTTTGGAAAAGAAACTAGGACATTGTGATGAGCAAGCTTCGGGCAAGTCGAGCATACAAAGCCAACTCACGTGCATGTTTACAATTTTGATGTTATTATCCAAAAGCACGCTCAGATCCAGTGTCCTAACACCCACTACCCCCCAACACACACACGGAACAGATGACAAAGTACAAATGAAACAAGAATTATCTTTCTTTTAATCAGTGCCCTTTAAACCCCTGCTAAACTCGGCGATGTCTGACCACTAGAACTCGCTGCCCAGTTGGATCTGCCAAGGTTAGGCACCCCCCCCCCGCGAAAACACCTCCGGTAGACCCCCCCCCCCAAAAAAAAAAAAAAAAAACGGTACCAATACCCCCAACGCTCTCAGCAACCTCGTCAGCAAGAGCTGAAATAAAACTACGTGACAGGTGGGCTATTTTACCCAATAATGATCGATGGCAAACGGACAAGTCAGCAGAGATTTATTCCAATAGGAACCTTGCCAAGAAGGGCCGAAATAGTGATATTTCGGCCCTTCTTGGCAAGGTTCCTATCAGGGTGCAGCTGGAAGAACGAACCTGCTATCGTGGATGTGGGACAGCGAAAGGAAATTCAAATCCCAAGCCTTTTTCACAACAAAACCAAAGTTAACTAGACCTACGTTGCCTGGGCAACGTGAAGTGTTGCGGCAACCTTTGTTCGGCTTCGCCGACTAAAGTGTTGCGAGAGCAACACTTTGGTTCTGTTTCTTCGCTATCGCTGAAGTTGTCAACCCATCGACGTTTTCAAAATGTTATGTTCCAAGAAGATTTTTGTTCTGGACTGATGACACAAACAGAATATCGGATGTAGGGACCAAAATCTTAGCAGCCAGTTGAACTTTATCCTTTTCAATCGTACACGTCGTGCCTGGTAAAAACTTGGAACATTGTCTTATAAAACCTAGTTAGTATTATAAAGCTATCCGTAACTTTTCAGGATCAAAATAATGCGTAAACACTTAATTTAATTCTAAGCTACAGTGATACACCATTGAGACTAATTTTGTTATACCCTAGATTTATAGAGATCAAATAAAGTGTGCAGCCAATTGAACTTTATCCTTTTCAATCGTGACTGATGAAAACTTGGAACATTATACACCCTACCACTAAAGTTGTCTACCCCTCAAATACTTCATTCTAAGTTACAGTGATAGACCATGGAGACTAATTTTCTTACCCTCAGATTCACTTTAAATTCCATAAATTATCAAATTGTAAATAAATATAAAACGAAAACACAGTGGAAAACGAGTGTTCTTTGGGAAGATAGTTCTTGTTTGTCGTATAGAAATTTGTTAGATTCGCTCGTTTCAAAAATTGTTATTCCAAATAATTTAGAAGGTCTTAGTGAAAAAGAAGCAGCGCTAGAGATTAATTGTATATATTTTCAGCTTATTCATGTTTTGAAGTATAGCGCTGATAAAGTTTTTACTAAGAAAAAATTTAAAGTTGGTACGCATGTCCCTTTATGGTCGTCCGATTTAGCGCTTGTAGAGGCTAACCGTTTAGCTAAGTATTCGTATCGGTTGTGGAGAGATATGGGTAAGCCTCGAGACCATCCTTCATTTTTTTATATGAAGTCGACTAAGGGAGTTTTTCAGCGTGAGTTCCGGCGTCATAACGATGACCTGTTACGTCTGGCGTCCGCCAAGGTTGATCAAGATCAACAACATATGTGGACTGCTTTACGCCGAGCTAAAGCTATACAACCACGCGGGATTGGAGATAATTCCCCTACTACTTCGGATTGGGACGCTCATTTTAATAATAATTTTTCAACACCTTCTGATGATCCAAATGATACGCTTTTACTGGATGATATTTTGAAACGCCCTTCAGAACCTATTACGATCGAGATGAGTGATTTTAATGAATCGATCAAGAATTTGAATTCAAAGAGCACCCCTGATCATGATGGTATTTATTCTAGTCATCTAAAATGTGCTTCTCCATCTTTTTTTGCAAAACTTCTTGCTTTTTTCAATCTTATGCTGGTGGTTGGAGTAGTTCCTGACTCGTTCAGAGTTGGTGTGGTGTCTCCTATTCCTAAAAAAGGTAAAAGTAGATTTGAGAGTTGCGAGAACTTTCGTCCGATTACGAAAAGCTCGCAGCTTAGTAAAGTGTTTGAATTATGTGTTAAAAGGTATTTTGCTTCGCTAGATTGTGGGATTAACCAAGTAGGATTTGTTCGGGCTATGGGGTGTGATCATGCTCATGCTACGTTTTACAATATCATAAATTCTGCGTGGGAAAAGGGTGATCAGATTTATGCTCTTTTAATTGACATTAAAGGTGCATTTGATAATATTTCACACGCTTCTGCGCTTTTAAGTCTTTATTATGCTAACATTCCTCTGGCTTTGGTGAAAATGCTAAAATATTGGTATGCTGGTCTTTCTGTCCGTGTGGTTTGGAAATCTATTATGTCTCAAACTAGTATTTCGGTCCGTAAGGGAGTTAGGCAGGGTGGTATTATTTCTCCTTTTATTTTTAACCTTTGCCTCAGCGATTGTTTCCGGTTCTTGAAGACTTCTCTAGTGCACCTTGCCGTAGAGGTAACGTACATTGCTTACGCTGATGACATTATTCTTTTGTGTAGATGTAAAAATAGGCTGGTCGAAAATTTTAATATTTTAGTTAATGAGCTTGGGAAAAAAGGTTTATCTGTTAATGTAGATAAATGTCAGTACTTTGTGATTAACGACCCTCTTGGGCCGTCTTCTCTTGATTGTGGTAATGGGCGTAGATTTCAACCTCTCGAAGTTGTAACTTACCTTGGTGTACCATACTCTTCAGTAAAGCGTAATTTTCAAACAGTAGTTGTAAAAAATATAGAGCTAAGAATTCGTAAGACGTTCGGAGCTCTTATACACCTTAAAGGTACACACCGGCGTGATATTCTGGCTCGTATTTATACAGCTACTGTTCTTCCAATTGTAATTTTCCCAGCAGTTTTGGTGAAGGGTTTCAATCGTGGTATGATATCTGATATTCGTATAGCTTACTTTAAATACTGTAAATACCTGCTTGGATATCCACTTTGGGCTCGTAATACCCCTTTGATCCAAGTTTTTAACGTTAAGGATCCTGCTTTGGCAATTCAGACAAAATTTGATAATTTTGTTGCCAAAGCGTCTAATATTTTATCCGCGAAGAATTTGTATCCGTTTTTCCGTAGTCCTTAATTTGAAATAGTTTTAAGTTAAATGATTTAGTAGTTTTTGGTATGATTTTATCGGAATGATATGTGTATTTTATTTATTTATTTTTATACTCCTCTTGTATACTTTTGAGGGAAATAAATATTGAATTGAATTGAATTGAAAATAGAGATCAAATAAAATGTGCATCAATTTGCAGAAGTTTCTAGCCGCTTATGAACCCCTTCTAGCAACCGATTCCTCCTTACAAGTCCATCTCCCCGTGATAGACATGGTACCAAACTTTTCTCAGCATCAAATTCACCGGAAATAAATAATAGGATTAATAGGTACACCAACTAGCAAAAGTTGCTAACCCCCCATCGCCGAAGACCGAACGTTATGGTCTAACATCCGATTGTTGCTTACAAGTCTCCTTATATAACCTAGTTGGGACCATAAAGCTGTCCGTAGCTTTGGATCAAAATACCACAGATGCCACTTTACAGATCATTGTAAAACTAAGTCATTTTTCGAAATATGATTTGCATTCGTTGCATAAACACTTAATTCTTGGTTATATATAGAGATTCTAAGGTACAATGAGACCAAAGAGACCAGCTTTCTTACCCTCAGATTTATAAAGATCAAATAAAATGTGCATTGGTTGCACAAGTTTCTAGCCCCTTGTGAAGCCCTTCCAGCAACCGATTCTTACTTACAAGTCCATCTCCCCGTGATAGACATGGTACCGTATCGTTCTTACCATAAAATACACTGGCAAAAAATACCAGGTATACCAACTAGCAAAAGCTGCCAACCCCTCATCCCCAAAGATTCTAGCAACCGAGTCTTAATTACAAGTGCAACTCCCCGTGGTAGACGTGGTACCAAATAATTGTTCGTGCCATATAAAACATAGGAAACAAATTGTAGGTACACCAAGTAGCCAAAGTTGCTAACCCCTCATCGCCGAAGTTAATTATTGTCTAACAGCCTATTGTTGCTTAAAAGTCCCCTACATGTCTCACAACTGGGATCGGCCTATTTTTGGTTTCAGTGTGTACCTTACTACTGAAGTTGTCAACCCCTCTAAACTTTCAAACTGCTGTATCTCATGAAGGGACTTTTGTACCAAAAAATGGATGACATATACTTTGATCAGCTCATCAAGGTCTATCGATTGCCGTTGAAAAAAAAATTATATCTGTATTAGTTCAAAAGTTGACTTTTTTGCCACAGGCCAACTTTCTAATATCACCACTTAGAAAGGAGCAAAGGACAATCTCTAATATCTTTAGCAAGGATAGAACTTTTAAAGTTTAAGAGGCATAGCTGATACCAATTCTCTTCCTCAATCCCAAGTGTAAGAAATGGAATGATAAAGTGAGCAGAAATCACGAACAAAAATGGCTAGAAACAATAGATGGCAGCACTTTCGGACCCGTGGGAAAATGCCACTTTTTTGTTTCTGTAAATTTTTCTATTTATCACTCAAAGAAGATATATTGGCTGTGGGGCCGGGGAACTGCCGCACATATTTCGCACTTGTAGATTTTAGTCCACCTTCAATTTGAAAGTGGTGCCTGCCTGCTCGCCTGCTAGAACGAAGCTTTCCACTCGAAAGCAGAAACGTGGTTTGATGAAACGAAAGCTTGGCTGCATAACTTCAGATAGTCCTCTCTGACATAGGCTACACAACTCCACTTCACTTCACACACCGTAGGCTGTAGCTCGCGCACAAGCGAAAACCATCCTTTTTTGCCCCAGGCAAGAGCTCTACGAAGCTTTCCAAAATTTAATGTCATATTCATCAATCCGGCCGAAGGTCCACACTTTCCGTAAAAACCGCAGAGGTTAGACCCTTACCACTTTCTAGGAATAAGCTGAAATCGAGGTGCTAGGAAAAAAACAAAACAAAAAAAAACACGACAAAACCAAAGTGTTGCTCTCGCAACACAATCATACCGCGAAAAAAAGTCTTTAATGTTGAAGTCCGTGTGCAAACCAGGACTTGTTAATCCTAACCCAAACGTTATATTTTGCTGCATACACGTCCACCCACTGTTTTGGACCATCTTTAACGACAAGACAGTTGAGTTTGTGCCCTCGTTTATGCCTTTCAATTGTAGCAACACATTTTAAGAAAGAAAACAATTATGAAAGAAGACATTAAAATATTCGCAAGACTGGCTTTTTGCAAGTTGACATCCGAAACTAACAAATATGCAATTGCTAATTATTCACAGATGGTTCATTAAGCTCGAGGAAGGAGTTAAGAAATTCTGACGTCGCGGAATCAGGAAAAAAGAGAAAAGGGGTTAGAGATTCTGCACCCATAGGAAGTGACTATAATATGTGCATATTCGTTATCGTTCATAAAGCTTTGGTGGGAAATATATACATGTATCGGGAAATGGTGAATAGGCCTATGGTTGATTTTCAGCAAAAACAGCGTCTTTTGAGCCGGTCTTTAACGACCCAATCGAGCAGAAAAATTAGCACCTATCTACGCCTGAAATGAAACCTCAGCATTAGCTTTCACCTCCATCAATTCCTCAGAAAAGATGATATCGCCTAGTGGGGATCGATTGAAAGAATTAGGAGACTAGAAACTTCATTTACTCTATTGCAGGTTGTTCTTCAAACAGCAGCCCGACGATGACCATGGGACCATCGACTATGACTCCCTGTCAGCTTGGGACGAAGGAATAGCCTACTTATTTTACCCAATATGCTGGTATTGACCTGTGTTACCAAATATGCTGCATTACATACCTGTTCAGCCAGTCGCTTCCTGTTATTCCGTCATTATCTGCTTCTAGCTGGAATTCCAATATATCAGCAATCATTTACGAAAGGCAAATTTCCACGATAAAGTAAAGATAAACTAAACACATCATCCATGCTATCCAGTTACAGGCCATCAAACAATTTTAAAGATAAACTATACACATCATCCATGCTATCCAGTTACAGGCCATCAAACAATTTCCAAAGATTTATGATGAATCACAAGTTTAAACTGAACACATCACAACGTTCTCAGACTCGGCAACGGCTTAACTAAAACTGAACTCAAATACGAGTTGGTTTGGTTGGAGCAAAGTTCGCGACTTGCGAGCGCTAGCCAACAACTGGACTCAAAACTGGTTTTGGAGTGTAGGGCCTTCGCTAGCGTAATCGGCGTAATAATTCACCCATTGAAGCAAAAGGGCCGATATGGCGCAGGGAAATACGATCGGATCAACTGCTCTTTTGTCCTGACCTAGGGGTTTCAAACTCTTTCCATTCGACCGTTGCTCAAGTCTGTTTTCTGACCTGTTGCGCACCATCCGACCTTTTCATTGAGTGATTTCCAGATGTTGTTAGTTCTGTTTAGTGTCATTTTTGCTCAAGGGATTTGCTTAGAAATGAATTTCTAGCACCCTTAAATTGCGCATTTTAACCGAAAAGTAAAAAAAAATAGTTTTCACCAAACCATATATATTCATGATCCTAAAGGGTCCAGGATCATTTTTGCCTCAAAGGTTTTGATTGTGGATGAATTTCTAGCGTCCTTAAAGTACGCATCATCGCAGCCAAGTGCAAAATACAAGCTTTTTTGCCAAACGATACATTCTCGTGATTTCATCTTCATTCTTATCTCAAAGGGTTTTGCTTACAAATGATCACAACAAACCCACCAATTGGCGAATTCCTACTTTCTTCCTTTTACCAAGCCTTGCAAGTTCCATATGAGCTTACAGCTCTTGTTTTTAAATAAAGAACCTGAACCTGAAACTGATTAGAACTAGCATGCCTAGGTTTAGGGACCCATAGATTTCCTTTACAAATTTATGGGTTCCTGGTTTAAGGGCTCCTAGAAACATCCGACTGGGTGTTTGGATTTTATTTCACCATTCAGCCAATACCCGTTTCATTCGAAGTTCAGTAACGGCCACAGCTAACATACTTACGTCTACTATACCCAGGCCCGTATCCAGGAATTTATTTCTGGGGGGGGTTGCCCGCGGAATTTATTTTTGGGGGGGGGTCGCCCACGGGTCGGACCAAAAAGTACAAGAAAGACATAGATCCGAGGTTAAAGCCTACAAAAAAATATTACTTTTGTGGGTTTCGGGGGGGGGGGGGTCGAACCCCCTAGCCCTCCCCCTGGATACGGCCCTGACTATACCTGAAGGTTTCTGGAAACAATATCTGCCAGATTAGCCTAAACTTCAGCCGAAAGCAGGGGTAAAAAACGCAAATATTTTTTTTTTTGCAAACTTACACAGTCAGAAGTTTCAAAACATACGAAACAAGAATGCGCAGTTCCAACAGGATGTTTTCTGTTGTGATTTTGCAAATGTTAAGCAATAAAGGTTATGCATAACAAGCATAGCCAGGAAGAGCCCCAAAAAGCATCTGCTGACTTTTCCGATATTATGATGACAAACTAAGGTCAGTAGATGTTTTCGGCTCTTCCTGTATGCATAACGTTTGAAAAACATCACAGCTAACATCCTAAGGGTTATCTGTTGTAACCGCGCATCCTTGTGTAAGAAACCCTAGCTTTCGCGAGGAGTTTCAGGCGGCAGTTCGGGGTAGCTTTTCCGGTCGTAGTTAATCCGCTAGAATTGCTCAAATAGAAAATCTCAAATACTGGAGTGACAGGCCCCTGTCTCATTCGTAGCATGATTTCACACCTCTTCAGATTAGGTCTCACAACCACCCACCAAAATGGCAATTTCTCTTGTCGGAGACGGATTAGAATTCCGCTGAGAATTTAACAGACTCTCCACTACTCAAATGGCAAAACCGCCGATAATCTGATATGGTACCAAGCATATTGATTTCTTGTTTGGAACTGGTGTGATGGAAATTCGAGGTTCTTCGACCAATGAGCAGGGTTGCCACGGGTGGAAATTAGCAACAAACAGTGACTTTTCTTGTCGTATCAACAAACTACTAAATTTAGGAGATTTTCGCAAACAAAAAAATGCCACAAAAATCACTTTTCTGAAAGAATATATAAATAATACCATACGAAGTTCTAGTTACACGTTGATGATGGTGACGATCGTCGGGAGAGAAATATGAACTAAACCGCACGGCTCTGAAATGGAACATGAACAATTACTGAGGCGCCATTGGGGGGCTGGGGCTGGGGGGCTATATGGTGCCCCTTAGATTCCGAAGGGGCACAAAATTTCCATCCTGATAACGTTTGTTGCCCCTTAATAGCTTTAAAAAAAGCAAAATGTAAAACAATGATGTTACCGTATATTCAAATACTACTTCTTACACCCGAAAAAGAGTTATAATTTGAGTCTAAGTTAAAAAGAAAAAAAACTGTGACTGGGGCCCACAATCGTTTTGCCCCCCCCCCCCCCCCCTCTAATGAGATGACGCCTCTCGTAGAATTTTATAAGCCAATTTTTTCCCAGTCATGACTTTAATTTGTTTACTTTATTTAATCTATTAACACAACAAATAAACTCAAAATGATCATGAATGGTAATCTGAGCAAATTTCGAACAATGGTATCAAAGTAGAACAGGCGCACGCTATGCATCCTTTTTCGTCCCATATCTTCCCATAGGCGAGTTCACCGCCGAAGTGGTGACTGTACAAATTATACTGTGTGAAAAACCCTAGCTAATACTTGTCTATTTCATTTCAAAGCCGGCTTGTAAGGTAAGTTAGGTAAATTTAACAACTTTTCACTGCACAGTTACCGACTGATCGAAGGCGGCTAAAAGTCTGCAGTTCCAGGCAGAGTCGTTACTACCCAAAATGTTTGCCGACGGGCTGGTCATTTTTACCGCCTTGCATTCAGAAAAAAATACTGTTTCATTCAGAAAAAAACAAACTGTAACTATTTTTGAGAAAAAACTTAAGATTTTAATAAATCCTTATTTTGCTCCAAGCTGCAATTCAAGGTAAAAATGTAGAGTAATGTAAGCTCAAAATTGACTCTGCAAACTGCCTAGTTCCTGGATCTCTATGTCCGGGACTTATCACGAATGATAATCAGCATCAGATGATGTAAGCGGATGTGGAACAAAAGGTATCAAAGCAAAACAGATCCACGGTATGGTATCACCAGAAAACCCTTTTTTACCCCGAGTCTGGCAGGTTTATGCGAATTAGGCCCAGTTTTCTAGCCAATAATCAGTTGGCAATACAAGGTTTTCCAAATTTGGGCCATGCGGTGATTATATTTTTCGCGTTATTTACAGCGCCCGCCCGATCGTTAAAGTGTGATAAATTCTAGGGTAGTAATTATCGGAGTGTATGAGGGTGGTGAGTCCATAAATCTGACGGCTGCATTTCACGATGACACAAGGCTAACATTAGATGTATCTTCTGACCGAGATTCAGATTCGCACGATTGTAGAATTGACTTAGTCCAGATGTGGCACAACGTTTGCTGCGGGATCGGAAGCTTACGAATGAGTTTGCGGCACCAGTTCGCAAGTGCCGGGTTTTTTGTACATAAAGCGCAACTAAAGACCTTAAGCGGTTTTTAAAGTTTAACCGAAAAGGGCTGGGATAGGACAATCTAGTGACCCATCACTTATTCACTTAAATTCGATTGAAGCCCGCTGGAAATGCGTTACTTCGTTGCTGCTTTGTTGCTCCGCTATTCACGAATAATCGATTTTAAAATAGTTGATTTTTCTTGTGATTTATGGTACTCTATGTGCTTGTGCTTTTGTTGTCTGCTATACGAGAAAGATTTCTGATTTTGATACCAATCTCACCACTGCCCACTGAAAAGCCGCCTTCGTGTTGAGATAAAAATTTCCCGCGTCATAGTAGAATTTACGGCTAACACTCAAAATGCCCACGATCATAATGCCCACGACTCAAAATGCCCACGATCATAATGCCCACGACTCAAAATGCCCACTAAAAATGCCAACAACTCAAAATGCCCACGACTCAAAATGCCCACGACTCAAAATGCCCACGACTCATAATGCCCACGACTCAAAATGCCCACGGTTCAGAATGCCCACGATTGGATTATTTGAGGTGTTCAGAACGTAGTAACTTGAATTAGGGGTGAGTGCGCAGCGGGAAGAGTATAATAGACGGAGTATCAGAATGACGACGATCGTATGCTGAACTGGTACATATAGATGTAAAAAGTCAATCGAATATTCGCAAAATTGAAATATTCGGAGGCCTCTCGAAAATTGCGAATATTCCTAAAAATTAGAATATTTCGCAAAATTTCTCTGACAATAGAAACCCTTTTTTATTCTTACAAATTGGAAATGTTACTTCCATTCAAGCTGATGTGGTGAAATTAGAATAAAATATTGAGGTTTTAATTGTAGCAAGCCTGGAAATGTTCCTACTTGTTGGACATGCTTCTGGTACGTGAGTGAGGGGGAGAAGAAGCATAATCTTCAGTGAGTTTCTCAGTTGTGATCTGACTCACACAAATTTGTAGAAACAACAAACTCGAGTTCAGCATCTTATTTTTCAGCTTTGTTTCTAATTTTTCGCAATTTTTCACAATTTTTCAGCGAATATTTGCAATTTTCGCAAGATAAAATGGAGGTATTGAAATTTTTCATCTATACTGGTATAATCTCAATTATAACATAATTCTGGTAAAATACTTACAAGAAACATGTGTATTGGCTCTTGGTTAGTTGCCGCAAAAGCGCTGAACTTTAGTGTGTATTAGCGCGGAACCCCCCTGGGAACTTTTCTTTAAGAGCTTTAACTTGCGGGTCTTTTTGGATCGTTCTCAAGAAACAATAAAACAATTCTTTTCAAGACCTTTCCCGTGATTAATCCTACCCCTTTTAATCTCGTAGTCCGCATTCCCAGGATGATGTTACTCTCCCCTGTGGACAGTTTCAGCCGTCGGCATTTTGAACTAAGACAATATTAGCCTCCCCTATGACCATTTTGAACTGTTGGCATTTGGAAACTGTGGGCATTTTTTAAGCCGCCAGCATTTTCCATGATTTCGATTTCGGGTGTTCACACATCTGAATTGTGGGCATTTTGAGTCGTGGGCATTTTGAGCCGTGGGCATTTTAATCGTGGGCATTTTGGTCGTGGGCATTTTGAACCGTGGGCATTTTAATCGTGGGCATTCTGAGCCTGGGCATTGTGAGAGTGGGCAAAAAGATCGTGGTGATTTTGGGAACCACCCGAATTTACGCTGTGGGGACGGCCGCAGATATTCGAATGTCATAACTAGAGCAGATGGTGGAAAATAAAAAAATCCCTTTGCAGAATCCAAATAATTCAGCGTGTCAGTGTTCAGTGTGCAATCAAATGACACAAAAATATGTCAGCTTTTAAGTTACACTTTAAAGCGCAACTAAAGACCCAACACTTTATGTTAGTTTTTCATAATCCAGTTCAAGTCACCATGCAGTTTAGTTCTCATTCATCCCCCAATGATCACAGAAAAGAACTCTGCTTGGGTGTTTGTTTAATTATATTCCTTGAGCAGAAAAAGGTGTGAACGACGAGACTTTGTACTACCTTCAGTTTTCTTTCCTGTTCATTAATGTTTGATTCCAATCTACTATCTCTGTACTCAGGGGCGTCACGACTAGGGGGGAGGGGGTTGCCCCCAATGTTTTCGGCCAGTCGGTAAGAAATAACCGAGTCGGCGCGAAGCGCCTCGATTTTTCGTCATAACAGTTGATTTTGTCCATGAAAACAGTCTTTTTTCTGAAAATCGGTCGATTTTTCGTCAAAACGGTCAGTTTTTCTGAAAATCAGTCAATTTTTTTCAAAACTGTCTTTTTTTTCTTGAAAACAGTAGATTTTCCTGCAAAAACAGTCGGTAAAATTACCAATCAGTCGCTAAATACCTTGTCCCCCCCAAAAAACATTTTGGCTAGTAACGCCTCTGTCTGTAATGCTTATGATGAGGTGAGGGGGGGGGCATAGCTTGTAGCGATGAAGTGGTATAAGCTGTTTTTTCTCGCCAAATTTTCCACCAGATAATTATTTTTTGGAGCTATGGTTTGTGGTCTCGTTTAGGACACTTGAAGAGTATTCTTTCTTAAAGCACAACTCTTACTAGAAATGATATTCTCATGATATACTGGTTCAGAAATATCGTTTCCGAAAATACCAATATCAATACATGCCCGTTGTTAACGCTCGACTCTGTCTGCACTTCTCGCTCACCAAAGCGGAGGTTGGACGCAAAATATTTGAAAAATTTGTGCACCGTGGTCAAAAAGTGGGAAAACCAAGAAATTCGAAATACAGGGTAGACCTGTCGGCTTACCAGGTCTTCTATAAATAAAAACACATTTTGAAGCTGTCCATGCACTTACTTTTTAAAGATTTGTCGACGGAGGTTGAAGCTTCCGGTGACGCCTGTGCTCTGTGACTCACAAATAGTCACAAACTCGGCTGAGCAGTAAAATTGCTAGAAAGTCGTAGGTGTAAAACGAAACAATGGCGAAGGGGAAGATTTCCAAAACCTATTATTACAAATGGGAACTAGGGAGAATAGAAACGGCGGAATAAGAAAGAGCCGGGTCCTTTAAATTTTGATCTTTCTTAGTACATTTCTTATTTGCCACACCCTCGGACAGGTTTACTTCTTGGGGTGGCTGGCAAACGGTTGTTTGTATTTATTTTTTTAGGATAGACTTCTCTCTCACTCTGATAGATTAAAAACCAATTGAAATCACTTTTTCAAGGAAGAAATTTTCAAGGAAGACAGAAGGAAGCAATTTTAAAACAAGGAAGAAAATAAATTAAAAGGATGGCGCTCAGAGTGTGAAAGCAGCTGGATAAGGACTGGAATCATATCCCTAGAGATGGTGCGCGGCAACCCAAAAGTAACGAAAGTAGGGCCGGAACGAACATCTAGCTAAGAGTAATTTATTCACCTAAACAGGCTTGGAAACCCGATGAAGATGCGTTAGTCCATTGCTCCGTTCTTCCAGAATAACGATTGTTTATGTGTGTGTAAAATCTTCAAAACATGTAGTAGCTCTATGTAATTTTAAACGTTCGATATCAACAACAGCACCAAGTTGCATGCTGTCAAAAAACAAAAGTTGGAAGCCTGTTAAGTTTTAGGGCTTCTTCTGAATTCAACGTCAGTAAGAGAACCTACTATAAAAGATAGGTGAAATCTCTCAACACAGTTAAAACAAATCAGTGTAGGCTATTCAGATACTAGATAGGGAAACTGAGAGAGTTGAAGATTGGTTTCGGGCTAGTATGTTCAGTTTTTAGTACGGGCTTCAAAAAAAAATTCGTCGCCTCTTCATGATGGATTCCGGATGGGAATTTGCTTGGTTTCTTTACATGTCGGGTGACGTCAAAGGGCGGCACCAAAACAAATCATTGCCGGTTGGTCAGCGTTCCATAACGCACGGAACCAAAAACATGCACAGAGCACACCTACAGAAATCAACCTGGGATCTCCCCCTTGTTCATCCAGGTGTGAAAACACATGCAAACAAAAGCCTAGGCACAGGGGATGTCGACTCTCGCCTCAGACTGCAAATTAGCTTTCAAGATGAAATGGCTAAGAAACATGGTTTTAAAATATACCATTATAGGCTACTTTCCACGAGAAATTCGCAATTTTCTTGTTAGCGCTTGTCGATTCTCTCTCCGGCGGGGCGGCTGGACGGAAAATATATGAAAACTGAACGTATCTTGTTTAACAAGACCTAAGGTTTCGATGATATCCCAAAAATTTAGTATTTGATCGAAACTTGGTCATGTAGCCAGACTCCTTGAACATTTTTACTATTAAGATTTAGAAACAGAATACCTAATCAATACCTAATCATCTGAGAAAACCAAGTTCAGATAAGGATTCAGCATGTGTGTTTACTCCCATACGTCATATCTACTTTTACGAAATTGATCAAAACTTCCTGCCTTATTTCTGCTAAATTTCCGGTTTCGGTCGGATTCCGGGCGAACTACTTGTCCTGCAAAATAGTACTTACCCCTACATCCAGGTCCGTACCCAGGAATTTATTTCGGGTGGGGGGGCTGGTCGGACCAAAAAGTACAAAAAAGACACAGATCAGACTTAAAATTCTAAAAAAAAAAAAATCAGATAAAGCTTTTACTTTAACAATTTTTCCGGTTTTGGCCGGAGTACTTGTCCAACGAGAAGATTATTTCCATAGAATATTCGGCATGTCTTCTTACCCCCAAATCAGACATCTAACCCACCCCTAAATTTAGGGCTCACAGAACCCGTCTACGAACTTAGTCTGTCCCTTGACCCAAAGAATCCTCACACCAAGTTTAAAACTTTACGAAGTCATAGTTATCCCTCCACTTCCGTTTTGGGATACCAAAAAGTGGGGAAAATCAAGCCAAAACAAAAGAAGTTCGAAACAGAAGGTAGACCTGATGGTCTCCCAACATGAAAGTCTTACTATGAAGCGTCGCATGTCTTTACTTGGGAAATAGTTGTAGACGGACTTGACGCTTTCGGCGAAGTTTGCGTTGCCAGAAAGTGTTAAAAAGTCGTAGGTACAAAACGAAACAACGGCGAAAGGCAGGGATTTGAGAACCTTAGAATCCCATAAGGGAGCTAGGGATGATATCAAAGTCAGAATAAGCAAGAGGGGGTCTTTAAAAGCTTGAACGGAAAGCCCGTGAGATTTGTTTATTTATTTTAACACATTGACGACCTTCACCAAAAAAGAAAAATAAACAACAACACAGTACTAAACACTAACTGGGGAGAACTACAGCATAGTAACTTCCCCACGACACCCAACTTGGGAGCGTCAGCCTCATGTGCGGCCTAGCCGGACAATCAGCAACAGGTTCGAAATCTCAAGAATGTGCTCCTGCGGGGAAAGAGCAGAAAAGCACTTAATTTCTCGAAAAGCGGGAAGGCTTTCACACTACGATGCCTACGGTATTCTTTTTTTCTAATCTTTTTTTTGGTTGCTGTTGTCCTCTCTCTAGTGTTCACATGTTTGATTTAAAACAGTTAGGTCTGATCCATCGATGTTTCGATTCTTTCTACTCCGTCTTTACGGTAGCAGTGCTTTAACGCCACCGCGGTTTTCCGCCACCATATGTTTTTCGCCACCTTTTAATTCAGGTAGCGCAGGTAGCCTGTGCAGGTAGTTTTAGATTAAAATCTTTTAAATGTGAAAAGGGTGTTTACCACCACCCAGGAAATCTACGTCCCCAAGAGGATTAGTTCCTCCAGAGGGTAGGGTCAAATCTTGTCAGAACTAATATTCTGATCCAGCGCTCCAGCGCCAGCGCCAACCAGATTAAGTATCACAGCGATTAAGGGATTATCAGTTACTAAAAAGTATTTATAAGAGCAACTGTAACTGCAGAACCCGAACTAAGTGACAAGAGAAATAATCATGGAAATAGTTAAAACAAAGACTGCGAAAGATTTTTTTTTTATTTTCATTGTTGACGGTTTCTCTTTTCGGCTCAAGAGCAGGAAGAAGGACAATATTTACTATGTTTGTTTCAAAGATGTCTGTAAGGCCAGGGCCTTTTTACGTGGGAACGTAGAGTTCGTCGTTACTAAGCCCCATGAAGGACACGGGCCTGACTGCGCCCATAACCAGATTCTCCAACCCAAGGGGACCTTGAATTGTTGAAGTTGTACAGTTTCTTTAGTTGGAATTATAATAAATAATTATGATAAAATAAATAATAAAATATTATCTTCGTCTTAGCTAAGATTAACGTAGAGTTAGCGTTGGTGGCGGTAAACACCCTCTTTGCATTTAAGGATTTGGACCTGGAATTACATGAACGAACTACCTGCACTAATGAGTTGGCGAAAAACATACGGTGGCGAAGAACCTACCAAAATATTTGACCCTTTCGTCTGACCCAACTAATCCTCTTGATGATGCAAGATTTCCTGGGTGGCGGAAAACATACGGTGGCGCTAAGCCGCGGTGGCGTGAAGACACCCAATTCGTCTTTACCTTATGGGTTGAATGATAAGTTTAAATAATTATTACTATGAAAGCCGATCGTCAAATATGCAGAGTAGTGCGAGCTACGTGAGAAACGAGATTCTAGACTGTTAAACTAAATGTGATGTCAGAAAGTATCCCTTATTGTTACTTGTAAATTATATTTTACCCCATTCCAATTTAATATTCTGACGCACGGAATAATATACTATTCTATACCAGCATAGCCAATTCACAGAGTTGTTTTATGGCACCACTCGACCACGAAGTAAATACGGTCGTCAGGAAAACCAATCCCACAAGCCCGTTCTCGCACTCGGCTTGAGAACACGGCCAAATTAAGACATAACTGTCTACTATGGTGTAACTCGAAACCAAGAAACAAGTTTGTATTTTGTTCATTGCAAGTTTGAGACAATCATAGGTTAAAGAGGGCCTCAAAATTTCTGCTTAAAACCAATTCCACTCTGTATTTCGTGATCCCTACAACCCAGCGCCGCATCCAGGGGGGGTAGGGTGTTCAACCCTCCTCGAAACATGCAAAACTAATCGTTTTTTATGGGATTTAACGTCTGACCTGTGTCTTTTTTGTACTTTATGGTCTGGCCCGCGGGCACCCCCCCCCCGAAAGAAATTCCTGGATACAGACCTGCTAGTAAAACCTATTCCCCCCGTGAAAATATCAAGTGCTCTGACACAACTGCATATACGTTCACTCCTCTTGCTTTTTCTGCGTTTTAGTTTATCCCTAGTTCCCTTATGGAATTATTAGCTTCTGGAATCCCCGCCTTTTGCAACTCAAACTTAGCCGAAAGCTTCAAGGTCATCTCACAACTCATTCACACATGAGGTCATGATAAGCTTCAAAGTGTTGTTTTTCATTTCGGAAGACTTGGTAGGCCATCAGGTCTAATTTCTGTTTTGGACTTAATTTTGTCTTGCTTGGTTTTCCCACATTTTAACCGCGACGCATTCAGTTTTCAAATATCTTGCTTCTAGCCGCTGCGTCGGAGCTTCCGGGAGGCGAATAGAGTCGACAGGCGCTAACAAGAAAATCGCTAATTTCACGTGGAAAGTAAAGGTGTTTTCGAAAAACAACATTGTTGAGCTATTTCATCAAGAAAAGATTATTTCTAGTAAGAGTTGTGCTTTCAGGTTGCTACTTGCAAGTGTCTAACCTTTTTTTTTCCCCCTGAATACAGTCGGCGACGCTGTAATTCTTAAGCTCATTCGTTGTCCATATTGAATCATCAGCGAATAATTAGCAATATCAAAATCTGGAAGTCACACGGTCAACCTTACGAATATTTGAATGTCTCCTTTTATTTTTATTTTCGATCTTGCTCAAAACATGTTGCTTTGTAGGAGAAGAATGTTTCATGTATGAAATCTTGGCTGGTACTGACGGTGACCCAACAGAGAAGGTAGGCTTGTCTCAAGGAGAAGCTAAAGACTGGAGTGAGATGAAGACGTCCAGGTTTTAATATGGACTTTAAAGCTTAACCGAATAGAGTTGAGATATGGTAGTCTGGTTACCCATCATATTTTTACCTAAATAGGCTAGAAAACCCGACAAGAAGGTGTTACTTCGTTGATTTGTTATCCACAAACATTGAATTTTAGCTGACGAATTTACTCTTCCACAATTTATTGTTGACGTACCTCATGTTTGAAATCCTTAGCAAACACAGCTGCAAACAATTGCCGAAAAATAACCAGCAATGGCGGATTTTCATTATTCAAGCCAGGAACTTGAAAGTGACTTGGATATGGGAAGTGACCAGGAAGCACTTGGCTTTCGCCCAAACATGTTGATTCTAATGTGATTATGCAGTCTGGAATAGAACATTTTAGAATCTTCACTTGGTTGGCCATTGAGACGCACGCTTTTGCAGATATTCAAATTCTCCGCCACTTGACGAATTTCTAGGGCGATTCTGGCGGTCTGGAAAGCACCGCGAGCTTATGCGCCGGCTGTTCTTGCGACTTCCGCTAAAAGCCGCTTCGCTTTCCAGAGCTGTTCTGGCGCTCCGCTAGTTTCCGCGAGTACTTGTAAAGCAAATCCACTTCGCGAGTGGAAAGTGGTTTCGGCAAGTCAGCGAGAAGTTGTAAAGGCGCAACGACTTTTTGCTTGTTCTTGCGCTCGGCGGATTCTCGCTTTGCTTTTCGGAAAGCGAATCCAAGAGATCGCCAGAATCGCCCTTTTATTTGTCGTGCAAGCAGTGGAGATTCCCGACGTCACTACAAGACTACGGGACGAGAAAAATAAAAATCCAGTAGAAGAGTCAAAATAATTCAGTGTATTTAAATCAAAGGTATACAAATAATTTGACTTTTCAGTTAAACTTTAATATCCATCATTCTGAACTCGGTGACAAGAGCAAAGAAGTGAAGAGGGAAATTGATTTTCCGCAGGTAAAACTGATTCAGTGATAGCTTCTCAAGCCTCGCAACATTTCTTTGCCTTAGATCAATAGATCGGATTCCATACCACATTTCTTCACAGATTAGCCTGGCAACGGTGACGTGCTGTCGGAAGCCCCCTTAGAATGAAATACTGGTTCTCCTCCTTCACGCAAGAGGGGACCCATTCACTACGGCTAAAACATTGTTCTGAAAGGCCCGGGTTTTGCAAGCCTCTAGTGATTCAATGGGTCGGTCCTTTCACAAACGCCTTTGCACATTCCGTAGGGTTGATGGATCTCGTAATGTAAAGTAACCTTCTGAACTGTTGGGTCAAGTTTCAGGGAAATGGCTTCAAGCTGCATCAAGGGTTGAACGGTATTTAATTAATTTGCAAAAGTTAGAAGTCAATGCGTCAAAATCGCTGCACAATCGTTCCGCAGTAGTTTATTTTGCACTGAAAAACAGACGGCCTTTTGTTCCGATGATTTTGTTCCGATTTCCGATGACTGATTTTCAGAAAAACTGACTGTTTCATTAATCTCGAAACCGAATCTCGAAGCCGTTTCTCGAAGCCGGCGGGTCAGATTGTACTCTTGTTGGGAATCGTCCTATTTCACTTCACCTCTTTGAATATTTTGCGCTTTGTACGATTCCAACGCCATCTATCAGTAATGAATAAAGTTAAACATCTGGTTACATCTGGTTAGAAGCGCTACCAGTTCAGTGGATGAACACTATGAACAGCCTTCAACCAGATACATGGCTTATAATTTGTAAAGTGGATTTGCTGGAATTTTAAGGTAAACATTTTGGATTATTACATTAGTTATAAATAAGATATTAAATGAAATTATAAACTTGAAGTATTCAGTTTAAAGTAAAATCAGAAAGTAAAAGAATTATTATTTATTTAAGGGTTCGTGACTTCATTCATTCCTGACTTCGTGACCTATACATCTGTAAATAGTTGTACAATAAACGTTGTGTAACGTTACAACAGACGAATTGGCGTGGCAGTTAAGGTCTTCCCAACAACTCTAATGTTTGTCTTGGGTATTCGATTCCGAATCCACCATTTCATACGAAGGATTCGGATCCGGAATCGAAGCCAACCTTAACAAAGATCAAATCATGTAAATAGTACTACAAAGCTTGTAGTTTAAAAATGAAAAGATCATAAGACATGAAATATTTTCTGTTGCTATACTCCCTTCGCTCATCGTAGTATAGTTCAGTTGGATCCGCTTTCCGCTTTCCCAGTAGTAGTGGTCCCAGCTTCACAATGGGACCCTTACGGCTGTCATGTAGACAATAAGAGATTACGTAGCTAATTATTACAACATTTGCTTTTATAAATTTTTTCGACAACAAGCGTAACGTCAGCAACGTAAAAAGCGGAAGAAGAAATTAAATAAGCGAGATTTTATCGGTTAGGGATTTGTCTGTTTTTCCAGGAGAAAGCTTGGATTTATGAGAAAAATGTAATAAGTTAGGAAGAAAAAGAAATTCCGCAAATTGCACAGGGTCCCTACAAGAGATTACGGAAGCGTGACGTACGCTTTTATGTTTTGGTCTGAAGGGACCTTAATGATACTTGAGAACACGTAGAACTGAACTTCTCTGAATTATAGTGGTTTGCAAACCATTTTCACAAGCCCCTTTGTAGCTCAGTTGTAAAGCAGTGGCCTAGTTAGCCGAAGGCCCTGGGTTCAAATCCCGGCTGGGGAGAAATTTTGTATTTCAGTTCACTACTTAACAAGAGCTCTAGAAGCTCATATGGAACTTGCGATGCTGGGTCAGAGGATGAAAGTCGGAATTTGCCAATTCATAGATTTGTTGTGATAATCTGTTAGCAAAACCACCTAGATAAAAATGACCATGGCTGAATCACTAGAATGTATTATTTCATAAAAATGAATATACATCGTTTGGTCAAAAGTATTTTTTTTCACTTTTCGGTTAAGATGCGCACATTAAGGGTGCTAGAAATTCATTTTTAAGGAAAACCATTAAGGCAAAAATAATCACGATTGTGCTCATGGGTTCGTGAAAATGTAAATTTTGCTTCAAATTATTTTTGGTACTTTGCGATTAAGATGAGTACTTTAAGGGATGGTCGAATCTGGGAAGTGACAGTTTCTAAGCTAATGTTGTCAAGTTTCTAATGCTCCAGCCAAGTTTCATCGTCCTAGCACATCTGGAAGTACCTGAACTCCTGATCACCGGAATTCCGGACATCCCCCTCCTGCTCCCCCCTCATTGCGGTGACCGAATCCGGTCCGGTTCTGTCAGTGATGTACCTAGGACTTAGTGTCTGTACTTCTCACCAAGTTTCTTCCCGATCGCTCCATTCTATGCGTGTCACAAGATATCAGGTCCCTCCCCCTATCATCGGATCCGGCTCAGACTTGAAATGGGACATCTCAGACACGAGATCTTTCTGCATATCAAAGTTTCATTAAGATCTGATCATTGTTCGAAAGTTATGCCCGCCACTAAATTTCGGATTCCACCGTCTCCCCCTCCTCCCACGATGGTCGGAGCGGGCAAGTGACTATTTCCAAGTTAATCTGGTCGGATCCCTGATACTCCTGTTAGGTTTCATCGTCCTAGCCCACCTGGAAGTACATTAACTCCGGATCACCGGAATTTCGGAACCCCACTCCAACTCCCCCTACGAATCCGTCCAGTTATGTCAGTGATTACCTAGAGCTTGTGCTTGTTCTTCCCACCAAGTTTCATCCCGATCGCTCCACTCTGAGCGTGTCACACGATTTCCGGTCCCCCCTCCGACCCCCCCATATTCGTCGGATCCGGTCTGGACTTGAAATGGGACCGACCGACGGAAAAGTGATCGGTATATGATACTTAGTCGTAGGGCAAGTGCCATAAAAATGAATCTAATTAGAGGGCACCTTCCCCGTCACATGAATCTTTGGTTTCTTCCGTTTTCTCCATGAGTTCCTGCCAGATGGGCCCTGGTTTGTCTACGAGGATCCGACATTAGTTGCGTTTTTGCAGATACCATGGTATCTGATACCATGGTCTAAAGTCGTTTCCGCAGTTACCGTGGTATCTGGTATCATGGTCAAAAGGAGTTTTTGCCGTTATCGTGGTATCTGGCCAGTTACCGTGGTATCTGATGTTCCAATAACACGGGCCGACCGTGGTAACTGATCGTGGTATCTGAAAAAGTCATCTCAATTTTATCATCAACAACAACAGAGCCTAGAATTTTGTCAAATTGGTGGGAGAGAAGTTTGGCACTTAGTGATAAGACTGGATATCAGTTTTTCTTTTGGGATGACTTCGAAAAGCGCAAATTGTTTTTGCAAAACAACCGTAGTATCAGATACCATGGCAACTGTAAAAACGACGAAATGCAGATCCAGTTACCACCATGGTATCTGCAAAAACGCAACTATTGATTTTCAATTCAAAATTTACTTCTTGCTTATTTATCAAGGTGAAAGTCCTTTGTACAGTATTCCATCTTTACGTAACATCGATGTTCTTCTAATTTGTTCTTAATATTCAGGTGATTCGTTGATTTTTATTTTTTAACATATATATATTATTAATGATCTAAGCCTACCTTAGTGAAGGGCTATGTCCTTGGCTTCCTTGGTTGGCTTTGTTTATGTAGCTTGTTTTGTTTTTTTGCTTGAATACCGATTGATTAGGCTTAAAATCTTCTTCGGGTGCTGTTTGGCATATTTCAGCCTCGGTCTCAGCTCTCGATCCAACCACTATTTTACGAATTGTGAAATTATGCAAAAAGGGAAAGGAAGGCTGTTCTTTCTGGAATTTGGCTGATAACCTGCCTAAATTATAATTACACTGCTATCGGCAGACTTCATTATACCGGAATACGAAAACAGTGGAGCACTGCAAATTGGTTACAAGTCTTCCTTCATCCTAACAATGTTCTGATCAACGCCTTTTCTAAGAAAATCCTCAGTTAATTTGTCCATCACATCAAGTGATATACGTGTATATATGTAGGCTACAACAGTATATCTGTCGAACTCTCGCTCCGTTGATGTCGAGGCACGAAGAATAAAAATCAGAATAAAAGATACAGAATAAAAATCCTATGAAATCAATATTTTGAATTTTAGAGATATGAAAAATCAGGCCAATAACAGTTATTTAAAAAAAAATATATAATTCAAACCAGTTTTCTTCTCGTTCGTAACGTTCGATTTTAAAGAAAAAAGAATGATGTCGAGGCACGAAGGGTCCGAAACCAAAATAAAAAATCCTATGAAATCAATATTTTGAATTTTAGAGATATGAAAAATCAGGTCAATAACAGTTATTTAAACAAAAATATTCTTCAACCACTAGCTCAAGCTGCCACGACGTGACTTACAATTTTCTTCCTGATGACTAATTCTCGGACTAATTCTGAAAAATCGTTTCTTTGAGACATGTTTACCTTACTTTATTTTCTTATTTCGCCAGATATTTCGCCTTACAAAAACTGCTGGTCGGAAATAAATTATTAACTTTCATTGGTCAAATTTTCCTCGAGTTGGTCACGACGTGATTTACAGTTTTCTTCGTGATGACCAATTCCGAAAAATTGTTTCTTTGGGACATATCTACCTTACTACCTAAACATCGAGTCGGAGATAAAATACTAACTTACATTGATTAAATTTCATCGAGCTGGTCACGACGTACATCCCAGTTCCGGAACTAATCAGAGGCACCATCTGTCTGCATTTCCGGAAAAGGTGACCCAACCCATTTCCGACAGCTCTTTGTCACCATGCGAAAGTGACCACGCGCGAAAAGTGACCGAAACCACGCAGCTGCTCGGGTTTAATACGCATTCTGTATTACAAAAGAATGGGTAATAAAATCTTCCCTGACAACGAAATCCATTTTGAGCAGAGAGCTCTCACAAAGAAGAAACGGTTGGGCCTACCCATCGATTTTGTCTAGTTACTAAGCCAGTGACTGAAGGCAAATAAGTTTGTCGGTGTCTTTCCGGTGTCTACAGATAACTTCATTTCAGTCCCAGGTCTGCTGTACGGTAGTTGCATAATGTAATACAGTTATGTCATTTGTCTTTGAGATCAAAACAAAACGTTAATTCAAGACTGCGATGAAAACAGCGCGTCTCAATGGTGCAGACGCTCCGTCTGACATGCCACTTCGGAACTGACCTCCACTGACTGGCTAAACTACTACCGCAGTGTTTTTGGACAGTGTAACATCAAGAACAGTAACATGAGGCTCCAGCACTGGTATGAGGAGGCACTAACAAAACTGTTACGTCTGAAATTGCGTCTAAGGTCCATTTTTCCCGTAAAGAGAAGTGCGATCAGGACCGCTATGAGAAAGTAGAAGAAAACTGGATCTGTTGACGCTGATGAACTCAGTGCTGATTTTTTCAAAAATTGATTGTCCCGCCTGATTGTTCCAAATGATGTTGGCCCAATCAATTGTTCCGAAAAGTTTTCTAGTAGGCAGTGCCACATCAGTGATCAAAAGAGGCAAGAACCCGGAAAATAGCAATAGTTTCGGTCGATTACCGTATCGTACACTATAAGCAAAATTTTCGAATATGTCCTTCTACCTGATATCACAGAGAAATGCGATTTTTTATCTTCGTCATTCATGTCGTAACCGTAAGTTGATCCAGAAGTTCGACGTGCAAGATGTCATTCGATCACTGAAGACGACGTCGGCATCTTTGTTAAAAACATCTACTCATCCAGCTCATCGTCTGCATGATGTTTTTCATGAGTTTCTTAGGCCTAATTATAAATTTAGTCCAAATTGTTGTCATAAATGTTGTTTTTTATTTGTGTTTGCTTTTCCTTATTTCCTTTTACTCCACGTGCATTTGGTGGGTTATAAGCCTTGTGGCTATCACAAGTTTCGTTTTTCCAACTTGAGCGGTTTTGAGTCTGAAGAGGACCCTTGCCAAGAAGGGCCGAAATATAGCTCGAATAAAATTTAGCTGACGTATCCGTTTTTGCACTGTCAAATATGAATATATATATATAAGTTGTGAGAACATAACAATGATAAGGCCGTGTCCAGAAGGCTGAGGGGCCCCCTCCCACCCGAAACATACAAAATAATCGAATTTTATATGCTTTAAAATCTGAGCTATGTTCCTGTTTTACTGTTACGTTTCGATTAGGTCCGACCCTCTGGGAGACCACACCCCGCCACCCCAACCCGAATTAAACTCCTGGACACGGCCTGAATGATAGCAACGCTTAGTAAGGACGAAAGAATATACAGCTGCAGTCTGTCACTGCAATCCCTGTCAACCATATATTTTTCAATTTTAGCCCTTGTACGCTAGATTTTGAAAATTATTCAAATTAAGTGAATTCAAAGATCGAGCAGAAAATCAAGCACTGACTGAACGTAAATTCGCATAAAAGAATATGACCAAAGGTTTCGATGGGAACCCAAAATAGAGTATTTATTGGACCTTTTCATCCAGACAATCGGGTCCTGTAGATGTCCGGTCCTCGGCAAGCACCGGACGTGGCATACATATGTTGGTTGTCGCTAATCAACCAGATCCGGTAATTCTTTATGTATTTAATTTCCAGTCTCGCCCAGAATGTGACCGTAATATACTTAGAACCTCAGAGAAAATTCTGACCCAACATATGTTCCTCATCTTTTATACAAGTCACCCAATAAATTTTATCAGAGGATTCTGTTCTTTCCGAAATGTCCGGTTTACATCAGCTTCTGATTTCTGATCCTACCATTTACATAGGAGCAAAACAAAGTAGATAGCTGGATTCAGTCTTTTTATCTGTATACTGAGAGGAACCACTGGATTCAGGATAAAGTTCGGGGTCGAGTGCTCGTTTATTGGAATTCCTGCCCATCAATTCTGTAGGGAAAAGCTTACATTTTTTCGACTTGATGATGATAGTGGAGAAAATCCGGTTGTGGACTGTTGAAGAGCTCTGCAAATTCATGATGATAAAGTAGAGACGATCCGGCCGGAAAACCTTGATCTTGCCCTGGCCGTCTTTCCGCCGCATTACAGCAAAACTGCTTGCCTTTTTTCTTGACAGTAGTATTACCTCTATGTCGCTTCGACGCATCACTTCTGTTATTTAAAACTTGAGAGACATGCTGATAAACTTTGAATTAACTAGTGGGATCTCTAGCATATAAACCCATGAGTTATTTCTGCTTTGTGGATGGAAAAAGTATTACAAGAAGAGTTTGATGATGAAGAGACGACTATACAGGAACAAATCTTTCACAATAATGTCAGGGAAATAATTGTAAGTCAATGAATGAAGATTGAAAATACCCATTCAGATTCAGCAGGTGTCCTCAGCAGGCAGTCAGCAGGTCGTAAGGCTCAAGCACTCAGTGGCCCTTAGTTAACTACTGTTTGGGTAACTGGTTTTGGACTTCGATCACAGCAAGTGTCTTAAACCGGCGCTGTTCTACAACATTCGTCATTCAACAACATCACAGCAAACATTGGCAGCGTTATGCTGAGATTGAACAGCTAAAACATGCCCACGAAATAGCAGAGCACCAACATTGGCAGCGGCAATTTGCTTGTGTTTCAATGTTCACACACTATTTATGCCTTATGGCACATTCTTGTGATTGGGTTGTACTTACAAAAATTATTACCTTACCTTAAATTACCTTAAATTGCACTTGCAAGCAATAAGGATGTTGTATCCCAATGAGTAGCTTGCGGATGATGATGGTGCTATTTTCTGGTTGCTGCTTCCGGGGCGCACCACTACCAGTTCACTTTCCAGGGCTGTCGGTACCAATCCTCGTCGAGTCGCTTTTTGAAGCCATCAGGTTTTTCGCTGGTGACAGTTGGTTCAGACAGGCTGTTCCATAAAGGAACAGCTCGGTTGCTGAAGAAATGCTGGCGAACATGAGAGGTGCAGAACTTTCTGGACAGTTTCCGGGAGTGGCACCTTGTTCGTGAGTGGTTGTCGGGAGCGAAGAGGGAGGAAAGACAATTAGAGTTGAGAAGGTTGTAGACTAGTAGCGTGTCCCCTCTCTTCCGCTGGTAGGTAAGTGTAGGGATCTTCAGTTTCTGTAGTCCCTGTTCGTAGGGTAGTGCTCTAAGGCCTAGGATGGATTTTGTTGCTCGTCTCTGGACACCTTCGATGAGTTTCTTGTCTTGTTTGTAGAAGGGGGAGGCTTGGGCGTTACCGCTCTCCAACTTGGGCCTGACCAAGGCTCTGTAGAGCTTTAGCATGACACTTGGTTTGCGGGATGCGACTGACCGTTTGATCATCCCTAAGGTCTGATTGGCACTTGCCGCTACCTTTTTGGTGTGAGAGTGGAATTTTAACTTGTTGTCCACAATTACACACAGTTCTGCCTAAATTGTCATCTAGCATTACAATGTAGAGTTTTTTTTTGTGCTTTGTTGCTCTCTGAGCACTGATGGATTCAGTGAGAAGCAAGTGTAAACTACATTCCAGCGACTTCTGTGCAGTGCAGCGAACATCATACTGAAGATGAATTCAGGCTCAAGATTTCTGATTTGAATTTTGCTTGAACTTATACTGAGATAATCAATGTTGCCCTATGCCCAAGTTAGCCTACGACCAGCCTCCAAATAAGATAATTAGTCACTCAGTGTTGGAATACCAACCAAGTTCCAGAACATGTTTTTTTACCAGCAAGACAGTAAAACTTCAGTAAAGCAGCAGAGATGGTTTTGTTTTGCACCTGTTTTTGTAAAAGTCGATTTTACATAGACTAATGTAATGTAAAGAAATACCAAACAGGAACTACTTCCTGTCGTCTAAGCATGTTAACAGTCCATCTGTCGTTTGGCAGTTCCTTCCACAGGAATATTACCCAATTTTAGGAGAAAATAGGGCTTGTTGGGCAGATACATAACTTTTCCTCACTGGTCCTCAAAAGAGAATGCTCAATTTGAACATGTGTTTATTTAAAATGAAGAATAATTACTCTAATATTTGAAGTTCTAGCTCAAGATCAAGTTCTTTTAATTTCTCAATATTGCTATGAAAAATACAGCACTGAGGAGAGAGATGGACTCGGTTCACTCAGATGAAAGTAACATAGTAAATACAACATTACAACACACTCATATGTGTAACAATACATCTCCAGTTCCCATTGCCCAGGAGGCTCGGCCAAACTTTCAAATATAGAGATAACAAACGATGTTTCATACAAACCAATAAATTTGTGAATTTAAAGGCGACCATACAAGATACAACACACAAATACTAACTTTCCTAACTTGCAATGTCTTAGCCTATTCATAAGTAACTCTGGAAACTTTATGAAGCTAAAATGACTGAAGAAAGACCGGATCTCAGGTGTTAAAGTGCGGGAAACGCCGATCAGTCTGCGGTGTGCCGCTTTGCGGCGTTATGGTGCACTTGGCGTTCAGCCGACGCGCACAGATCAGCAAATGTTGCAGCACAAGCTCGGTGGGAAACTGGGAAAACAGGGATGCTCGTATTCCTAGCTGTAGATTGTCAAGGTATTTGTTGATATTTGTTGTTTCTGAAATATTGTTTTCTTTCAGATCTATTTGCTATTTTTTCTGTTACTCCATATATTCAGTTATGGAATTATCAGCCATTTCAAGAGAAAGGAGAAGGACGAGGACTTGGCCACAGATGCGGAAGAAGCCATTATTCACCGTGTCAGGTATCTGATGAGAAATTTCTTTTTTTTATCTGTCTGTCATCCCTAATATTAACGATGATATATCAAAGGATCCTTCAGATCTGTAGAATGTTATTTAGAAGGACCACCCACTTTCCCTTTATGGAACTGCTTGAAGTAAACCTAAGTAGGCCTAAAGTATCTCATGGGGGTTATACTTAAACGAAGATCAGGCAGCGGAGAAAAATTTAACACAGTTGTGATGGCCTACACATAGCCTACAGTTGTTGAGCCGTAAAGTTGGAATGTTAAACATGGGACTTTTATTTTGACAAACAAACCAGAAGTAGACTTGTTATATCTGTCTAGGACTCCTTTAACATCTCATTTTTGGGTATTGTAGGTTATATCTGATCCTCTGACATGTGAATGTGAACTTCTTGGATGAATTTGCCTCTAGCGGCCACTTAGCAGGATCCCTGTTCCTGTCTGTAGCCGTGTAGCGATGTAACCTGAAGTGGCGATGTAAGCTGAAGGTTGTGGGCTCGGATCCCGCCTAAGGAGCACTTTTTTCTTTCAGTTCACTACATATAAATACCTATCTTTCCCTATGAGCTAGAGCGAGTAGCCTAGTAGACCATGTTCTGACTTGTCTACTGGTATTAATGAACAACTGCATATATAGAATTATCTCAGATCACTATTGCAAATCACTTTGGATGTGTTCCAGTATTCTACCAGGATCAACAAAGACGGAACTCCGTTTCGTCCGTAGGCTATTGAACTGTGAAGTAATTTAGCATAATACTCTATTCCCTTCTAGTGTTTGGCTCTGTTCATTTTCACTGGCTGTGTCCGTAGCAGCAGCACTTCTGCTGCCCCTATCCATAGCAAGTAATGAGGTGCTTCTCCTCTACCCTAATAGCTACTACGTAAAATGGCTAAACACGGAGTTGATTCATGGTATGTATTCCTTTACTGAGCAGTAAGGATGTGTTCAAGTGGGATTACTGCCTTCCAGCTACCTGGATCGTAGTCGCACTTGAGCATAAGACAGTTTTTGGCAACTGACTTAGGTTCGAGATGATAAGTAACTAGCAGGGAATCGAGGTCTTAGGGGTCTTTAGAACATCAAGACCCTAAGACCAACAAGTATACCAAATTGACTTGAACTCATTGGACAATCTGGTCACAGTTGCCCACAAACGGATGGAGAGGGGGGGGGGGGGCAACTCCCAAAAATACTTCCAGATCCGAGGATCTGTAATACAAGAAATTCGATCGTCCCAACTTCAACCGTGGTCAAGTTACGACTGAAGTCTAATCTGGCCCCAGTTGCCCCTGAACCGGGCGGGTAAGGGGGGGGGGGCAAAAGACACATCTAGACCTCAGTGCCCAGATTTCAACTTGATACCTGTCGTGGTTCACGGAACAGAATGTTGTATCGGAAGAATAGATACGGGCTGGAGCGGACACAAGAGCGGATTATTCATGGATGGACGCTGCACTAATAGCCGATTTTGGACAGTAACGTAGGTATCGGATTAGTAGTAATAAGCAGGGAGACGATATAAGTGCCGTCCTTCAGCTACAGTTTAGCTGAAGGCAAGCGCATCTGCAGGTATGGTAACACGATAACGTCGACTAAAGCTCCGGCTAAAGGCCAAAGCTTCTTTTTCTTACCAGTTTATCCGCGCGGACTCCCCAATTAGAACAAAATTATTTCAGTTCGGTTTATTTGTGTCCCGTCTAACAAAAAGAGGGCTAGACGCCGTAAATAAGCAACAGTAAGTCGGCTTTCTCGTTATACCCGTTCGTTTAGCAAGGAAAACTCCTGTATGGTGCGATGGTGTTACGTTCATCTTCTTATGATAGTTCTGTTTTGTCTTTCTGGGTTTTCTCTTTTCCTTTTCAGTACTCCGCGTTTTTACTATGTCAAGTATTGTAGGCTAGTAAAAAGCACTCATTCATCACCAAACATTAAAAAAAAAACGCCGACCAAGGTTGAGGTAAAATGTAATGAAAAATACAAAATAAAATATGTTAGCCGTGGCCGTTGGCTTTTAGTGCAATTGAAATTTGAATCTAGTCTGTAATTGTAAAGCAAATCACAAACGGCTTCACCCTCACCAATGGTAGGTAGGTAGGTAGGTAGGTTTTATTTTTAACCAAAATATAAACATGAAATAAAATAACAAGACTAATATATTATTGCAGCAAAAAGGAAGTCCTAAGGACTTGTGCTGCAATTTCCTATTACTACTTGTGTCTAATAAATAAACATCTAAACACAACAGCTTACCATTATCCACCTAGCCTATGACTTACATAAAAAAAAAATAAACATGAACACTAAATAACAAAAATCCTTATTGTTTATTCTTTACCAGTTTCAACCCCCCCCCCCCCGAATGTAAAGTAATATACCTGTCTATACGTAACGTGAGTACTTGGTGGACGTATGAGAGAGAATAAAGGCCCAATGCCCAGAGGCTAGCCTGTAAGGGCCTAATTACCCTAAAAAACATGAACAACAAAGAAGACTTGGACAAAAATAAAGAAAAAATGAAAGAAAGAAAGGAGCTTGACTTACCCGGTCTGGAACGTCCAACCAAAAAACAACAACTACCAAACAAAATTTCAACCAAAATGACTGCTAACTACCCAAAACAGAAAACAACAATTTAAACGGCTGAGATTAATGCATCAGATTCATACGCGGCAAAACAGTGAACTTTTAATGTGTTACGGAAATCCAGTAAATCACTACACGACCTTATAGCTCACTCGATAAACCTTCCCATACCAAAGGCCCAACTTGTTGAATACTGAACCTTGATCAGCCGGCGTGACAGCGGGCCTACGGATCAACTGCGGATCAACTGCGAACTACGAGTTTCGTGATCATGAAAAGATGACGCACGTGAAAAATATTGAGAAAAACACTGGGGTATAACTTCATTGTGATATTTATACATGAGTAAAGCGTAAAATCCGAAGTTCCTGACAGCAGTGTCTTACGAAAGCATTACGACTATCGCCAGGCAAAACTTATTACCATATTCTGTATAACACGTAGAGGAGTAAGGTAGCTTACAAAAAGTTTGTTCATGTAATATGATATAACACCAGTAGGCTACACTGTGCAGTCCCATGATATCACTCCTATCCTACCCAGTGCCAAAATTTTCTGGTATTGCCCTGATGTTAGAAGAAAAAAGTTCCAACCGTGCGATAAAAAGTGATAACGCACAGCCAGCCGTGCGATAAAAAGTGATAACGCCCAGCCAGCTGTGCGATAAAAAGTGATAACGCCCAGCCAGCCCTGCGATAAAAATTGATAACGCACGGTTGGTCGGTTCATCAAGTTCATCGAGCATTTTCCCTCAAGTACTGAAAAATAGAGCCTGATCTCCAAAAAATGAATAAAAGACATCACTTTCAGGAGGAAAAAAAAAAATTAAAATATAATACAGTAAACAAAAATGTTGGAAAACGTTGTAGAAAAGTCTTTAAAAACTGAAAAAAAAATGTTGCTATCCTAGCCAGTCAACCTGGGTTATACCTTGTTACAGTCATTTGGAAAATTTGGAATATTTGGCCCTTGGGCAGCAGTAAAGCTGCAGTCTAGGCCACCCTGCAGTAGTGACAGCCAACACAAAAAAGCGCCATGCAAAACTACCAAGTGGATTGATATGACAAAGTCAGGATGAGTGCTAACAACCAAGAACCATTAGCCTAGGTAAACAGCCATGCCTAACCTCTAGATCTGGAAATTCTCATCTTGGAGCAAATCTGGCTTAGCTCATGTGATAAAATCCAACCAGAAAACAAAAACAAATGCATATCGTGTTGATCATTCAAACAAATTGCCATGAAGCAACAAAACACTAGCCAACTCTCCTTCCCGCTGCGTAGATCTGCGTATCATACGACCTTCAATCTAGTAATGTTCGCTTCATCATTCAACTGGCCCGGCCCTGTTTACCTGTGGAAAAATCGACGGTCTAGTCACCAATCGTGAGATTTGTTCAAGATGTTTCTGACGCTAGATGGTACCGGTTTGATGATGGATTAAAGGTGAATGATCTGCACTTTTCGGTTTTTCTGGCAAAGATTTCAAGAGGAGTTACTAACTACTAGCAATATTAGCATTAATTTATAAGAAAAGATTGATATAAAGCAGTTGCTTTTTTGCCGAATTTACGCCAGGAGGTATCATTGTTCTGCACAGTGTACTAGTGTTATAATCATTATCGCCCTTGCTTTTCTTCGGGCGATATCGGAAAAATTTGGCCCGCGGGCAGCATGATAGGCTGATATCGCCCGAGCGCAGGTTTACTACTTACGCTAATTTACTACTTACACATGCAATATGATCATTGAAAACTTAAACGTTCATCAATATTAACTCAATTGTAACGAGTATTTGCACTACGTTCAATCATGTCTAATTACCTTGGTATTTGATACTACGGTCGCTTTGCAAAAACGACAGTTGCCGAATTTGCACTTTAGAAGTCTCCCAGAATAATACTTGTATCCTCACATCACAAGTGCCAAAAATTTTCCCACCTGAAAAAAACCTAGGCTCTTGTGTTGGTGATGATGAAAAGTTAGATGAGCTTTTTAGATCCTACCAGTTACCGTGGTAGGCTACCACGGTAACTGGCAAGATGCTCAGTAACTGCAAAATCGACTTTTTACCGTTGTATGAGATACCGCGGTAACTGCGAAAACGACTTTAGGTTTTGATGTCAGATGGTATCTGCAAAAACGTAACTAATGACTAACGTTTCTCTTTTCAGGTCTCTGGAATTTGATATTCTTATTTTCAAATGGCTCTCTGTTCCTTCTACTCCCGTTTGCCTACTTTTTCACTGAATCCGAAGGTTTCCTGCCTCACCATAGAGTAAGTTCCCTCCAAATTCCAACCCTTTTTTGCCCCCATTTTTGGGTTGTTTTATCACACAACGCTCGCTGTTCCCTGGGGACTCCTCGGATGGAAAACAACGAGCTTCTTGGTATTGTTTATTAATAAAAGTATTGTTTATTAATATCTTGATTGTTTATTAATAAAAGTATTCTAAACTAAACTAACTAACTATCTTACGATCTACGTCACCAAGAGTGATTGTTTCTTTTGGAAATTTTGTGCAAAAAGCACTCGAGTTGAGAAGTGTTGTTTCTTAGTTTGTTATTTTGTCTTAGTTTCTTATGAGTTGTTTGTTTATATTGTACATGGCCTTTGGGTTTTTCAGTACAGATATTATATATTATCGCCCTTGCTCAGGGTGATAGCGGAAAAATTTGGCCCGTGGGTAGCATGATAGGCTGATATCGCCCTAGCGCAGCGAGGGTGATATCTGCCTATCATGCTGCCCAAGGGCCGAATTTTCCGCTATCGCCCGAAGAAAGGCAAGGGCGATAATGATTATAACACTAGTACACTGTGCAGACCCATGATACCTCCTGGCGGAAATTCGGTACAAAAGCAACTGTTTTATTTCAATCTTTTTTAAAAAATCAATGTTAACGTTGCTAGTAACTAGTAACGCAAAATAGTAAGGGATAGTAGGATGTTATTTCAGGAAATATATATCCGTTGTCATTATCAACTATCTTTAACCTTCGCAAGGTTGTCGCTAAAGGGTTGGCTGAGCAGCGTCTTTTTCTGTATTTCTGATTAATGAAATGGCAACCCTAGCTTACTGTTGAAATGTGAAAACGACTACTGTTGTGTCCCAGGCATATAAAAGTCCATAACATTTGTGGCGAAGTAGATGCCATCTAGCGGCGGTTTTCTTAGGGTAGATAGAATTGATAAAGCTCAAACCGGTGTTGCCGCTGGTTGCAGAATTCTGCAATGTGTCATACATTTGTGTTTCTTCGACAGAGTGAGCAAGAACTCTGCGACTGGTTCCTTAGCAGTAAATGCAAAAATTAAGTATAAAAGTTAAGGCGTAATTGTGAAGATGCTATAGCGAGATTTCTTGTTAATAGTTTGCGAAAAAGACGTACTTTCGTAGGTGCCAAAATATAATTGTTTTTTTCTGACCAAAAGTCACAGGTTCCATCAGAAAAAGTGGCAACACGGGATACTAATGGACTGTTTTTCAGAGAAAAATTATAAATAATACTGTTGGAATTGCTCAATAGCTGCCTTCTGGAGACTAGAGGAAAACAAGTTAGAGTAAGTTGGAAGTAATGTTGTTTCAGTTGACAAGTTCCATTTACAGTGGGAATGTGACTGTAACAAGATATAACCCAAGTTGGCTGGCCAGGAAAGCAACATTTTTTTTTTCAGTTTTTAAAGACTTTTCTACGACGTTTTCCAACATTTTTGTTTACTGTATTATTTTTTAGTGTTTTTTTGTTTTTCCCCCTGAAAGTGATGTCTTTTATTCATTTTTTGGAGATCAGGCTGTATTTTTCGGTACTTGAGGGAAAATGCTCGGTGAACTTGATGAACCGACCAACCGTGCGTTATCACTTTTTATCGCACGGCTGGCTGTGCGTTATCACTTTTTATCGCACGGTTGGAACTTTTTTCTTTTAACATCAGGGTAATACCAGAAAATTTTGGCACTGGGTAGGATAGGACTGTTATCGTGGGACTGCACAGTGTACTGGTGTTATGTATATATATATATATAATGCATTAAATGCCTCCGCATGGGTTTTTTTCGAAACAAAAACTTATTCAGATGACGCAGTTAATACTTTGTTGCGCCCGTTTTTGAGGTTGTTTTATCCCACAAGGCTCACTGCTCCCTGGGGACTCCTTGAGGAGTCGAGGGGAACCATGAGAATAGAGGGAGTCACTTCGTTTGGACTCCCCGGTTGGAAAACAACGATAATATAGGCAGTTCTTCCGCATGAATTTTGTTCGAAAAAATTATTTATTCATATGACGCAATTAGTCTGTAAAGGTCAGAGACTATCCTCGTTAGAAACAGAACTTGCGTTTTTTTGGATACCATGGTATTTGCTAACTGGATCTGCATTTTATCGTTTTTGTAATTTCCGTGGTATCTGAAGTTACGGTTGCTTCGAAGAATTTTTTTTACAAGTCACTCCCAAAAGAAATACTTACTCAACCAACATCACAAGTGCCAAACTTCTTTCCCACCAATTTGACCGAAAGCTAAGCTGTTGTGTTAGTGATGATAAAAGTGAGATGACTTTCTCAGATACCACGGTCAGTTACTACGGTCTGGATGGTGATTTCTGAGTATTAGCTACCACGGTACCACTACCACGTGGTACCCTGCGAAAATTCAGCTGTAGCCTAGATTAAGCACCAGTTTGGGCATCTCGAATCTCCTCGTTTGACCTCTTTTGGACAGATTGTTCTACCCTATCGTCACCATCGTTCAGTTATTCAAACAAATTTATTTTAGGGAATTCGTGCTCGAGTGTACGAAGCTGCGGTTGTTCTGATACTGATTTCATTCATTGTGATGGGTCTGACAGTTACATTACTTGCTCTGCTTGACCGCAACAAAGCAACGATAGATCTGCTAGTCAGTAAGTTATTTTTGTAGTTACTACTTTACTTTACTTGTGGTTTTATTCGACAATAGAGTCTAGTCAGGACTATCGTCTATTCTACCGATCACTTGGGTTTACAGATCAAAGCCTACGCTGCAAACCAGCGCCTGATTGGAGGAAACGTCAAGGAGGACAAGTCAAAACCTGGCTCATCACTGTCAAATGTGACCTCGAGGCGATCGGCGGTTTCCGGAGACATGGTCGCAGATGAGACCTTTCATGGCTCGTAATCGTCGCCCCATTAACCCAAGACCGTAACCTGTGGAACTCAACAGTCTGCCAGATCCTGTCGCCAGGGAGAGCTACATAGCTTGTCTCCTGTCCCGAGTACAAGTACAAGTACTTGGGTCTAGAAATTAAAATAATATATAGAAGAAGAATTGTAAAAAGTTTTCTTTGGTGTAAGGTCCGTCCAAGGGGACTCGTGAAAATGCAGGAACCCAGGCTCCCGGACAAATTAAACGCGAGGACTCCTCTGTCGGACTCCCGGGGAATAGCGAATCTACGCTCTTGCAATTTTTAACTAATTCTTTTTTTTAGATATATGGGATTACTACTTGCCGTTTCTGTATTCATGCGTGTCCTTCTTTGGCGTTTTGATGCTACTTTGTGAGTATTATCTTCTTTTTTCGACTCAAATAAAACTTTTACTTTTTATAATTTTCCGGTTTTGGCTGGATTCCGGGCGAACTACTTGTCCGGTAGGAAAATAGTTTTCTTATTCGGATCCAGCATGTTTCCTTACCCATAAATTAAACCTCTAATCAACTTCAGATTAAACTTTTACTTTTTACAAATTTTCCGGTTTTGGCCGGATTCCGGGTTAACTGTTTGTCCAGCGAGAAAATAATTTTCATGTTCGGATTCAGCATGTTTCCTTACCTCTAAACCGGCTATCTCATTTGTTTTTACAAAATATTTGTTTCACCCCTTGATTTGAAACCCGTCCCCAACCTTAATTGTGGGGCTACAGAGCCCATCTTCGAACTTGACCTGTACTTTGGCCCAAAGAGTCCTCGTTCCAAGTTTGAATAAATATCTCAAAGTCTTCGAGAGTTATCGTGCTAACAGACGGACGGACCGATACCCATGATTTCTGTTACGAAATCATGGGTATCCCGTCACTTACGTTTGGGATCCCCCCAAAACAAGACCAAAGGTTCCGATGGGAACTCAAAAATTCAATATTTGATCCAGACAAATAGGTTTTGTCTTCGCCAGACTCCTTGAACATTTTTACTCTTAAAATTTAGAAATAGATTAAGGCCAAGCAGCTAATCATTAAGAAAACCAAGTTCAGATATGGATTCAGCATGTGTGTGCCTTACTTCTGCGAATTTTTCGGTTTCGGCGAAATTCCAGAACTGCTTGTCCGGCTAAAATATAAAGCTCAAAAACGAATTCAGCGTATTCAATTCTCTTTATTTTTCCAAAAATTCTTCCTTAAGAAAAATAGCATCGGAAATGTCACATATTCACACATATACACTAATGTCGAGTAGCCTACATATCATTTTTTGTTAATTTACATAATACTTTGTACATTTCAAACACTGTCTGCTGAATCTGCGTATCTGCAGCGTATAACTTCAAATAAAAATTTAATTTATAACAAGTTTTCCGGTTTCAGCCGGATTCCGGACGAACTATATGTCCGGGTAAAAAATGATTGTCATATACGGATTCAGCATCTCTTCTTACTCCTAAATCGGACATCTAATCAACTTCAAATATAACTTTTACTTTTAACAAACTTTCCGGTTTTGGCCGGCTTCCGGGCGAACTACTTGTCCGGCGAGAAAATGGTTTTCATATTCATTCGGCATGCCTTCTTACCCTTACATCGAACATCTAATCAACTTCAAAAAAAACTTTTACTTTTAATAAGCTTTCCGGTTTTGGCCGGATTCCGGGCGATCTACTTGTCCGGCGAGAAAATGGTTTTCATATTCGTGTTCAGCATGCCTTCTTACGCCTCTATCGAACATTTAATCAACTTCAAATAAAACTTTTACTTCTAGCAAACTGTCCTGTTTTGGCCGGATTCCGGGCGAACTACTTGTTCGGCGATAAAATGGTTTTCATATTCGTGCTCAACATGTCTTCTTAACCCATAATCGACTATCACATTAGCTGTTTAAAAATATTTTGCTTGCCCCTTAATTTGAACCCCCTCCCCCACCCCTAAATGTAGGGCTACAGAGCCCATCTACGAACTCGACCTTACTCTTGATCCAAAGAATCCTCCCACCATGGTTCATCAAAATATTTCATTCCCTTCGAGAGTTATCGTGCTCACAGACGGACGGACGGACGGACAGCTTTTGCGATGTCATAGGTATCCCTCCAGTTACGTTTTGGGATCCCAAAAAGAATCTACTACGAGTTATCGCATTGAACATTCAAAACAAGCTTGCACAACGCAGGTCTCGTCAACCAAGCTCATCCTGACTTAACGCGCGGCATCGTGTGACGGATATGTAATTTTTCAAGCACAAACCCACGCTCAGCTTTACCGGAGACTGCCGAGAACCGAGGGAGGATTTACTATTCAGGGTCACAAGACATTGCTGTATCACCGGCGGTGCAAAGAAGGGTTAACAGTTCCCAGACGGAATGGCGGAATAAGCCAATAAGATAAGATTTATTTACACTACGAGCCGAAGGCCGTGGCAAAAACAAAAAAAATAATCACAAACAAACAAAAATAATAACTTCTATAAACACCTATCCCTATGGGCTAGGGCTACCTGAGGAACCTCGCTAACTTTTTTACTACTTACAAAACAACTATTCCCCATGACCCTGCGCATCCATTCTTCATCTACCCCTCTTTCATTTACTCCAAAAATTTCTGACCTAAGTTCGCTAAATTCTTCGCATTCACACAACAAATGTTTCAAATTCTCATCTGTACTACGACAAATCGGACATGAGTAAGGACCGGACCGACCCGTCCGTAGATTGTATACGAGCATATAAAAGCTTTCGTATGAGAATAGTCCTGTGAATAGCTGGAGCTGTGACGGCAGTAGTGTGCATTAGTGTTACCGCGGCATATTCCTTAATTTGAATTAATACGATGTATTCTTTTTTAGTATGTACCCCACTGGGGATTGCCCATCTCTTCACAGTCGTCGGTGATTTGCTTGTAAAACCGTATTTCCTTCGAGACTTGGATGACGACTTAAGTGTTGCTCAGTTTGAACTAGCCGACCTTGAGCGAAAGCTGTTGGCCTTTTCTGGCCCCAGAAACCAGAACGGCCGCGATGTGGCACCGCTGACGGAAAAGTTGGTGGCTGGCCTTCGCAATGGAGCAGGGCCGATGCAGTTCAAAGATGAGCTGCTAAGAAGGATAAAAGTTGTACGGGAAAAAGTTAGAATGATAGGTAAGAAGTTATGATTTTAACAATATTTCGGTAGACTGTCAGAGGGCAAGCGCCAGGCGGTCATTTAAGGTTCGCCAGAACCGTGTCGTCCCTTTGCAACTTTATTGTGAAAACAATATACTCGGTCCTTGTCGATCGAGCCGCGCCAGCAAGAAGAGCAAAGAGAGCATTAGATGAATTACCAGCTTGTAAAAATCTAGAGTTTAGAGTGAGCGACCGATGACGAGAAGCTATGTCGAGCCACTTCATGAAACACGTTTTTTATCTCTCCCCTGACTCGGGAACGAAATGTCATTGTCCTACGTTTTATTCGTAATTTTAACTGTCTTTAAATTATCAACTATCCGTAATGAATTGTGCCAACGATCCGCAGCTAGCAGTTGTAAATACTATTAAGAAAAAAAAAATGAGTTTTTATGGCACTTGCAGCTTCGCTCAAGTGCCAGATACGGATCACTTTTCCGTCGGTCGGTCGGTCGGTCCGCTGATTGCGAGTTAGGGTACTTCCAGATGTGCTAGGACGATGAAACTTGGCAGGCGAATCAGGGACCCGACCAAACTAACCTGGAAATAATCAGTTTTCTGATCCGACTATCTGGGGGGGAGGAGTGGAGGGCGGGGGAATCCGGAAAATTTAGTCATGCGTAACTTTGGAACGGGTGATCGGATTGGAATGAAACTTAATAACTGAATAAATGATATATATCTGATGTCCCATTTGAAGTCCGGACCGGATTCAACAGCTACGGGGGAGTGGGAGGGGAGACCGGAAATCTCGAGAAACGGTTAGAATGGAGGGATCGGAGTGAAACTTGCTAGGAAGAACAAACATCTGCTTCAGAAATTTTTTTTACACAGTTGGACTGGATCCGGACCCTGGGGGGGAGGGGGCTTGGAGGGGAGTTTCCCGGAATTCCGGTGATGGTGATTTTCGGGATTTTCAAGATTAAACTTGGGAAGCGTATCAGGGACCCGACCAAACTTACTTGTAGATACAAATTTACTCGATATGACAATCGGGGGGAGTGGGGGGAAAAGGAATCCGGAATATTGAGTCACGCGTAACTTTGGAACGGGTGATTGGATTTGTGTAAAATTTAATAACTGAACAGAGGACATATCTCTGGTGATCTTTTTCATGTCCGGACCGGATCCGACAATAATTGGGGGGGGGGGATACGTGACCGGCTTAGACTGGAGAGATTTGGATAACAAAGAGATGCTCTTGATAAATCATTTACGGAACCGGATTAGCCCCGGCGACTGTGGGGGGAGTTTGAGGGGGGGGGGTCTGGAATTCCGGTGGTAGCGAGTTAAGGTACTTCCAGATGTGCTAGGACGATGAGGAATATTAGAGATTCGAAGAGATTGGCTTAGAAATCGCCATTTTCCAAATCCGACTATTCCTTAAAGTACCAATCTTGACCGCAAAGTAAGAAAAATACTTTTAAGTAAAATATACATTTTCATGATCCCCATGAGCACATTATCATTTCTGCCTTAAGGGTTTTGCTTACTAATGAAGTTCTAGCTCCCTTAAAGTGCGCATCTTAACCGCAAGGTCGAACATTACTTTTCATCAAAGATACATCTCAACCCAGGGTCATTTGTGCCACAAGGGGTTTGCTTAAACATTTCTTTCTAGCACCCTTAAAGTGCGCATCTTAACCACAAAGTCGAAAAGTACTTTTGATCAAACAACACATGCAAGTGCCATATGAGCTTACAGCTCTTGTTATTATTATTATGATATAGGAGGAAATACAGCAGATTTACAAACGACCCGGGGCCAGCGATCGACATGTGGCCAGATCGCTTCGCTTGCCGATCCGCGACTGATACAAACACCGGAATAAATTACACTGACTAGTCAGTCAACAGAAATGAGTCACGACGGCGAGCGCGAGGGGTTAGTGCCTTCTGCAAATCGCAAAAAGACAAAAGTTGTGCTGGGCACAACACAGTGTTTCAGGCGTTTTCTTGGAAGGAAAGGCTGCTGATATCACGATATATAGAGGCGAGTTGATTTTAAGCAGACAGCGCATTTTAAGGCGTTCTTTGTTTCAGTTTTGCCAGAGAAAGCTCTTGATCTAAACGAAGGGGCCTTACGTCGCGATCCATGGATGGGGCCTCAGCATCTAGAGGTTTAAATCACCCGTCTTGCTTTCCACCGATTTCACCCCCCCCCCCAGCAGGGACTTACGTGCTCTGCTGACTTCTGAAATATCCCTCTTTACAAAATCTTCGTTGTTTCTTGAAACGTCAGCGAACAGGCGCTGCCAAACCTGATTTCGTCATTGCGGTGGAAACGCCACCGCGCTGTGAATCGCTATGATTTTTCAGCATTTAACCACGGAAAACAAAGTATTTTTGCGCCAAGCCCCAGTCATACACAAATCCTCAATTTTTGGCCATGGTGCCCCAACGTGTGGGTATGGTGCTTATTCGTTGGGGCATGCCCGGCAGGAAGGGCTTGGTACCCCATGAAAATCTGTTGAACTGAGAATCTGAAATGAAAATTAGCTTTTCAGACAGATTTTCATGGGGTTACCAAGCCCTTCCTGCAGGGCATGGTGACCCCACGGTAACTGCAGTTAGTCGTTTTTGCAGTTACCGCGGTATCTGATATACGGTCCACTGCAAAAACGACTATTACCGAAATTGCACTTTTCGAAGTCATTCCAAAAGAAAAACTGATATCCAGTTACATTACTAAGTGCTGAACTACTTTCTCACCAATTTGACAAAATTTGATAAAAGTGAGATGACTTTTCAGATACCACGACCAGATACCACGGTCGGACCGTGAACGGTAACTGGCCAGATACCACGACAGCTGCAAAAACGCCTTTTGATCGTGGTATCAGATACCACGATAACTGCAAAAACTACTTTAGACCGTATATTAGACTCCTGAAATAGTTGATGATTTGTTGTTGATTACGCAGTGTTGTGCATTGTTTCTTTTTCCTTATTTTTTCCTACTCCATTTTTTGTGTATTTATACATTATGATGGGTAATAAAATTATAATAATAATAATAATAATATCAGATACCATGGTATCTGCAAAAACGCAACTATTGTTTCTCCTCTGTGAAAGCCAACTGCCGGTTACGCGCAATCTTGACTATCACCGCCAACTAGCGTTGTCTCTGGTTTATGATGTCCGTACATCCGACTGAACTAGGTTTAAGGTTTAATGGAAAAATTGCCACAATAGCAAAAGCTAAAATAGGCAACAAATAGAAAATAAATAAACACACATTAATAACTGACAACATCTAAATAACTTACCATCAACAACGAAACTTAAGACTGAATACAGAAACAAATCAAGAACCGAACAGGCACCAATGGACGACGGACGTGAAATGTTATTGATTGTTGCTGTAATTAGTGACAAGGGGGGAGGATGAGTGGAGCCGCGGTACTTGATGCTGGACAAACGACGGGAGGGGCGGGGTTAGTTTGTGAAAAAGCTCTCCATGGGAAGATTAGGTTTGGCTAGAGAGCGAAAGCACGAAAACAACTGTGAGAGGAGAATCGAAAGTAGGCGGACTGGTGATGGTGCTCATTATTGAGAAGGAAAATAATGGAATAGTGTCAGGTTTCATTTCTGCTTTAAAGTCTTTCTCTTTTCGCAGAAACTCAGAAAAGATCTGGACCTATCAGAAGAAATCTGCTGTATCCTTTGTCCTTGCTCGTCCTTCTATGTCTAACTGGAGTGACTGTGCTGATGGTCGCCCTAAATACACTTCAGCTACTCGTCGGGATAAAAGCGTTACCTCTTTCTACACAGGTATTTATTATTTATTCTTTTAATTTAAATCCTCTGTGAGGAACATAGCAGCGGAGTACGAAAATGGATAAAAAGTTTTACGAACACTAATAGATAGATAGATAGATAGTTTATTGCTATAAGCAGCCCGAGGGCCATGGCAAAAATTTAACATACAAAAGAAAAAAGAAAAAACACAAACACTGACATATAATAATACTCGAACATAATTTCCGTTTGAATTGTTTTACTTATTCCAAAAATCTACTTCTATGTTCCACCGCTAGCCTCAAAAATCGCCCCATTTTCTTTATACCAGCAAAACACTCGTCCTTAAAAATTCGTTTTAACCACTCTTCGTCAAATACGCGTACATCATACTCTTCTTTTCTCCAGTCACTCAGCTCAATACAATCGCAAAGCATGTGAATCACACTCTCATCCACGCACCCACACATCGGAATATTGCTCAAAAAATTAGAGAGGCCAGGAGCTTGAGGATATTTTGTTTTTACTTAGGGCTAAAAGTTCCAAAGATATGTCCGATAGCATGTTGGAGGAGTGGGAAGGGAGAAAAGAGGAGGAATCTTGGATATCGGTAATATCGAGAACGAAGGGAGTGGATGTCTTTTTTCTTCCCTAAGATAGGGTTTTATTTATTTTTATTTATTTACTTGCGGGGAGTGGCACTTACACGTTTCCTCGTAGATTTATGCCAGTGAACTCGAAGGAACTTTCTACGTTTAAATTACCGACCCCACGAATAACGAACAGTATTGAGACGGATCACTGCGAAGGTGGAGGCTATAGTTAGGTTAGGACTCTTAGAGTATGATTTACTTATACGTAACTATACGTACATATAGTTATTAAATGCTTGACAAAGAAAACAGCACAAAACTATTTGTGGAATTTGCGTGTGAGGAGCTGCACTTAGAACTATTGTTTCCTCGTAAATTTTATGTTTTGTGAATACAAAGGAACTTCCAACGTCTCAGTCATCGACTCCACGAATAATAAGAAAATTGTTGAGAACGATCTATTCGAAACTGAAGGCTAGTCAGTTTAAGACAATTCAAAGATGATACGTGTCAGTAAATGTTCAACTCTTCTTATTTTAAGCTGCATTGTAATCGTGATTGAGCAGGCTATGCTTATTGATACCAAACGCAGTTTTTGGGATCCCAAAACGTAAGTGGAGGGATACCTATGAGCACGATAACCCTCGAAGGGATTGAGATATTCTGATGAAACTTGGTGGGAGGATCCTTTGGGTGAAAGTACAGGTCAAGTTCGAAGATGGGCTCTGTAGCCCTATATTTTCCGCTGAATCAGTATCTGAACTTAGTTTTCTTGCTGGACGAATGATTCATCACGAATTCGGCCGAAGCTGGAAATTTGATTAAAGCTCAAGGTTGTTTCTGAAGTCGATTAGAGATTCGGTTTCGGGGCAAGGAGACATGCTGATTACATTTTTTAACTTTATTTTAACAGTAAAAATCTTAAAGGAATCTGACGAAGACTCAATGGCGAAGACAAGACCCAATTGTTAGGATCAAATATTTTTGGGATCCCATCGAAACCTTTGGTCTTGTTAAATTAGCGCGATTGGCTCGACTTTCCACTGTCCGCTGCTTCAAGCAGAACGATGCAGTGGACTCAGTTGATTGGTTGATCTTTTCAGGAGCATTTTGCCCTTGGCATTAGTTCTCTGTCAGTGCTTGGATCCGTCGGTGCATCACTAGAAGTTGCCATCATTGGGTATCTCATGGTTACTACCATTGTTGGCCTCTTTACCCTACCTTGGATACGAAGGATTAAGCCCAAGAAACTGGATACCCCCATCACACACGTGATCATCAACTCGGGCCTTGTCCTGATTCTGAGTTCCGCGTTACCCTTACTTGCCCGGACCTTAGGTAGGTTCATAGCAATATCGTCTTGCTTCACTATTAAAGTAAAACTGAATAAAAACGGAAGCGGGCGTAATTGTGTAGCTCCTCCTCCAAGCAGGAAAGCTGTCGCCTCCCATAAGGACGAGCCAAGTCGTGCAACGGCCAATCCCGTTCCTCGGAGCAAGCTGAGTTCCTTATAAGATTAAGAGCGTGTTCCACCCTAATTACCGTAGTTACTACGCATGACATCACCGATTAAGTGCCAAACTTCCTTCCCACCAATTTGACAAAAATTGATGAAAGTGAGATGACTTTTTCAGATACCACGATCAGTTGCTACGGTCGGACCGTGGTATCTGAATATCAGATACCACGGTAACTGTCCAGATACCACGATAACTCCAAAAGCACCTTTGACCGTGGTAACAGAGACCACGATAACTGCAAAAACGACTTTAGACCGTGGTATCAGATACCATGGTATCTGCAGAAGTGCAACTCTTGTCGCAGTCTTTACACCGTATACATGTCCACTTGCGGGTAGCAACCTGAATGAACTGAATGTATGTGCGTTTTTCTAGTATTTATGGCACTTTCATAGAAGGCCAAGGTTGCTTTTATGGCAGTTTACAGAGAGACGAGTTGGTTTTAAAGTTTAACTGAAAAGGCAGCTTCACTGTAAAAAGTTTCTCCGAGTAAGGATTAAAGTTAACCGCAGTATTTGCTACTGGGATTAATCTTATCTTTACTGGGGTAAAATTAATCCGAATTAGAGATAATCTTATCTCAGTATAGACAAGATTAATCCCAGTTGCAAATACTGCAAGATTTTCTTTTACAGTGTTATTTTTACGTCTGATATTTGAACACGCTGAAATATTTTGACTCACCCAAGGGATTTTGAATTTTTTCACCCGGGGCTAAAGTAATAACGTTCGGAGTATGCGCTACTTGCACGACAACCAAAAATTCACCCAGATGCAGAGAATTTGAATTTCAACAAAAGCTTGGATTTCCAGTGTTACAGATGCGAAGCTCGGTAAAGTTACGCCTGTACAAAGTAGGAAAATGGTGTTAAGGTATGTCTTTCAAAGAATTGGACGTTTTTATTTTAGTTTTAGGCAATGGCTTACATTTATAGTTGGTAAATATTTCAAGCGTAGAGAGACAAGACATAGAGGTACCTCAAATCCGGAAGATTCATTTGATGAAATCGATTATCTGCGGATAACGGACAAACGAAGTAACGTGTTCTTATCGGGTTTTCAGGCTTATTTAAAGGAACAGTAAACTTGACTACGCAAATTTCGGCCATCGAATCGCCCGGGGGGGCTTAGATAAACATACAGGATCTTATTGACGACAGGCCCCCCCCTTCTTTGTTATCTCGAACCCCCTCCTTAGTGTTTCAAAAGCTAGCTGGCAGGCCCTTGCCCCTTATGCACTGTAATTATGCACTTATGTACTGTAAAAGTTTGCCTTTTTACATGTAGACCACAGAGAAACGACCTCCCCGACAAGGCGGCCGGGGTTCGATTCCTAGTCGCGGCACACAAACCTTTTGCTTTTGCAAACCTTTTGCTCAAAGTCGAATTCTCGGAAACTGCCCGGAAACTGCAATGGTCGTAACGAGAATTTTTCTTACTCTCAATATCGACTCAGGGTACATTCTTGATATGTTAGCTAGCTCCCCAAGTCAAGTTTGAGTCAAGTTTTCTGTTCCTTTAAGTGAGTAAGTGATGTGTAACTGTACTGTCGGAGCTCAGCCCTATTCGGTTAAACTACTTTAAACAGAAACAGCGTTTTTGACGCCCTCTTCAATTTGCCCATCTGATCAGGGGTTAAAGCACAATGGGCACTAACTAAGCTTTTTTTGTGAAATGGTTCACACATACACATTTCTGACTTCCAATAAGAGCGCTTCAAAAATAAGCCATTTTCTTGTTATCGCTTGTCATTGACTCTTCGACGATTTCAGAGCATGGTATTGCAAGGCGCGGAAATTCAAAAACTCTCGGCCGTGTACGAAAATCAGTCATTTTGTAGAGCTGAGTGATGAGAGTGCCATAACTGCTAAAATAAACCGTCTCTGTAGCTGGCAGATTGCTCTGATGTTATCCTATGAAAATTTCCCGGCATACAAACCTTTTTTTTTTCTACTAACTCAAAAGTCGAATTCTCGGAAACTGCAATGGTCGTAATGAGAATTTTTCTTACTCTCAGTATCGACTCAGGGTACATTCTTGATATGTCAGCTAGCTCCCCGAGTCAAGTTGAGTCAAGTTTTCTGTTCCTTTGATACTAAGACATTTTATAGGAATCACAAACTTTGACCTGCTTGGAGACTTCGGCCGCATCAAGTGGCTTGGAAATTTTTACATCATATTTGCCTACAACGTTCTATTTGCCGTACTAAGTGGCCTGTGTTTGGTAAACAAGTTCACAGCGAAAGTCCGAAAGGAGTTATTTTCAAGGTATGTAACTTCTCCTTTTGTTTTGCACCTAAAGCTTGGTGTTCACAGAACGCGGATCTCTTCCGCTTATAATAATAGTTATTTTCAAGGTATGTACATCTCTTTTTGTTTTGCACCTAAAGCTTGGTGTTCACAGAACGCGGATCTTTTCCGCTTATAATATTTTCTTATCCACCGCTGGTTGAACTCGTTTCATAGCCCACGCCGAAGGCGAATCCTTGAACGAGTTCACAAAGAAAACGTAAACAGGAAACAGAAAATTGCCTCATCACTTTGATATTTGAATCATTCTAGTTTTTGGTTGCGGTTTCGCAGATACCATGGTATCTGATACCACGGTCTGAAGTCGTTTTTGCAGTTATCGTGGTATCTGGCCAGTTATCGTAGGATCTGATATTCAGATACCACGGTCCGACCGTGGTAACTGATCGTGGGTATCTGAATAGTCATCTCACTTTCTTCAGTTTTTGTCAAACTGGTGGGAAAGAAGTTTGGCACTTACTGATGTGACTGGATATCAGTTTTTCTTTTGGGATGACTTCGAAAAGCGCAATTTCGACAATTTGTCGTTTTTGCAGAGCAACCGTATATCAGATACCACGGTAACTGCAAAAATTACTAATTGCAGATCCAGTTACCGTGGTAACAGATACCATGGTATCTGCAAAAATGCAGCTACTGTAAGCTATTATGGAAACGAATATCAGCCTTTTATGATTTTTTTCTTTCGGACTTCAAATTTTTGGTGAGTGCTATTCGTCACGCACTTACTGATGTGACTGGATATCAGTTTTTCTTTTGGGACGATTTCGAAAATGGCAATTTCGACAATTGTCGTTTTTGCAGGGCAACCGTATATCAGATACCACGGTAACTGCAAAAATGACTAATTGGAGATCAGTTACCGTGGTAACAGATACCATGGTATCTGCAAAAAAGCAAACTATTGTAAGCTATTATAGTAATAAACGAATATTAGCCTATTATGATTTTTTTTCTTTCAGACTTCAAATTTTGGTGAGTGCTATTCGCCATGCAGACCAGTCCAAACTGATGAACACAACCATCAGTGCACTAAAAGAAGACTGAGGTGGCGAATTTAGTGAAAAATACGAAAAACTTGGTGACTGTTCCAAATAGGAACACTATGGCCTATAACTGTGGTTGACATTCGGCCTGTTGCTAGTCACACATATCGAGGTTTTCTAATGAAGTGGGAGGTTTTGTGATGACCTTTTGCATACTTGATAAAACCCTGAATGAAGAAATATGGAAAATAGACCCAGTCCCCGAAAAAAAAGGTCACGTGTTTGCAAAGGTGCTGCTACATTTAAAGTTTAACCGAAAAGGGCTTAGACTCGACAGTCTGGTTACATATTACGTATTTACTTAACTAGGCCGTTTATCCGCTGCCCAAAGATAATAGTTGCGTTTTTGCGGATACCATGGTATCTGTTACCACGGTAACTAGATATGCAATTAGTCGTTTTTGCAGTTATCGTGGTATCTGATATACGGTCCACTGCAAAAACGACTATTGCCGAAATTGCACTTTTCGAAGTCATCCCAAAAGAAAAACTGATATCCAGTTACATCACTAAGTGCTGAACTTCACCAATTTGACAAAATTTGATGAAAGTGAGATGACTTTTCAGATACCACGACCAGATACCACGGTCGGACCGTGATATGTGAATATCAGTCACCACGGTAACTGGCCAGATACCACGACAACTGCAAAATGCCTTTTGACCGTGGTATCAGATACCACGATAACTGTAAAAACGACTTCAGACCGTGTATCAGATACCATGGTATCTGCAAAAACGCAGCTAATGGATTTCATCGAATGAACTTAATCTTTAGAGGTTTGTGGTATGGTTGGTGGCCATTGCCGAAAAATAAGCGCGCGCTTATCGTCTTTAATCCTGCAAATGCAGGCCTGTTTTTAGATTCAAAATCTCCGCGTCTTAGTGAATTTCGGATTGTCATGCAAGCAGTGCACACTCTAAAATGTGATTACAAGATCAGATGTAAAAATAAGCTGCCTTTTCAGTTAAACTTTAAGCAGTCTCAGGTCTTGCTATCTTGGGTTGAAGAAGTAAAAAAGCAAAGCAGCTCAGTATGTAAAAGATACTTATAAGTTGAGCCTTGAACCTTTACATTCGCGAGGCTTTTGTAAATCGAGGTTTTCAAATGGAGTGGGAGGTTTTGTGATGACGGTTTGCATGCTTGATAAAAACCCGAAGGGATGAGATATGGAAAATAGGCCCAGTCCCCTAAAAAAATGTCAAGTATTTGCAAAGTTGCTGCTACATCTAAAAGGTCTCAGGTGTTGTTTCTTAGTTGAAATAAGGTGGTCTGATTCGGAAGTCTAGCTATTGTCCAAAAGATATTTTGTAAACAAGCCGTGAACCTTTGCATTCATGCAGCTTTTGTGTACAATACTTGATTTTTATAGGACGGAGTACAGGAGCATCTTAGTGGTGCTATTACCTGAATTTGCACTTTCAGTAAATAATGTTCATGGTGGATCTTGTATGCTCCGGTATTGTGTGGGGATGGTAGTTGGTAACCCCTGCACACAGTTGGCCATGAACTGACTTCAGCCCTGATTCACGAGCACAGTGGCTCGATTGCGCTTTGTCTTGCCATCAGGTACGAAATGGGTCAGATTTTGTCACGCTATTTTTTGTTCCACACTCTATTTTTTACTCTTGTCAACACTGTCAGAAGTTTTATAACAGATAACACAAGGAATCGCAGTTTCAACAGACAACACTTGGGATGTAATCTGTTGTGATTTTGAAAACTTTATGCATTAAATGCTATGCATGCAAACATTGCCAGGAAGCCCCGAAAACCCGCCGAAAAAGCATCTGCTGACTTTTTTGTTTGTCGTCATGATATCGGAAAAGTCAGCAGATGCTTTTTCGGCGGTTTTTCGGCTCTTCCTGGCAATGCTTGTTCTGCATAACATTTACTGCATAACGTTTACAAAGTCACAAAAGATTACATCCGAAGTATTATCTGTTGAAACTTCGCATCCTTGTGTTATCTGTTACGAAACTTCTGACAGTGAAGTATGTGGGCAAATAAATTGCATTTATTAAGTTAAGATGTAGTCGAAGCGTTTTAGCGATGAAACGCATTTTGGCGAATAGGGATAATTCTTTTTTCCCTTTTCAATCTTTCCTTCGTCATTTTCATTCCTAGCCCACTTCACCGCTCTTGGACCTTTTTACGAAGCTGTGATGTATATCTTTTTTTTTTAATTTAGGTGTTTAGTGTTCATGTGTTTAGTGTGTTTACCGGCCTTACATGTAGCACAAATATGACGACTTCCTATTTTCTGAGCTTACTTGGAGGACTACTCGCAGTAGAGATTGTTAAATTGCTTTCCAGTATTGTAAGACACTCGTCCCCTTCGACTGAACTTCGAAATCCGTACGATATTTGGTAGCGACCTTGAGGAGATGTGGCTGTCTTTACTTGTACCATGTTCGACCGATTTCGAGACCGTTCACCTCACCTGACCCAGAGCGAAATAACACTAGGGAGTAGCGCCAAGACTTGAAATAACTGACAGACAGTCTAATAGTAGCGACACTAGCACCACTAGCGATAGTGAACGTCCCTACTGAAACTCAAACAGTCGTGCACCAGTGCTGGCTTTAATAACTTCATATTTTGAACACAGCAAAAAAAAAAGATGCAACATCCTCTGTTTCCTCGATGTATGCAGACCGCATCTTAGCTTAACTAGAAATTTCTGAATCCGCAAGTTTGTCTCGCTTTTTCTGAATCCGCAAGTTTGTCTCGCTTTAAATGCTGCAAGCTTAGTGAGAGGCGCTATGATTATGTCCCGTTTGAGAAGCAAGAAAGCATAGGTCTTGACCCTACTCCCTAGTGTTATTTTGTTCTGACCGGACAAGTCGTTTCCTGCACAAGGATATCACTTGGGAGTAGCGCCAAGACTGGAAAAAAGTCACACACACTCGAGTAGCAGCGACACTAGCAGTACTAGCGATAGTGAACGTCCATACTGAAATTCAATCCGTCGTGCGCCAGCGCTGGCTCCAACAACTTCATATTCTGAACACAGCAAAAAAAAGATGAAGCCTTCATTGTCTCCTCTATGGGTGCAGATCACATCTTAGCTTTACCAGACATTTCTAAATACGCAAGTTTGTCTCAGTTTAAATGCTGCAAGCGTAGCGGGCAGCGCTATGAGTATGACCCGTTTGCAAAGCCTGGAAAGCATCTGTCTTGGCGCTACTCCCTAGTGTTATTTTGCTCTGCTGCAGATTTCCTACATGGACATTTAAAATTAATGAATGATTTACCAACTTCTATAAAATAGAAATAGGAAAGTAGCCTACATAGTGAAAATAGGGGAGTACATAGTGAAAAGAAACGACACAACTTAAATTAGAAACAAATTAACACTTGAAACAAACGGACAAGACCGTGATGCGGAGACCGCAACCGACAATGCAGCTCGTCAAGTTTAACGGTTATCAATCAATCAATCAATTTGTTTTAATTCATTCTGCAGACCATACAAAAAGAAAAAACCAACAATAAACAAAACAAGTAAACAACAAAATTCCACATCTCACCTCATTGAGAATGTGTGGACTGACAGAAGATGTCGCCATAGTGGCAGACTGTGGTGGATATGGTTGCTAGCAGCAGAGGCGTCACTATTGGGGGGGGGGAGGGGGGGACGCCCCCCCCCCCAATGTTGTCGGCCAGTCGGTAAAAAATAGCCGAGTTGGCGCGAAGCGCCGCGATTTTTAGTAAAAACAGTCGATTTTTTTCTTAGAAATAGTCGTTTTTTCATAAAAACAATAAAAAACGGTCGTTTTTTCGTAAAAATAGTCGATTTTTCGTAAAAATAGTAGATTTTTCGTAAAAAAAATTGATTTTTCTTAAAAATAGTCGTTTTTTCTTGAAATCAGCCGATAATAGTAGCTTTTATCCGCAAAAATAGTCGGTAAAAATGACCAGCCAGTCGGTAAATACCTTGTCCCCCCCCCAAACATTTTGGCTAGTAACGGCTCTGGCTAGCAGTAACGTAGTGTATGTATGATTTTCCGGTTTTTGTACTAAAGTGGCAAGTCGAGGTATTCGCAGTACTAGAAGTATGCATTCGAGCAGTACTAGAAGTACTAGAAGTATGCATTCGAGCAGCAGCTACATCCTGAAGCTAAGCGGTTCAAGGATATATAAAAGAAAAATTGGTTTCTTTTTGTGAAAAATTAGTGTGGAGTTCGAGTATCGTTGGGTACTGGAGAAGATCCTTTGTCTACTGCGAGTTCATCTTTGACCTTCTTATCAAACGCCGGATTGTAAGCTAGCCCCCCCCCCCCTTGTGACAAGTCATGGATAGACTTTCCTTCCAGATACGCTGCCTAGATCGGACGCCCTGTAAATATTACAAATAAAACGTTCGTCACTGTCAGGAGTTTTATAACATTTACACTTAGTTATCGTGACGAATGCATCGAGTATTCTTGTCATGGCCCTTTTAAGAGTTGTGTTTCTGCAAAGGGTCATAACATAAATCTGGAAAATAAAATAAATTAGTAAGATTTATCTTATATGTAGATATCTGCAAATGTGCAGACAAATCTTTTAGATACACAACATAGCTCTGTAAAGGGTAATTACCTCGGTAATTACATACATCTGTAGAAGCGAAAGCCTTTATGATGCACTATATTAGTACTGTCATATCTACAAATCTCTGAGATAACATAACATAAATACATCATAATTCATAAATAGCTTAAGCACGTACATCTGTAGAAGCGAAAGCCTTTTGCAGTGAAATGTTTTATTATTTTTAAAAGTATTCTCGGCATATTTCTTAACATTATCACAAGAATGTGCGTTCATGTGTTAAAGTTTACCGAATTTCTGACAGTGTTGAAAAAAATTATACAGAATTTAGTATCGCTCAGTGTCTAACAAGTATTTATTTGCTTGCTTTACAACTTTTAACACAGGAATAAAAGTTACCGTCGCTTTTCAAACCATGTCCAGCTTGAGGTCAGCCATGGACAAACCGTACTTACACTGTAAAAAGTTTCTCCGAATAAGGATGCAGTATTTGCTACTGGGATTAACCTTATCTCTATTGGGAATACGAATTAGGGATAATCTTATCTCAATAAACACAAAATTAATCCCAGTAGCAAATACTGCAAGAATTTTTTGTACAGTGTACTCCTGGTACCCTATACGCTTGAAGGACCCGTCGTACCTATGATACTAACTCACTCTACTTCTTAATCGGGATCGACTAAAAAGAGGCACGCCACGGCACGACATGGCGTAGGAGGCACGATAATAAAAAGAGATTAACAAGTAGTAGAAGTAGACAAGTAAGTGAGAGTTCGTAACTCCAGAGCTGTTCCTGCATTGTTCCCGCCCTCAGTCCCTTCTAGTTTTCATGCCTCTTTTTAGTACTCGTGCCTCGTAGACTATTTCGTGCCGTGCCGTGCCTCTTTTTAGTCGATCCCTTCTCAATCCCTATAATCTGCATTTCACTGATTTATTCTAAGCCGCCTATTAACATTAAACTAATTTCTACCCTTGCCATGTCTGTCTCTTTCCGCGATGTATCAGGATTCCGATCGTTCTTTCGAGAAGCTTATTGGTCAGAAGACCGGTTATGTGATTTTTCCCGCTTTTTTCGTCCGAGGCAATGGGTCCAGGAGAGCTATATTGCTGTCGAGGGGTTGCCCACTCGCAATTTTAGTCTATACACTAAAATGTATATACGCTAATAGCCCTAGATATTTGTATATTCCTTTATCATCTCTTTTCAACCCTTTCCTTCACCCCCCCCCCCGAAACATGCAAAAATAATCGTTTGCCCACTTTAGTATATACAAAAAAATATATACGGTATAGCCTACGCCAATAACCCTAGATATTTGTATATTCCTTAATTCTCTCCTTTCAACCCTTTCCTTCACCCCCCCCCCCTCCCGAAACATGCAAAAATAATCGTTTATATACATATACGCTACACTGTTAGAAGTTTCATAACAGATCGCGCATAACACTTTCAAGAATAACACCTTTTCACTTAGAAATAAAGTGTTATGACCAATTAAGTTTACACTATTTCGTGCCTAGATCTCCAACAACACCTTCAATTGGTAAAAATACTACACTGTCAGAAGTTACAAAACGACAACAGAAGGATGCCCGGTTTCAACAGATAACACCTTGGGATGTTATCTGTTATGTTTCTTTCGTTCCCATTAGTATTTTAAAGGTGTTATTCTTGAAAGTGTTATGCGCTATCTGTTATGAAACTTCTGACAGTGTAGCAAGTGCCCGGTACCGCGGTGCCCGACCGGTGCTGGCACCGGTCGGGCACATGTTAGGACATCAAAATCAGCATGTTTAGAAGCGGGAATTGCCTAATTTATGGCCTTCACTGCTGGTTTTGGCCGGTGCTGGGAAATGGTGTACAGCAGGTGCCGGGACTGGGCAACCCTCGTTTGCAGTAAGAAATGCGGAGTTTAAATGTAGTCAGTTATCTGAGAACATCTTTGAAGATACACTTGCTGGTGCGAGATGACCAAAGGCTTGTAGGCTGTTTAGTGATGAACTTCTCGACCTTCAGTTGGTGCAATCGGACACTGTTTTCGAGTTGAACGTGTACATTATGTGATGTGTATAGGGTACTTATTACGTGTATAATGCCTAGAACAAGTCATCGCATATGTGTCTTACGAATGGATCTTGCCGTAAATTTGCCTGGAAGTTTATAATAAAATAAACTGTTTTGTGTGCCCGTATCTGTATCTCATGTTTGTCACATTCTATAACATAAGGTAAAGGTTAAAAGGTAAAAAAAAAAGAAAGTTGCAGCACTAGCCTTGAAGGCCACACTGAGCGGTGCTGATCTCCGCCCTCAGCTAGGAAGTGCAATGGGCGGTCGTGGGCAAGCCATCCTAGGACTTTCGCACACCCTTCCTGTTACCTTTCCCAGATTTCTCCAGATTGAGCTGGGTGGACTTTTGCTATATCTTACAGTCACGCCACTGGCGAGGGGTCGACGACTCTCCCGGAATGGTGTACACGTCCCCGAAGGAATAATCCGGAATGGTCAGGATTATTCCGTTATTCCGGAATGGTGTACATAAAAAATGAGAGTTGTCGACCCCTCGTTCGCCGTATGACAGACTGAATGGGATGAAATAAATGCGGACTAAAAAAACTGGTGAATAACCAAACTCGATTAAGAATGGGAGGATATGGAATGGTTAGGAATAATCCGGAATGGCCAGGAATAATCCGGAATGGTCAGGATTATTCCGTTATTCCGGAATGGTGTACATCAAAAATGAGAGTCGTCAAACCCTCGGCCACTGGTCCCAACTCCAAATCAAATGGTCTTAAGCACCGAGACTCGAACCAGAGACCATTCGCTTGTGAGATCATCGCGCCAGGGCGGACTAAAACCGTTATACATCATATAAGAAATTATTCAAAAGTCAGCTAGGCTAGCTTTCAGCGATATTTCGGCTCTTCTTGGCAAGGGTCATCTTCAGATTGGACAGTGCAAAACGGATACGTCAACTGAATTTTATTGGAGCTATATTTCGGCCCTTCTTGGCAAGGGTCCTCTTCAGGATCCTCCAGGATTCCTAGCTGTCTTGAATCATTTTTAGTGGAGTGTTCCTTGGAACAATCCACTATTGCGAGCGCTGTAGCAGCTTTCGGTTTCCGGTTTTCTGTCTCTCCATATTTTGTGGAGCTCATAACACGTGAACCAGTGCAAGTATCAAGTTCAGACTTGGTACACTTCTGTGTATTGAGGTCTAGTTGTGCCTTTTGGGGGTCCCACACCCACCCGGTCCAGGGGCAAATCGGCCTAGATTGCCCAGTGAATAATGTTCATAACTTGACCAGAGCTAGACATAGGATGATAAAATTACTTGTACTTGTAGTCCTACGACTGGGAAATTACTTTTAAAGTGGCACTTCCCCCACCCACCAGGTCCATGGGCAACTGGGCCCAAATTGCCCAAAAGTAATGTTCGTGACCCGTGACAGGAATCAACAAGTGTCAAGTTGAAAGTAGACTTGTGAGCATTGGTGTCTCTTTTTGCTTGCCCAAACCCCACTCCCACTTGGTTCAGGGGCAATCGGGCCCAGATTGCCCATTTCTTAATGTTTTAACTTTACAGTAACTGGAGATAGGGCGATGAAATTCCTTGTTCTTTTAGATCTTAGGGTTGGGAATATATATGCGGAGTTACATCCTCCCACCTTCCACGCTCATGGGCAAGTGGGCCCAAATTGCCCATGATTAAAGTTTTTGACCCGTGACTGGAATCAAATTCTAAGCTGGTATACATGAGGAAATAGAGGTGTTGATACGCATTTTGATGGGTCCCGACCCCCCCCCCCCCAAACCATCCGGTTCATGGGCAGCTACCGGATTTCCCGTCGGTAAATTCGTTGATGACAGGTCTGAAGTTCAACTCTTGTATACTTGGGGAGATATACAGATAGATGAGGATTTTGGTGTAGCAGCAACAAATAAGACAAAATGTTTCATCAGGTTTACGATGAAAGTGCAGAAAGTCCATGCGAGAAAATTTAATCTGTCTGCATCATTAAGCCTTGGACACACGATCAAGGCTGGGTTCTCGCGGACTTGAATTGCTGCCCGGACTTCCGGCACCATCATCACTTCAATCCATACGGAAAAGTTGAGTTTTTTTCAACTTTATGATGGAAAATCCGGCCGGGAAATCCTTATCGTGTGTTCCCACTATTAGGCAAGCAATAATAAGAGCAAAATATGGGTTGTTTCTCCAACGTAGCAAGACTTTCACGAAACGAATGGTTTATATTTTTTCTATACTAAGAGGGGTAATAACAGGATCATCAGCCATTACTTTTTCTGGATTCCGCTGTTTCTTTGTGAGTTCCAGCTTATCACTGGTTCCAAATATGGAGTAAACCACAGCGCCGAAAATGTATATGCTTCCGCTAATGTAGAAAACGACTAGCCATTCTTCTCTAGTTCCCTGTAACAAAGAACCCCACTGTGATCGGATCCGGAGACACGCCTCGGTACTTTAACGTAAATATGGAAAGAGACACGGGACTTCAACTGTGACAAACAAAATTTGCGTTTTTGCAGATACCATGGTATCTGTTACCACGGTAACTGGATCTGTAACTAGTCGTTTTTGCAGTTACCGTGGTATCTGATATAAGGTTGCTCAGCAAAAACGACAATCGCCGAAATTGCGCCTTTCTAAGTCATCCCAAAAGATAAACTGATATCCAGTCACATCACTAAGTGCCAAACTTCTTTCCCACCAATTTGACAAAAAATTGATGAAAGTGAGATGACTTTTTCGGATACCACGATCAGTTACCACGGTCGGACCGTGGATCTGAATATCAGATCTGAATATCAGATACCACGATAACTGGCCAGATACCACGATAACTACAAAAACGCCTCTTGACCATGGTATCAGATACCACGGTAACTGCAAAAACGACTTTAGACCGTGGTATCAGATACCATGGTATCTGCAAAAACGCAACTAAAAACTAGAAATATCCAATCCTGTTTCTCACGAATGGCCGCACTGGGAGAACGAAGGGTCCCAAATGAATCGGGTCAGATACTCAGTGTTCATTTCGTCCTTTTGCCGTATCTGGAAGTGCCACTGCCAAATCAAGCCAAAACGTCAGAAATCTGAATATCAATCGGATACCATCTGAGTATCATCGGTTACCACGATCAGTTACCACGGTCGGACCGTGGATCTGAATATCAGATACCACGATAACTGGCCAGATACCACGATAACTACAAAAACGCCTCTTGACCATGGTATCAGATACCACGGTAACTGCAAAAACGACTTTAGACCGTGGTATCAGATACCATGGTATCTGCAAAAACGCAACTAAAAACTAGAAATATCCAATCCTGTTTCCCACGAATGGCCGCACTGGGAGAACGAAGGTTCCCCAATGAATCGGGTCAGATACTCAGTGTTCATTTCGTCCTTTTGCCGTATCTGGAAGTGCCACTGCCAAATCAAGCCAAAAGGTCAGAAATCGACCAAAACAAATGGCAAGTTCTAGGGTACCCAAACTCGTATACCTACTAAACCCATAAGTCATATACCTGCAAAACACGTAAGAAAGGCCTATAACGAAAGTTTTTACGAAACATGTGTGCTGACACTATAAATATTTGTGTTGATAGTAACCGCAAATCTGGTTCTGCAACCGCGAAAGTCGATTTGTAAAATAAAGTTTTTATCTATCTATCCATATAGACGGCGATTCCGGCAGTCTGAAAGCTCCGCATTATAAAACCTGGCAGATGGGCAAGTCTAGACAGAGGCCTATCCTGGTTGTCTGAAAACCAGTTTATGCACCGGCTATCTGTTTTTGCCACTTCGGCTAAATCGGAGTTCATTGACCTAGTAATACAGGAAATTTTTGACAATGCAAAACGGATACGGCAGCTATATTTTGTTAGAGCTACATTCGGCCCTTATTGGTAAGGGTCCTCTTCAGGCTCAAGCCGGAAAATGAACTTTTAGGCTTGAGCCTGAAGAGGACCCTTGCCAATAAAGCCGAAATATAGCTCTAATAAAATGCAGCTGACGTATCGCAGTCAGCCTGGGCTGAAGAAATATCTAGTACTCGAGATCCTAAGACGGGTGAGCTAATGAACGCAGGTGGAATTGTTGCGGGCCTTGATCACCACTCTTTTACGGACATGCACCTGGAGCACGCACGGTCAGTCGTTGGTTCGGTTGCTTGCCGTTAAGACGCCAGTGTTTCTGTCAGGTCGTCTTGTGTCTTTCTCTGTATTTAAGGTCAGATCTATACTTCGTTTAATCTATGGTTTGGATTCTTTAGTTGGCATCACTTTATTAAATTTCGACATATATTATTAATCTTAGATCTTTAATTAAACACCCTATTTTCGTACACGTTTCGGAATAGAGTTGTCTCGGTACGGTAATTTGGCTGTAAGCTGCCACTGAAAACCAGCACGGCTGGTAACGCTATCAACAAGCTAGGGAACTCGGTTCCCTGACCACTACGGGACGCTACACTCATGTCATTTTCCGGAGCTGTTTTGCCGCAAGTTTTGGAAAGAGAATCCATGATCCAATCCATGAAAGTAATCTCGGAAAGTTGTATAACCGGACTCGGAAAGTTGTATAACCGGCTTTCCGTGAATTCTTGATTCGGAAAGCAAATCGGCAAACGCGAGAAACACTCCTGGCTATCGGAACTGGAACTTCAAGGATTACCAGTTAGCTGTAAGCAGCACCATGGTACTTCAACGACCTGAACAACACTTACTTCCGGTGTGATGGCGGCTACTATCGTGGGCGAAACGAATCCGGAGCTAGTGGCAATAGTATTTGACACGCCAGAAATGAGTCCAGCGTAATCCGGTGCTATGTCGATGATACTGTACTGGAACCCACCAACAAATGCAAATTCCGACATGAAGCTGCTTACAGACAGAAGCAGAACTACTATTAGCCTGTTGTCACAGTCTAAGAGACCGATGCAGAACATAATGGCACTTGGGAAGAGGCAGCCTGAAACAGTAATAAGAAAATTGTAATGATCTTTTTGATGGTGGACATCACTTTAATACCCTACTTAAAATTACTGAGAGACACCTCGCGGCCCCTTGACTGAACGTAGTATCTGTTGCTCTGTCTGGACAAGGAAAAGGATTTGGTTTTGAGGACGTTCGAAAGGGGGTGAGACGGGAATCTCATCTTTGGTGACACTTGTCAGTGCCCGGATTGTCGTTTATAGCCAGGCTCCACCTTGCAGATTTTTCTTCCCGATTCCAGACATCCGTTTCATCGAGGTGAATCCAGAGGGTGAAGCTAGGCCAAAAGCGTCTGGAAGTCCGGGGTGTTGGGACATTCCAGATTCCGCCGGGGTGTTGGGACATTCCAGATTCCGGAATCTAGAAGGTGTCACAATAAAGGTAAACACACTAAATATGCAAAGATTTGGGTAGGAGAGAAGACAAGAATGACAGTTGTGATTGGGTGGCAAAAGGTATTTGAAGACGACATTCTAGGATATGTCAAAGAATAGCCAGATATCTGGAAGTCTGGAAGCTGAAGGTGGCTTTTACCATCTCTGAAGGTCCAACCTTTTGTCTGGTGACGCGGAGCACATGCCTTTGCGGATTTACTCCTCGACGTCGATAATCAGCTGTTCAAGCTTTGAGAGCGCTTACTCCGAATGAGAGCGTTTCACCGGTTGTCTGGACCGTACAAGCGAAGGAAGTTTAGTTGACCCACATTACTACAGATGCCGTTTAAAGTATGAAATTTCACAACGGACAGAAGATAAGTTTTAAATTTTTTCCCTTCAAATTTCCCTCTCCAGGATGGTGGCAGTCTACCTTTTGTCAACTGACAAATTCATGCAAAGAACTTTTCGGTCCGGACCACGTTAGATTCGTTATCGCCCCAAAGTGGTTCTGGTCTTTGTGGGGGAGTGTTATAACCAGCACAACCATTGTCTTTCTGCAGACGGTATTACCCCTCTCACTCGTCGTGGTGCCGGCTCACGGTTGTTATGTCGAGGTCGTCACAGTCAAGTCTAATTCATTCCGGTTTGTCTACAGTCGTGGTCAGTCAAGCGATCTGGCCACATGCCGACCGCTGGCCCCGGGGTGCTCGATACATATTGATTTTTTGCTACGATAGATCAAATGAATCTTTCCAAGTCCCACGGGCGTCCTGCTCAATTGACTGCAGAGATGTAGTCTTGAATCTTGGTCTTGGTCTTAAGACCAGTCTCAAGACCGATGCTGACAATCTTGGTCTTGGACTTAAGACCAGGGGCAAATTCTTGGTCTTGGTGTTGTTCTTGCGCTTTCGGTCGTCAAGACCTATCTTGGTCTTCAAGACCCTAATTACAGCTGGATTAATTTCGGAACTTTTCAAAACGTTGCAAAGCAGGAAAAGGTTAATAAAGGATTGCATCATCAGGAACAGATTTTGAAGGTCAAGACATTAGCGGATCAAAATTATTATCTGTAGGGCTAATTACCGCGAATACGCGATCATTGATATATAAGCAAAGCTTGACTTCAGTAAGTTCAGTAACAAAACAATGGCTATCAAGGAACCATCTGTAGTGAAGTATGCGTTTACCAACTTTCGTTTTGTGAAAAGACTCGTTCTGCAACGAAAAGAGTAGGCTACTGACAGTAAAGGGGTTTCTTCTATTTTTGTAAGGTAATCGTGTAGTATGTTAAAATCTTCCGCTTTCTAGTCATTACATCAGCCAAATCTTTCGCTTTTTATGGCACTTGCAGCTCCGCTCAGGTGCCATATAACGATCACTTTTCGGTCGATATAATCATTTGCCCGATCCGACCATCTTGGGAGGAGGGGGAGACGGTGGGATCCTGAATTTAGGGGCATGCATAACTTTTGAACAGGTGAAACTTAATATCTGGAAAGGCTTCATGTCTCAGATGTCCCATTCCAAGTCCCGACTGAATCCGATGAATGTGGGGGAGTGTCGGAGGGGTGAACCTGAATTCTTGTGTCACGCTTATAGCGGAGCGATCGGATGAAACTTCGTGGGAAGATTGATCAACTCGACCGGATTCGTGCACTGTGGGAGGAGTTGGAGGGGGGTTCCGGAATTCGCGGTGATGCAGAGTTCAGTTACTTTCAGATGGGCTAGGACAATGAAACGTGGCAGGCAAATCGCAGGGACCCGACCAGATTTACCTGGAAAAAGTCAACTTCCCGATCCGACCATCGTGGGGGGGAGTGGAGGGAGGGATAATCCGGAATCTTGAGGTACGTATAACATCTGAACAGGTGATCGGATCATAATGAAACTAGATATTTAGAAAGACCAAATGTAGTGGATGTCCCGCTTCAAGTCCGGACCGGATCCGATTAATGTGGGGAGGGGGGTCGGAGGGAGGAACCGGAAACCTTGTGACACGCTTGGAGTGGAGCGACCGGAATGAAACTTGGTGGGAAGAACAAGCACAAGCCATGCGTACATCAACGACAGAACCGGAACGGAATCGGGCACTGTGGGGGAGTTTGCGGTGGGGGAGTCGGGAATTCCGGTGATCGCAAGTTGAGGTACTTCCAGACGTGCTAGAACGATGAAACTATCCTATCTTAAGTCCGGATGTAATCTGATGAATGTTAAGGGGGGGGGGTGGAGGGGAGAGCCGGAAATCTTGTGACACGATTAGAATGGAGCGATTGGTATGAAACTTGGTTGGCCCTAGCTACATCAGTGACAGTACCGGACCGGGTGATGGCACTGTGGGGGAGTTGGAGGAGGTCCGGAATTCCGGTGATAGCGAATTAGAGAACTTCCAGATGTGCTAGGACGATGACACCCGGCTTGGAAATTAGACATTTGATAAGATTGGCTTAGACATTGTCAGTTCCCAGTATTGTTTCCAAGTACTAACCCTAACCGCAAAGTACAAAAAAATACTTTTAAGCAAAATACACATTTTCGTGATCCTTATAAGCCCATGGACATTTTTGCCTCAATGGTTTTGCTTAAAACTGCATTCATTAAAGTACAAACAATACTTTGTAAAATATACATTTTCATGCTTCCGATAAGCTCATCGTCTTTTTTGCTTCAAGAACTTTGATTGCAGAATGCAGTTGAATTTCTACCGCCCTTAAGGTGCGCATCTTCACGGAATCACGGCCAAATGCATTACCGAACGATACATTCTCGTGATTTCTATGGACCCATGATCATTCTTATCTCAAGGATTTTGCTTACACATGATCACAACAAACCCACGAATTGACAAATTCCTACTTTCATCCTCTGACCCAGCCTTGCAAGTGCCATAGCTTACTTTTCAATAATGTCCCTTAGTTAGGGTGGAAACGCAATTCCTCACTCAATATATTAAAATAGACTTTCTTGGTCTTGGTCTTAAGACCAAAACTGAATTCTTGGTCTTGGTCTCAATACCAGGGCTAAAATCTTGGTATTGGTCTCAAGGCCGGCACGAAACTCTTGGTCTTGGCCTTGGTCTTGACGTTTTGGTCTTGTCGACATCACTGATTGACTGTTTTGCAGAGGCAAGCCTGGCACCATTCTTCTGAAAAGATGGCAACTCACCTCGGAGTTACCAATCTCGTTTCTTCGCAGGCATGGGCAGAAAAGACAATTGGCTTGGTTAAAAAATGACCACAAGGCAGCGAGGAGTAATCGCTTGGTGCAAAAACGGGAGAATGAACCAATGCCTTGGAAGATAAGTGACAAAAACGCCACTACAGTGTTCGTCCCTCCCCTTTCGTAAACGTTCTGACTAACTGAGGGACCGAAATTTAACACGATCTCTAGTGTTCCTTCAACAAACTGACGTATCAGAAATTGCATTCAGGTGGTAAAGGTCGGGCTTCACTACCCAGACGCCCCAGAATCTGGGGTCCGGATTATGTGAAGACGGTCCCAAACAGAAATCAAATCAAATGTCTTTTCAACAGTCCTTTTTTGGGTATTTTTCTAGCACTTCTTTCATTTTCTCAGATTTTACCACATCAGCACAATAATTTCTCCAAGTCAAATGAAAACTACTTTCAAATTCCCGTTTCTTTTCACCCAGAATCCAGGAATCTGGTAGATTTTCCTATCAGATTCCCGGACGCGTCCGGGGTGTTTTCAGACCGTTTCAGACCTGTCTTCACTACTCATACCGATATCGAAGAAAACGGAACCCAGAATCCGGGCGAAAAATCTGGGTAGTGAAGCCCGACCTTAAGAAGCGGTGCTATGACATAATTAAGAAAAAGACGAACCTATGGCTGTGAAGATTTTTCGCTGCACCGTTAAACTGCAAAACTTCCTTTTTGTTAGCCAGTCACAGAAAGGCCCAAGAATGTAATGAGCTGCCAAGCCAATCAGGTACGGAAAAGCGGAGTAGAGTCCATTCTGAGGAAAAAAATAGAGAGTGAAAGGGTGGTGTTGGGTGGCTTCCTCAACTTAAAGGAACAGTAAACTTGACTACGCAACTTTCGGCCATCGAATCGCCCGGGGGGCTTGAATAAATATACAGGGTCTAACTGTCGACAGGCCCCCCCCTTCTTTGTCATTTCGAACTGTCTCGAACCCCCTCCTTAGTGTTCCCAAAGCTAGCTGGCAGGCCCTTGCCCCTTATGCACTGTGATCATGCACTCATGTACTGTAAAAGTTCGCCTTTTTACATGTAGACTACAGAGTAACGACCTCCCGACTAGACGGCCGGGTTCGATTCCTAGTCGCGGCACACAAACCTTTTGCTTTTGCAAACCTTTTGCTCAAAAGTCGAATTCTCGGAAACTGCCGGGAAACTGCAATGGTCGTAACGAGATTTTTTCTTACTCTCAATATCAACTCAGGGTACATTCTTGATATGTTAGCTAGCTCCCCGAGTCAAGTTTGAGTCAAGTTTTGTGTTCCTTTAAATTTAACCTGAGTCGTACTTGCTAGCGAAAATTAGTTGCGCTTTTGATCGAAGTTTTTTTCGCCGTTGGCTTGGCCGGCTGCTTTATTTCCGTTTTCAAACGGCGTCGAAGTTCACCGTTTGCTTAATTAGTAGTTGCGTTTTTGCAGATACCATGGTATCTGATACCACGGTCTAAAGTCGTTTTTGCAATTATCGTGATATCTGATAACACGGTCAAAAGGCGTTTCTGCAGTAATCGTGGTATCAGTTACCGACCAGTTTACCGACCGCCCGAGTGAAAATAAAGATAGAGCCAATTTTATAGTTCCTATGATCCTATTGTCACGATACAAACCATGTATACGTGATTGGTTGATTGATCGTGGTATCTGAAAAAGTCATCTCACTTTCATCAACTTTTGTCAAATTGGTGGGAAAGAAGTTGGCAGTTTTTTGCGGTCAGTTTTTTTCGGTTATATGTTTTTCTTTTGGGATGATTTCGAAAGCGCAATTTCTGCAATTGTCACAGATACCATGGTATCTGCAAAAACGCAGCTAGTATTTTTACGACTCCGGCCATCTTTGTCCTGTCGCCGTTCATCAATGTTTCTGGCAAACTTCGAACTTGCTAGCTCATAAAGTTCGACGACTGCTTAGATACCTGACTGCTTCTATCTGACTGTTGTAGTAGTTTGCAAACTACATTCCACTGTAGCTCAGCCATAGAGCACTGGCCTATAAAGCCAAAGGTCCTACGTTCAAATCCCGGCTGAGGAGCCCTTTTGTATTTCAGTCCACTACTTAAAATTCGAAAACTATACTCACACTTGCTATGTTGAAGTCCAGAACTTCTTGCATGTAAATTGGCAGGTTTACGATCAACGAATAGAAGCCCCAAAGCACACAGAACTGGGCTACCATAAATGCCAGAATGGGAGGGGCAGTAAAAAGCCGACAGAGTTCACCACAGTTCACACCCTAGAAATCAATAAAGATTAAACTCACGCTCGATATGTTGAAATCCAGAACCTCCCTCATATAAATGGGCAGGTTTACAATCATAGAATAAAACCCCCAGGCAACTGAATACTGCCCTATGATGAAAGCGATGATGGGGGGCGACGCGAACAGATGTAGGATTTCACCCATGTCAAACTCCTGAAACATTGGTTTGTTTACTCGAACAATTGTCTTTCCTCCGTAAGTTAACCCCCTCCCTCACCTCCCACCGTGCCAGAGTAGCGCGGAATAAAATTTGGGTACCAAGGAAAACCACCCCCTCAGGCGGAAAATATTAACGTCGAAGAGGAGCCACAGATCAAAAAGTAAAAAAAAATCACTTTTTATTCGCACCGTTCGAAGAGGAACATTCATATTCTGTCCAACTCTTGCTCCACAAATAGACGGGGCAGATTAAACATACTTTGCTTCGGTGGTAGTTTCAGTTTAGTGGTTCCCAAAAAACAACACAAAAGATCTCAAAAACTGACCTTTTTCGCTTTTCTTGGGGTGGCGTTTAACTGGAGGTACTGATCTTCTTCGGCTGAGATCCGTGGATGGATTGATGGGAAATCGTACACTAGAAACGCTACAGCAAGGCACCACAGTAGTCCCAAAGATCCTGGAAAGGATGATATTTAGAAACCATTTAGCATCCGTTTACTTTCTTACTAATAGGCTATGTTTATTTATTATTTTTATTTCTTGTATTTGATTGCAGATTAAGTAGGCTATTGAATGAATCAATGAGTCATTTTATTACGAGCAGCCTAGTAATTACGCATTTCCACAGTAGGCCTATAAACGACAAAAAAAAAGAAATACACATTTAGTCAGTTGCTTTATATTATAATATAATTGTGTGTGTTATATGAATTTGACTGATGTGTTGTTTAAAAAATTTTAAATTCACTCTTCAATTTAGGACAAATCAAATAAGTAATGATAATAATCTAAAAACAAGAGCTGCAAGCTCATATGGCACTTGCAAGCTTTTTAGCTTGTATTCAAGTTATCGTAGTAGGATGTGAATGGATAGTAGCTTTGTCAGTATGATGGGTTGTTTGGTACTACAGTTAAGTGCAAAAGAAATGGTCACTTAGTTATATTTGCTGTTGTATAATATATTTGAACAATTTGTTTTAAATATTTTGACATCTTATGGAAAAATCAGCGAAATTTTCAAGCACTTCCTTTTCGATGGTGACGTTCGGGAGGTTCCGATCGCTCCATTCTAACCGTGTCACATGATTTTCGGTTCCTCCCTCCGACCCCGCCCCCCCACATTCATCGGATCCGGTCTCGACTAGAAATGGTACACCTGAGACATGAGGTCTTTCCAAATACCAAGTTTTATTAAGATTCAATCACCCGTTCAAAAATTATGAATGTCAATAAAATTCCGGATTCCAGCTCCCCCCTCCCCCCACTATGGTCGGATCGGGCAAGTGACTATTTCCAAGTTAATTTGGCCGAGTCCATTATACACCTGCCAAGTTTCATCGTCCTAGAACATTTGGAAGTAACTTAACTCCGTAACACCGGAATTCCGGAACCCCACTCCAACTACCCCCGTAGTGCACGAATCCGGTCCGGTTATGTCAATGATGAACCTAGGGATTGTTTTTGTTCCTCCCACCAAGTTTCATCCCGATCGCTCTACTGTAAGCGTGTCACATGATTTCCGCGGTTCCCCCCCCCGACCCCCCCTAACATTCATCAGATTCGGTCCGGACTCGAAACGGGACATCTGAGACATGAGGTCTTTCCAAAAATCAAGTTTCATTAAGATCCGATCACCCGTTCGAAAATTATGCATGTCACTAAATTCCGGATTCCGGCTCCCCTCCCTCACCCCACGATGGTCGGATCGGGCAAGTGACTATTTCCAAGTTATAGAAAATCATCTGTAATCAAAACTCTTGGAGCAAAAAAGATGATCATGCAGGAGCATGAAAATGTATATTTTGCTCAAAAGTATTGTTTGCACTTTAAGGAATTTAGTAGTAAGCAAAACCCTTGAGGCAAAAATGATCATGGGCTCATAGGGATCACGAAAATCTATATTTTGCTTAAAAGTAACTATTTCTAAGCCAATCATGTCAAGTCTTTAAAGGACCCCTCTTGCTTATTCTGCTTTTTACAATATATCTAGCTCCCATACAGAGTTACAAGCTTCTAAAATCCCCACCTTTCTCCATTGTTTCGTTTTGTGCCTACGAAATTTTAGCGCTTTTTTGGCCTTGCCGAGTTTTGCCCGTCACACAACAAAACGTTTGCCGGGATCATCAACGTCTGATGACAACTCTTTCACACATAAGGATATGAGAAGCTTTTGTTTATTACTTCTTTTATTTGCTTAGTTTTCACACTTTTGAACCACGGCGCGATCAGTTTTCAAATGTTTTGCGCCCAGCCGCCGCGTCGGAGAGCAGGAAGGCTGGACATAGTCGACATGCGCTAACAAGAAAATCGCTAATTTCAGATGGAAAGTAATGGTATTTTCTAAAATGTTTTTTTTCTGACCCATTTCATAGGGAAAATATTATTTCTAGTAAGAGTTGTGCTTTAATTTTTCAAGCCAAGTTTCGTCGTCCTAGCATGTCTGGAAGTACCTTAACTTGCGATCACCGGAATTCCGGACCCTCCTCCCCTCTAACTCCCCCACAATGGCCGAATCCGGCCCGGTTCTGTCACTGATCTACATAGGGCTTGTGCTTGTTCTTCCTACCAAGTTTCATTCCGATCGCTCCACTCCAAGCATGTCACAAGGTTTCCGGACCCCCCCTCCGACCCCCCCAGCTTCACCGGATCCGGTCCGGACTTGAAATGGGACATCCGAGTCGTGTAATGTTTGTACATATCAAGTTTCATTATGATCCCATCACCCGTTCGGAAGTTATACATACCTCGAGATTTCGGATTCCCCATCCCTCTACTCCCCCCACGATGGTCGGATCGAGAAGTTGACTATTTCCAGGTTAATCTGGTCGCGTCCCTGATTTACCTGCCGAGTTTCATTGTCCTAGCCCACCTGGAAGTAACTTAAACTCCGTATCACCGGAATTCCGGAACCCCACTCCAACTCCCCCCACAGTGCACGAATCCAGTCCGGTTCTGTCAATGATGTATCTAGGGGTTGTGCTTGTTCGTCCCACCAAGTTTCATCCCGATCGCTCCACTCTAAGCGTTTAACATAATTTCCGGTTCCCCTCCGACTCCCCCCCCCCACATACATCGGATTCGGCCCGGACTTGATATGGGACATCTGAAGCATGACGTCTTTCCAAATATCAAGTTTCATTAAGATCTGACCACTCGTTCGAAAGTTATGCATGCCACTAAATTCCGGATTCCGGCTCCCCTCCCTCCCCTCACGATGGTCGGATCGGGCAAGTGACTATTTCCAAGTTAATTTGGTCGGGTCTCTAATACGCCTGCCAAGTTTCATCGTCCTAGCACATCTGGAAGTACCGTAACTCGCAAACACCGGACTGACCGACCGACGGAAAAGTGATCGGTATATGGCACTAGTGCCATAACAAAGACCATGACTTTGCATTAACCTTCTGGACCTGAGTCACACCACATAGTCCAATTGGCAGAATTGTGTGCAGAAGTTGATACAAAAGTACAAGGAAACATTTTTGTTTCCAAAATCCCCCCCCCCCCCCCCCCCCGAGATGTCCAACAGATTAGACATTCGGTTCTTGTTTATAAGACATTGAGTGGAAAAAGGGCGCAAACGAGATTTCCGTAACGATTTGTTCGGACTTTAGGGGGTGTGAGTTTGTTTTGTCCAATCGCAGCTTCAGACCGTCGGCACCCTTATGGGCAAGCTTAAAATATATCTCCACAATGAAACCAGAAAAAAGAAGAGAGAAGAAAAAAAGAACCCACGGACTAATTTATGACTAGGTGGATTGACTGGCTGGTTGTCATAAAGGGTCGGTTCAGTTTCTGTTGTGAACAATGTTGGCTGGGGTTAGGATTGTGCTAAAAGAAAAGGTACAGATGCCATTCCTATCGGCTGATAACGTTCTCTCCCCATGTCAGGCCATATAATCAACTTAAAGCAAATAAGTATTTACCCCCCACATAGAAGATGGACGGCCAGCCGCCAGCAAATCCGTATTCACAGAGAAAACCCCCCATGGGGAACGTCACAACGGAAGCGATCGTATATCCGGAATAGCCAATGCTCATCAACGTTGAACGTTCATCCCGTGTTGTCCAACGGCTGAACAGAACGTTGAAACTAGGCAACGACAGCCCCTTAAAGAATAAACTGGTGTGAGTCTTTACTGCGTTCAAACAGACAACATGCGGTACTGAGATTTCACGGGGTTTTCGGATCGTTGTACCTCGTTAAAGATTCACTCAAAAGCAAGCTTATTTTCATATTTTGAATTTGTATACGCTAAATTAATTTTTTACTCTACCAAGGGATTTTTTTTCACCTTGGGTCCAGTACTGAAGTTCAGAATCTTCACTGCTGGCCCAACAAGACAGAGGTAACCCCGACGACGAGAATCAGAATTTAAACGAAAGCGTGCACTCCAATGCCTAGTCCAGCTATGGAATCAGCATCTCTTTACCCCCAAATTTTATCGGAAATCACCCCTACTCTTAAACCCCCTCCCCCACCCCTACACATAGGGTAACGGGGACCTGACCTGCCAATCTCAAGACTGAACAGAATCATTTCAACACTTTCGAGAGTTGTCATGCTGACAGACAGACTAACGAACAGACGGACAGACTAACGGACGGACAACTTTACGAAGTCACAGGTACCTGTTTTGGGATCCTCAAAACAAGGAAAAAAACAGCCTACCGAAGCTAGTCCTTGAATCACTCTTATTGCGATCAGGGCGCTGGGGTTCCACCTTGCCACGACAGGAATAAGAAACGTTAGGATGGAATAGATGCCCATCCCGATCAGGATGAGCTTCTTGGCGCTACCGTAGCGGTCGCTGAAGAAGCCTCCGAAGACCTGAGTTGCGGCATACCCCCAATAGATGGCCCCCAGGATCATAGCTTGGTACTCCTTGCTCCACTCAAGTTCTCCGATGATTGGCCTCAGCTAAAAAAAAAAAAAAAAGTGGTAGCATTTTTTATTAGGGCCATTGAATGGAATTTTACTGGCCGGGATTATCTGATCCACTGTTTTTTCTTACACTCTAACCTACATCAGACAAAACTAACGAACATAAAATACTTCTTAGAACTGACCGGTTTTTCAAGGATTCCGGACGCTGACGTAGACAGCCGTAGTCGTAGCCAGACTGACGCAGATAGACCTAGACCTAGACAGACGACATGTCTGGCGCGAAAAGAAAGCTCAGATATGGATTCAAAATCAGGGATCCCGGGCCCCTAGGTAGTTAACAGAGCCGGGGCGCCCATTTTTGTAATTTAGCAGAAAAACAAACTTTAATTTCACTTTTTTTTATCCATCAAACGTACAGACAAGCAGACTCGGAAATAAAATAAAAAAAAAGTACCAACTATACATTTTTACACATTCTAGTTTTACATTCACCACTTCGCCACCTGGCCTGGGCCTCTTCCGAGGTTGGGGTCATCTCCTCATCCCTAAATCGACATGGTCTGTTTAGCGTTGAACTTTTTTGTTTTCGCCCTTTAATCTGACCCCCCCCCCCAATCCAAATATAGGGATATGGGGTGGGGCCCATCACGACCTTGATTCGGGGGTTTGACTCAAATAATCCTTACGCTAAGAAAATAATCTTAATCCATTGTAGATATATTCGGCCGACAGACAGACGGCAGGTTGGAAAAAAATCTCTAAGGCATGGGTTATCCCGTCACTACGTTTTAGGATCCCAAAAAGGAAGGGACTAACGGTTGGGAATCGTGCGATTCCGTGTCACACCTTGTTTGAATTTCCCGAGCTTTTCCCATTTTTCACGCCATCTAGCAGTGTCGGTCAGTGTTGCCACTTGTCACAGAATTCTGCGGTTTGTCACAGATTTTCGACTGTCGACAAAGCGAGTCAGAATTCTGCGCTTCGTTTCATAGGCACCAGAATGTCATAGGTTTGTGTGGCTAGTCACACTTGTCACAGGTTCTATCAAAGAAAAGTGGCAACACTGGTGTTGGGTAAAGTGAAGAATCCTTTAACACAAGTGTGCTTGAAGACACTTCAACGTGTCTTGTTGAAGGTTGAAGGCTTGATATATTTAAGTGGATCTGTTGGAAATGAAACGGTTCCTAACTTTCTCTTATTCCCGTTGTTAGAGGCTTCTCAACACCATAACTTTATTAGGGCCTAGATTGGTATTTTAAGGACCGGGCTGTTCTCTTGTGGAACTCCCTTAAAGTTTAACCGAAAGCCAATTTATTTTTCTATCATTTAACTGAGTACACTGCATTATTTGGATTGCATTAATGGATTTTTCTTATTTTCACTATTAACTCTAGTATGACGTTCAGAATTTCTACGGCCGTTCTCACGCAAAATTACACTATGACGCGGAAAATCTGAATCTCAATACAAACGCGGCTTTTCAGTGGCCAGTGATCAGATTGCGGAAGGTAACTCACTACGTGAACACTTATTTTCGTAAATCGTTTTCGTTAAACTTAAAACACAGGTACAAGCGCATAGAGGTACCACAAATCTGACAGGTAAATTCCACTATATGCAAACTGATTATTCGTGAATAGCGGAGCAACGAAGTAACGCATTTTCATCGGGTCTTTAAGCCTCTTTAAGTGAATAAGTGATGGGTAACTAGATTGTCCTATCGCAGCCCTTTTCGGTTAAACTTTAACGAGGACACAGTCAGAAATTAATCTCTGCTTTCAAGAGAGGACCATACCGAGAATGTAGAAAAACTAGTTTAAGGGATCCAGTGTCAACTTAAAGACCGTGAGCACTGTCGACATCGACAAACAAAGAGTACAGGAGCACCTCCCGCCCCCAAGTAATTAACTCCTGGTATAATGTTACAACGGAGCCATAGCGAAAATCCTATGATCAGTTGATAGAAACTCACACTAATTATATTCCTGGGGGGGGGGGGCAAAGATGAAAAACCCTACCTTATTACCTCCGCTGGCAGACTTGACACCTCACTCCCATTCAGGAATTCTCCCACGTTGCCGCACACCCCTCTTGACGAGTTGGCCCCCTCCGAGTGGTTACGGTGGATCTGCTTAACCATGCAGACGACAGCGAAGTTTAGATTTATTCTAAGGTGGAACAAAGTGAATGTCCCCATCATAATGACCAGGGCGAGGGTCATACGGCATGATCCAAAAAGAGGGGCTGAAAAAAAGAGAAAATGTTAGAAAAATCGGTTTTAGCTTCTATACGGCCTATAATATATCGGTAAGGGAAAAGGGAAGAGCGGTCCATACTTTAGTCGTATCTCTGATAGGGATGATGAGGGTGGTAATATTTAGTGTGCGAGTTCGAGAAATGAAGAACGTGTTTCAATGGAGTTTGGGTGGTAAAGATGAGGAAAGATGAATGTTTTATGAGTGTGACAAATTATTTGAGGCTTGTGATGGATCATAGAACAAAGTTCTTAATAGGGATTAGTTCTTAAACTCCGGCCTAGACCTGTCATACCCTCTTCTCTCACTTTGTGTAGACTCAGTTCGCAACAAACAGAGAGGTATAACTTTGATCCTATATGGTGGGCAGTGTTGGTGCAAGTACTTGCGCACAGAGCCGTCACTACTGGTGGGGGGAGGGGGGGGAGGCCCCCCCCCCAAATGCTGTCGGCCAGTCGGTAAAAATAACCGAGTCGGCACGAAGCGCCGCGATTTTTAGTAAAAACAGTGGATTTTTTCTTGGAAATAGTCGTTTTTTCTTAAAAACAATCAAAAACAGTCGGTTTTTCGTAAAAATAGTCGATTTTTTCTTAAAAATAATCGTTTTTTCTTAAAATAAGCCGATTTTTCGTCAACACAGTCGTTTTTTTCTCAATAACAGTCGTTTTTGTCCGCAAAAATAGTCGGTAAAAATAACCAGCCAGTCGGTAAATACCTTGTCCCCCCCCCAAACATTTTGGCTAGTAACGCCTCTGCTTGCGCATTCAGTCCTATTCTATCCAGTTCACTGTAACTTCCTACTCTCCGCCAGTCAACCGTAGCAGTGCTTTAGCGCCACCGGGATTCTTCGCCACTGGGTATTTTTCGCCACTCTGGGTTTCGACCCATATCCTAATAATGCGCTTAACCTTGTTTAGACCTGAAGGCTTAGTGGGATTACTGACCTAGGACTTTTCGCCACTCTTATAGCTCATTGAATAATTCAATTGGCCTCGTCATTCTACAAGTACAATTGTATGACTTTGTCAGGGCCTTGCCAGAAAATTTCTTGGAGATAAGCATTTAAATTATATTTGCAGAAAATACAACACAGTCAACTAGCATCTAAAGGGTTATGCCCTCCTCCCCATCGCTCCTTAGGGGCCCGGCCTAGGCCCGTCACGAATTATCATACCCCTTCCGTAACCTTGTTTGAGAAGACTTCAGAACAAGGAGAGAGGTATGACATGAAATGACTGTTAGATTTTGGCCGGTTTCCGGGCAAACTACTTGTCCGGCGAGAAAATGGAGTTCAGAAATGTTATTACCCCTGCATTTTAAAATAAACTTTTACTTCTACGAGAATTCCAGTTTGGGTCGGATTCCGGACGAACTACTTGTCCGGCGAGAAAATGACTTTCAAACATGAATTCAGCATGTCTCCTTACCTGTAAATCGGCTGTCATATTAGCTTAAAATAAATATTTGTTCACCCTTAATTCATAGCCCCTCCCTCACCCCTAAATATAAGGATACAGGACTCAACTACGAACTTGACTTGTCACCAAAGAATCCTCATACCAAGTTTAAACAAAATATCTCAACCCTTCGAGAGTTATCGTGCTAACAGACGGACGGGAGTTTTAAGTGCACGATTTATTGGGATTACAGACTGGGAGGGGCCAATTTGTTAAGTCAAGATTTGCAGTCTTGTAAACGAAAGTCAACTGAACGAGGCTTATGTGGAGAATTTCTAAGGACAATTCGGAAGTCAATCCAGTTAGCTGGCCTGGTAAGCTGGTTTCACCACATTTCCATTTGTAAAAAAATCCACTGTTTCAGTGGCGTTTTTCGCTAGCGGGTCGCTGCGTTCTTGCTCTCACTACTAGGGGGGAGGGGGGGCGCCCCCCTATGTTGTCGGCCAGTCGGTAAAAAATAGCTGAGTCGGCGCGAAGCGACGCGATTTTTAGTAAAAAAAAGTCGATTTTTTTCTTAGAAATTAATAGTCGTTTTTTCTTTAAAAACAATCACAACAGTCGGTTTTTCGTAAAAATAGTCGATTTTTTCTTTAAAATAGTCGTTTTTCTAAAAATCAGCCGATTTTTCGTCAACAGTAGTTTTTTCTCAATAATAGTCGTGTTTATCCGCAAAAATAGTCGGTAAAAATGACCAGCCAGCTGGTAAATACCTGGTCCCCCCCCCAAACATTTTGACTAGAAACGCCTCTGCTTGGCTCATTTCCTGGCTTTTTGGGTTGCAAAAGTAGAAAAAAGAAAAGGAACAAGACAACTAATTCTGAATGTTGTCGTTTCAAATTCAGGAGATCAATTTAGAGCGAAACAGTGTGTATAATTATGTTATACGGACCCTAATCGACCCCAAATTGCAGTCTGCTCATTATCCCCAAGCTGCCACAAATCCCATCAAATCTCACGCCCCTAGCCTAAGTCCAAGTGCCCACAGAACGCGAATTCGCGTTCGCCTGGGCGAATTTGACGTCGCGAGCGGAAAAAATTCGCGCCCCGCCGTTTCAACTCAAAGTCGAATTTGTTTCGCGCCGCGTGGCGGATTCGCGTTCTGTGGGCACCTAGCTTAAGGATTTTCTGTTGTTTGTCGAATAGGCGGTTTTTTGAGCCCAGTGTGACTAAGCTCTGAACTTATTTCTGACGCTGTCAGTTGTCACTATGCAGTACCTCTGTGAATACCTACTACTATAATAACGTACACTATCTAACGTAGGAACGCGGCAAGCTAGGTTCACTAACAACATAACTGGTTATTTTCAATCAAAGCAAACTTACGCCTTTCAGCAACTTTGTTCCTTCCCTCGCCCATCATCGACAAAACGTGCTCCTAAATGTCACCAAAAATTACAAAATAGACAGAAACTGATAACGAATGTCTAATTTTCGGGAAAAAGCCGAGTCAGCTGACGAAAAATGATACGCTTGTTTGAATACCACAAACACGATACTATTTAGTTGAATACCCGGGTACTGATTTCACACTACCTTATCACTTAACATAAGTATTTAGCATATTGCGTGCTTTTTAGACTTTAGTGAGTACCAAGACCGGTTAGCAACAGGAATGACACTGCCTTTTCGTGCTTTGCGCCCTGCCAGATTCGTGTAAATTATTATTTTTGAAGAAGTAAGTATATCAATAAATTAACCTGGACCTGAACATGACAAGCGTTGAATTTTCAACTTTTTCTACAGAAGGAACCTCCAAATCTGATTTTTCTGTCTAAAACCAATTCCTCTATGTATATCGCGATACCAGCAAGCTTTTCCAACTACGAAAGTGTCACACACACTAGAAAAACGCACATGCATTCAATTCCTTCAGGTTGCTACTAAACCATGAGCTCACCACCTGGATGTGGTTCGGCGACGCCAGGATTCTTAAGGGCGATCTGAAAAGCTCCGCTGGTTCTTGTGACTTAGGCTAAAATTCGCTTCGCTTTTCAGTATCTTTGCTCGCTGGAAAGTGTTGTGGAAACTGAACCCACTACGTGAGTGGAAAGTAATCTCGGCAAGTCAGCGAGAAGTTGAAAAGGCGTAACTACTTTCCGTTAGTTCTTGCGGTCGGCGGCGAGGTCGGCGGATTCGTGCGAATCCGTGTGAACGCCTTATCGCCCTTGTATTTTCTTCCATGAACAGGATGAATCGTCACTGGATAATTAACAGTGGAATATCTGAGAGTCTCACACATCGGAATGTAACAAGATCATTCTTGTGAAAATTACTGTCATACTATTTTTATTTCTGTTCTTGCTCAAAATTGGTTGCTGTGTGGGACAAGGCCTGAAATCTTGGCTGGTAGTATGGTAACACACAGCAGAGGGTAGGTGTGTCAGGCAGAGGCTGAAGATTGGGTTAGGACTTCTATGTCCACGTTTTCATAAGGAGTTTTGAGCTGGTACACCAGCTTGACTGGCTACCAGCCACCTTGGCTCGTATATAGCTAACTACACGAAATAATAACGATTACGTTATTCAATATGATACGATTTACCTCCGAAAAACTACAATCGCTTTGAAAAACAAGACCAAAGGTGTCGATGGGATCCCAAAAATCTGATATATGATGTTGATAGATCAATACTCTTTACTTGTAATATTGAGAAACACATCAAAGTTTAAAGTTTGAAGCCCCTCGCGAAGCCCTTCTAGCAACCGATTCTTACTTACAAGTCCATCTCCCAGTGATAGACATGGTACCGTTTCGTTCTTACCATGAAGTACACTGGCAAAAAATAAAAGGTATACCAACTAGCAAAAGTTGACAACCCCTCATCACCAAAAGATTCTAGCAACACTCCATGTCCTCGTGATAGACGTGGTACCAAATTTTCGTACCACATAAAGCGCAGAAAACAAATTGTAGCTACACCAAGTAGACAAAACTGCTAACCCCTATTGCCGAAGATGTTATGGTCTAACAGCCTATTATTAGACCATGAGACAATTAGAAGTCACCTATACTTGTCTCACAACTGAGATCGGCCTATTTTTGGTTTTAGTGTGTACCCATCTACTGAAGTTGTCAACCCCTCTAATCTTTCCAACTGTTATAGCCCGCAACCGCCTACTCTTTCCCATATACCAACTATCCAACCCCTTCGACCTTGATCGCACTAGCTCTCTCTCTCTCTTACGTTAGCTCTGCGCAGAGCTATACTAATCCCGCGCAGAGATATACTAATTTGAAGAAAAGGGGTAGCAGGGATCGACAAATTTTGTGTCCGGTTTTTGCCGGATTCCGGGTGAATTACTAGTCCGGTGAGAAAATAACTTTCATATTCGGATTCAGCATGTCTCCCAAAAACAGCAATCCGAAGATAGGAAAGTTTTTAAAAGAGCTCTAAAACGGTTTATGTTATCTAGCAATTACATGTCTTCTGTCTCATTTAATTGATTCGTTTGTGTTTGTGTTCGGAGGAAGATCAGGCCCTTCCCGCAAACCTTTTTTCCTTTTCATTTTTTCTTTAGTTGTATGTCTGTTGTAGTAAATTCTCGTGTTGGTATTTGTGTATGTTTTAGTTATTATTTATCCTGTCCTAAAATTGTAGTTGTTCGTTTGTTTTTTCTTTTCAATGCCTTCGGATAGGATTTTATTAATAATTTTTACATACACATCAGAATTAGTGAAGCGTCGTTTTTTATGCCACTGGCATGTCTGATGCTTTCAAGAAACATGAGATTTCTTTATATTGTCAATAAAATTGTACCTTCTACCTTGATCACCCGAGTATCTGTCTGGTATTATATATCAAAAGCCCAAACTATCAAAACTTACCGATTGGAGAGTAAGAAAATAGACAGAAATGGAACTCCGAAACAAATATATTATTATCAAAAATATAATATATCAAACCCAAACGTAATAAATTGAATATCCATGTTTCTTTTGCTCGAATACAACGCAATAACAAAATTATGTCTAGGCCTATTTGCGGAAAAAGCGGTACTAGGGGATGGAGACTTCATAATTCCCGTTTTGTGCTCGCAGGATTTTTGGCAGTATCGTCAATTCATATGATGCTATCTGATACGATATTCATTTACCTGAAGAAAACTCTTCCGGGTCATGGCAAAAACACAAAAATATACTAGCCATTATATCATATAATTTTGTTCTATGAGCCACATCCACCCGGATGAATCTACAACAATTGTATTCTTTATACTTAACAAATCCTTTTTGCTAATACTCCCTTAATTACACAATCCCTCATCCCCTTTCTGTACACCAAGGGGGCATTTTCGCGTGAACGGTTGTTGAGCTCGCCAGAAGACGCCATCTACGCGAAAATGTCACTGGATGATGACATCCACGCGACAAAGAGCGTATTCCACCCTACTTACCGTAGTTACTACGCATGACGTCACGGATCCTGGCTTTTTTGCGCCAAGCCTGGAACGCATTTTTCTATTTTTGGCAAAATATCGTGCCACGGGCTAATCGCGCCAATCATGTTACAGAGATCGTAGTTACCACGCATACTACGCTCCCGAGCGTGGTAAGCAAATAGTTAATATTTAGAGAAGGTTGGAATGGTCAGCGTAGAAACTTTTCACGGGGTTGGAAATAAAATAGTAACAAATAGTTACTGTTAGGAGGGTGGAACACGCTCAAAGTGATGAGGCAGAGGAAGATAACATCTTCCTCTTCCGTTCAGCAGCGAGGAGCACTGCTGAACGGGAGACATCCATCCAGCTGGATGGTGACGTCGCCCCCCGAGCTCTTCATGGAAAAATGGCCACTGAGCTAGATGGCACTGACCCAAAGACACCCATCGTGATGATGGGACGTGACATCCAACTGAGCTATCCACGCGAAAAAGTCCCCCCAAAATGAGTATCTTTTCTCTGCGTAGAGTTGAAAACTCTCGTAACTTTTCCGAAGGAACTGATGATTATGGGAAAAATCCTAGCAGGAATCCTTGACCTCGACCCCTTGACCCTGATGGTCAGTCCGCAGCACAAGCATATTTAGAGAAACTGTGTCGTTTTATGAAAACATTTCTGGAAAAGAGAAGAGAAGAAGTAAATTTGATTGGTAGGAGCTATATATCGTTATATTCACTATTGTCGTTACACTGTTTATATTTTATGTCTTTTAGACTAATAAATTATATTCTATTGGTAATGTTGGTAACAAAAATCTCAACAGCTAGCGACAAAAGCCCATCTACATAAACAACAAAGAGACGCAACTTATCCGAAAAAAAAGTCCGTCAACATTTACAACAGACAACCTACCCTGTAAATCTCTTTTCGTTACCCCTGCTGAAAAGGCCATCTACTGGGCCTGCATATAGCCTTCCATAAAGAGACGCAACTGATCACGGAAAAAAAAAAATACACCAACATCCAGAACAGACCACCTACCCTACAAACCTTTTTTCTTTACCCCTGCTGACTGTGTACAATAGTTGACAATTAAAGAAATATCATTTGGATCCGTTGGATTATAATCAAAGTCTTTTTGAGCCTTCGATACGGAAAAATGATGTGTTACACCTGTTTTGTATATCTCAGCTCTGGTCAAAATTGGCGCGAAGCAAAACAGATTTGCAAGATATTCAATAGCATACACTACGATGATCATGACCCACAAGGGGATGAACAAACTTGGAAATCTCCCACCCCTGGATTCAATCAGCGGGCGGAAGTATTCCATATTATTCACTGGCATACCATCAGAAATGAAATAGGCATTGCCACCTAACACAGGACCGTCTTCGAGAAGTCTCAACGCAGCTTTGACATGTGCTTGCACCACATTTTGGATACCGACAAAATCAACAACAGACCCAGCCTGGTCATGATAGTTCACCACTACTAGACCTCTATCAAGGTTAGTAACCACTCTAGGTATATGGCGCTGCTCCATTGGCCCCATCACACCAGCAAGTCTAAGAGCGCAAGTTCTCATCCCCTTCTTTCCATCAGCCGTGAGTAAAATCTGCTCACCAATACTTTTAGTTCTGGAATAACTATCAACGTGATTCACAAGTGGGAAGTACGGGAGGGTTTCATCTCCATTTTCTATCGTTTGTCCTCCAAACACAACGTTGTACGTGCTGGTGTACACAAACGCTTTAACACCTATGTCCCCACTGCACTCGATAACATTTCGAAGGCCTTGAATATTCACCAGTTCCATTTTGGTAGTGAAACGAGGAAGCTGTGAGGCACCAGACATTCCATATGAAGCTAAAACAAAACTTGTAGTTTATGTATTTCTTCTATATAGTGGCAAAGACCCATAATACGGGTCTTCAAAGGAATCGATGGATCCCCAAATTTGTATATTTGATCCAGACAATTGGGTCTTGTCTTCGCCAAGTCCACTCTTCGCCAGGCTAATCATCTGAGAAAACCAAGTTCAGATATACCTCTATAAGCCATATCTATTTTAGACCTATTCTAGGACTTATTCTTGACTTATTCTAGGACGTCTCTTCAATGCTTTGATCACACCGCACTTTCTGTATATTTCTCCATTTTGGGACTTGTTAAACATTTCTGAGAAAAGGCAAATTCGGACAAAGTACTACAAACTGGCAAAATACCTTCTCGGACTCCCCCCATGGGAGTCTAACTCAGCCCTATCGAAAAAGTACAACATTATCGATCCGTAGAGCGTCGGGCTAGATCCCGGGCTCTTAAAAACACAAAAACACTCGCCTAACTTACCTATAAGTGTTATAAAGTATATGTAGTGTCTTGTTTTCTTTGTATGTTGTTCATTTTTCTTTCTCTTTCATTACTCCGCTCTTTCTTTTGTTGTATAGCGGGCCTCAATAAATTATTATTATTATTATTTGACGATACTGACCGAAACTTCCTCCTTTACTTTTCCGAGCAAAGTACTAGTCCAGCAAAAAAAAAATTATTCAGAAACGAATATGAAGAACATCAAATCAACTTCAAACAAAACTTCAACTTATAAGCAATTTTCCGGTTGAACCGGATCCCGGACGAATTACATATGTCCGGGTAAAAAATAAATGTAATATACAGATTCAGCGTCTCTTCTTCCCCTAAATCTGTCATCTAATCAACTTCAAATAAAACTTTTGCTTCTAATAAATTTTCCGGTTTTAGCCGGATTCCGGGCGAACTAGTTGTCGGTGTAGAAAATGATTTTCACACAAGTGCTCAGCATGTCTTCTTACCCCTAAATCGAACATCTAATCAACTTCAAATAAAACTTTTACTTTTAACAAACTTTCCGTTTTTTGCCGGATTCCGGATGAACTACTTGTCCGGCGAGAAAATGGTTTTCATCATCGTATTCAGCATGTCCTCTTACCCCATAATCTACTGTCACATTAGCTGTCTAAAAATATTTTGTTTGACCCTTAATTTGAATCCCCTTCCCCACCCCTAAATGTACACTACACAGCCCATCTACGAACTCGACCTTACCCTTGACCCAAAGAATCCTCACACCAAGTTTCATCAAAATGTCTTATTCCCTTCGAGAATTGCAGTGCTTACAGACGGACAACTTTGCGATGTCATAGGTATCCCTCCACTCAGGGGCGTCGCAAGTGCATTTTCGGTTGGGGGGTGCAGAGCCAAAATTTTACCGAATCTCTCAAAAATTTTACCGAATCCTAGAAACTGAAAATTCGAGCTTTAAATTATGGAACAGAAAGGATTACGCAGGAAAAGTAACATTAAAGTGCAGCATGAAAGACGATAAGCCAACTTAATTAAGCGGCGTTTTGGCGAATATATTGCCGGGCACGATTGCAGTAATAGCTTCCAACTATTATACCCAAGAGAAAAATAAATCTAACGCCGCAGGGGAATTTTCAAAATCTTTTTTTTCCTGCAGGCTAAAATTTAATTGCTTATTACAAATTCTATCATTTACCGTGGATTAAATACCGATGTTCTAAGAAGTTCCAGAAACCGAATGGAGCGACGTTCCGACAGCAGCAGCTACTGTTTTATAGTCAATACTACCCATGATCACATAAAGTGAGCGCCACAGGCGAGATTTTTTTTCCTGTAGGCTAAAATTTAACTGCTTATCTTACAAATTCTATCATTGACCGTGGACAAAATACCGATGCTCTAAGAAGTTCCAGAAACCGGATTTTTCGACGTTCCTGCAGCAGCAGCTACTGTAGCCTAGTCAATACTACCCATGATCACATAAAGTGAAGGCCGCAGTCGAGATTTTTTTCAAGTTAGCTTTTTCCTGCCAAATTTAATTATTTCCATCCAGATTTTAGCTTTTAATGTTTCGAAATCCCAATCCTAAAACTGTCTTAATACCCCAATCAAATGACGCGCCCTTCCGCAAAATAGAGAATATTACGAAAAGCGCCGCAGGCGGAATTTTCGAAACATTCATGATTAAATCTTCTTTTTGGGATCCAAAATAAAAGTATCCTTACTTTTTACTATCGATGAGGTCATAAATCAGTCCTTTTGTCTGCAACCAGTGCTTCACACGACCTCTTCCGAGTTTCGAGGTTCGTGGTAACTCCCGAATGGCAATTATACCGAATCCCAGTTATTATAACAAATAAGTTTAGACCGACAGCATGTTCGAGATTCTGTATAACTACCGTATCTCGGTCATTATACCGAATATTTTGATATCGAAACAGTACCGAATAATTTTCGTATTCGGTATAATTTCGTCGAAACTGGAACAAAAGCAGGGATTCGTGGTAACTACCGGATACTGAAAATTATACCGAATAAATTACCGAATCCCAATTATGATACCGAATAATTCTGGACCGATACCGCATTCGGGATTCTGCGTAACTACCGAATCTCCATAAACATACCGAATAGTTCTGGCATCGAACAATTACCAAATAATTTCAGTAAATTCTCTCCCCGAATTCGTGATAACTACCGAATACTGGGAATTATATCGAATCCCGATCATTATACCAAATCGATTTGTACCGATAGCCTATTTGGGATTCCGTATAACTACCGAATCTCCGTAAATATACCGAATAGTTCCGCTGTCGAAAAAATACCGAACATTTTTAGTAAAATTTTGGGCCTCCGGCCCAAAATTTTACCGAATCTCAAAAAGGTGGGGGGTGCTGCACCCCTCGCACCCCCCTCCCCCTTGAGACGCCCCTGCCTCCACTTATTTCGTTTTGGGATCCCCGAAACGAAATAACAGTCAGCAGTAGCTTTCAACTTCAGGTACAACTTCTTTCTTTTAGATATCTAAGAACAACACCTGTATATCTTTTATACAGATTGGACTGATGACGGTAGCTTCTACTGACTATTTGTAAGAGGTTGGACAGGGGCACAGGTTACATAAGACGTTTTTCGGTGACACAACTGTGGGCCACACACTTCTGAGTGTTTTTCGCGGAAACACGATTGTGTGCCACACAGTCCAGCCACAAGTTGAAACTCACGGAAACGCCGTTCTGTCTATTTTTTGGGCGGTAAATTCAAATGTCTGAATAAATAAAAAAAATCATGTAAAAATCTCAATAAACAGAACTCCAGGCTTTCGTCCTTACCATTCAGTGCAAAAGGGATCTTCAGTATTATTTCCACATACTTGAAAAAGTTTTTAATTTTATTGTTTTGACATTATTTTGCTGCCAAATTTGAATTTCTCGCCTAAATCGAGCCACAAAATCGACAATCACCTCGGCAGTTGTTTGTCGTTTTTGAGCCACAAAGCGAGCCACGAAAATCTTGTTGGTCGCGGAAAAACTCTTTTCGAGCCACAATCGACCCACAAACTGTTTGTGGGAGCACGGAAAAACGCCTATAGTAGAAGTATAGCGTACCTGTGTGGATTACACAGTCCACAGCACCAAGCTCCTTGAAGTAAAATGCAAGACTTTCCTTGTTAGCTATGTCCACTTTAAAAAATGAAAATGATGTTGACTCTTCTGTCTTCTCATCATAAACAATAATCTCACTTGTGCCATCCAGGTCTCCTGGTGATGCAAATGACTGCAACTGGCTTGGGCTCTCTTTACAGTTCAGACGAGATGTCAGTCCTTTCATCAAGAAAGCCTCTGGGAGGTAGGATGAGCAAAGCCATTCATCTGCAGGAAACTGAAGATCCAAAAGAGCAACATCATGCCCTAGGAGCTTTAAAGCTTTTGCGATGTGGAATCCAATGTATCCACCTCCCCCGATGATTGCAACTTTCATGTCAGCTGGATATGCACAGCCTTTGGATCAGGGATATCAACTTTTGATCTCTGAAATAAATTCATTATTTATGCGTTGTTTTTTTTTTTACTGAGCAGGGGCCATAAATATAAGAAAAGCAGAAACGATTTCTACACCTAGCCTTACGACTATAGATGTAAAAAGCGAGTTTTTCAACTGAAAAATTCAACTCGAATATTCGCAAAATTAAAATATTGGGAGGCCTCTCGAAAATTGCGAATGTTGCGAAAAACTGAAATATTTTGCAAAATTGAAAAATAAAGAAAAATTGAAAAATATGGCGAATTTTCGCACTTTTCGCAAGAAAAATGCAATTTTTGCTGCAATTTTCTGGAGAGTACCTCCCACAGTACTTAGTCATGTCGGGAGAGAGCGAAGGATTGCATTTAGAGCCAATTCGGGCATGATTTCGAGATAAGGGAGAAACAAGATAAAAAAAAATAAAAAAAGGAAGTGGTATTATCTGTGATTGGACATTATATTTCATCTGATTATTAGGTGGAAAAACCGGGATTGGCATAGAGTGCAGGTTCATATCTGAAGCTGGAAATTCTTGTTAGTTTTGCAAATCCTCAACAGCACTGCTTAGACTTGATGAACAATGGCGTTAAATCAGAAATAATCTATTTTTGACAACGTTAAACAGTGATCTTAGCAGAACCTGACTTGACTTGCTTTATTTACTACTAATTACAAAATAAACTATATATACACACAACCGCCCAGGGAAGGCTCAAACAGCCTGATGATGGATGGCTGCAATCCTCTGATTCTCGACCTTTAACAAATTTTATTAAAAAAAAAAAAAGACAAGAACACTCTCACTCAATTAACCTTTAATACCAAAATCTAAAAAAAAAAAAAAAAAATGGTAATGCTTGGAGATGCCAAGAAATGGTAATGTTTGGCCTAATCAGAGGGGTTTCTTACTTATGAAACTCATGTACACCAGGTGTCAGTCAGGTACACTTCCTAACTTTGTAGAATCAGTGTATCGGTCTGTATCATCATCAGGTGCTGCAGCTCTCTTGAGGATATAAACGGGATTCATGCGACTTTTTTTACTTATTATTATTTTTAAGTTGAAAGTCCGCTGTAATCAATTAGGTAAGAATGGAAAGACAAAGAAAAAGGAAAACATTCATATGCGAAGTATTGGACCAGTCTTGATTTATATAATAAAGACTTTTACTAGATTTATTCAATATTGACTATGAGACTTGAATTCACTCGTTAACTGGAATGGCAACATCTTCAATATAGGAAATTCCAAAATCTGTCAGTACTGTCAGGCGCTTGAAGCTGATTTGAAAGCCGCTAGCTTTACACAGCCTCCCATAAGCTTGCTTGGCAAATTAATTTAAGAAATCGCTTACATACCCATCTTTTGTCCCTGGAATTTTAAGAAATGGGCAAGAAAAAGTCTACACTGTCCGAAAATTCTTTACTTTGTTGAAGCAGTAAACGGCAATGTAAAAATGGAGATGTATTCGAGCTAACCAAGTTTTCCCGAATAATTTTGTCATCTAGGCAACAGCAAAAATGCCTCAAACTCAAGGTTGTGAGCTTCTGACAACATTAAATCTTTCTGATTCCTATCTTATGAACTGCAAATGTTACTTAAGTCAATTAGGCCTAAATGTTCAAACATACTTCTACTGTAATTCCAAGCATTTAGTTCGACTGACTAACATCGACTCTAGTTATCAAGGGCGACTTCTAATGTGGCACTGTGGCCAGATAGTGGTTTGCTTCACAATCCAACTTTCCACGAGCTTGGTTTTCGAAGTTCGCGCCAACAGCAAGATAACCATAGAGTTAAAGCTGAAAATGTGAAAACTTTCAGTAACTGGAAAAGCAAAAATCAAGAAAATGCTGATGATTTAAATACTGTTGTTATTTAGAGGTTTCGAATTTGGTGATAACACACTTAGTTTAGTTGTTAGTCTGTAATTTTTACCTTAGTCTGGAAGTTCAGAAATGTATTTTTCAGAAAATATGTTTTGGGACGTCTTTTCGAAGCTAATGCAGAGATTGTTCCCATTAGTAACGCTAGAGGCCAGGCTATGCAGTTTTCAGTTCGGAATCTGCTGCGCGGTGTTAGTCCGTAGTTCATTTCAGTTCCGTCTGCATTTAGAATAATTAAAATAATAATGCTCGATGGGCGTAGAATTGGCTATACAGAGAGGTCTCTGGACTGCATTCACTGACTGAAACTCCCATTTTTGCTTTGAGAGAGTGACACACGGCTAATCTCCCATGATAATAATTTATTCAGTCTATTACCAACTGTGTCTGCATCGCGTTGTAGCCGGAGATGGACAAGTTACGTAAGTAAGTAGTCTGTATTGATTCTATGAGTGACTCCGGGGCCAGCAACGTAAATTGGCGTTATTTATCAGTTGCTCACCTCACTAGGGGAATCGGTGTGTTCATCGAACACGGAGTACAGAGCCCGGCTACGGCCATTTTCCAAGAGCATTCGGAGCAAACTCAGAAAACTTTATTATCGAAAGGAAATTCCGGTCTGACAAAACTGGCCGGGTCGAAATCTGATGGTAGTTACCTGACACGGCCATTTTTTGGAAGAAATCGAAAGATACCTACAAACTCTCGGTAGGCGCTTAGTGAGTTCCCGAGGAGTTGCTGCATGACTCGAGGGGTTGCCCACTCTCGATTTCAGTGTACAGCAAGTGCCCGGTGCCGCGATGCCCGGTCGGTGCCGGCACCGGCTGAAACCTATCGCCACCGGTTGTCACGATTTAAAACATCAAAATAAGCATTTTTGGAAGCGTCGGGAAGCGTTTGAAAGATGAATCGCCCAGTTTCTTGTCGGCATCGGTGCCGGCACGGCCTATTTCGGTTAGAGCCGGCCGGTGCCGGGAAAGAGTGTACAGCAAGTGCCGGGGAGTGGGTAGCCCCTCGGCATGACTCCCAAAAGAGTTATACAGTAAGTGCCCAGCCGCTACCAATGGGAGGGTGTCAGGGTTGTCCCGACTCCTTCCTGATAGGGGTGCGGCTCCAGAATTTTACCGGAATTTTTCGAGATTTTACCGGAATTTTTCTAGGTTTTATTGGACATTTTCCTTAGTGAATATCTCTGCAGGAACTCTAGAATACTGTTGTGTTCTGACTTCGATTATGTGTTACAAACGACGGTAAACAAAAATAGGCTCGTTGAAGTTTAACTGCAAAGCAACGTAAATTGTCAAATGATTTCGGTAGATTCCATCAACAAAATCCGGCAAGTTCCCTGAGCAACGTAAATTGGCGTTATTTATCAGTTGCTCACCTCACTAGGGGAATCGGTGTGTTCATCAAACACGAAGTACAGAGCCCGGCTACGGCCATTTCCCAAGAGCATTCGGAGCAAACTCAGAAAACTTTATTATCGAAAGGAAATTCCGGTCTGACAAAACTGGCCGGGTCGAAATCTGATGGTAGTTACCGGACACGGCCATTTTTTGGAAGAAATCGAAAGATACCTACAAACTCTCGGTAGGCGCTTAGTGAGTTCCCGAGGAGTTGCTGCATGACTCGAGGGGTTGCCCACTCTCGATTTCAGTGTACAGCAAGTGCCCGGTGCCGGCACCGGCTGAAACCTATCGCCACCGGTTGTCACGATTTAAAACATCAAAATGGGAGGGTGTCAGGGTTGTCCCGACTCCTTCCTGATAGGGGTGCGGCTCCAGAATTTTACCGGAATTTTTCGAGATTTTACCGGAATTTTTCTAGGTTTTATTGGAAATTTTCCTTAGTGAATATCTCTGCAGGAACTCTAGAATACTGTTGTGTTCTGACTTCGATTATGTGTTACAAACGACGGTAAACAAAAATAGGCTCGTTGAAGTTTAACTGCAAAGGCAGCTTATTTTTACTTCTGATATATGAAAACACTGAAATATTTTGACGCATCTGAGGGATTTTGTATTTTCCAACCGGGGCTCTAGCAATAACTTTCAGGGAGTGCGCTGCTTGCACGAAAAAACAAAATTCATCCAGAATCCAGACGTAGAGAATTTGAGTTTAAACAAAGTCCCGCATCCGCATTGCCAGGGCTAAAATATGCGACATCGGAGAAGTTGCGCCTGTAAAAAAGTAGGAAAATGATTTTAGGATGTCTTGAAATGAATCTGATATTTTCTTTCAGTTTTCGGCAATGGCTTACGTTTCTAGTTGTAAATATTTTAAGCGTACAGGGACAACCACAGAGAGGTATCACAAATCTGAAAGTTCGACAGCCTTCTCGACTCAGAAGCCTTGTTCCGACATTATCTCGAAAGTCCCCAGGACAGCCTCGAAACAAACAAAAAGTTTGAAGATATATATTTATTATATATATTTGAAGATATATGTATTCGAAGTCTTTCGTGAACTGAAAGATGTCCTACCACTAGTATGGAAAGCGTTAAATATGGATAAGACAATCTCTGTTAGCTCAGCAAAAAGAGAAAGAATTTTTAGTATAGTAAGCCGAATTTGGTTATGACCACCTTATGTTCAATAGTGGCCGACCATCGTCATGAGAGTCTGTTACTAATCGCATGTGAAACCCGATTTAGTTGGGAAATTTGATTAAAATTCACGAAAGAATTCAAATACATACATTTTCGAATTTAATACCTTCAGCCTTTTTGTTTGTTCCGAGGTTGTCCTGGGGACTTTTGAGATCATGTCGAAAGAAGGCTAACTCCTGAGAGTGCGTTCAGACGCATCGGAAAATTATAAAAACCCGATCGGTACCAAGGGAAAACCGATGGGTTTTACGTGCTTGAAAATAATCCAAGCTCAAAACCCGATGGGATAAAACGTAAAACCGATCGGTTTTTCCCTGTTTTTCCCACCCGTCTGAACGTACTCTGAGTCGAGAAGGCTGTCGAAACTAGAGTAGACGGTACTGTGGTATTATTCCTGGAACAATATTTGTAGCTGGAAATGATGGAAATTTCGGTAGGTTGCCTAATTTTTGAAAGCTACATAAATTTTGGAGATCACCGGAATCAGCCGGTCAATGTTCCGGTACGCGGTTTTGTCCGTCTGCACGAATCACTCTGATAAGTTGTGTTTCGGGGTCATCCCTGTAAGTTGTGAGTCTATACTTATCCGGTAAGCAACAAATTCCGGTAGATTCCCTGAGCCGAATTCTGGAAGATTCCGTCGGGCAAATCCGGTAGATCCCTGAATCATGTTCCAGCAGATTCCCTAAGTCGGGTTCCGGTAGATTCGTGGTGAAAGATTTCGGCATCCCTGTGAGCTGTGAGTCTGTACTTATCCGGTAAGCAACAAAATTCCGGTAGATTCCCTGAGCCGAATTCTGGATGATTCCGTGGGGCAAATCCAGTAGATCCCTGAGACATGTTCCAACAGATTCCCTAAGTCCGGTTCCGGTAGATTCCTTCTGGAAGATTTCGGTAGTTTCCCTGAGCAAAATCCGGTAGGTTCCCTGAGCAATAATCCGGTAGATTCCCTAAAGCATAAAGTTCAGGTGAATTGTCAAATGATTTCGGTAGATTCCATGAGCAAAATCCGGCAAGTTCCCTGAGCAATAATCCGGTAGAGTCCCTGAAATCATCAAGTTCAGGTGAATTTGTCGAATTTTAACCATCGCGGCATCGCCGCACCAGTCAAAATTTACCGGAATTTTTTCCCACAGGCCTTCTGGGGGGTGCAGCACCCCCCCCCCCCTCGGGACGTCCCTGGAGGGTGTACGGTGACGTCCATCAAGTGACCAACCCTTTAGCTATGATGCTTGGATTTTCGGCAACGTAAGAAGAAGCTAGGCACGCCATTTTCGGGTTCAGGAAAGGGCCCGCAGGTTCCTGACCCAATAGAAATTGTTATTTCTATCCGGCTAAGAGGATGGAATGCTTGAAAAAAGAAGAGAAATGGTAACAGCTAATGGAAACCAAATTCTAAAATAAGAACGTTGAATGTGAATATTTTCGGAGGCGTCTCCCATTTTAGCACTAGTTTTTGTCTTGAATTCAGTGTCTTCATTCTTGCGTTTCTCCATCTTGTTGAAAAAGCGGGACTAAAGGCCTCAACTCAAATATTGATCTCAGAAATTCTTATTAAGTAACCCTAACATCTGTTTCTCATAAACCAAAAACGCCAGGAACGTAACCTCCAAAGTCGACTTTTCGTTGAATCTGAAAGGGAGTCCCTTTTTGATGATGGTGATGATAATTGGAGCATTCCCCGTCCGTGGGGACGCGCGAGAATATGAGGAGTGAGTCCCTTCCTGGGACAAACAAAAACACGGGGACTCCTCAAAAGGAGTCCGGGGGGAACAGCAAGAACACGATTATCATTATTTTCTTTCTGCCGAAAAGAACGAGGAAACTGCAAAAACAATACTAAGTTAATAAATTATCAGGAACTACATTCCAATACAAAGGTGCAAACGTATTTTGAACAAGAGCTGGAAGCTCATATGGCACTTGCAAGGCTAGGTCAGAGGATGAAAGTAGGAATTCGTCAATTCGTGGGTTTCTTTTGATCATTTGTAAGCAAAACCCTTGAGATAAGAATGATCATGGGTCCTTGGAAATCACGAGACTGTATCGTTTGGCAATGAATTTGGCTGTGCGCACTTTAAGGGCGCTAGAAAATAATCTGTAATCAAAACTCTTGAAGCAAAAAAGATAATCACCAGGAGCATGAAAATGTATATTTTACTCAGAAGTATTGCTTGTACTTTAAGGAATTCAGTTGTAAGCAAAACCCTTGAGGCAAAAATGATCATGGGCTCAAAGGGATAACGAAAATGTATCTATTGCTTAAAAGTGTTTTTTGTACTTTGCGGTTAGCATTAGTACTTTAAGGGATGGTCGGATCTGGGAACTAACTATTTCTTAGCCAATCATGTCAAGTCTCTAATTTTCAAGCCAAGTTTCATCGTCCTAGCATGTCAGGAAGTACCTTAACTTGCGATCACCGGAATTCCGGACCCCCCCCCTAACTCCCCCCCTGTTTCCAGGTTAATCTGGTCGTGTCCCTGATTTGCCTGCCAAGTTTCATCGTCCTAGCCCACCTGGAAGTATCTTAACTCCGTATGACCGGAATTCCGGAACCTCCCTCCAACTCCCCCCCAGTGCACGAATCCGGTCCGGTTCTGTCAATGATGTACCTAGGGGTTGTGCTTGTTCCTCCCACCAAGTTTCATCCCGATCGCTCCACTCTAAGCGTTTAACATGATTTCCGGTTCCCCCCTCCGCCCCCCCCCCCACATTCATCGGATTCGGTCCGGACTTGAGTTGGGACATGTGAGACACGGTATCTTTCCAAATATCAAGTTTCATTAAGATCCGATTACCCGTTCGAAAGTTATGCATGTCACTAAATTCCGGATTCCGTCTCCCCTCCCTCCCCCCACGATGGTCGGATCGGGCAAGTGACGATTTCCAAGTTAGTTTGGTCGGGCCCCTAATACGCCTGCCAAGTTTCATCGTCCTAGCACATCTGGAAGTACCCTAACTCGCGATCACCGGACTGACCGACCGACCGACCGACAGACAAACCGACAGACCGACAGACCAACCGACGGAAAAGTGATCGGTATATGGCACTTGGCCGGAAGGCAAGTGCCATAAAAACGAAATTTTCATTGTGTGATTGTATTTCAGAACACTCCCGTGATTGTACGTTACAGTTGAATGGTTGCAAAGACTGGTCAAGTTTAAATAAAATAAGCACGTCCGTAATTCTGTGAAACTTGGAAACATAGGATTTTACAATGAGGTCATTGCCTAATCACGATGATTCTCGTGATGAGCAGAAAGTAAGACAACAACACAGAATTCGACGTGCATGAGCGATAACGATCAAGACTCGCAATCGCGAGGAAATTACCATTTTTTTTCACGATGACTGCAATCAGACTCGTTTTCACAGCGAGACTTTTGGAAATTATTGTAATCGATCGGTATTGCTCAAAAGTAATTGTAGCCTGATCACTTTTCACCGAGGGGTTGCGCACTGGTGCCTCATGATGTACAAGGTCCCTGCCTCACGTGCCTCTTCGTCCGTTCTCAAGAATTTGGTCTAGGAATTTGCGGGAATTTGTTAAAACTTTCGCTTCAGTTCGAGATCTGTGAACAAAACAAGAGCTGAAAGTTCATATGGCACTTAATATGTATGTGGCGCCTGCCTCGCGTGCCTCATGCCTGCCTCATGTGCCTCATGCTTGCCTCACGTGCATCAAGCCTGCCTCATCTGCCTCTGCCTCATGATGTACACCAAATCGACCAGTGCGCAACCCCTCGCTTTTCACAAACACGCTTCTTTTCATAGCGGTTTGTCTGACAGTCCTGCAATCATGTCTTCAGTTCTGTAACGTTGTAACGTTGCAAAACTGTTACATTGTTAATTTGTTTACTAATACACTTATTAGCCTTTAAAGTTTAGCCAAATATTGCTGAGATACCACAGTCTAGTTGTATATAATCACTTATTCACTTAAGAATGAAAATGCGTCACTTCGTTGCTCCGGTATTCACATAAACTATTTTCATCGAATGAACTTTTTCTTTCGAACTTTTCGTAGGCATATACAACGGTAATGTATTAAAAATAAATCTTTTTTGGGTCACACGCAGTAGCCGGCTTTCTTCAGAAGCGACCCTACAATCTAGAATGGAACATTTTCTTAACATTCGCGTCGTTAACTTTTGAAATGCATACTTTTGTTGAAGTTCAAATTTTTTGTGTCGATGAACTTTGTCTTGTCTGGCGAGCAATGCATACTCTGGGTAGCTAGTAGAGCCCAATGTGAAAAGTCAATAATCCCTTAGCAGAGTCAAAATGATTCAGAGTATTCAAATCAAAGATATAAAATAAGCTGGCTTTTCAGTTAATCTTTAAGCACCGCTTTTCGACTTATTTTCTGATGATTGTACTTTTGTTTTCAGAACCCAGCAAACCCCCGGCACTCTTCCCATCATGCCGTCTGGGACTGGCTTTGATGATTCTGACCGGAACTTTCAACCTTTTCTTCATGCGGATAAACCTCAGCTTCGCCCTTGTTTGTATGGTAAAACCAGCCAACCCTGGTGACGGAATTGGTTCAACTGGTCTATGCAGTGGAGGGTCGACGAATGAGTCTGCTGGAGCTGCAAACGCACATGAACTGGATGCGTTTATGAATTCAACTGGTTTTCCAGTAAGTATTCCTGCCAGTGTTGCCACTGGTCACAGGTTTTTGACTTCTCCCGAGGTTTATAGCTGTGACAAAGTTTGTTGCTGAAAATCGACATGCTAAATATGTCGCAAAATTTTGCGATTTCAAAGCTTCTTTTCGGAAAAAGGATTTATCTGGGGTTTTTTTGCGGTAACCAGGTGTCTGTTACTCTGACGAATTGTTGTTTTCGCCAGGTTTACGCACTTACCGGGTTTATGTTACCCCGACGAATTGTCGTTTTCTCAGTCACCCAGGAAGGAACACGTTAGCTTAGCCCTGGTATCTGGTACCGAGTAACCCTGTTCAGTAACCTATAACCTAGCAATAACCGAGTGTCTGACAAAACGAAAATAGTGCGCACAGTTACCGGTTAAGAGTAACTCTATTAGGTTACCGCAAAAACGCAACTAATAGCTCGTCATATAAGAGCAAACTGAATGTTTATTTTTGAAAACGATTAATTTTGAATTTTGATCACGTGATGTAATTTTTTTTTCTCGGCTTTTCACTTTTTCCGTTTTCAGTTAAATTAGAAAACTATTAAATTATGAAATCTGCTGACTGCTACCGGTTAAGCTGTCTTGTCATTTAAAATCGCACCTCCAGTCATCCAGAGAAATCTACATGTTCTTCGCATTGAAAAAAGAACCGAATTTTGTAGGCGAAAGAATGTCACAGACTTTTGCAGCCAAATAATTCGAGTATGCTGACAGTCAAGCTACACCCTGATAATATTTCCAATACTTCACCCCCTGCGCTTGCATCAACGCTGCATTGGCCCGTTACAGCACAACTCTAACCAGAAATGATATTTTCACGATAAAATGGCTCAGAAATATTGTTTTCAAAAACACCATTACTTTCAACGTAAAATTAGCGATTTTCGTGTTAGCGCTTGTCCACTCTATCCAGCCTTCCCTCTCTCCGACGTGGCGGCTGGATGCAAAAGATTTGTTGCGCCTTGGTTAACAAGATCAAAGATTTCGATGGGATCCCAAAAACTTAATATTTGATCCAGACAATTGGGTCTTGTAGATATCCAGTCTTCGCCAGACTACATGAACATTTTTAATATTAAAACTTAGAAACAGATTAAGGTCAATGGTGTTGACGCAATTGATCAAAACTTCCTGCCTCAGGCTATACTACTGTCAAATTTCTGGTTTCAGCCGGATTCCGGTCGAAGGATATGTCCAGGTAGAAAATGATTGTCATATACGGACTCAGCAGGTCTGCCTACCCCTAAATCGACTATCTCATTAGCTTTCAAAACCAGATCCAGTCTTCGCCAGGCTAATCATCTGAGAAAATCAAGTTCAGATATACCTTTATAAGCCATATCTATTTTGACGATACTGATCGAAACTTCCTGCTTTACTTCCGCTTTACTTCCTGCTTTACTTCCGCCGAATTCCGAGCGAACTACTTGTCCAGCCAAGAAAAGATAGTTCGGAAACGAATTCAGCGCATCTCCTTATCCCTATAAAGAACATCTAATCAACTTCAAATAAAACTTTAACTTATAAAAAAATCCGGTTTCAACCGGATCCCGGACGAGCTATATTTCCGGGTAAAAAATGATCATATACAGATTCACCGTCTCTTCTTACCCTCAGATCTGTCATCTAATCAACTTCAAATACAAATTTTACTTTTAAAGAATTTTCCGGTTTCGGCCGGATTCCGGGTGAACTACTTGTAGGGCGAGAAAATGGTTTTCACCATCGTGTTCAGCATGTCTTCTTACCCCTAAATCGAACATCTAATCAACTTCAAGTAAAACTTTTGCTTTTAACAAATTTTCCGATTTCGGCCGGATTCCGGGCTAACTACTTGTCCGGCGAGAAAATGGTTGTCACCATCGTGTTCAGCATGTCTTCTTACCTCTAAATGAACATCTAATCAACTTCAAACACAAATTTTGCTTTTATCAAATTTTCCGGTTTTCGCCGGATTCCGGGCGAACTACTTGTCCGGCAAGAAAATGGTTTTTACCATCGTGTTCAGCATGCCTTCTTACCCCTGTACCGAACATCTAATCAACTTTAAATAAGACTTCTACTTTTAACAAACTTTCCGGTTCTGGCCGGATTCCGGGCGAACTAACTGTCCGGCGAGAAAATGGTTTTCATATTCGTGTTCAGCGTGTCTTCTTACCCCATAATCGACTATCACATTAGCTGTTTAAAAATATTTCACTTGCCGCTTAATTTGAACCCCCACCCCTAAATGTAGAGCTAGAGGGCCCATCTACGAACTCGACCTTACTCTTGACCCAAAGAATGCTCACACCAAGTTTCATCAAAATATCTCATTCTCTTCGAAAGTTATCGTGCTTACAGACGGACGGACAGACGGACAGACGGACAGACGGACGGACGGACAGACGGACGGACAACTTTTGCGATGTCATAGGTATCCCTCCACTTACGTTTTGGGATCCCAAAAAGTGGGAAAACCAAGCAAAACAAAAGAAGTCCAAAACAGAAGTTGTGCCTGGAGCTGAAGGTCTACCATCTCTTCCGAAATGAAGAATAATACTTTGAAGCTTCTCATGTCCTTTCTTGTAAACCGCTAAAATGTCGTAGGTAGAAAACGAGATAATGGCAAAAGGTGAGGATTTCAGAATCTTATAATCCTATAAGGGAGCTAGGGATAATATGAAAGGCAGAACAGGTAAGACGGGTCCTTTAATGAATGAATATTTTACTACCCGTAAAATTGAAGCACCGAAAAAAAAAATATTTTATACAAATGAATGAGACCGTGGTGTGGAAAAAACCTTGTAACCAACAACTCTCTGCTGGCTTTCTGTGTATATTTATGACGGAAAATGTATTAATGTTTGACTAGAGGAGTTCACAGTACCGAAATTACGAGGCACGATTATTCACCAAATCTGTATTTCCTTCAAACCTTCAAAATTATATTGCCCAAAAACATATTCTATGTCCGCCCTTCGATAAAAATATTTTATAGCATGGCAGGTGTGCTATATAAATGTTTTACGTAAGGTATTCAGATTTGATGTTACTGTTAAATTCAGAATCAAGGCTCAGATGGTGCAAAATGAGTTTCGTAAATCCTCGTAATACCAGACAAAAAATAGAAACAAAAATGCAAAAAGAAAGGTAACTTAATTGTAAAATGCACGAAGTGAGGGAAGCCAGTGGGTTAGTCTTTGTTTAACTTTTTAATAATTTCAGCCGTTCTTGCAGAAGAATCCAACCCAAATATCATTTTTGCCTTTTAGTTAACTGGCCTATTGGTGATAATTTAGATTTTATCGCTCGGGCAGATGTGCGTTACAGATTGTATCAGCCCTATCATGAAGGGTTATTATGTAATTTAGCAATAAAATAATCTAATCTAGTAATGGTAAGCTGGTGCTACAACAGGGCTTCATGGCATTGAATCCATACCATTTATTTTCGTTTGCTAGTTCAAAATATGCTCCTCTAGCCAGAGGCGTTACTAGCCAAAATGTTTGGGGGGAGGGTGCAAGGTATTAACGACTGTTTTTTTTGCAGAAAAACCTACTGTTTTTGCAGAAAAACGACTGTTTGACAAAAAACCAACTGATTTTTAGAACAAGAGCTGCAAGCTCATATATGGCACTTGCAAGCTTTATGGCTTGTATTCAAGTTATCGTAGTAGGATGTGAATGGATAGTAGCTTTGTCAGTGTGATGGGTTGTTTGGTACTACAGTTACGTTCAAAAGAAATGGTCACTTAGTTATATTTGCTGTTGTATAATATATTTGGACAATTTGTTTTAAATATTTTGACATCTTATGGAAAAATCAGCGGAATTTTCAAGCACTTCCTTTTCGACGGTGACGCTCGGGAGGTTCCGATCGCTCCATTCTAACCGTGTCACATGATTTTCGGTTCCTCCCTCCGACCCCCCCCCCATTCATCGGATCCGGTCTCGACTTGAAATGGTATATCTGAGACATGAGGTCTTTCCAAATACCAAGTTTTATTAAGATTCAGTCACCCGTTCGAAAATTATGAATGTCGATAAAATTCCGGATTCCGGCTCCCCTCCCTCCCCACACTATGGTCGGATCGGGCAAGTGATTATTTCCAAGTTAATTTGGCCGACTCCATTATATACCTGCCAAGTTTCATCGTCCTAGAACATCTGGAAGTAACTTAACTCCGTAACACCGGAATTCCGGAACCCCACTCCAACTCCCCCCGTAGTGCACGAATCCAGTCCGGTTCTGTCAATGATGAACCTAGGGATTCTTTTTGTTCCTCCCACCAAGTTTCATCCCGATCGCTGTAAGCGTGTCACATGATTTCCGGTTCCCCCCTCTGACCCCCCCCCCCCCCCGCATTCATCGGATTCGGTCCGGACTCGAATCAGGACATCTGAGACATGTCTTTCCAAATATCAAGTTTCATTAAGATCTGATCACCCGTTCGAAAATTATGCATGTCACTAAATTCCGGATTCCGGCTCCCCTGCCTCCCCCCACGATGGTCGGATCGGGCAAGTGATTATTTCCAAGTTATAGAAAATCATCTGTAATCAAAACTCTTGAAGCAAAAAAGATGATAATCAGGAGCACGAAAATGTATATTTTGCTCAAAAGTATTTTTTGTACTTTAAGGAATTTAGTTGTAAGCAAAACCCTTGAGGCAAAAATGATCATGGGCTCATAGGGATTACGAAAATGTATATTTTGCTTAAAAGTATTTTTTTGTACTTTGCGGTTAGCATTAGTACTTTAAGGAATGGCCGGATCTGGGAAATAACTATTTCTAAGCCAATCATGTCAAGTCTTTAATTTTCAAGCCAAGTTTCATCGTCCTAGCATGTCTGGAAGTACCTTAACTTGCGATCACCAATTCCGGACCCCCCCCCTCTACCTTCCCCACAATGCCCGAATCCGGTCCGGTTCTGTCACTGATCTACATAGGGCTTGTGCTTGTTCTTCCCACCAAGTTTCATTCCGATCGCTCCACTCCAAGCATATCACAAGGTTTCCGGATCCGCCTCCGACCCCCCCCCCCCAGCTTCATCGGATCCGGTCCGTACTTGAAATGGGACATCCGAGACACGTTGTCAGTCTACATATCAAGTTTCATTATGATCCGATCACCCGTTCGGAAGTCATACATACCTCAAGATTCCGGATTCCCCCTCCCTCCACCCCCCCACGATGGTCGGATCGGGAAGCTGACTATTTCCAGGTTAATCTGGTCGCATCCCTGATTTACCTGCCGAGTTTCATTGACCTAGCCCAGTGTTTCCCAACCGGTGGTACGCGTACCCAAAGGGGTACGCGAGACCCTTGCAAGGGGTACGCGAAGGAACCAAAATTGGTTTAATCTGCAGCTTCAAAACCTCGCCTAACTCATTTTTGATGACCGAAAGCCTAATAATACCAGAAGAGGCATCACTAGCCGAAGTGTTTTTTTGAGGGGCTAGGTATCTTTACTGACTGGCAGGTCGTTTTTGACCAATTATTTTTCAAAAAACTAACCGTTTTTACGAAAAATCGCGGCGCTTCGCGCTGACTCCTTTCTTTTTAACAGTCTGGCCGACCACTTTGGGGGAGGGTTTTTGCCAACCCGTGAGTGGGCCACTGATTACAAGCCTTAGTGAAAGTCTACGAAACAATGTTGATTCCAATACAGCTAGCCTACTGCCGTAAATTCTGTTCCTGTGTCAAACGATAATGATTCAAGACCAATCAAAGACATTGCAAGTAATGTTGTCATCCAGGTTGCGAATTCAGCTAACGAAAACGTTTCCGATGCAGCATGATGAAAGCACGGAGAAAATTAAAGTCAAACGCAGAAATAGGCTGACTAAAAAATATTGCTGTTAATGACATCGAGAGATTTGACAAGATAGTAGTTATATAAACCGGGGACTGCCCCACCCCCACCCCAATTTCAAAACCCCATTTTAACATCAATTTCTTGAATTTTAACATCCTTTTTACCAAATAATCCCCTTTTTAATAGATATTTTGATTTTCTTATTTCCCAAATAAAGGTCCTAAGAAATAGGAAATATTACCCATTAATACATATAAACTACTACTTCTTTTTAGATTTTTAATTTTTCAATTTTTCATTTTTTTCTAAATATAATAGAAATTCTGCTAAATCAACAACTGCTCAGAGTTATATAAACTAGCCTACTACTTTTTTTTATTTTTACATTTTCTACTGAGTAAACAGTTCTACATCAACATATTGGTCAGAGTTCTTATTCACCCTCATAATAGGCTGCAAAACCAGATTTTTCTTTAGAAGTAACTCATCAGCAATTGCATTATATCTCTGTGGTATAAACAAATCACAGGCTTTGTTATTATGATGAATAACAACAACCAGCTTATCACCATATTTTGTCTTGGCCATTCTCATTTTAACGATGCTATATTTCAATCCTAGAATTAGTTCTTCCTTTCTGATTGTCTCATTGTATTTATTCATTCTAATTGTTGACAAGACTTCTTTTAGCGACTCCATTTATTAGCGGCTGATTTTATTTAATAAAAATCCAAACTCACAAACTCACATACATATTTTTATTAATAATATCTAACGTAGCTTTTCTTTCATAATATATTACACAGTAAACATTATATGGTACGGGTTGATCATCGTTTAATGTTAAACTTATTTCAATATCAGCAGTTGTTCCATTATAAATATTTGACTCGTGTTTGGAAACATCGAAACAGAATAGTGGATACACTGATTTAAATTCTTCTAAACTAACAACACTACCAGTATCAAACGCTAATTGTTTATAACCTAAATGTATGAACCTATTGTAAAGATTCGAGTATTTACATTTCTCATCGCTAAAGTCGCACTTGAGTGGTTCTTCAGGATATTTATCCCCATTAATTCTAAGTTCTATGTCTGTTAAATTCATATGATCAAACACCATATTATTCTTTTTTTGGTTGTTATGCTTGTCATTTTTCTGTAACATCACAACGATTTTCGTAGGACTATTTCTCTCCGACACAACTTTCCAAGTGTGCTCCTTATTCTGACTAACATCACTTTTATAAGTATTACAAGCTTCCCACATTAAATTATACTTTTTATCCTTAGCCAAACCTTTTTCCAATTCACTCATCATTTCAATACTAGGAGCTATGATAGGAATTTTCCAGGATAAATACTCAATGACAACTTTAAAATTAGTATCCTCATTACTTACAATCATGTTATTATCATCATTTCTTCTTAGACACATTCTATGCGATGCACCTCTAAAAAATCGTTTGTTTCCTTTCAAGAATCCAAACAACTCTGATAATGGTAAATACATATTTACTAATTTACTGCTTTTAGTTCTATTATATCTCTTTTCGAACCCCTTATTGTAATTTGGATTAGATTTAGTACTGACAACCACAGTTCCTGCTAGTGCTCCACCTGCAGGTACGGTAAATGAACTACTTATAGGGTTGATACCGGTTCCCTGATTATAATCCTTATACCAGAAATGATTTCTAGCTGCACTTCTAGAATAATCATCTGAATATTCAATCAACTTGCTAACGGTAGTTGCAATACCAACATGATTAATTTTTTCCACAGGGGTATCGTTTATCATATACTCAGCAGTACTAAATAAATTAAATCCATTATTAGTTAATGTAGCAACATCGGTTGCATCTAGGTTAGAAATTCCATTCTCTTTTACAATTCTTACACCCACTTCAAGATAACTTTCACTTGGATAGAACCAGGAATCTAATTTCTTTGTTACGAATTCAAACTCTTGTTTATTGGAAACATTCACATCTGTTTCTCGAATTTCTTTAAATTCATATTTAACCACTGTATCATCTACAAGCGGCTCATCAAAAATGTTCCATTGCGGACTGATAACTTTATTTACTGCCATTTATATAAGAAAGAAATTATTCGATAAAAATTATTTCAGAATCTTTAAACCACTTCCAGTTATTATCGCGTTGATCAAGTCCTGACTTTTTTGATTTAAAAATCTCTTATTTGTACCCAGAAGATCCTTCATCGATTTCTTCTTTCCAATCACATCAATGAGTTCTTTCCTGTTTACATCAATCAAATCTTTCCCATATTCTATTGCTCTATTTTTCAACAACTCGAATCTCGGTTTAATAATATTATTATACATTGACAATGCTCCATCTTTTATTTGTTTTGCTGACGTTTGAAATAACTGGGAATTGGCAATATTTTTGAATATACTACCGATTCCACTTCCGTACTGCTTTTTATAAAGTAAGCGCTTATTATTAATCAACATTTATAGGTAAATAATTTTATTTCACTAATCCTTTAAGCTTTTCTTAAATGCAGTACATATCCAACGTTGTCACCATTCAAATCGATAGGTCTTCCCAATTGATCAGTAATTGTCATTCTCAAGGAGTAAATAAAGTCTTTTGTGTTAATAGGAAGGTAGATTAATTGTCTAGGATTCTCAACAATTTGACAACCTGGTTCTGTATTCGGAACAAATGTCCAAATGACGTCTGATTTACTTTTGTTTACGATAGAACTGTTTACAAGAGAGCAGTGAATTTGAATTTTATCAACGCTTCTTGTTATATTCGGAAGTTTTGTACCTTCATTGATTTTCTTAGATATCTCACTATCCTTCTCAAAACCTAAAATCTGACACAAGTCACTATTAAATCTAAACACATATTTTTCTTGTAATAGGATGACAAATCTCATAGATGCTGGATTGGATGAGATTACAATAGGACATTTATCTTTTGAAGTATCAAAATACTGACACAAAAAATAATTCAAACAATCATCGTTATACATCCCATTAGGAATAGTAACATTCATCCACCCCCCCTCTTCATCTTTCCTGTATTGAAATGTATTATTCCCAAATTTATCACTAATATTATGCCACGAATACCACAAAGTACACTGATTCAAACCTATTTCATAATCCCAATGACGATTCAATTCAATTGGTTGACTAAATGTTATATCAATGATACTTTCATTACCTTCAATGTTTAACAACACCATTTATTAGAAATATTTTTTATATATTGAATTGTAATCTCTCTTCGTAAGAAATTTATTTCGCATTAACGAATCCAAAATATCAATAGCTTCATTCCTCACCTCATCAGATGTATTTCCGTTTACTCTACTACCTATTAAAGTGTACAATTTTGAAATCATTTCATTGCAGTTCATAAATATTCCAGTTCCTTGTTGTTTGACTAATCCCAAATTATTTTGAATGGTTCTTAACCTATCCTTGTAAACTCTTATAAATTCAATAATTTGATTATGGCTAGAGTAACCTTTACTCTTTGTCCCACCATAACTTTGACTTATATTTGTTAAATGATCCAGAGCCTCCTCTATATCCGCAGGATGATTAATGTAATACGTAGGTATTTTAAAATAATGATCATTACCACCCCGCGATACATGTTTTGAATTAATCTGATTTAACAACTCTTGGGTAATACCTTTATTCATTTCAATGGATAATGGGACTAAAGCGGGAGTTGGTTCTAAAGCAGGAGTTGGCGCTCTACTCGATTCCTTTGAAGCAGTGATCTCGAATGGATGAGTTGTTTTAAATGTATCAAGTAATTTTAGAAACTGTACGGTTGATTTTCCATCAATCGCCCCTAATTTCTTCATGATGGCGTCAGTATTATCATTTTGTGTCTTCATGTTTTCTTTTTGTGCCATCATGTTTTCTCTTTGTGCTGTAACAACTGGAGCGTTAAATTCTGAAGCCATTTCCCGAAAACCTGCTTTCTCCATCTCATATTCTTGAACCTTTCTTCTCTGAATTTCTCTGTTCTTCACTATACCCGATAACATATCACTCAAGCGTCTTGAATCCATTTATATACAAGTAATTTTATTTCATAATAAATTTTGAAAGTTCTTTTTCATAAAACCCTCCTTGAATTAATTCACCACTTTTGTCAGATATTTCATAAGTGATTGGGGTGGTAGGTCTAATGGTTGCTATCTGGAATACTTCATTCGTATAATTTGGTAAATATCCTTTATCAAAAATACTTTTTTCTTTTTTTATTCTGACTAAATCTCCTACTTTATAATGTCCTGTGATTGTGTAGTCATATGCTGGAGGAAACAAAGCATTGTAAACCTTTTTCTGATTTACCTTTTTACTACCATCAATGGGTTTCATTTGTATTGAACGATGATAAGAGTTATTATAATTACTAACAAATAAAGGTAAAATATCAATCCATTTAGTAGTGTTATTGTGAGTAAAATATTTCCACAACTTTTCTTTCAGTGTTCTATTGAATCGTTCAACAATTTGCGCTTTCAATTCACTTTCAGATGCAAACCAGTGTATGTTGTTATTTTTCAAAAATGTTTGAACATTTCTCATTACAAATTCTTTACCTTTATCAGTTTGTAGTTTCTTAGGAATTCTTTCTTTAAATATATGACTGAATGCCTTGATAATTTCAGCACCCGTTTTATCTTTCAAAGGGGCACACCAAGCATATTTACTAAAGCAATCAATTACAGTTAAGATGTAATTTGTTTTATCATTCACTTTTTTATATTTCTGCATGTCAACTAAATCAGCTTGCCATTGCTCATCCACATAGTGAACATAGACTCGTCTCCTTTCAAAGTTATGATAAGAAGGTTTGTGTAAGGTATATACATTCTCATTTTGCAACACATGTTTTATTTTATCTTTAGAAACGTTCACTCCATTTTCTTTTAATTTTCTATGAATATCATCCACACCTGAATAATTAGAATAATACGTATTTAAAATATCTTTTTCTGCGTCGAGGTTTTTTTTAAAAACAGATTTTTCCTTGATCCACAAAAAACACAATTACCTTTTAGCATTGGAACATTATTTTTCTGTGACACTGCCTTAAACATTGCTTCAGTGTCAGTTTTCTTTTTACACTTCATACAATAAATATCCATTTATTAGAAAACAATTTTTATAAACGAAAAGCTACCAACTTCATTTTGCGCTGAATGTAGGAAATACAGTGAAATCCACAGTTTAATTCATTTAAATTTTGAACAGCAAGATTTTCATAAGCTATTTTTTTCTTTGAAGTTTTTAGATATTTAATTATTTCTTTTCCTGGGGGTATACCGAAAGAATCGAAAAATTCTACATAGGGTTGATCAGGCAGATTAAAATACGCTACCCAGTGAGTTCCAGGCATTCCGAGTTTATCATAATTAATGACACCACATTCTAGGTTATTTATTTGTTTAGGTAACGTATCTATAGAGAAAACACCTCTAAAATATGGTATATCCCCTAATGAATCCATAATATCAAAATTGGTTAGAGGTCCTACTTTACTTTTGCTTCTTTTTTGACTTCCCCGTTTTTTGACTTCCTAGGCCTTCCCCGTACCCCATGACCAACCACTCTTTGTGTTCCAGGAAGTGTAAGCGCACCACCTGTGTTGACATCATCGGTTATCTTCTTAGGCCTTCCACGTCCCACAACTTTTTGTGTTCCAGGAAGTGTAAGCGCACCACCTGTGTTTGCTATGTTATCCACCAATTTCTTACCAGCGAATGTACCCAAAGCAGCAGCACCACTTGTTAAAGCTGCCTTACCAAGCGTAATTGCTAACGGTATTAGGAATGGAAGTAATCCACCTTTTTGAATCGCTTCTTTCATCTGTTTATATGATACATCAATATCACAACCCTTATTATTCATTTTACATGTTTCAGTTTTATCAATTTGTCGTTTACTTAAAAGTAACTTTACTGGTTCTCGTTCATTCTGTCTGCTATGACTAACACGTATCTGACATTTTTGTTTAGCACCAAAGCATTTCTTCAGCTTTCCTTTCTGAAGCTTTGATAAATAAACTATATACTCCATTGTTTCAACCATTTATTAGAAAATTAATTTATCATATAAATTTTATTTCTTTAGTTTAGTTTTCATTATGTCTTCTGTTTTCTTAACAAAATCTTGATCAACAGGTTTTTGCTCTGAAAGCCTTTTTAAAATGTTTACGACTGCTCTTTCAATATTATCGATATGGGCTTCTTGGTCAAAATCATTTTTCCTAAGGTCAAGAACCTTTTTGTCAATACTTTTGCTAAGGTCAAGAACCTTTTTGTCAATGATTTTCCTAAGGTCACCAATCTTTGTTTCAATACTTTTGCTAAGGGTTTGTTGGTTAAGAAGCTTTTCGTCATATTTTAAAAGGTCTGTTGTTAACCTATCTAAATTAACAGCATCCTTTTTGTTTCTAGGGTCTTGAACATTTGTGATTACTTTATCCCCAGCATCAATTTCTTTATCAGTAACTTGAATTGTCTGTTTTACAAATAATCCTTTATCTTTGATCCTTATCAATGCATTATCAGGAGAATCATCTACCGCAGTTAATCTGTTGATATCTTCGCTAAAATATTGATTGGTTTGCACTTGTCCCGCAGTCATTTGTTCTTTAAATTGATTTAAAATCACAGTCATAGATCTTAAGCTAATAGCATCCTTATCTGTTTTCGCATCACCTAAATTTATAATTCGTCTATCGTGTAGGTTAATGTTACCATTTTCGTCAGTAACTTTCGATTCGTTAGCAACCTTTTTTCCAACACTACCAAATTTATTCATTTATTATAGAAATAAATTATCCAGTAAATTTTTCAAAGTTTTTCCTGTACTTCAGGGTTTTATCTTTTGTTTTTAAATCTATGAAGAAAAAACCGTAGCCCTTGGTTGCAGCCTCGAATTGTTTGAGAAATTTTTCATTGTCTATACTGGATACATGGCTTTGTCTAATTAATTTTACTTCTTTTGGATTAGAACACTGAAAGAATGCAAAATAATTACACTGAAGTCTTACCACCTTTGGCGTTTTATGATAGCTCTGAGACAAGTAAACAATTGAAGCATTTTTCTTTCTTCCTCTTATGAATAAATCTTCTATTTTCTTCTGGTCTTTTTCAGTTACAAAATCGTCAAAGATAATCAAGTTCTGATAATTGGGGTCTAGGTCGTCAACATCGATAATATCATTAAGGTCATTACTTACGGTTAAAATATTCGTTTTACATTTTGATTCCAAAGTGTTTAAATTGTCTATAAGGTCTTTATATTTGTCTTCTTCAAGATCTTTTGCATACAAGTATATTCGGTTGAAACAGATGTATTCATAAATTAAATTCAAGAGTAAATTGGTTTTCCCTGTTCCTGAACTTCCACAAATTAATAATCTAAATGGCCACTGAGGTGCAAGTTCGTGTTTGTTCTGATAGTTATTCTTTTCGCTAAAATCATACACTTTTATTGGTGCCTTTTCATTCATTTATTTAGGAAGAATTTTTCATTATAAGATTTACTGAAGTAGGTACTTGAATTTTTTAACTAGGTACCTTAATTTTTTAACTAGGTACTTGAATTTTTTAACTAGGTACTTGAATTTTTTAAGTAGGTACTTGAATTTTTTAAGTAGGTACTTGAATTTTTTAACTAGGTACTTGAGTTTAATGTTTATAACCTAAAGGTAAAGTTGTGTATTTATCGCTTGTTACTATTCTTTTATCATCCTTAGGATCTAACGCTTTCTTATTCTGTTCTTCTAGAAACATATGGTGTTTGTGTGGTCTTAAGTTATACTGGGTTACAGATAGGTTTTCAATTTTACCAAACAGTACATCCTTATAGTTTTGAATCGTAATTTTATCTTTCACTATGTTCGTTTTTATTCCTTTTAGTTTTTTGCTAGCCTTTGAAGGGTCTTGGTTGTCCTTATCATAAGCATATACTTTTGATCGTAATCCAACAAATTCTGTCATAATTTGTCCTGCTAATTCATCTTTCATCATTCCTATCACTTTCTTATTTATACTAGGAAACCCATATGGATTATCTTTCGCATAATCAGATGTATCGAACCTCTCATTCAAATCTTGTTTGATATCTTCATAGAAATCCTCGGTTCTTATGTCATATATGAACGAATCTGTATCCATATAACATAAATCTATTTTATCCTCATATTTAGGTTTCATATAATCATAATGGAATTCATACATCAGTAGCTTGGATAGTTCCAGTACAGCAAAACCGATATACATTGGTTTGTCTAGTTTTATCTTTTCCTTCGACATTCTTGCCACAGAAAAGTTTTCACTGAAAATAATTTCAGATTTAAAGTTGGGTTTCTTTATTATTTTTTCTCTTGTTTTATCGTCAGTTATTATTTCCATATCAGCTCGTTTCCTTACGTTCTCCATGGTTTTTCCAAAGCAAGCGTTATTCATCAGTTTAAAAAAGTCCTTTTCAAAATCGTTAGTACCTTTAGTTCTTAGTGCTGTGTTGTGGTCTATGTATCCTTGTAAGTAAGCACTTTCAGTGAATCCTAGTATTCTATGTACTTTTTTCAGTATCAGACCTTTTTGTAAATAGAATTCTAGGTTCCTGTGATGAACTACGTAGTTATTTTTATCCAGTAAGGTCGTACATAGTTTTCCATTGAAATGTTCTGGTGCTAATGGCAGATCTTTATGTAACTTGTGTAACTCTCTAGGATATTCCAAATCTACTTCATAAATTGCCCCCACATTTTCCAAATTCATTTCTGTTTGAACATGATTTTTTAATAGTTGATAATAATCTAAAGAATTAATTTCAGTGTTCTCTTTCATTTCATCAGGTACTGGAATGAATTGGAAGTCATTCGCTGGTAATTTTTGTGACATCGCCCACCCATATAAATTATTCTTATCGAAATACATTAAATAGTTAGATGGCTTATTGTTGTCATAACTGCTCATATATTTATTATTTGCCTTAGCATATCTTTTTATACATTGAGATACACCGCCTCTTATTCCCTTTTCAACGAATGTATACATGTCTTCCTTTGAGAATAACGGTAGTTCTACTTTCGAATGCTTTAGGAAAGAATCCCATGTTAGTCCTGGAGCTGAGAAGTAATGTAGTGGATCCAAATCATAATTATGTATACATACATTTCTGAAATTCTCTACAACATCTGATAGAATTAACACATCACTTTTTAGGTACAACTTGGTATAGTCAAGTAATGTTTCACAATTAAACTGCTCCCATATAGAGACCGCTCTCTTATAGTCACTTTTGCTAATACCTTTTCCCGTTAACCTAGAATAAAAGCTTTCTATGGGTGGTAGCTTTGTACAATCCATTTTACTGAAACTGTCTACGAATTCATATGGATACACCCCTTTTTTAATTATTTCTTTGAACTCTTCATCGTTTTTGAAACTATTCGATGTGTACTTGAAATTCTCCCTTAGATGATTACAGGATTCTTTGCAATCGCATTTTGCTAAATTTGCTGATAGCTTGTCCAACGATGAAGCCATGAACCTGATTGAATCTATGAATCTGATTTCATATTTTATTTCTGTATCCTGTTTAGGAATACTTATCGATTTCGAGAATGATATAAAACTTTCTGCTGATTCAAATATTCCGTTATCAGGAATCAACTCTTTCACAAATAGATGGGAATCATACTTTGATAAGTTATGTAGGACTACAGGGATATGCTTGGGAATTCTGTATTTCATGTTACATTCAGCGTGTGTGAAACCTCTGTCTTTTCCGGTCATGTGGTCATGATCAAAGTGGGGATTTTCAGTGATTTCTGTGTTACAGATATGGCAAGTCTTGTTCTTTAGGGTCTTCCATTTTTCTTTAATTTCATCATCAGTATAAGTGTGATTTCTTTGTCTGCTTTCATACTTGTATGCAATTTCTGTGGACACTTCTTTAATTGTTTTCACAAAATGCTGAGCAGCGTCTTCCCCGAAATAGCAATAATATTTATTTTGCTTCGTATCAAACGAGCAACAGACTTGAAAACCGTATGCAAAAGGCTTCTGTTCAGCTATTTTTATTGTTTTCTTTCCGTTTACCTGGTTGTATTCTTCGTTATAAGACTCAAAGTCTGCTATTATACAATAAGGCACTTTCATCTGTTTTGCAATATTTTTATAGTGTATACTTGAACCTTCAGGAGGCATTATGATATCAGGGTCTTCACAATTATTTTTAAGTTCATGTTTTTCAAAGTGTTCTTGTTTCGAAAAATGTCTTCCGCAAAAAGTGCATATGTATGTCTTTGTTTTATTTTTAGAGATTTGACTACCAAGTAATCTGCTCAGATCTTTCACAAGTACATAGTGATTATCGAAATATAATAAATGAATGATATGTTTTGCTGTTTTCCCATTAATTGTACTTTTTAATATATGACTTCTGATTATTTTCTCTTTATCAATTTGGAATAAGCAAATCTTAATGTTGTATTTATTTTCAAATTTGTGGATGTCTTTTGTATCCATCGGGAAGTTAGTAACCCCTTTGAAATCAAATTCATGCTCATATTGTTTATATTTTGAAGTTCTTTCTGCATGATCTTTAGCTGGGTACAAATGTGCTAAGATTGACCAAACAAAGCATTTTTTATCCTTATTTTCAATATTCAGGCAAGCTTTTTTATTTTTTACGAAATCTGGCAGTATCTTAAACGTTCCTCCCATGTAAGTCTCAATTCGAGTCATCCTATAATCAATTCCTTCATACCGACTAAATTGTAACCCCGATAGAGGGGTATTACTTAAAGAACTCAGTCTCTTGTTATTATCATCCAAATGACTATGAGTAAGTTTACTATTTTTATTTAAAATCCAAGAAGTACTGTTATAAAATACTACAACTTCTTCATCATTTTCCTGTCTATAGAATATAACCCTGGTCACAAATTGAACTCTATAATGATTTATTTCGTTCATTCTTCGGAGTAAATCATTAAAAACAAAAGCAATAAGATTATGTTCATCTCTTCCATTGCTTTCAATTGAAACGTTTACGGTGTACAAATTTTCAGTTACCCTAGCAATAGTAGGTTGTTGTTCTTCTTCCGTTTCAAATAAATGATCAGGAATTATTTTTTCTTCTTTAATTTGTTTCTTATTTATGAAGAGAGTTGATAAATCGATTGCTTTGTGTCTATTTTTATCACCTCTTTCTGTTTGATCTCTTATGATATCTCTATTTTTATCAATAATTTCTTTCTGCTTATTAATTATCCTACCATAGTAATCCGTAACACGTTTTAAAACTTCATCTCGGTTACCGCGAGTGGGTAGGCTTTTGTTTTTTAGAAACCTTTTTAATTCACTTGTATCCTTTTCGAGTATCCTTTTCTCCTCTTTTTTTATATTTCCAATAGTAATATTATTTTCTTTGATTTCATCTTCCAAAATCTTCCTTAATGCTGGCTCTGGTGTATAAATGAATGGTCTGTTTTTGTTCTGAATCCTTTCGTTTCTACGCCGAATATTAATTGTATCTTCCGCGAGCAAAATATTCCTATTAAGTTGCTTTATAATCTTATCGGTTATTTCATGTTTCTTTGTTCCATTTGTTTTGATTTTATTAATTTTCGCATAAGTCCGCAGCTCATTATATGTGTAATTCGGTAATCTTTGTATAATCGATTTGTTATTCGATATAACCTTTTTACAAAGCTGAATAACCTCTGCAACATTCATCATTTAATAGGGGAATATTTTTATTAATGAATTTCTCCTGACTGCGTTTTCTCAGCCGTAAAGAAAATCATTGAATTTCTATTACCTTACTACTCTGCGAGAAAAATGTGTACACGGGTTTCGTACATTCTTCACTACTCTTCATGTGACAAATGTGTGTGTAGTCGAATCCACTTTTTGTTACTACTCTTCATGTGAGAAATGTGTGTGTAGTCGAATCCACTTTTTGTTACTACTCTTCATGTGACAAAAATCATAAATTTTTTTAAACTTTGACTCACAAGCTCGAAAAAGAGGTAATCATACTGTAAAATTAGCCTAGATGGTGGGTGTGTGGAACAGTGCTTCCACTTTCTTTTTTTTTTCACTTTCGGGAACAAGCCTTAGAAATTCGGGGGGTTTTCGGGGAGACGAAACCTGAGTTTCGGTGAAAAAAATCGGGGACGCAGTTCGTAGCAACGCCGCTTTTTTTTTTTGCAAAAGAATGCGAAGATTGAAAGTTTTCTACCGCACAGGTTGACTTTTTTTTAACTGTAATTTCACTTTCTAAAAATGGTCATGCCTAAGACCGGGGACTCGCTGGAAATCGAAGCCACCGCAGAACCTTCTGAGCGCCGCAGGCGAGTTTTTTTTTTAATTTGCATAGTTGATAACAAAATTTAACTACTTCCCGAACAAAGTTTAGGTTTGCCTGTAAGCCCAAACCTCGAAGTAAACACAGCGTAATACTACAAAAGGCGCCAGCGAAAAATTTGGAATTCTTTATGATCAGAGTGCCTTTTTGAAAGCCACCTCAGCTCATAGTGTTTGGTTACGACACAATGTGAGACATTTCACTGGAAACTGGTAGATCGAACCTTTACAGATGAAATAACCATCCGAAACAAAACTGAAACAGAGTAGCCATTGCTGCAACACACGTTAATTAAGAATTGGCAACAGAGAAACGTGCAGAACAGTATTAAAAGTGTGGAACAAACAGCGAAGGCTGAAGTAATCCAACCACTAATTCTGTTGTCGGTAAATTTTAGGGGAGAAGAAAGATATTCGGGGAGTTTTCGGGGATTCGGGGAACGCCATTTTTTGTCGGGGAAATATATGGAATTTCGGGAAATCCCCGAAAATTCGGGGGTTGTGGAAGCACTGGTGTGGAAATTCGAAAAAATCTTCATTCAGTGAAATAATTTTTCAAACAATTTTATTGAGTAATAAATGGATGAGTTGGAAAAACGGTTATTTGTTCATAGAAGGAGTTACAAATACTACAATCATATAAGTAATAGCTTACTTTTATCCAAATTCCTCTTTTCAGCAGCAGGAATGTCTGCGTTTCTAGTACTGCCTTTAGCTTCTTTAAGTTTGGGTGCTGTTATCATTGAAATAATCGAAAAACATCTTAACATTGCAGAAAGAAAATCAGAGCATAAAACCGCTTATAATTTTTACACTGAATTGTCAGTGATGTTAAAATGCGGACAATTAACGGTTGAAGAGGTCATTCAACGCGAAGGGGAAATGCGTAAAACATTTAAATTCTTTCCTCGCGAAAAATATATGAAGCAGGTTCGCTTAAACGGATATAAATATTGCAAGAATGAATCAATAGTTCAAAAGAATGGTTCTCAAGTTTGAAACACTCGCCTCTTTTCATACATCATCCACCATCTGTCAAACCAACATTCAGACATCATTTCGCAAACCACGCGGAATAATGCAATCCTTTGCGCCAGACGCAATGATTATGAATCAGACGCCCGCTTAGCAACCAAGATTGTGACGCATTAATCTAATTGAGTTCTGTACAGAACTCAAATAGATCACGGAGAGTTGAGTTCTGCGCAGAACTCAAATCTCCACCTCCAGCCAGCCGCTGACGAATCAGTTTCAACTCAGCTCTTGCGCGCTCAAGATATGTGCTAGGATTGGCGCAAATCTTATCTGCAAAGCTTGTTTGTTCATCACGCTGGAAACTTGTTTTTGAGGGATGTGCTACTCTACCAATAATTATAAGTTTTGGATTTTTATTAAGTAAAATCAGCCGCTAATAAATGGAGTCGCTAAAAGAAGTCTTGTCAACAATTAGAATGAATAAATACAATGAGACAATCAGGAAGGAGGAACTAATTCTAGGATTGAAATATAGCATCGTTAAAATGAGAATGGCCAAGACAAAATATGGTGATAAGCTGGTTGTTGTTATTCATCATAATAACAAAGCCTGTGATTTGTTTATACCACAGAGATATAATGCAATTGCTGATGAGTTACTTCTAAAGAAAAATCTGGTTTTGCAGCCTATTATGAGGGTGAATAAGAACTCTGACCAATATGTTGATGTAGAACTGTTTACTCAGTAGAAAATGTAAAAATAAAAAAAAGTAGTAGGCTAGTTTATATAACTCTGAGCAGTTGTTGATTTAGCAGAATTTCTATTATATTTAGAAAAAAATGAAAAATTGAAAAATTAAAAATCTAAAAAGAAGTAGTAGTTTATATGTATTAATGGGTAATATTTCCTATTTCTTAGGACCTTTATTTGGGAAATAAGAAAATCAAAATATCTATTAAAAAGGGGATTATTTGGTAAAAAGGATGTTAAAATTCAAGAAATTGATGTTAAAATGGGGTTTTGAAATTGGGGTGGGGGTGGGGCAGTCCCCGGTTTATATAACTACTCAAGATTTTAGGTACAAAGCAGCCTCAAGTGTTTTGGATATATTTCTAACAAATATCGTATTTTTTAACGTTCGGAAAAAGGGGTACGCAACGTTTTCGAACCTTGATTAGGGGTACGCGGTACGAAAAAGGTTGGGAACCACTGTCCTAGCCCACCTAGAAGTAACTTAACTCTTATCACCGGAATTCCGGAACCCCACTCCAACTCCCCCCACAGTGCACGAATCCGGTCCGGTTCTGTCAATGATGTATCTAGGGGTTGTGCTTGTTCCTCCCACCAAGTTTCATCGCGATCGCTCCACTCTAAGCGTTTAACATGATTTCCGGTTCCCCCCTCCGACTCCCCCCCACATACATCGGATTCGGTCCGGACTTGATATGGGATATCTGAAGCATGACGTCTTTCCAAATATCAAGTTTCATTAAGATCTGATCACCCGTTCGAAAGTTATGCATGCCACTAAATTCCGGATTCCGGAACCCTCCCTCCCCCCACGATGGTCGGATCGAGAAAGTGACTATTTCCAACTTAATCATTTGGGGTCCCTGATATGCCTGCCAAGTTTCGTCATCCTAGCTTATGTGGAAGTGCCCGAACTAGCAAAACCCGGACCGACCGACAGACGGACCGACAGACCGACCGACCGACGGACCGACAGAAATTGCGATCGCTATATGGCATTTGGCCCAAGGGCAAGTGCCATAAAAACCGACTGTTTTTAAGAAAAAATCGACTATTTCTTACGAAAAAACGACTGTTTGTAAAAAAAATCGACTGTTTCCAAGACAAAAAACTGACTGTTTTTACGAAAATCGTGGCGCCTCGCGCCGACTCGGTTATTTTTTACCGACTGGCCGACAACATTGGGGGGGGGCGTCCCCTCCCCCGATACCTGACGCCCCTACCTCTAGCACCGTGTTCCTCGTTGTACGATGTCAAGATACCGGTTGTGACCCCCTGATTTTTTTTTCCAGCAGGGGACTGCACCCGAACAGAATTTCGACTGGAGTAAGGAGATCCAAGGTCACATATTGGGTGCCTACTTCTGGGGCTACATGGTTACACAGTTAATAGGCGGTTTTATCAGTGATCGAAGCAGTGGTGGAAAAATGCTATCGATTTTCGGTATGGCAGTCTATTCAGGGCTGACGATACTGATTCCAGTCGCTGCCAATAGTGGAGTTGAAGTTCTAATCGTCGTGAGGTTTCTACAGGGCGTGTTCTCGGTAAGCTTTTCTGTTCAAGGATAACTGTAGGATACAGTCTTGCACTGCTGGTGGACTCAATCCGAGTCGAACTGGTCGGCACTCGGACTCTCTTCCCAAATACCTCTTTGTTATATTCAAATGGGTATGTATGCAGCCGGGTTCCGGCTAAGAAAACAAGACAAAGGTTTCGATGGGATCCCAAAAATTTAATATTTGATCCAGACAGTTGGGTCTTGTCTTCGCCTGGCTAATCACCTGGAGAAAACCAAGTTCAGATATACCTCTATAAACCATATCTATTTTGACGGTACTGACCGAAATTTCCTGCTTTACTTCTGCCAAATTTCCGGTTTCAACCGGATTCCGGACGAATTATATGTTCGGGTAAAAAATGATTGTCATATTCAGATCCAGCGTCTCTTCTTACCCCTAAACCTGTCATCTAATCAACTTCAAAACAAAATTTCTGCTTTTAACAAATTTTCCGGTTTTGGCCGGTTTCCGGGCGAACTAGTTGTCCGGGTAGAAAATGCTTTTCACATAAGTGTTCAGCATGTCTTCTTACCCCTAAATCGAACATCTAATCAACTTCTAAATAAAATTCTTACTTTTAACAAACTTTACGGTTTTTGCCGGATTCCGGACGAACTACTTGTCCGACGAGAAAACGATTTTCATCATCGTGTCCAGTATGTCTTCTTACCCTGTAAATCGACTATCACATGAGCTGTTTAAAAATAATTTGTTTGCCCCTTAATTTGAACCCCCTCGCCCACTCCTAAATGTAGGGCTACAAAGCCCATCTACGAACATGACCTTACCCTTGACCCAGAGACTGCTGACACCAGGTTTCATCAAAATATCTCGTTCCCTTCGAGAGTTATCGTGCTCACATACGGACGGAGAGACGGGCGGACAGATGAACTTAACTTTTGTGACGTCATAGGTATCCCTCCACTTACGTTTTGGGGTCCCAAAAAGCGGTGACCCCACCCCCCGGACATACCCCCCCCCCTGCCAAAGAAAAACTGGTGAAAAAACCGGTTACCTAAACCCCACGACCCCCCTCCCCCGTCACGCGTTTACATTTGCGTGTCTAGGGAAAATCCTTAAAGTTTAACCGAAAAGGGCTGGGATAGGACAATCTAGTTACCCATCACTTATTCACTTAAACTGGCGTGAAGACCCGCTGAAAATGAGTTACCTCGTTGTTCCGCTATTTATGAATAATCGATTTTCAAATAGTGGAATTTCCGTGTGATTTGTGGTGCCTCTATGTGCTTGTTTTTTTGCTGTATGCCTTACGAGAAAGATTTATCAATTTATTTTGTTCAGGCACTAAGCAATGTTCACCGATCTCACCACTGCCCACTGAAAAGCCGCATTTGTGTTGAGATTAAAATTTCCCGCGTCATAGTAGAATTTACGCTGTGAGGACGACTGGAGATATTGTGAGCCTCATAACTAGAGCAGATAGTGGGAAATCAAAAAATCCCTTTTCAGAATCCAAATAATTCAGTGTATCCAATTAAATGACACACAAATGAGTTGCTTTTCAGTTAAACTTTAAAGTTTTACCCAAAAGGGCTGATATAGGAAAATCTAGTTAGTATTACTTCGTTGTTCCGCTATTCACGAGTAATCTGTTTTCATATAGTGGAATTTCCCTATCGGATTTGTGGTATCTCTGTACGATTTACGAAAAATAAGTGTTCTCACCTTCACCAAGCTAGTCACTGCCACTAAAAAGCCGCGTTTGTATTAAGATTCAGATTTTCCTCGTCATATTAGAATCTGCGTTGTGAGGACGGCCGTAGATATTCTGAACGTCGTACCAGAGCAAATAGTGAAAAATAAAAAATAAATCCCTTAACACAATCGAAATATGAAGTGTATTCAGTTAAATGATACAAAAATAAGTTAGTGCTCGAAGTCCAAACTGCAGTTTCTAATAAGGTTTTGCAACTTCCTATATATTTGCATTCGGGTGGGTGGGGGGACGGTTTGGTACCAGGGGTTGGGGTCGCGTAGACCCTTGCAACCTGTCATCCGTTCATACCTGCCTTAAAGCCACTGTGTGTCAGCGCTGGTAAGCTGCAGAGATGGGTGAATCCGGATTCGGATTTGAATCCAGGATCCGTATTGTCCCGGATTCGAATCTTCTGCTTGTCAGGCTGGATTCGGATTTGGACTCTGATTCCAAACCATCAATCTTACGAATCCGCTAAATTTCTAGTCTACATCCGTCCAGTTTCCGTTTCCCAGTTTTTACACGGTGGCCTTAGGCAATCCAGCTTTATGAACGCCACCACCAACCATCTACCACGTTATCCGATTACGTAAAGTACCGCGATTTTTGTCACCTCTAACTTTTAACTATAACCTAATATACTTTGATTTTTGTTAAGGTCGGATTCGAGTCCGGATTCGATTCGGGATTCGAATCCTCAGCACGAAATGGTGGATTCGGAATCGGAGTCGTACCTAGCCCTGGATTCGGGTTCGAATCCATTCACGGTCGGATTCGCCCGTCTCTGGTAGGCTGGCTCACAGGAGAGTTCGATTTTCTTTCTTGTAACTCTCGAATTTTCAGGGACTTTCACTGCCATCATTCCACGTTCTCTGTAGCCGGTGGATCAGAGATGAAGAGCGAGGGAGACTGATGGGCCTTGGATTCTCTGGCTTCTCATTTGCAGCGTGTATCACGTATCCGCTGTCCAGTCTTTTGTGTCAGTACGGGTTTGCCGGAGGCTGGCCGTCCATCTTCTACGTCACAGGTACAATAGTAAGACATTCCACGCTTCGAGCATTGTCAGAGCCTTCCAGATAACAGCCCCGCCGCACCAGAATTTTTTCTGCGCCGAATTATCCACAAATAAATGCAAAAAAAGGCAGTTTTTCCGGGTGTCCGATTTGAAATAACAAAATAAACATAATTGAGAATATTCTTATTTAAAATTCATGAAATGAGGTTAAAACGAATAGATTTTCTGATCATGTCGATGTCGAAATGAGGGGGTATTTTAGTGTGGCTGACTGGAAAAATGATTCATAGTATCGCTTCTTCAAGAAAAAGTACGGTAAAGTAAAAGTAAGGTATGAAACAGACGCTACCGGTAGTATACAATTTAGAGTGATCCGGGTAAACTTTCTCTCACATTTTCCTGAAGTAATTCAGGGTGATACTGGCAAACTTTAAATTAAGTAATAAGAGTTCACGGAGGTCCAGCAAAATGCATATATCTCTAACTATTACAATGGCGCTTAGGGGGGTCTTTTTGGTCGGGTAGAGTTCAAGTTATTTCCTTCGTAGAATTCCATTTTGTATCTCTTTTTTTCAGTAAGAAAAAAAAAAATTTGTGTTCCGAAAAGTAGTGTCTAAGCTGGTCGGAATTCGAGGAAACAAGATCGGTGATAAATCTTGTTAAAGTTTAACCGAAAAGGGCTAGGATAGGACAATCCATTTACCCATCACTTATTGGCTTGAAGATCCGCTGAAAATGAGTTACTTCGTTGCTCCGCTATTCACGAATAATCGATTTTCAAATAGTGGAATTTTCGTGTGATTTGTGGTGCCTCTATGCGCTTGTATTTATGTTGTACGCCTTACGAGAAAATTTCTCATTTTTTTTTTGTTCAGGCACTAAGCACACCAATCTCACCACTGCCCACTGAAAAGCCGCATTTGTTTTGAGATTAGAATTTCCCGCGTCATAGTAGAATTTACGCTGTGAGGACGGCCGGAGATATTCTGAGCCTCATAACTAGAGCAGATAGTGGAAAATAAAAAAAAATCCCTTGGCAGAATCCAAATAATTCAGTGTATATCCAATTAAATGACACACAAATAAGTTGGCTTTTCAGTTAAACTTTAAAGGTATAGCTCTTTCTTATAGAACGAAAAATCATGGGCCCTTGATTTGGTAGAAATGATTTTCTTACTACATTTCCACTTTAACTCCTATCAGGAATTTCTGGAGTCGTTTGGTGCATCGCTTCCTGTTGGCTGATTTACGACACACCCCTCACGCATCCGCGAATAAGCAGCGAGGAGTTGGAGTATTTGCGCCATCTGGTTCCAGAGCGAAAGACCACGAAATCTGGAAAGGTAAATAAGTGAGCCTTTACTTACTGATTATTGAGATTAAAGCGGGGGGGGGGGAGGAGGCGTGCAGGGCTTTGGGTTATCTGCGGACCGAACAGGAGCTCGGCATTGATTAGGACTAGCTCTCAAGAAACAACATGCCATTCGTATCTTACTCGAGATCTTACTCTTCCCTAATTTCGTTAATCTTCTCAACCATTTTCGAACCCGTGAAATTGCTGATCATGATCATGAGCAATGGAGCCTCCTTCATATTTCATTTGAAGAGGCACTCGTTAAACTTGACGTTCCTAAATTAACTGACGGCAGAAATACTCTTTCAAAAAATTCTGGAGCAAAGATAATGTGTTGTTCAGATGGAAGGTCATTTATCCATTATCCGTGAAAAGAAATTCAAACCCAAAGCCTTTCTCCACACAAAAGCCAAAGTCAGTCAGAATAATTCTTACCAAGTCAACGACCAAATTGAGCAGCAAAAACAGCAGGCGTGTCCAAAGTGAAATGCCGGCACCAACTTCTAACCTAAGAAATTCTTATGAAGAAAATCGCCATATTCAGTCGCTAGAGTCTTTATCGAGTTTTATCTAAGGTTCGCGTCTCTAGCTTTGAGCCTGAAGAGGACTCTTGCCAAGAAGGGCTGAAATATCGTTCCAGTGAAAGCAGCGGACGTTTCCGTTTAACGCAGTTAACTAGCATTCACAGTCATTAAAGGACACCTGAATGAAGAGTACCAAGTATCATCCCTATCTGTATGACTTCCGTTAACATTGCCTGCAGAAAACCCAATCCAAATACGAAATAGTGTTTCCAAGCTATGATTTTTGCTCCATTTTGCATCTGTCCTTATTTCAGTACAGAACAATTTTAAAAATGAACAAATGTCTCCAATCAACCCTTCTTCTGGAATATTTTTTAACCAGTTAAGCTCCAAACATATTATATCTACAAGAGATTCCAATACGATCCGGCCAGCGCTGTACAAGATTCGAATGAATTGCGCTTTTTGTCTTGGAGTCTGCATGTGCAAACCTCCAGAAACGAACATCCCTATTTTGAAAACGTCACGCTCAGGAGAAGAATACTCTCTGTGGCCATGTCTATAAATACATTTCCCATGGTGTGTTCAAGTATGGTTTCATTGTTCAGGTGTCCTTTAAGGAATAAACATTAATATCTTTAGGCAATAAAAAAGTTGCAGACAAAGTGGATAAAAACTGCCGAATACATCTGATAGGCCTTCTGCACTTTTTTCGCTAGGTGTAAGTACCCCACGGGGGGGAGGTAAAAAAAATAGGTAAAGGTATCAGCCTATACAGGCCTAACTGGCGGTGCTGATCTCCGATTCTCAGCCCTCAGCCAGGAAGTGCAATGGGTGGCTGGGAGCCAGCCATCCTGTGCTTTCGCACACCCTTCCTGTCACCTTCTCCAGATTTCTACAGGTGCCCATTTGAAGCTGGGTGGATTTTACGCCACAACCCCCCGCCCCAAACCGAACTGTAGGCACAACCGATACTCGAACCAGCGACCCTTCGCTTGGGAGTTCGGCGTGCTAACCTTTTGAGCAGGACAGACACGGGGGAGGGGGGCATTTTAGACCCCAAATTTCAGACCGATCCGCGTTGTTTTAGCCGCAAGGGCCCCTTAGCTTTGATTGTATAAACGGCGAACGAGGGGTCGACGACTCTCATTTTCGATGTACACCATTCCGGAATAACGGAATAATCCTGACCATTCCGGACTATTCTGATCATTCCGGATTAGAATGAATCCACTATACAGGTGCGACAGGTCCGTTACGGCCTTGTGACGTATTCTTTTTTTTTCAGCGCCCATTTGAAGCTGGGTGGATTTTACGCCACAACCCCCCGCCCCAAACCGAACTGTAGGCACAACCGATACTCGAACCAGCGACCCTTCGCTTGGGAGTTCGGCGTGCTAACCTTTTGAGCAGGACAGACACGGGGGAGGGGGGCATTTTAGACCCCAAATTTCAGACCGATCCGCGTTGTTTTAGCCGCAAGGGCCCCTTAGCTTTGATTGTATAACCGGTTTTTCTACAAATGGTATGATGACCGAAGCGAAAAGCGGGAGCATGGTCCGCTTCGAAAAAGGCCAGACATAGCACATTCAAAAATTAGTGTAGTGCCATTAAGGCGGATAGAAATGACAACCGAAGTTTAAAACGTCACAAATGAGAATGGATGGAACGGTTAGTCGAGGGGTTGACGACTCTCATTTTTATATACACCATTCCGGAATAACGGCATAATCCTGACCATTCCGGATTATTCCTGGCCACTCCGGATTATTCCTAACCATTCCATACGTCCCGTTCTTTATTGAGTTTGGTAGTTCACCAACTTTTGCTTAGTTTGCATTTATTTCACCCCATTCGGTCTGTCCTGCGGCGAACGAGGGGTCGACGACTCTCATTTTCGATGTACACCATTCCGGAATAACGGAATAATCCTGACCATTCCGGACTATTCTGATCATTCCGGATCAGAATGAATCCACTATACAGGTGCGACAGGTCCGTTACGGCCTTGTGACGTATTCTTTTTTTTTTCAGCGCCAAAAAGTGCCATGGATGCAACTTTTCACCGCACCTCCTGTTCTTGCCTATATCGTTGCTCACTTCTGTAATAACTGGGGATTCTACGTCTTGATAATCAACCTACCACTATTTATGAAGGAGGTCTACAACTTCAGCACTACAAATGTAAGCAGATTTTTCCCTTTTACTAAGGGCCCATGGTTTTATTTTAGCACTAAAAGTGATTGCTGATGACTGCCTTTGATTCACTTTCGTGTTGTGTTATAGAACTTAGCATTTTCGTCAATTTCAATTTATTTTCAAAACAGATACAACGGTTTTTCTCGTCCATATTAACACTAATTATATAAAAAATATAGTTTACACTAGCTTAGATATATCAAAGACTTGCCAATTATAACACAAAATGTTCAGTTAACTATTTTGTAACGATGGTCGGTGAGTATCGTTGGGAAAAGTTAACAATTGTAGAATTGGGAAAAGTTAACGATCGTTAAAGCTGCATTTAGCTCCCCCCCCCCCCGAAATAAAGTTGACGATTGTTAACAATTGTTAAATTTCTGGAACGCAACCCAAGCTTCACTGAAAGAACTAGCTCTATCGTCAAAGGGAACTGCACAGCTTGCTTCAAGCGTTCTCACGGATTCGCTTTCGAAAATCCGCCTAGTTAAGAACTAACTTAAAGTCGTTGCTCCTTTAGTCTCCAACTTTTAACTGAATTGCCGAGATCACGTTTTAGGAGTGTTCCTCCTGGTGCAGCGTTCCTCCTGCACCGTGTCATTCCGTCCCATTCCCGTTTTTGGTCGATCCCCGAGATCACTTTCCAAAACTAGCGGAGCACAAAAACAGCTCTGGAAAGCGAACGAGTTTTAGCCGAGGTCGCAAGAACAGTCGGCGCATAAACTAGTGCAGCTTTCCAAATCGCCGAAGAGTTAATCACATGCTTGGCAACTTTTCCAGAATGGCTTGCTCTCTGCTGTCCCCTACATCGCAGCTCTCGTCACACGATTCTCGATTGGCCCCATCTTTGATACTCTTCTCAAGAGGAGAGTCGCCACGATGACCCGACTTCGGAAGCTATTTAATACCGTCGGTAAGTGGGTAATCATCCGTAAAATAGGTTATATGGGAGGGTGATGCGGTGTCAATCGTCAGTTGGAAAAATGTATTCGTCTTCCCGGCCAGTCATTTGTCACCAGTCATCCTGACCTGCTTCATATGACATTTTTTTTTGAAACAATTAAAAATAAAGTGAAATAATATGTGTTTCGCTTTACCGTGCTAGTTTTTATTCTTAGTCTAAGCTCCTGTGAAACGTTTGTACTTTAAGGGGTATTGTATGTTCAACCCGAAGCCCTTTACTTGCTAGCGACTGAGCGTGTTGCAACTCTTCCGAGACGTATGGGGGTTCGTGGACTTTCCGTTTGAATAGATCGTGCCCTTTTTACAATCACATATATTCTCATTATTTATAAAATATCTATATACACTCCAACCAGCTAAGTTTTTAACTATCAATTGCCTCTCTTTCGAGTCTCTTAATCGTCTGCCTTTTTCGGGCCTACGATCAACCGACCTTTCAGTTTCCTGCATTGTAACCAACCTCCTAAGGTCAGACACTAGCCTCAAAAGCTCTCCAGGCCCCGAAAGGTCATACCAAGATCCAAAAACCACCCATCCTAAAAGAACATAAAAATGTCAAAGAAACCAAGAAGCTAATCAAAAATTGTGGTGATTTGTTTACCGATTTATTTGTCCCGAAATCCCGTATTGTCCAAACTACGAAGAAACCCAATTTTGTTATTTACCATACTATTTAATTTGGTATGACGCTCTGTCACACCTGGCTTTCAAACAAGAACGGATTTTACCTCGAGTTATAAGATTCTACATTCAGAAACAGCTTGCCAATCAACTGGTTGTCACCCAACTGTGACCAAGCCCAAATTTACCAGAAACCGCTGAGGACTGAGAGATTACTGCTTTGGTTTGAAAGAATTAAAGTACGGCCGTGGAAGGTACAGTTTCTCGTGCTATTCGTGCGCAACACCAGTCGCCTAGGGGAAACAAACTGTGCGGTTGGTTGTTGGGATCAGGTCGAATAGCTTGAAGCCTACAGCTATTCTTGATCACCCCAGCCCGTGTTCAAAATCACTGGTAGCTCAAGCTTTACTATTCCGTAGGTATGGTCGTACCAGCGGCAGCTATGCTTTTCATTGGACTCTTAACCTGCGATGAACGATATGCCGCGGTGGCACTTCTGGCAGTCTGCAGTGGCGTAAATGAACTAGCGTTCTCTGCCGGATATCTCTACAGCGCCGTGGAACTTGCACCACAATATGTTGGAATACTAACGGGTGTTTCCAATACATTTGGCACGGCACCTGGATTTATCACGCCAGCTGTAGTTGCGGCGTTGACCCCGAACGTGAGTATGGAAGCATCCGACAAAGCTCCGCGGGTCCGGTCCGGACCTCAAGCGGCACGCCTAGGGCCCATGCCCTATGTACCGTCCAAGTTTCATCACTATCCCTCGATCGGTTTGGTCAATACGCGTCTAACAAAATTTCTGGCACAGCCGTCCAGCCCCCCCCCCCCCCCCCCAACCGTGTCCAGATACGGTTCGGACATATACATTTCAGATCTTTAGCATTTTCTCCCACCCTCTATTGAGTTTCACGCGAACTGAAGCCCTTCCGGAAAATGTCCGCCCCCCCCCCCCCCGAGGCCGGATTCAGTTCTCAAAATAACATATCCAAGAACCCTGAACTTTGTACTGTCCAAGTTTCATCCCAATCTCTCCATCAGTTTGATCTCTACGGATATTAGAAAGTTTCCGGGGACCCCTTCCAACCCCAGCCACTGTGGAAGGAAGCGGTATGGACGCATAACATATCATCTTGACTCTTGGGCATCTGCTCTTACCACCATTGAAGTTCCACTCGAATCGGATCACCCATTTGCAACTTACACGGATCATAAGATCCCGGATCCCCCCCCACCTCCAACCCCCATACGGATGATCAGATCCGGGAAAAGGAGATCAGTGGGACGGGTGCTTTACACCGTCCTTGCTTATGTTGAAGTGCCCTAACTAGCAAAACTACCTAATCTTCGGACGCTTCAGAACACATCGAACCACCTTTGGTCCTTAAAGGTCATCATCATTTCACTTATTGTTGGGAATGGGACCTTTTCTCATTACCGTAGAATATACACTATATTAAATATCCGAACATTGCATTCTACCTTTTCAGTAACACTTGAACGACCCTCTTGCATATTCTGCCTTTATAACATACCTAGCTCCCTTATAGAATTATGAGCTTCTAAAATCCCCACCTTTCTACATTGTTTCGTTTTGGCGGTGCAGAGTTTTGCTAACTCAAAGTTTGTCGGAATCTTCTATGTCCGCTTACAGCTGTATCCACAAGGATCTAAGAATCTTCCGTTTTTTACTTCTTTTACTTGCTTAGTTTACCAACTTTTTAACAACAGCGCGTTCAGTTTTCAAACGTTTTGGGCCCAGTCGTCATCTAGGGAAGGCTGGATAGGGTCGACAAGCGCTAACAAGACAATCGCTAATAGTTGCGTTTTTTGACTTTTCTCCGTAGGTCGGTTAACCGACCTATTTGCCACTATAAGCCGTTTTTTCGTCATCCCATCCAGTTCGACTGAGCTCTAAAAAACGACTTATAAGAAAACATGGCGTCATCCCGTCGCCGGCGCCTATCTCTCCCATGAGAATTTTGAATTTCGCGCCGTGCCAAGAGCGTAGGTCGGTTGGATGGAGCTCCTGCCTCAGTCCACAGGTCGGTTAACCGACCTGCAAAAAAACGGCTTATAAGAACTTAGGTCGGTTAACCGAAGGAAGAAAACGGCTTATAGTGGGAAATCTTGTAGGTCGGTTAACTGGATGAAGGCAAAAAACGCAACTAATGTCAGGTGGGAAGTAATGGTATTTTCGAAAAACTTTTTTTCTGATCCGTTTCATAGGGAAAGATCGTTTCTAGTAAGAGTTGTGCTTTAACATCTAATGATAAGAGATATGGTTTACCCTTAAGGGACCCCCGTCTCACCTATGATGCCAATGCAACCTACTCCCGTAACTACATTAGTTCTTAAACCCGAAGGCCCAAATTTCATATGTTACATCTTGAACCCGCTAACGAATACCTCACTGATCTTTGCACTTGTCACTATTCACTAGTTTACATGCGCATTATGCTCCCGATGAGTGTTCATCTTATTGGTGTGTAAAACCGGTTTTCTGAATTTTGCCAAGTTTTTGGTAGAAGGCAATGGGTCTGGGAAAAGGCCTAAAACAGCCAAACCCGTTGATGATTTGTCAAAAGCAGAGCTTAGTTTTACAATTCGATTCAGTCAGTTTATTTCAACCCGTCAATAAAACAATGGAGGGCATGTAGCCCTAGTGACGGAGTACAACAAAAGAACAGCAAAGAAATAAAAGACAACGCACGTAGAAAAAAATAACACTAAACACAACACAAGCGGAACTATAGACTACACGAAGAGGGAAGACCACTGGTGTCTTCGTTTACTAGAGGAAGATTTGAAATCTTCCACAATTTTCTCGATGATCTTTGCAGGCAGAACCAGCTCAAATTTCTTTGCCAAAAAAGAATTAGCGGTTCAAGGGGGCAAATGCAGCAGATACTTGGCAAATTAAAATAGATCCAATGAACATTTTTCTTGTTACAAGCAGAAAAGAATTGCCAAATGGGGGAAATAGCAAGAAGGTGGGGTACAGTTAGACTGTACAGTATTCAAATAGGCTCTGAATCAACATAATAACTCATAAACAGTATAGAGTGCGAGGTGGGCTTTAATTTTTCTTGTGGTCCATATAACCCGGTCATATTAGGCTCAAAACGGTGCAGATTTAAAAATAAACTCGTTTTTAAGAGGGATACGCTCTATGTCTGAAATCTGTGCCGTTTTTTAACCTAGCGTGACCAAGAACAAATGGTGTTACCGGGCTCTTCATGTCACTATTTCGATGGCTTTAGTCGGTAACTGACAGCGCTTCCGACCGGAAACTAGCTCTTGTTTCGCTTGATAACCTCGTAGATGGCACGGTAGTGCTTTCGAAGCGCGGACGGTTTGAATTAGCGTTTATTAGCCAACTTGCCGTACCTTTATACACAGACAAATAAAAAATCACTTCACAACACTATACATTTTTAATGACCTAATGCCCTTTTAAAAACTGACATATCTTTTATTATTTTTGCTTCGACACCACTAAGGACAAGCCCCTGAAGATCTGAAAGTTGCTATCATACCATTTTGTCAGAAGATGGACCCCTTCTTTTAAGTCGCTCATTGACTATCTTTTTTCTTTTAGAGAACTAGACAAGAGTGGCTAACCGTATTCTACCTCACTAGCGCCATTCAACTTTGTGGCGCACTCGTGTACGCAGCTTTTGGAAGCAGTGAAAAACTGGACTTGTCTAAAAGTGAAGATCTCGAGACACCAAAAGCTGAAATTGAGGGATTAGTACAGCCCTAAGGTACATCTCAAGGGGTTGCTCACTCCTGTTTGTTAATGTCCGGTGCTGCAACGAGTTTCGGTGGCTACGCTATCGATTTTGGATCAATGCCAGATGTGATCCGGTAAATTCCATGTCGGTGCCCGACTCGAGGGTACACCGGTGTCAGCGAGTGAATAACCCGTTGTTGCAGCTAAGATAATGCGTGATACTCAAACATATCAGCTAGGTAGCAAAATCTTGTGTTCCTTAATGGCTTTTCGAGTCAAATGACGTATTTGAGAGCGATGATATTAATGGAAGTAACGTAAAGATTAGTAATAAAAAGCACATTTATTGTTCCTGTCATTGCTTCTCCTTTGTAATACATCTGGGTCAGGAATTTAGAGTTGACACGTGTGACAATACAATTCATGAAACCTAAAACCACATACAGCCCCGGATATATGGATCAAGGGCCTCTAGGCACACTGTCAGAAGCTTCTTAACAGATAACACAAGGATGCGCGGCTTCAACAGATAACATTTGGCATGTTAGCTGTTCTGTTTTTCAAACGTTACGCATAACCTCACAAACAAACATCCCTGAAGCACTGCAAGTCCCAGCCGGTCCTAGTTTTCTAGTATAAACAGGGCCTTAGAATACACTGTTTCTGCCTAACTGTGTATGTCGCGGCACCAGCAACTTTTTCCTTCCAGGAAAGGGCCATACAGGCCAAACAAATTGCATAGCCGACATTCACTTCCTTTAGATTTCGACTCGCAAGAGGATATATCCCTTGCTCACCATCTGGATGTGTTTCGGGGGTTCTTCAATGACCGTAATGGATCATCATTTAAAAATTAGGGATTATGTCTGTAATTTTCAAGTATCAGCATGTAAGGTCGTTCTTACTAATATTTTCAGTTTCTCCTTTCATTTTTATCTCTGTTCTTGCTCGAGGACGGTGGTCATCGTCGTATTTCTAACGGTTGTCAAGCTGCGAACGAAAATCAATGAGCAATCACGGCGCAGTGGCTCTTAAAACGGGAGGTTGGGGGGATAAACCGTAAAGAGACACTTTTAGGACCAATGGTCTGTAAGTGCACGAAATTCAGTCGTCCAGTCTACGCCTGTTGTCAAGGTTTGAACTTCAAATAATTATTGAACCTGGGCCTAGTTGCCCCTGAACCTTGAGGGTAAGCAGCAAAAAGCACATCTAGACCTCAAGACCAACAACATGTAGGGTATACAAGATTTCAAAACGAGTTGTGAACTCAAATCATATTAGTGATAACCGGCTAGAGCGGCCGCAAGAGTGGATTGTTCATAAGTGGAAACTTGACTAAAAATACTTTTCAAAAATGTAACAATAATAAGGTTAACGAGAAGGGTCCTCTGTGGTTTAGTTTGCAAAAAAACGCGAAAAAGAATCCAGCCAAGAATGGGTGGCTGCCGAATGAACCCCGTCCCTTTTCATTTGAATGCGATCGTGCGAACCCCTGACTTTCCAAATCAGAATTACAACTTCACCAAACGTTTAAACGGAAACTGTAAAACACCAACTTCTCAGGAACCCCTAGGCTATAATCTTTTCGAATATAATTCCTCTCTTGCCTTTCCGAGGCTAGAATAAATGGTATCGAAATCACCCTGGCAACAGTGGGGAGGGTGTCTATCCGAGTTTCCTCCCCCCCCCCCCCGGCTTTCCCGGTTCCTGAGACGACCAAATGATACCGGTCTCCGATTAACATGATCTTTCTCCTCAATGATAGCTGCGTTTTTGATTGCCGTTCGCCTTTCAACGTTGCACTTTCGACGTTGGCCGTTCGTTGCTTATAAGCCGTTTTTGCGATTGCAAGTTCGCCGTTGGGTTTCGATCGTAAAAACGCTTATAAGGGATTTGACTCAAGTTGGCTTTAAACTTTAGCGGGAAATATGAAAAAAAAAGGAAGATGGATTCGAAGAACCAGTTAATAAACCTGGATTTGACATGACCAAAAGTTAAAGTTACTTTTTTTTACGTGAATCAAATTCAAAATTTAAATTTTTCACACAAAAATTTAATATTGCCTACTTCTGCCCTTATAATTTACTTTGTGGTTTACTGTACACAAAGGTAAAAAGACCGGCAAGTTTTGATTGTTGGTCAGGAATGAGCATTTTTTTTGTATGGCCTCGGCTGTGTTGGGTTTTCCTGAAGCTGAAAAGTAGCCTACTGAGTTTCTATCACTAAAGTAAGTTACTGAAGAGTAAGTCTACGTTTTGGATGCACTTTAGAATGCCCTAGTATTCTGTACTGCTTTCTCGAAATCCACATACATTTCACAGTGAAATTCCATGTTGGTATTTCAGATTTTAAGCAAAAGTTCTTCCATTCTTGAATCTCCGCAATTGATCGACAGCGCACGTCCAACTTCCTACCCTTCGACGTTGGCCGTTCGCCTGGGCTTTCGATGAAAAAGGGAGGAGACGCCGGTCGCCGTTCGTTCAAAAACACCTTATAAGACTCCAGGCGAAAGCGCAGGCGATCAAAAACACCTAATACGCTCTTCATAAAATTCCTTCCAGATTAGTTCATTTTTGGCCGATAGATGCGCTAGCATAAAATAAACAATGACACGTTACTTCCGGGTATACGTTTATCCAGGTTTGTTTGGCTATTTTCAATTCTTCTTAGGCCCAACCGTGTTTGAAACTGTTTAAAATGCTTCTGCCTCTATTTGTGCTCTACCCAAGTCTGTTTTGTCAAACTTCATCAAGTTGTCAATTCTGGCTTCCGACTTCAGTGCTGAGCGCTAGTTGACTTTTCAACGGGGCTAACGCGTGACTCGGCATGAAACGAATGCCTAATCGCTTTATTCACCCTTCAAATAACTTATCCCTCGATCTCACGTGTGTTTGTTATTGTTTCTCTAGCGCATCTGGCGTCAATTCGTCATTGGATTTTATGAGGGACGTATAAGACCAACGCCGAACGAAAGCGAAAGGCGAACGGCGATCAAAAACGCCACTGATGTCTGATAAGCAGTGTGGGGGTTGGAAGGCAAAGCGCTCTCCAACTTAAGAAGGATCTAAAGTGATGTATGCTGACAGAAGAGGTCAGACACGTGAGAAGACTTTCACTATTAGGAATCCAAAGCTCCTTGATGTTGTCAGCCTACAGCTACCATACTAGGATCCGTTTGGAGCTTATGTGCATCTCTAATTTCTCACGGTTGTTGGACCACGCTGACACATGTCCGGAAGAGCTTCTTCTCGTCGGGGGTGGTGAACAGCTGCGCCATTTCAGTAAACCTTGGGGGGGGGGCATAGATCATTTTTGCCCCCCCCCATCCCAGGCTTGTTACTCAGACCTAAAATTCAATTACTCGTTTTGGGGTGACTTTAAAGTAGTTTTCGAAAATACTTTAAAGTAACGTCGTTACTTTGCATTTTGAAACCTATTCAGGGGCGATGCTGATCTCCGATTCTCAGCCCTCATGGTGGGTTTACACACTGCGTAAAATCCGAGCGTATATTTTGAAATCCGAGCGTATTTTACGCACGTATTTGAGCTTGAAAAGATTTCTAGCAGTACGGACGGATTTAAATACAAAACGGACCGATTTCTCGGGTCTAGGCGAGAAACCTCCCGACCAACCCCCCCCCCCCCCCGCATAAAAAGACGGGAATGTAAGAGTAGAGTAACTGATTGTCCGGGGTGGGGGGGTTTAACCGGAACCCCGATTTCTCAAATACGTCCAGAAGTGCAATGGGCGGTTGGGTGCTAACCATCCTGGTGCGGACTTGTAAATTGTATTACAGGGTTACGCCACAAATCCCCTCCCCAAAACCAAACGGCAGGCACCACCGAGACTCGAACCATCGACCATTCGTTTGCTGGTTTGGTGTGCTAACCATTCGGCTAGGACCAGTCTTTTACTTCTGGTGGACCCTAGGCCATCCATGGATATTTTGCCCCTTTTCTTGTCAGTCAAAAATGTAAAAACGCCAGCACATAAGCACACACGATTCTTGGTCGGGCCAGGGCCGTCACTACTAGGGGGGGGAGGGGGGGACGCCCCCCCCCCAATGTTGTCGGCCAGTCGGTAAAAAAAAGCCGAGTCGGCGCGAAGCGCCGCTATTTTCCTTAAAAACAGTCGATTTTTTCTTGGAAATAGTCGATTTTTCTTAAAATTAGCCGATTTTTCATCAACACAGTCGTTTTTATCTGCAAAACCAGTCGGTAAAAATGACCAGCCAGTCGGTAAATACCTTGTCCCCCCCCCCCAAACATTTTGGCTAGTAACGCCTCTGGGTCGGGCCACACTGTAGTCCCATGTGAGCATATTTTTTGGTGACGCGTTGTAACGTCGTCGTCTGCGTCGACGCAGATTTCTTGTATTTCGAAGAAGGTAATTGTTTTTCATTTATAACTCCCGTGCCATTCGTGCTTTGCCCTCTGCCGGGAGTATTTGTTAAATTATGTGTGTAAAAATACTGAAAAGAATAGATGAACCTGAATGAACGTAACAAGTCACACCTGGATCGTAACGAACAAGGCAATATGGCTAGCAACCTTAGCCTGATTTCTCAACAATTTACATCGGCCGTCTGGCCTCTCGTTTGCCCTGGCCCCCCCAGCACCGGCCAAAGGGTAAAGACGGCACTGGCTAGGACGGACTCGGTATAGTAGTTACGGCGTTCCACCGCGTGGACTCCGTGTGACGGTGAGAGCGCGGCCGGCCTTTGTTTGACACAAATGAGGCTTCGAAATAAGAAACAGCGCTTCTGACTGACTACGCTGTTCCGCCGCGCCATTTCTGTCCAATGAAGCTCTTCCGCGCTCTATGCCGGCCACTATGTCATGCGGAGTCGACGCAGTGAAAAGTCGTAAGTATTAAATGACCCCTCTTATTTATTCAGCCTTTTGGATTATCCCTAAACTCCCGTGCGGATTTATAAGCTTCAGAAGTCCCCGCCCATCGCCATTGTTTCGTTTGCACCCACGACTTTCTTTTTCGGCTGAGCCGAGTTTGTCAGTCACGGAGCATAAACTTCGCAGAAAGTTTCAAGGTCCGCTAACAACTCTTTCGAAAATAACTGGATGAGAAGCTTCAAAATGCGGTTTTCATTTTTAGATGACCTTGGTAGGCTGACAGGTTTATTCTTGCGTTTCGGACTAATTAATCGCTAATTTCACGAGGCAAGTATTGGTTATTTCTGAACCAGTTTGTATCATTTCTAGTAAGAGTTGTGCTTTAAAACCCTGGGCAAAACTGTTAAATTTATCTTTGTCATGTTCTTCTATTTTATGGATTCAATCGAGTTCATGCAACCTGCCAGATGATGATAAGTGCTTTAATGTCGAAGATTCAGTTTTTTTTTCTCCGGGGGACAGGTGGCAGGCCTATCGCACAACTTCTCCTTCTTTCACAACCGGGCTTGGGATTGGCTATGGCGGAGTTACTAGTGGTTGAAGATTTAAGTAAACTTTGTCAGCTTTATTTTTGCCTTCAGAAAACAAAAATCAATAAAAATAAGGAGTCTCGTAACATCGAAATATGAAACAATCTAAGAAACAACGGGTCTAGCCTTTTCTTCCTATTCGAACTATATCATATTTCAAAGAAAATCCGTCCCTTGGGGGTCACAGGACCCCCAAGTTAGTAACACTCCAATTCACTGAGACAACTATTACAAGCTGGAATGAATAGTGAATGTAAACCTAGCTACAGAATAACTTTTTTGGATTTTCAACTTTTTCTAATTTTTTTGTACATTTTATTGTTTAATTCGCATCTAATGCATGTCAAGAGGGTAGAGCCTGGACACCATACTAACACGCAGCGCCGCACCACGGAGAGTCCAAAAGTGTATAAAGAAGAGTAAACACAAGATGGGAGAAAAGCTACTAATCTACCGCTACAAAAACTCTCTGCAGGCTGCCACACGGCGCCACGTGCTAGTATGGTGGCAGGCACTCACATGTGGAGAAACTAAGGGCTGGTATGCCAAACAATCCCGACCTGAACTTTATCTCGTTTAGTAACGTTTTAGAAAACCGCAACTCGCTTAGCATCCTTTTGTAGAAAGCTACAGCTCGTTCAGTAACGTTTCAAAGTTTTCCGGATATTAATGATTTTTAGAAAAGTGTCGGAATTGTTTGAGTTACCACCCCTTTAAAATCAAAAGAAACAAAAAGGAGCATATTCTGTCGTTATCATCAACTATCGCCATCTTCAGTTGTTAGGAAGAGGCGCCACGAGCGGCGCTGTTTACTCATCGAGTTCGCATGCCATGTAGATGTTGTTCGAGTTCATCGGAGATAGTTCGTGGTTGGGTGGAAGAACGCTGAAGTTCAGGAACATGAATGTTCGAATAACTTGCGCTGAAAAAGAAACAAATGTAAGACAAAATCAACACAATAGGCCTAATGATGAGTAGGACTGGGCACGCAGCTAAGATATAAAAAAACGTGCCCGTTCTGCTGTCCTAGTTCCAAGTCGAGGGAGAATACTCTTGATGATTAACTCTTTGTGCCGATTGAAGAATCGCCGTGTGCCCACCGAAGAGCCAGAAACGTCACGACAACGAACGTTGCTGATTGGTTTACACAGGGTTTGAATCAATTTAGAGGGTTCGTTTGGGTGACGTTTCTGGTTCTTCCCGAAGTTCACTGCCGTGTTTCGGACTTAGTCATATAGAGTATTAAGTTCGCTCTGTGGCAAACTTGTGCAAATCCTGGGAATATTTTACGACCCTTTTATCTATAGCTAGCCAGATCTTTTGACGGTCAAGACACTCATGTTTTACCGTCATGACTGTCGAGAATCCCACTTGGGAGCCGAGGAGAGCAGTGGCGGAGCACATTATTTTTTTTCATTTTTCTACCAGTGATGATCCCTTTGGCTATCCTTTACCCCTGGTCATTAGCGAGAGATCCTAGGGAATAACTACCCTGCTAACGTGACGAGGGAGAGAATCCTTTTCTTCTTTTTTCTTATTTTGTCCCATCTACTTCATTCTGAACCCGTGTGTGTTCTTTTGGGTAATAAAGATGTTGATTGACAGTCACAAATAAAGGCTCCTTACCAGTCAGTGTTCTTATATCAAACATGTCAAGTGATGCGGCTTACTACCCCCCCCCCCCCCCCCCTGTCAAAACCGGAGATACAGCGGACATGAAAAACTTGTGAGACAAGAAACGCGGCTGGTTTTGTCGCAAGGGTTCCCGAGGCAGCCTTTGACAATCAAATTCGCTTGATTTGAGGATGACTTGAAAATCCCTTTTGTCAAAACCGGAGATACAGCGGACATGAAAAACTTGCGAGACAAGAAACGCGGCTGGTTTTGTCGCAAGGGTTCCCGAGGCAGCCTTTGACAATCAAATGCGCTTGATTTGAGGATGACTTGAAAATCCCTTTTGATGACCTTTGATAGCATCTCTATCGACATTGCCAACCATTCATATGACCAATGTCATCAGGACCAGAAGGTGGCGCACGTAGGTCACCTCCTCCACATGGACGAATGCTGGTTGCCAAACACCATCTGAAACTGGCAGACACAAGGAAGGCGTTGATGGGATAGACCAAGAAACACGATCGCCCACTTACGAGATGAACCTTGCAAACATACACGCGTACGCGACCTCAGTGGGAGGATGTCCTGGCAGCACCCCATCAGAGAGAAAAGACTGGCGCCCCGGGATGCCTCTGGAGGATCTAAAGGTCTACTGACGTTGGAGAGAACCAGAGAAACAAAGAATGATTTTGTCTGTCTCATCGCCTTCCAGAAAATCAAAATCTTTTAAGCTATGCTTCGGCAGTGGTATGGACCCAGTTATCTTTCACATCAAGAGACTTAACTAGCATACAAAGTACACCGGTAAAAGTTGACAAAATGTTTGTGTACTCAATTTTGTCAGTTATTCCTTTCTCCGTGATTGATTTTCTGTTATCTTTCTCGACAGCCCAGACTGGTCCAAAGTCAAAGTTTAGACACAAAATCTAACGAGCACTTTAGAGATAGCGGAACAATGTGCTCCCCCAAGCATGATAAGGAAAACCCACAACGTCAAGCGAACCAAAGGCAGAAAGCACGAAACCAATCAAATTTCCAGTCAAAAACTTTTGGAAATATCCGCCAATACTCGACGATCCGAACAAACTTCAAACGTCTTCCCTCAGGAAATCCACTCCCACTGTCGCTAACACGAGCTCGGATTATGTAATCTGTCGTCATCTCGGGAAAATCGATACGGCTCTTCATTCTGTCTAATGGGCACACAAAGAAAATGAGAGAGAGTACTGGCCTAGACAAGTTTCTCGTACGATAGGCCTAACCACAGCTTTGCTTTACCTGTTGGCTAAACAGGTATGACAGTCAAAACGTACCATCAATGGCACAAGGATGACAACTCGATTAATCAACATGCAAGTGGTTTAGTTGCCAAATTCAAAATAGATGACGCGTCAGTTGACCGTATAAACCAGTCTTTTACTAGATCAAGGTGCGCGTCAAATAAGAAGGGATTATTGGCCCAGACCAATTTTCGTTCAACCCATATGGCCCACGGCCGTCGATCAACAAGAGCCACTCGGTGTTACCACTCAAGTGGCAACTTGTTATCCCGTAATCTTGGAAGGAGTAATTTCATATTTGCAATGGATATTCTCAAGCCAGGATAACGCATGAAGCAAAACGGACTTTTGAGATCAGCCTTGAGATCCTTTGTGTAATAACAAACCTGTTCGGTATCTTAGCCTTCGACTGCAGCTCTGAGCTGAGTATTATTTTAGTCAAATAATATTTATATAGAAAACAGAGTAGCCAATTCGAAAGACCAGGCCCACCAGTTAAAGTTTTACTCATGAAACACTCATGAAAGAATAGATTTCTCCAATGATGGAGAACCTGAACCAGTACCGCGCACAAACATTAATATTAAAACATGAGCCTTTGACCATTTGTACGTAGTTCTGAAAGTACCTGTTATATTGACAAATTTGTGCATGACAGTACTCATCAATTTTGGGTTTTGTTTCCGCGAAAGTGTGAGCGAATAAGTTACTATTATATCATATTCTAAAATAAAGTCAGGCATTATTTTGAATATTTTCAAGTCACAACAGAAGAAATGAAACAGCAGAAACCGAAAGAATCTGGTTTAATTCTTCATGTGAACAAGAACACCTGGCTCTCCGCAGATACTTTACCCTCCCCATCGGACTGTTAAAAAAGGGGGGGGGGGGGTCAAAGAAGCATAGTTCTACTCTACATGTGAGACTCTTCTCGGAAGAACGATAGGACACTGGAGTCCGACAAAGAGAAGCAGGAAAACGGTCACAAGGTTCATGATCATTCGCCACAAATAGCTGAAATGAAGTTACGACCAAGACAACAGCCCCCTTTCCTTCGCCCCGCACATTCATACACGACTCATAAAACTTTTAATCGAAAATGGGAGAAGATAATGTCGCAGACGTGACGTTCAACCCTATGGATAAATATTTTGCAAAAGGTTATTGACAAGAGCCAACTACGTAGTTACACAGGGCGAGATTACAACCTGGATTACAACATATGTAAAGCAGTGCTGTGGCATATGTGGAAGTCATCAGTAACTCCTCCGTGAAATATTACATCAGGAAATTTCCATGCTAAAAATATACTTCTAGTCACACCCGCAACCCACAAACGCATTACCTTTCATGGAATTATATTTAAGGACCCGTCTTACCGATTTTACTGCTCACTCTACCCCTAATTTTTCTTTTTTGTTATTCTTGTTACATTTTTGTATTCTCTCTTTTTTTATTTCTTGATACTAACTCAATGTTAGTCTGTTCACTATGTTTAGTCATTTCATTCATCAGTTGATACTGGTCAGGCCCTGCCCTAGCCAAACCCAACTTTGGTAACTTCCCTGGAAGGAATGTGATAATAGTTTTGGAGTTTTCTTTTTAGTTGACATGATTTACTGTTATTGTGGTTTGACGTGTATTTGGCGTGTCCACAATTTGGGTATTAATAAAAGACTATTCTTTTTTTTTTTTTTACATATAGTTAAAACTCTAAAGTGATATGAAAACTGAAACGCACGACAGACGATGATGTTCCCGGGCAGATTTTCTGCACGGTCATCACCAAATTGAACAAAACCTCAACTTCTGCATACGGAACTGATGATGGTGTTGGAATTTTAGTCCGCGAAAGCCAAACATTCACGTCTATCGGAAATACTCCTGGCTAGATTCACCAGCCCTAAGAATGATGCCGAAAATCCTAGTTGGAATTCCAGTACACTGTAAAAAGTTTCTCCGAATAACGATGCAGTATTTGCTACTGGGATTAATATTGTCTCTATTGGAATAAGATTAATCCGAATTAGGGATAATCTAAGGTCAATAAAGATAAGATTAATCCGAGTAGCAAATACTGCAAGATTTTTTTTTTACAGTGTAGGCCTACACTGGGCCCTTCATCTCCGCTTTACGATAACTTAATCTGCAGTATTAGCATTCTGGTGTTTTCATCCTCCATCGGATTTAAACTCTCCGAAATCGGAATAAAAATATCCGAATTCGGTGACGCACAATTACTAAAATCCGATGTAGGAGAGACTATGTACAGTGTACGCGATGGCCCGAACCTGGCCCGACCATGATGGCCCGTCGGAACCATTACTCCCTGGACATCATCTAGACTCATCACCTCTGAGAGGAGATATGTGAATCGAGGCCTCAGATAACAATGCAAATCCTTAGAATTCTTAGCCTCGGGAAAACAGTCCCTTGGCTTCCCTCCATCCAAGAAATATTGGACGGGAGCAACGCTCGTACGTCAGCAAAATTCCTTGGACAAGAAAGCAACGACCTCGGCCAAGTCTCGGGAGAATCGATGTTACGACTGACCAGAACAACGTGATCCTTGCAAACTCCCGGATTCCAAGGTGCACGTGATAAAGGCAGCTGGTTTCAAAAACGAGACCGTGAGATGAATTCATTTTATGTGAACACGGTGTCAAGACTTGAATAAGCGCAGTTTGCCCTATTCCAATACTCTTGATGAATATCTCTCCTTGCCGATGCAAAATCTCCGGCCTCTCCGGGTACCTAGCGGAAGAAAGGCAGACGTGGTATCACAGCTGATCCCAAAGATCGCCGTGATTGTTTGACGCAGGATTTGAGTCTTTGAGTTTGAGTCGTCACGGAGACGTTTACTCTTTCTTCCTGAGGATCACTGGCGTGTTTTGGACTTAGTCATAAAGAAAAAGCATTCAGAGCTTCCAAGCTGACTATTTTCTGTGACCCCCCCCCCCCCCCGTGTCTTCACGGGTGTCCAGCACTTGTCTACAGATAATAGTAAAACGGATCCACAAGTTGATGAGTAATCTGCATCTGCTTCCCGAGCCATGAAAGTGTTGCACTATCTTGGGAGTAGAAGGTGAAAGCTATCATTATCTGCTCATTTACCTTACGGGTCCATATTTTACTTGCTCTCTTTCATAATCATAAGTGTCGATAAAGAGTCAATGCGGGACTTTCAGAAACAGTCCGCTTAGAGAGCTGAACTGGAATAAGACGAATTCAGCGACAGCAAATTATATCACACTAATTGTTGATTTATATACGCACGAACATTTATTTTATGAATATTTATGGAGCTTTAAACCACTTGCCGGATCACAGCTGATAACTTCCGCTGCACTTGGCGACCTGGATGAAGTGACGCCAATGTTACCATGACTTTGGTTTACACCTCGCAGCAGTATCGCACAAATCAAACGTTCTTGGTGGTACCTTACCTCTATCTCCGCGATCCTTGTTGATGGCCAGGACCACGTTCTTGCAACCAAGAACCTCTTCGGCGAATTCGAGCAAGGCGATGAAGCCTTCCTTGGATCCGCTGGCTGTCACCCACGCTGGGACCTCCAGATAAAGTGAGGCCCTCCACAGGACGCCCTCCCACACCCATTCTCGCTTCTCAGTAAGCTGGATGTTGAAAGAAATCCTGGCGGGTTGCTGACACGCCAACTTAGCCAGTTCGATGCCCTATAAGATTAAGGTCAATCAATCAACTTTATTCCAGCACAAATGTCATAAATAACAGAAAGGCCAAAGAAAAACACTAGAGAACATAAGAATTGTCTTATGTTCTCTAGTGTTCACACTGTCATTTAATCATTTATATAATTTAATGTTAAATTTAAATGATGGAAGTGAATTATAAATAAATAATTTTTTATATTAGGAAGTATAGGGTGGTACCCTTAGAGAAAAAAATTAAAAGTTTAAAGTAAATTAATTAGATGCGAATGTTTGTTGAAAAGTTGAGTTTGAGTTTTTGTTGAGTTGAGTTTTTGAAGATACCACGGTAGCTGATAACACGGTAACTGGACCTGCATTTTGTCGTTTTGGCAGTTACCATGGTATCTGATACTCTTAAAGCCAAAAGGATCTTTCGCAGTCCGCATTCGTATTGAAAATCGGGATCAAGCCAGCATTAGCCCCTTTCACTTCATGCGGTGTACTCTACCCCACCCATGTCTCGTATGAGTATACACCCGGTCCAAAAGAGTGGCAGATACCTGAATAATGCTAGGAGACGTACCAATTGGCGGTTAGTATGACGTATAATTCGTGTCCGGATCAACAAGGCTGTATGCTTTGAGCGTCTCGAACTCCTTTCATCACTTAGAGCGTGTTCCACCCTACTTACCGTAGTTACTACGCTAGTCACCGTGGTTACTACGTTAGGCTGGAACGCTTTTTTCGTTCAAATACTAGGCCGCGGGCTGATCGGACCAATCACGTTACAGAGATGCGTAGTTACTACGCTTACTACGCTCACCAGCGTGGTAGGCAAGTTACTATTTTGCGAAGGATGGAACGGTCAGCGTAGTAACTTTTCGTGAGGCTGGAACGGAAATACTAACTAATAGTTACTATTGGTAGAGGGGTGGAACACGCTCTTAACCATCGTCTTGAGTTCAAAATGCTCTGCCCTTCTAACGTTCCCCTTTTGTTGTGCTGCTTTATCATCGCGTTGACCTTTGAACTGATTATCGATTTAATGTTAAACAAGCCCGTGTTTGGATCTCTTTCAAATACTTACTCCGTTACGATTTTTCAGAAAAAGGTACAGTTGTGTTAGCAATAATCATTCATATCGCCCGGTTTTCCCCACCCACACATTTCCCGTCACCCAATCCAATACTTTAGAGTCTCCGTTTTCCAGTACCGTAAACGTGTGCATAATCGATAAGCAATACAAAGGTCAATGCGATGGCAACGCCACACCACAAAATGGGAAACATTAGAAGAGCAAAGGTGTCCATTTTAAATTTAAGACGACGAAGTGATGAAAGAAGTCTGAGATTCTCAAAGCACACGTTGATTTAAAATAGAATATAGGTCGCGTGGTCTTATTTGTTGCTATGTTCCGGGCCCAGCTGCCCATGAACGGGAGGCGAGGGGTCGGGACCCATCAAAATGCGTATCTACGCCTCTATTTCCTCAAGTATACCAGCTTAGAGTTTGATTCCAGTCACAGGTCAAAAACTTTAATCATGGGCAATTTGGGCCCACTTGCCCATGAGCGTGGAGGGTGTAACTCCACATATATATTCCATATGCCCTAAGATCTAAAAGCACAAGCAATTTCATCGCCATATCTCCCGTTATTGTCAAGTTAAAAAAGAGACCCCAAAGCTCACAAGCATATCAAGTTTCAACTTGATACCTGTTGATTCCTGTCACGGATCACGAACTTACTTTGGGCAATCTGGGCCCAGTTGCCCATGAACTGGGTAGGTGGGAGAGGTGCAACTTTAAATGTAATTTCCCAGCCGTAGGATCTACAAGTACAAGTAATTTCATCATCCTATGTCTAGCTTTGACATTATTCGCTGGGCAATCTGGGCCCATTTGCCCCTGAACCGGGTGGGTGGGGTGGGGGGCCTCAAAAGGCACAACTAGACTCTAGCACCCACAAGTGTACGAAGTTTGAACTTGATATCTGCACTGGTTCACGAGTTATGAGCTCCACGAAATACGGTGAAAACCGTAAGCTGCTACAGCGCTCGCAATAGTGGATTGTTCCACCTTACGCGGGATTTAAAACAGAAACAATGTTTAATTGTCACGCGAAAAGTACCTTGTATAAGTTACATCTTTACGTAAATATTTTTATATCGTAGGCCAGCTATTTTTCTTGAAACCAAAGCTTCTGTTAACGTGACAGGACGCTCGAACGACCCACCCCCACGCCAGCTCTAACGTAACTTTATTTACGAGGCGTTACCCACTCCCCTGCACTTGGCGTACTCCCTTTCGGGGCACCGATCCGGCACTGGCCGAAACCAGCGGTGCCAGTCACAAATTAAAGGGTTTCATCTTTCAACGCAACTATATATATTGATTTTAAGATACAACTGGTGCCCTCACCGGCCGAGCACCGGGCACTTGTTGTACACCAAACTCGAGAGTGGGCAACCTCTCGTTTATTCATCATCGACTCCATGGATACCAAGGAGAGCTTAAACTGGCGAGTTTCCGACCCCTCATAAAATACCAATTTCCAAGAAAGGAAATTTCACTTTGCCGGACTTCGTGCGAGGAAAGATTAGCAAAACCGAGCAAAACCACGCGCCAGACTCAAGCTCACAACGCCTCTCTTGCCAGGAGCAGATTTGTTTACTTAGTGACGTAACAAGCTGGCTTGATACGCACTAAATACTGGTTATGTTGCTATGCAAGCTATTGACAGAACTACTAAGTTTCTTAGTTGGGTCACACTGCCAAACTGCCAAACTGCGGGCAAAAAACTGTTTTTGCCTCAGCAGGCGAAATACTTCCTGACCCTTTTAAGCAACAGCTAGCTCTTTACGGCCTTAATATGTAGTTTACATGACGAGTTTCTAATATATTTTAAACTGAGGGTAGCCTGCTCTAGGCAAGCAGTTTCTTTTGTGTATTTATATTGTTGTCATGGGATTGAAGATAAACTAAACACGATTTTGTTTATTTATTGGAATATTCTTAGACAAGCACTGCCTTCACGACGGTTTGTCTCTATAGCGATTTGAAATTAGTAGCCTATGATATGTTATAATTCCAAAATAAAGCCTATTCAGCCATAGCGGAACAAAAATATCGCGTAACAACCCAACCACCGATACATTTAAAATCAACCAAATAAAAAAAAGCTCGGCATCCACAAATCTCTGGTGCACATATTATACCTACTAGTTGTTAAACTGTATGACGATCCAACGCTTGCGAATAAATTAAGCTAATAAGGAAATTAAAGGTTATTTATTTATAAATAAATTATATAAAAGTATATTTCAAGCCTAACGGGCAATATACGCACTTCCGACACGTACTACAGAACTGCGAATAATCCTCTTTACAAGCTTAACAAAATCAATTCCACAGTTCCTCCTTGTCGCCATTTTATCAAGGAAAGCGCCTACTAGACACATCACTCTTGGAGAATTAGTTTTTAGGATACCAGGAAAACCGGCCGAAAACTCCCCTAGCAACTCCTCCCTCAATGGCTACAGCAGTTGTTAAGTCATCAGAAAATAATGAACTTAACGGCTTCGGCTGTTTTAAGCCTTTGACAAGTAGATAAATTGGGCCTTTGACAAGGCCCAATGACTTCTAACAAAAATACCGAAAAACTAACAGAACCATTTTTTCTGACAAACGATCTTCTTGCAAACAATTGGCGAGAGCATGATACGCATCGATAATGGCAAAACACGGAAGGTGTAAAAATCAGTGTGGCGTCGTTTTGAGGTTAGAATGTACAGTGTGAAAATCGGGTATCTGGTTTTAAGATTGGATTGAGCGATTACTGAAGTAGGTTGCATTGACATTATGGGCACGGCGTGCCCTTTAAGGCAGAAGTGAAAGTCTACAGTACCATTCATTTATTTCTCGACACCAGTAGGTCGCCTAGTCTCCATCCACCTAAGAAAACCACCCTCAAACATTCCCTGACTGACTAAGTCCATCCTTTACACATTTGTTTATAAACAGTGCAGTGGCTTCTCCGCTGAAAAATTTAATCGCGGCGTATGCCCCATTTTCTCACCTCTAAAGGCGTGTTCTCGCCGTTCCCCGAGGACCCCTCGGGGAATCGGAAGGAACGGCGAGAATAGAGGGAGTCACTCCACGCGGACTCTGCGGACGGAACAACAAGAACACGGGGAATGCTTCTAAAATGGATTTTGTTCCAAAAAAAAAATATGCAGTTGACGGAATTAGACTGGATCCACTTTATTTTTGGTTTTGTTTATTCTCATTATTTTTAATTAATTTTACATTGCAAAAATTGCAAATTTGATTCCCATCCAAATCTGAAACGGGAGTCCTTTTTGATGATGGCGATGATAACTGGAGCATTCCCCGTCCGTGGGGATCGCGAGAATACGGGGATTGAGTCCCCGGGACAAACAAAAACGCGGAGACTCCTCAAGTGGAGTCCTCGGGGAACGGCGAGAATATGCCTGAAGACTTACCGTGATATTTCTAGTTGAGTCAACGACAGAGAGCTCTGTCCGTTTCCCCACACCGCTGCCCTCTGTGCTCATGCATGACACGATTGCGGCGTGGGGGACATCAGGACCACCACCGAGGCCCTGCGCCCAAGGTCACGGAGAACACCGGCGACAACTGCTGTTGTTGTTTCACACCACTAAAACAAAGATAATAACGTTAATTTCACGTAAAGATAGAATGATAGAACGGACTTGTTAATCGTGACAAATATACTGAATTAACTTGAAATTCAATTTAGAAGTCGAAGAATCATACGTCGGAAGAGATACCCTACCTACCCCGACCCACCCCACTATACAGGAATTCTGCCTGGTTGATTTCTGATGCCAAGAACAGGGGCCCTACCTCAGAAAAAAAAAGATGAAAATCAGAACAGCGGTCCTGCTCTTCCTCGTTTTTTGCAGTAGCTTATTTCTTTGGTTGATTTCTCAATCCCAAACAATGGGTATGTCTCCGTTTGGCGTGCCCTATGCCAAACGCTGGGTACCTGTGAGTACCCTAACCCTGACCTGCTCCACTATAAAGGAATTCTGACTGATTGATTTCTGAACTTCCCACAAACGATCAATACTTTACTGGGTTAGGGTACCAAGCATTTGGCGCATTTGGGTAGGGTATCCAAAATAAGTGGTTTGTGGTAGAATGAGTGGTACAGGAGAATCTCAGCCCTGTACTCAACGAACACGGCCAGTGCATCTTTCGCATCTGTCTTTAGTTGATTTATGTTCTTGTATCCATTTTCTGTGTGTTTTCATTTCTTTTTAATATTCTTGCCTCTAGCCCTCTTGTAGTTCAGTGGGATCATTAAAAATCTGGACAACAGCTCTTCCTAAAGAAGCGGCACTCCTTCGGGCTAGTGTCTGGGCCGTTCATATGGTTAGGCTGTCACTTCGGAACCGTCTAACCGAGCTTTCACGATAAGATGGAAGTCCTAATGCTACTTACGGGACTTCCACAAAGAAACGAGTGCCAAGTGGAATGACCAGAGTGATCGCGGCAAGCCATATAGCCAAAGCAACCAGTTTCCGCGAATTCGCGCGATCGACGCGCGATTCGACCTTTGGGGGGAGGGAGGCTTCCAAAGGTTGGAACCTTGTTTTGGCACTGTAAAGCACAGCTCAACCACCTAGGTTAAGCTGTGCTGTAAAGACTAGACAGAATTCGACCGATTCTACTTGAAGACAAAATAGCGTTTGCTTACTTATTTCCGTATTTTTCGCTTACTTCTTTGGTTAAATGGGGACATATTGGAATTAATCTTTAACAGCACATCCAGTGTTGTACCTAACAAAACTAATTGCAAAAATTCGCAGAAAAAATGATTTTGTCCGAAGTTATTATATATTTTATAGAGATGTTGTGAACTTAAATAAATAACTGGAAACAGGAACTGTAAGATCTTGCCCCCTCCTACAAACCGTTCCAACACAGTCTTCAGAAACAAACGATATCGGAATAACAACCTCGACGGCCATTTAAAAATATGACCGGTCCGTGCCAAACAGTTCGAGAAAATGATAGACAGCTATTTAATGCCAGATTCTTACCGAAAGATGGAGGGGTTCAAGCTAAAGTTTTCCACGGACGGCATTCAAGAACGAAAACTGAAAACAATTCAGGTACAAGTTGCTGAAAGACAACCGGATCACAACAGATGAACAATCAACACCCTGATTTAATTCTCGACAATTTGACTGGTGCCTTCCTATTCTGAACTTGACTCCAGTGCTGTAAAGCACAGGTAAATGTTCTCATTAGATGCTCAATGTCCGAATTTGTTGCTTAAGTTGCCTATCCTTGCAACCTCACTTAGCTTGTCACCAATTCAAGATGGACTAAGTGAAAAAGAAAACTCACTCGCTGTAGTTTTAAAATAGTATCCTTTTTCCCGGCCAGGATTCCGTGGGAATCTGGGAAAGGCTGGAGTTGCGCAGTTGGCTCCACGCTCCGGCATCACATCGATAAAGAACACATTTATTTCTAATTTCGGTAATAGATGGGCAGCCTTCGCTCTTGGACGTCAAGGTAATCAAAACAAACACACTAGCTGGGCACGTGGGAGTCGTTTGTTTGGAGGGAGGGGGGTCTGTTCAAGCGTTGTGCCCGGAGCCCCAGTAACATACATCAGAGGGAAAAAAGAAGAACTATGCATTCAAAGAAAATTAAATAACATTAAGAAGACAACATAGTTTCTGAGAAAAGAACGGCATTTGTGTTATTAGGACTTAATATGAGCTCGGCCAAGATTAAAGGACCCCTCTTACTTATTCTAGCTTTTCTGTTATCCTAGCTCCTCCATAGAATCATGAGCTTGAACAATCCCTACCTTTGGCTATCGTTTCATTTAGCAACTATGAGTTTTTAGCACTTTTTTGGCTGAATCGAGTTCGTTAGTCACGGAGCGCAAACTTCGCCGAAAGCTTTAAGGTCCACCAACAGCTTTTTCAAAAATAAGTGCACGAGAAGATTGAAAATGTATTTCTTTATCATAGAACACTTGGTAGGAGGACAGGTTTGTCTTGTCTTTTGGACTCGTTTCCTTTTGCTTGGTTTTCCGACATAACCATACAAAGCAGCCTTTTTTTTTTTTTGCGTCCAACGCCCGCTCCGGAAAACTGGATAAAGTCGACAAGCGCTAAAAACAGCGCTAAAAACAAACTTGCTAATTTCATGGGGCAATTATTGGTATTTTCGAAAACAATATTTGTGAACCATTCTATCTTGATTCTAGTAAGAACTGTGCTTTATAGAATACTGATCAGCCATCCATGCTAGCCAGAAAGCTAGCCTACCGCTACAAGTTTCCCGACAGCGGACGACACGAAAGTACTATATCCAGCATGTCGACGAAACTCTGAACCACCCACCCTTCAAATGCAGGAACCTTGCGAACGATGAGAAACGCAGAAAACTCCTTCAGGCTTCAACAGTCACCACACCAGCTCGATAGCAAACTGAAAATAACAAGAGCTGCGGAGAAACTCCTCATACAGGTCATCTACAACTTCCTCCGAAACATGCATATCATCTCATCTAAGCCGACAACGCATACCCTGACAAAGGACTAAAGAAGATGCCTAGGTGGAGCACCAGCCGTCCTCGAGGTCTAACCCAAAAGAAGAAGACCGCTTAAGGTGTCTCACGTGTTCGCTTTCATTTAGCCAATCGTATTTTCTTCAGAAATACCACCAGGAAAACAACAAACGTTGATCTGATGAAAATAAAGTTAATAGGATACTATTTTATGCTAACAACACTAGGTGGAACCAAATATAACACAGAGTAACAGTTCATGTTACATGCCCTTCGCAAGGCTGGGCTGGAGCGAGAAATTAAGCTCAATGTATCCTACGTTCGCCCAGTCTTGGAATACATGTCTGTTGTGTGGCACTCGTCCCTCGACAACCAGCAGTCACAAGCCATTGAGAAAATCCAAAAGAGAGCCTGCAGACTGATCATCGGAAGTGGTTATCGTGGTTACGAGCAGGCACTACTGGAACTAAAACTGGAACGGCTCGACGGTAGAAGACTTCTGGCCTGTGTGAAATTTGGTCAAAGTCTAGCAACGTCAGCCCGGTTCCGCCCCCTGCTCCCAAAACGCTTCGAAGAAATCCACCAGTATGAAACTCGCCAGCGGACCGGCTTTGAACTAGTGAAGTGCAACACGGAGCGTTACCGCCGCTCGGCACTGCCGTTCATGGCTAGAACAATTATTTAGTGCCTATGTATATTCCTTTTTGTACAACCCTTTCAGTGTCTCACTGCCGGTTGTTTTGATTAAACCCGTCTCTCTCTCTCTCTCTCTCTCTCAGATGAGACATTCTCTCCTTTCAGTCTGACTGCTCTTCCTGAACAGACCAACTCCCAAGGAAAAGAATTCGAAAGTACATTAACCATACATTCTCCTGAAGTTTTAATTTCATAATAGATTTTTGTTTTAATGAAAATCAGATTTCTTATGGATAATCGTACAAGAACAGGGGATGTACCGATAAATGTATCCAACAGGCGAGTTTCCTGTTCTTAATTTCTAATTGCAGGTTCGTTCTCTTCCAGCAAAAGCCTGACGTTGGCCCTAGCCAGGAAGGGCCGAAATATCAATTGACGAATTTCGTAACTGATTTTTCCGTTTATGAGCCATTGTCTAATTTGTATTGTCCCTGTCTCATTTCATAGTTGTCCAGAAATGATAGAAATATCTAGAAGGATCTATTTTTTTCGATATTTTCCCATATGACTTCTTTTGGTTGCCAGGTCAGTAAAATCCCAAACCTAACGGGAAAGATGTTTTTCTGTTATCCAAATTTTGGAACCAGGTGGGGAAGTTATTTTTCTAGATGTGGTTTTTTGTCTGGAAATCAAAATGGCGGTTGAACCTAATAATTTGCACCGTACTCGATAACAGAAGAATACTTGCATGCTGGCCTAATGGTTAATTTGGCAGAGCTGACGCATCAGGTATGTCCTTTTACTGGAAGTGAAATATTTGTATGATAAAAGAGGAAGATATACTACACATTTTTTTTTTGCAATTTTAAAGTAAGTCTGAGTGAGAACATTTATTCTGTGTTTGAGTCCCATCTGGTATGTAGCCTATCCAGAAAAAAAGTAATGGTAAAACTCTTTCTATTACCATCCAAGGTTTGGCAATGTTCTTTTTGGGATCCCAAAACGTTAGTGACGGATACCTATGACATCGCAAAAGTTGTCCGTCTGTCCGTCTGTCTGTCTGTCCGTCTGTCCGTCTGTCTGTAAGCACGATAACTCTCGAAGGGATTGAGATATTTTGATGAAACTTGGTGGGAGGATTGGTTGGGTCAAAGTACAGGTCAAGTTCGAAGATGGGCTCTGTAGCCCTATATTTGAGGGGGGGGGGTTCAAATTAAGGGGCAAACAAAATATTTTTTGAAAGCTTTTTAGATAGTTGATTTAGGGGTAAGGAGACACGCTGAATCCGAATATGAAAGTTATTTTCTCGCCGGACTAGTAGTTCGCCCGGAATCCGGCGAAAACCGGAAAATTTGTTAAAAGCAAAATTTGTATTTGAAGTTGGTTAGATGTTCGATTTAGGGGTAAGAAGACATGCTGAACACGATGGTGAAAACCATCTTCTCGCCGGACAAGTAGCTAGCCCGGAATCCGGCCGAAATCGGAAAATTTGTTAAAAGCAAAAGTTTTACTTGAAGTTGATTAGATGTTCGATTTAGGGGTAAGAAGACATGCTGAACACGATGGTGAAAACTATTTTCTTGCCGGACAAGTAGTTCGCCCGGAATCTGGCCGAAACCGGAAAATTTGTTAAAAGTAAAATTTGTATTTGAAGTTGATTAGATGACAGATCTGAGGGTAAGAAGAGACGGTGAATCTGTATATGACAATCATTTTTTACCCGGACATATAGCTCGTCCGGAATCCGGTTGAAACCGGATTTTTTTATAAGTTAAAGTTTTATTTGAAGTTGATTAGATGTTCTTTATAGGGATAAGGAGATGCGCTGAATTCGTTTCTGAACTATCTTTTCTTGGCTGGACAAGTAGTTCGCTCGGAATTCGGCGGAAGTAAAGCAGGAAGTAAAGCGGAAGTAAAGCAGGAAGTTTCGATCAGTATCGTCAAAAAACTTGATTTTCTCAGATGATTAGCCTGGCGAAGACTGGATCTGGTTTTAAAAGCTAATGAGATAGTCAATTAAGGGGTAGGCAAACCTGCTGAGTCCGTATATGACAATCATTTTCTACCTGGACATATCCTTCGACCGGAATCCGGCTGAAACCAGAAATTTGACAGTAGTATAGTCTAAGGCAGGAAGTTTTGATCAATTTCGTCAACGCCATTGACCTTAATCTGTTTCTAAGTTTTAATATCAAAAATGTTCATGTAGTCTAGCGAAGACTGGATATCTACAAGACCCAATTGTCTGGATCAAATATTAAGTTTTTGGGATCCCATCGAAATCTTTGATCTTGTTCATTCGGACATAGACAGCAAAAGTTGCCATAAAAATGCAGAAACTGGGTGTTGAAAAAACTTGAAAAAATATAATTAAAAAACAAAAAGCCACTAGGCCTACAAGCTACCACAACAGGTTAAAAGTCAGGCCTCAGTTTAGGCTCATCGCAGCCTAAACTCATCGCTTTTACTGCAAAATACTTGCCAAAAATGTGTTAATATTTCAACATCCACGGGGGAAAGGACTTTCAAACACTACTTTTAACTGACTTCTGTTTTTTCTTTCTGGTTTTGCACCCGGGTAGATAGCTAGTAATCGATGTCTCTAGACAAATTTCTTTATCTTGCTGCTTGATTATTCAAATTATCTATTTGAAAGAAGAATTTTTTGTTATTCAAGGAATCTACAGAAAAAAAAATACTCCTTCAGCCCAAGATAACTGGAACAATGGCTAAGAATGGAAAAGTCAGCTTCAATATTCCTCAGGGAAATTTCAGAAAGTCTTGGCAAGGTCCTCATCAGGCTGTTGCTGGAAGAAAACACCTGCTATCAGACAAAATGATTGCAGGTTGGTTTCTTGCAGCATAAGCCTGACTACAGGATACCTTGTTATTTGCTCCACCCCCTGAATGAAATATATGCATGCAATTCCCACTGTTTCTTTCTATACTATAGACTTACCAAAAATGTGAAATTGGGCCTTGATTGAAAGGTCTAAATTATTCTCTACAACCTAATACTTTTTCCATTCCCACTGAACGAAGTTGCAGAGTTGCCAAATGCCTTTCTTCTTAACACCTGCTGATCACGTCCAAAATGTTTTTCAGACACCCTCCAATTTTCTTTTGCGCTTTTCGCAGATTTATTTACGCTACCAGGTCAATCAAAATAGCTTGAGTCGGTCAGGATGGATGTATTTTCATGTTTTCACATGCAGTCTGTTTGATTTGTCTTGCAAATAGCAAGGTATCCTGTACTTTAGGTGCTAAAAGATATCTGCAACACTTCTTAGCTGATTTCATGTTTGTTATTTTTCTTTTCATCTGACTGATTTAGAAGCAAGAGTCTTGTACAGTACTCTTGACAGTACACAAAGGTAAGGTACAGAAAATTGAGATAATTAATCACACAAATATGCATAGCCTCATCATAGCCTACAGCTACAGAAGATGTATATTTATTTGAAAAATTACTCAAATCTGAACAGTGCAGTTTGGTATGAAATGGTAAACCAGAGATCAACACATATTCAGTGTTCTCAAGGGCCCTAATTAGCTATTCTGGCTACCACTATTTGGCTTTTGTCACAGAATGTGCATGAAAATGGCACTGTTCTAGATCAACAAACCTTCGAATGAGGTAAAACATTGAAATTCGAACACATCTGAATTCAGACATGTTGATCGAACAATTCAAATCGGACGTTTTCTTTAATCTCTCACGGCTAAGTGTTAGCATTTGCAGACAAAACGGAATAGCAATTAGTTGCAAGAACCCAAAACTCGACCATCGCTGTTTTATGGCAACGCTGTAACAGTAGGGTGGCCACAAAATCACCTAGTGGCAAAAATTGGCAATTTTTTTGTAATGAATGCAGGAATTGCTGTGAATATTCCTGATCAGTTTTACCTATCTAAAACATCTTAAAAAAATATTTTGAAAGTATCATTGCATTCAGGACAAAATTGTCTGTTTTGTAAGGCCATCAGTAAGATGTCCTAGCTATTTAATATTATTTCTTAATATTCAATGTAAATTTAGATGTAAAAAAAAGTAGCTGAACTTGCCTACAAAAATTTGTTGATACTAAGGAGGAAAAGTCAGCAGCCTATAGCAGCAATAGGTCTATTGGACTATAACCTTAATGATCTTATTCATATTTTCTCATCTAACTCACTTGCTGGGGCTCCCCATGCACTCAAAACCAGCTCAAAATACCCACTTTCATAGAATTTCATTGAAGCACATAGTTCCAAGCTGGTCACTAGATGGACAAAACCCTAAAGTCAATGGATGAACATAGGCATTTCCTTATGTAAAATACTGTTTTCTAAAGAAGATTTAAGATGCTTAGAGGCAAGATAGAGAGCTGATTTTGGCCTCAAATCAAAGCTAAAAGATAGGAGAATCACATTCTGATCTTCAACAGCTCAGGTTTGATTAAAAAAAGATTTACTGGCTACCCTAGTAACAGTTCGGCCAGGGAAAATTCAACTAAAAGGTTTGCCAAATTTTACTTTTTAGTTGTTTTGAAGTGGTTCCGAAAGCGAAAAATTGCCGGGAAAAGGTCAATGCTTCTGTTGAAGGTGGCTAACGTAGCTAAGTTGCTAGCATTGGTAAATGTTGCACTGATTGCGATATATCATGTCATTAGTTTTGTTCGAATAGTTATGCAATAAATATTTATTCGGACACTGTATTCGACAACATAAAGCTATTCGGACAGTTGTTCGCGACTAAAAGCATAACGAACAAGTGTGTCCGCAATGTCCGATAGCTGTTCGAGATGGTTACTCCCTGTTCGAACACAAAAGCAGACCCACGCCAGAATTACCAGAAAGCTTTTAATAAACTATTCTCATAGAAATAAAACACCCGGGAGAGGCTCAGAAAACGTCCGACATTCTGCTCTTTCAACAAACCTAATTCGCGAAACGATACCTGTGTCAGAATTTCAATGTTTTACCTTAAACAAACCTCTACTGTAGTGTAGTGTAGGAAAGAAGCTCGGTGAATTCTTACCTCTTGACTAATGATGGCATTGCCGATAGATCTCCTGAACTGATTTCAAAAAGTATTGACTCAAGGCCACTATTTCTCATAATTACTTAAAAGATGTTTCTTTTCGTTCTCGACCATCGAGCCCGAATGCCAGGAAAAGACTGAAGAAAGAATGAATTATTAGTGAGTGATTGACGGCGATCACTGTTGATGATGCGACTGAAATACCGGGGGAATGGTTTTCAACTGTTACCTCGTCTATCTATTGTTTTTTCTATCTGGATAAAATTCAAATAGTTAGATAACTGGGTTTGTTTTTCAGTTGTTTTCCATCCTGTAACTTATGTTTGATTATCCCTGATTTTTCACTGTTCAAACTATAAAATCCTATATTCAAATAATGCATAAAATGGATGCATCAGCTAGATGGCTATGGCAGCAATATTTCGGCAAGGGTTCTCGTCAGGCTGTCAAACTTCAGGGTCAACGTTGGGGAAGAACAAACCTGTATTCATTACAGGTTTGTTCTTCAGGTGCAGATGCACCTGCCTATGCATCTGTGCTTGGCTAGGTATGCGTGTGAATGCAGCTTTATTCACATTTTTTGCCAAAAGAGATCACTGCCACTGGCCACTTTCCAAATCCTCTGTCCTTTTAGTCAACTTGAGTCAACTCACCTCATAGCTGCCAATCTCCTTTCTCCGCAGGCCTGGCAGAAAGGACAGAGGGCTTGGTACAAAAATGGCCAAAAGAGCAATGAGGATTTTGTGCTTGGTGCAAAATAGGAAAATTAACCAAGGCCTTAGTAGATAGTTAACAAAAAAGCTGACTATTAGTATTGTTAAGTAGCAAAGTTGTCAAGGTTTACTCTCAAAAATTAAATTAGTCAAAGAATTTCCCTGAAGTCCTGATGAAACTTTAATGAACTTGAAATAGCTGAACTGAGTGTAAAGTTCAGCTTAGCAACCAAGATACGCTATAGGTTGGGGATTCGTAAGCCTGGCCCAGCAAAAAAGAGCTGGGAACTCACATTTCAGTTTTGCTTTTTATAGAAAATAAACACGCAATTGACAAAGCTCAGTATTGTGTTTGTTGTCATAGGTAAAATCAAAAGTCAAATAAAAAACACTAAAAAAATATTAGTATGCATCGAACTGTGTCACTTGCACAGTTAGGATAGGAATTAATCGATAATAGATGTTCATTAAACAAAGTCCATATCATCATCAGGGGCATCACATTTTTTGCAAAACAGTCAATTTTTTGTAAAAATAGTCGATTTTTCCTAAAAACAATAGTTTTTTCTGCAAAAACAGTCGGTAAAAATGACCAGCCAGTTGGTAAATACTTTGCCCCCCGCCCCCAAACATTTTGGCTAGTAACTCCTCTACATATAATATTCATATATGTTTTCGCATTTGAAGGCGATTTGTAAAGAACTTCAACCAGATCTGATGAACTCAAACAAAGCTTGGTGTTCTCACAAGTGAAATTTACTGAAGAAACTGCAGCATGCCAAGTTTGATCGGCATAGCTTAATTTCATTTCCGCAGCATTTCTGGAAAATCTCTGTTAGCCTATCCTCGCCAGCTCCCCCACCGTAGCGACTTGGACAAATTTGTAATATATTTACGGCACTTCATCTTACCACCCATCAAATTTCACTTGAATCAGAGCATTTCTGGAAAATCCGATGCCCCCTCCAGCTCCTCCCAACGTGGCCGGATCCGGTTCGGACATTAAGATAGCACATAAAGTACTGATGAACTTGGCAGGATCCGGTTTTCAGCCCAAAGCGTCCTTCCGTTTGGTTCTTGTGCGTGTCAAAAATTTCCAGGATTACCCCCACCTTGGCCGCATGTGGTTTGCAGACCTGACTATCACTTGTAGGTTATCTGGGGCATCAGTCTCTACCACCCGTTAAGTTTCACTCGAATCGAACAAACCGTTTGCAACTTACGCATGTAACAAAATCTGGAACTCCCCTTCACTCCACTCCAGCAAGGGAGGTCGATTCGGCAACGGAAGTTTTCCTAAGGCATTGTTTCGGTTCTTTATTATACCTGCCAAGTTTCGTCATTCGAGCTGTGGAAGTGCCCGAACCAGCTAAAGTGAGACAGACCGACAGACGCTGCGATTGTTATATGGGACTCGAGCCTGTGGCTGCAAGTGCCATGCAAAGGGAACAGTTAAAAAGACGCTACAGGAAAACAAAATAGTGTACCACGTTTGATTTCTCTGTTCTGGTTTACAAGTCGCAGCTGGCTCACCACTTTCCACGCACGGAGTGGATTTACTTTCCTTGTTAGTTGTCACTTTCCAAAACTAGCGGAGCGCAAGAACAGGCTCGGAAAGCGAAGCGCGTTTTAGCCGAGTCGCAAGAAAACACGGCGTATAAACCAGCGGAGCTTTCCAGACCGCCAGAATCGCCCTTATTTTAAATCTACTTTAGGGTAGATTAAAAGTAAAACAGTTGAAAGTTTAGAAGACGCTACAAGAAAACAAATAGGTTGTCTTTTTTTTTTTCGTTATAATTTAGGTTAGATTAACTGTAAATCAACTGAAGTATTTTCTTTTAGATGAATATGCTGCGCACCGTCTCGAGGCAAGTGTCTAAGCTACCACGCCTCCGAACTTCCGTTATTCCTGCATGTAGTCGAAGCAAACATGCTGACGCAGGAAGATCCGAAGAATCTGACTCCCCCGTACCATATTCGAAGAGCAGAGCAGCCGCATGGACTAGTAGGGAGTCCAACAGTGGTGGTCATAGTGATGACACACCTCCTATTCAGATGTATTCCGTCAGCCTGAGCCTTGCTGTGTTCTTGACCTATTTCCTGTTCTTGAGGAAAGAAAATGACATTGATATGATGATGGAAAAGTCCTTGTATGACACTGTTCCTGGCATGGAAAAAGCACAGTTATACCTAGCAATCAAATACAATGAAGACAAAGGCTTAGACACCACAGCTCTAAAGAAAAGGCTAGCAGAAGTTATTGAAGCGGAACCCAGCACAGAAGCAGTAAAAACTAAGTCAGTAACGTAATAGACACTTCATTATTTGCATCTTTGCATCATTTGTGACCTAACTCTTCGAAAATAAATTCGTTATTTAAAAAATCTTGCGCGAATTTGTGATTTGTTCAGTCAGTAGTAGGCTCCTGCTCCTAAGTGATGGTAGCAAAATGAGAACGAATGTCGGTGCTTGTTGGCAATTAGTCCACATCAACCAGAAGTTATAATAGAACATTAGAGTAAAAGATACAAAAAGTGACTAGGGTTTGGTTGTTAATTTATTAAAGAGCTTGACAAAAGACGGAACCTATTTAAAAGACAAACGTATTGACCTATCCTTCACCATTAATAATCCTAAGGGATCTTTTTTGGTTGATTTTGAGCTTTGTTCAGCGGTAAGCCGAAAAATGCCAAATAGGGCATGCATACATGTTCTCTTGCTGTTGGAACCAAACTTGACCGCTAGTCCTGCAAATTTGTTTTGTAAAGGATTTATTTCCGCAACCATCCGCAACAGTTATTTACTAAATTTATGTTCCAGCTACTAACCATAGAAAAAGGAAAGACACTGTTAAGTGGGTATTTTCTTATGAAACAAGACCAAATGTTTCGATGGGATCCCAAAAATTTAATATTTGATCCAGACAACTAGGCCTTGTCTTCGCCAGATCCATTCTTTGCCAGGCCAGTCATCTGAGAAAACCAAGTTCAGATATACCTGTATAAGCCATATCTATTTTGACGATACTGATCGAAACTTCCTGCTTTACTTCTGCCAAATTTCCGGTTTCGGCCGAATTCCAAGCGAACTACTTGTCAAGCAAAAAAAGCTCAGAAACGAATTCAGCGTATCTCCTTTTCCTTATCCATATAAAGAACATCTATTCAACTTCAAATAAAACTTTAACTTATAAAAAAAAAATCTGGTTTCAACCGGATTCGGACGAATTATATATCCGGCTAAAAAATGAATGTCATATACAGATTCAGCGTCTCTTCTGCCATATAATCAACTTCAAATAAAAATTTTGCTTTTAACAAATTTTCCGGTTTCGGCCGGATTCTGGGTGAACTACTTGTCCGGCGAGAAAATGGTTGTCACCATCGTGTTCAGCATGTCTTCTTACCCCTAAATCGAACATTTAGTCAACTTCAAATAAAACTTTTACTTTTAACAAACTTCCCGATTTTGGCCGGATCACGGGCGAACTACTTGTCCGGCGAGAAAATGGTTGTCACCGTCGTGTTCAGCATGTCTTCTTACCTCATTATCGACTATCACATTAGCTGGTTCAAAACATTTTGTTTGCCCCTTAATTTAAACACCCTCGCCCACCCCTAAATGTAGGGATACAGAGCCCGTCTACGAATTCGACCTTACTCTTGACCCAAAGAATCCTCACATCAAGTTTCATCAAAATATCTCATTTCCTTCGAGAGTTATCGTGCTCACAGACGGACGGACAGACGGACAACTTTTGCGATGTAATAGGTATCCGTCACTAACGTTTTGGGATCCCAAAAAAGCTAACTCGAACAGGAAAGGAAATAATAAGTTGTGTTTCCTTCACCTTATCAAGGATCCGACTTTGATCAAAACCATTCTTGAGCTACAAAACTTAGAAAATAGCATGTCCTGTTGGCTCCTGCAGGAGCTCCTTTTTTTTTACTTCATCAGTGCATTTCTTCCGATTCTCCGCAAAATACAGTTGTTCAGTTTCCACGGGCCTCGGTAAATTAGGGCGTGGCTTTCTCCCTTTACAGTCGTTATAACTTGTCGTCAAGATATGAAATAAACGTGACATCAGCAGAAGTGTCCCGACACCTTGCTGCTGGTGGTGGTGGTGGAGGGGGGGGGGGCAGCTTCAGAGTTATACCGGAATTTTCGAGGTTTTACCGGAAATTCTCCGTAGTGATTTGAGCGTTTTGCATTAGTCCACAACACATCCCAACTCACATTCGTCAACTAGATCGGTTTCTTATGCTATAAGTAACGGCAGTGTCTATCGTTCCCGGACCTGGAACTGATACCTCAAAAGCTAAAAGTACTCGACCGGTCGAGTATGCTGCCACACAGGAGCTAATAGTACTCGACCAGTCGAGTAACAAGGGTCATGGGAGCTATTAATACTCGACCAGTCGAAGAATCGAGCCTCCAGTTGCTATGCGTACTAGACTGGTCGAGTACTCGTGTCTTGGGAAGCTAAAAATACTTGACCATATGGAACTTGCAGTCAGAAAGGAACAGGTCGAGTAATTACTACCATAGGAGCTATCTTTCCTCGACCATACAGATGAAATCCGTAAAGTTGTAAGGTCGAGTAACCAGCCCCCCAGGGACTAATAATACTCGACCATATACATGTTTAAGTAGGTCGAGTTTTCATAGCAGTAGCAGCTATTAGTACTCGACCTAAAAAGGAGGATAGATGGGTCGAGTACTTGACGTCCCAGGAGCTAATCATACTCGACATAATATTACGAATAGGAGGTCGAGTATTCAGGGTGATAACGGCTAAAAATACTCGACCTATTGAAGAAGGACTAGTAGGTCGAGTACTTGACGCCCTAGCAGCTGTTCGTACTCGACCTAATATTACTAATAAGAGGTCGAGTATTCAAGGTGGTAACGGCTAAAAATACTCGACCTATTTAAGGAGAATTGGTAGGTCGAGTACTTGACGCCCTAGAAGCTGTTCGTACACGACCTAATATTACTAATAAGAGGTCGAGTATTCAGGGTGGTAAAAATACCCTATTGAAGGAGGATTGGTAGGTCGAGTAGCCTACTTGACGCCCTAGCAGCTGTTCGTACTCGACCTAATATTACTGATAAGAGGTCGAGTATTCAGGGTTGTAACGGCTAAAAATACTCGACCTATTGAAGGAGGAATGATAGGTCGAGTACTTGACGACCTAACCGCTGTTCGTACTCGACCTAATGTTATGAATATGAGGTCGAGTATTGAGGGTCCCAGGAGCTAATCGTACTCGACATAATAATACGAATAGGGGGTCGAGTATTCGGGTGATAACGGCTAAAAATACTCGACCTATTGAAGAAGGACTAGTAGGTCGAGTACTTGACGCCCTAGCAGCTGTTCGTACTCGACCTAATATTGCTAATAAGAGGTCAAGTATTCAAAGTGATAACGGCTAAAAATACTCGACCTATTGAAGGAGGATTGGTAGGTCGAGTACTTGACTTCCTAACCGCTCTTGCACTCGACCTAATATTATGAATAAGAGGTTAAGTATTCAGGGTGGGGCCGGCTAAAAATTTTCGACCTGTTGAAGAAGGATTGGTAAGTGGAGTCACACTTTATATGACTAAGTCCAAAACACGCCGTTGAACATCGGGAAGAACGAGAAACTTCGCCTGAACGATGATTCAAATTCTATGTCAACCAATCAACGGCGTTCCTTGGGGACAGCTGTGGTGACGCTTCCGACTCTTCGCTAGGCACATGGCGATTCTTCATTGGAAGAAGAGTTAGTCATCAAGAGTATTAATTTAGCAGCTATTCGTGCTCAACGTTAATTAGGGTAGAGTATTGATGGATGTGCTAGCTACTGATAATCGACCTAATAAGTCATGGCGTGTATAAAGTGCATTCACCCTACGATTGGAAGGTGATCTCGGCCAAGTCAGCGAGAAGTTGTGATGTTTCTTTTGCTCGGTGGATTCTCGTTCTGCTCGAGTAAATTAGGACGAGTAAATTATAGCTGGGTGGGACGTCAAATACTAGGTTAATGGTTATTAACTAGGTTAATGGGATATCGAGTACTAATAGCTATTCCCACCCTGAATACTCCACCTCCTACTCGTAATATTAGGTCGAGTACGAACAGCGGTTAGGGCGTCAAGTACTCGACCTACCAATCCTCCTTCAATAGGTCGAGTATTTTTAGCCGTTACCACCCTGAATACTCGACCTCTTATTAGTAATTTAATATTGGGTCGAGTACGAACAGCTGCTGACCTACCAATCCTCCTTCAATTGGTCGAGTATTTTTAGCCGATACTACCTTGAATACTCGACCTCTTATTAGTAATATTAGGTCGAGTACGAACAGCTGCTAGGGCGTCAAGTACTCGACCTACCAATCCTCCTTAAATAGGTCGAGTATTTTTAGCCGTTACCACCTTGAATACTCGACCTCTTATTAGTAATATTAGGTCGAGTACGAACAGCTGCTAGGGCGTCAAGTACTCGACCTACCAATCCTCCTTCAATAGGTCGAGTATTTTTAGCCGTTACCACCCTGAATACTCGACCTCTATTAGTAATATTAGGTCGAGTACGAACAGCTTCCAGGGCGTCAAGTACTCGACTTACCAATCCTCCTTAAATAGGTCGAGTATTTTATTATAGTATTTTAATATTGTTGTTGTTTTTTCCTACTCTAGCTTTATTTCTGAGCTATTTGGAAATAAATGTGATTGATTGATTGAGTATTTTTAGCCGTTACCACCTTGAATACTCGACCTCTTATTAGTAATATTAGGTCGAGTACGAACAGCTGCTAGGGCCTCAAGTACTCGACCTTCTAGCCCTTCTTCAATAGGTCGAG